>BDMV01000007.1:16496779-17096779 GCA_008326285.1 Oryza officinalis
CAATTGTGAAAAATAACTGGCTTTCCCTTGAAGCTTGCATTAAACACTTAATTCCCCTGACTTGCTGAGTACTCCCGTACTCACCCTTGCTCTATATAATTAACCCCCCCCAGTTCTCGAAGATGAAGAGGTGGACCCTGCTGATGAAGAGTTCTTCCAGGAGCAAGCAGACTTCGAGCAGTAGTAGGGTTTCGGCCTTCCCCAAGGCTTTGCTTGTGGCTTAGGGCCAGTCGCCGCTTTCCGCTTCCGCCTTTTTGTAATGCTGTTGTGAACTCGGGTTCTGTCCGCAGTTCCAACCCTGGTTGTAATCCTACTCTTAAATAAAGAGACCGCTGTTGTTGTGATATTCAGTCTTCCTGTTGTACCAGCGCTATTTCCTGGGACTGGTACAGGCATACAGGTCAATCTGGACCGCTCTATCCTGGTCTCCGCCTGGGGCCAGTTTGGGGCGTGACACGGTCGCATTAAGTGGACCGCACGGGATAATAAACCAACATATAAAATAATATTTTATATGCACATAAAATAATGGGTGGATAACTTATTCCGTGCGGTCCACTTAACGCGACCGCACGGGATAAGCGATCTGCCCATTATTTTATGTGTATATAAAATATTATTTTATATGTTGATTTATTATTTTATGTGAATATATTACCTTATCTCTCCCCTCTGATCTAGATCTCCGTCTCTCTCAGTAATAGTATACATACACATCGCACGTATTAAGAATTGAACGTAATTAATTATTTTTTCATGGAATTAAGATATTAAATTTGTACGCATGCATGACATATGTATATATATATATACGTATCATCGCGTCTCGCAATTTACAGAAGTTTAAAAAACCACATAAAATATATCCTTAATTAGAAATATTTGTACTAGCTACTATACATATGTTCTTTTTCCCACTCTCTAAGTCGTTTGAAGGTATCATCCGTCGCAAGCTGGCTCTCCGGATCGTAGAAATCGCCCAAATGGTTGCAGACATCGCGGCGGATGAAGCGGCAAATATCTGCACACAAGTTTAGTATGGTTCGATCGTCGAACCGGTTCACTACAACTAGAACGGACGGGATCTGTTTCAGAAGGAATATACATTTTTATAGTTAGGAAAGTTATACAAGATCTTATAATGTGTGAAAAGATATTTTCTCTCGACTTACTTCTTCAAACTTTGTAGTGTATCTCCCGTTGAGTCTAAGCATCTCGCATATGTAATATCTGTATAAATTAGTCTGTGGTGGTTGCTTAAAACACTATGTTGAAAAAAATTGTATACATCAATATTTTGAGTGAAACAAGTATATGTAAGAAATGTCGAAACAAGAGACATGTAATTACCGGCCATCTTGTCTTCACGAGAAGCTTTTTCTTTTGTGGATTATTGATTGGTCCACCGTAGTCTACGTAATATCTGTGTGCTCTATAAAGACAAAACAATTGTTTGAGTCAATTATGTGTATTCGAGAGTACAATAGCCAACATTTAGTAAATGATGCATAACAGGACTTACAAATTTAATATAACGAGAAACTCTGTAAATGTTTCCTCGCCATAGTGCGCCAGATCCAGCACTACGGCCAGGTGGTCCCGTGGATATACCAGAAAAAGTATGTTATGATCGCTGCAAAGAAGATATGTTAGTTGTATGTGATATCGTACTAAAACATAAGTACTACGGAAGAATCATACGTACCGCAGCGCGTAAGGGACGAAGAGGACAGTTTTGTCTTTGTGCGCAACCATCGCTCTGCCCAAGTACAGTGCTACGCTGACCATCTTTTTCTTGTGCATTTTTTCGACGACCTCTTTTTTCTCGGACGTCGTTTTACCTTTGAGCTCAGCGGAATCTGCACGAATATTCACCATGTGTTCCGTCCAGCAAACCCTTGTTGGGTTGATGTATCCTACTGGATGGTTGGCCTTTTCAGCGGCGTGGAATTGCATCCTAAGTAATAAAGCGGGTAATTTATCAGAAGTTAGTTAGCAAGTGAATTAATATATGACATTAATTACGAATGACTTACAGGCAAAATGCAGCAACGAGATTTATATCCATTTTGTCCAGCTTAAATAATGCGTGAAGGTCGTTGAAATCGATTACCAGCATCCCATTTGGGCCACTGGTGAAAGCGTTATCCGGGACCTTCACAGTAATCATGCCCAGGCCTTTTTTAGATGCCTTCAGATACCAGTCATGCATCAGCCTCATTTCCCAAGGCAGGCCTTCCATGAGCTTCGGGGGCAGGAACGGCTTCCCGTGCACGTACTTTGTTGGCACTTCGTCGGAAGTCCAGTTTTGCAGGTCCTCCATTTGATTTTTCACCGATTTTTGTGAATCCGACAAATGTGGAGTTTCATCCTGCTTCTTGTCAGTCGACGCTCTCCCCCTGAAAGCCTGGAATACTAACCTTTCCTCGTGTACGGCCATTTTTTCCTTATCATAAGTTGACCTAATCATTGTCGGGATAAGCCGACGAGGTTCAAGTTTGGTCGGACTTGGAAGACTTGCGCTTCTCATAAGAGGCCTTTCAGGTAGCGCCAATGCAGACTGTGGTGTCAGAGGAGGTTGTTCTGCGTGGACTTCAGGGGCTGATAGATGTGGTGAACCTGGACCTAAAGGATTAGGGGAGGAGGGAGGTGTGGAGGCAGGCCTATTAGTTGGCGAATCTTGCCCTGGTGGAGAAGTTGGTGCAGGCGCAGCAGCAATCTTTGGAGCCGGCGGGCGTGGGGTTGAAGGCGATGGACCGACCAACAGTATATCTCGTCGATGCCATAGTATAAACTGATTCACCGCATCCCCAAGCAATTGTATCCCATCCGGTGTTGGAATATCTATCTCTAAACTGGTATGCTCTGCATGCACCTTGGCCACTTGCACCCTTGCATATTCTTCAGGGATTGGCGTGTTCTGAATTTGGCGCCCTGGTATCGCAAGTCCTGTACCCACCTCCTTTCTCTTCCCGGCCCTTCCTATCGGCACGAGCAGGCTGCACGGCGTCGGGGTAGTTATGTTGTCTACTGCATAAGGTGCAGTGTCAACTGACCCGACACTGCTTGGCACCTGTACTGTGGGTTCTTCGGATTGATGGAACAAGTGCGGGAAGGCTTGACGATTTTGAGCAACAAGAGAGTAGAAATGTTGTTCAACTTGTTTTGCTATCCTCTCTTCCAATTTCTGTTTGTACCTGTCCCGTTTCTTGTAACCCTTAGCTTCCTCCGGAAACCCTTCCTTCCAGCTCGTCCTTGACGATAGGCCCCTTACTCGTCCGGAATGTTCAGGGTTGCCTAATGCAGCTGTTAGTTGATCATGTTCTCTCTTGGCAATGAATTCCCCTGTTTTCTCTTTTTCCGCGATGTCCTTAAGACTACTGGTCACACGCTCGATATCCGGATCCTCGAACTGGATCTCTCCCGCATCGGTGACTTGCCCTGTGCTCCGTGCCCAAACCCAGTTTTTGCTTCTTTCCTTTAGGGCATCTACAAGCAGGGGCTTGCCTTGGGCGGCAAACTTCTCTTCAGTTGCTCGCCACTTCTCTACGTGGCCATCGTAGCCGCTCGAGCCCAACCGGTGCGGGTATTTGTTCCTCTTAGCTAGATCGGACATCTTTTTCCTCCGCGCTAAGGCTTCCGGGCTTGTCATCTTTGCCACAAAGATGTCCCATTCGGCGGGCGTAATACCACCGTAGTCGGCGAATGGAGTCTTGTTCTGTTGCACGTAGTGAGTGTTCAAGTCCGATTTCCACTGCCTCCACCGATGCGCCATCGTTTTTAGGGCAAATTCTTTTCCCATAGCCTCTGAACCAGGCGGATAGACAAGCCACTTCTGCAACTCGTTCCACATGAAGTTCTTCATGTTGTCATCGACCTGCTCCCAGGAATCTACATTCAAAGGGCCGTGCGTTCTGGCCACCACATCGCAGGTGGTGCTGAATTTAGTCATTGCTACCTTGGGCTCTACTGGTTTCCCATCCTGGTTCAAAGAGGTGATGTAGTATGTCTCCTTGGGGGTTTGGGTCTTACTTCTCTTAGCACGTCTTCTCTTTTGACCGGAAGTTTCTCCGGTGTCGATTTCTACCGGACCGGACGTTGCCGTGTCCGTCTCGCATTCGGCTATTACGGCAGACTTGGCAGCCTTTCTTTTTGACTGGCGTCTTGTTTTCATCTGTTCGTACATCAGAAAAAGTTAAACGCGACCGAGAGGGAGACGGCTTAGTTTATAACACTACAACTCGACTTACTGCTTCCTCCATAGGGATGTAGTCGGGGTCTTCTTCAACCGGTGGTGCTGGCGTAACTTCGACATGGCACATCGGATCGCTTGGTGTCTGCCATGTGCCTTCGCTCGAAACCTCTTGCGTTGGTTCGACGTTGGGTGCATCGGAGGGAGCTTTCTCGGTCGACATTTGATCTACGGTTGGTCGTAACACAATTAATTTTATTTTCATCTTATTTTAACTAAAATACCAGGCGGAAGAAATATTATACATAATATTAGCATTTTTAGAGTATTAAAATTTGGGGCAAAATTTAAACATCACATATATTATACATATATTTACAAACAATGCTAATATTATGTATAATACAAATATTATGTATATTAAAAAATGCTAAAATCATACATATATTAAAAAATGCTAAATATATATTAAAGTATATTATACATATATACATAAATAAACATCTAATTTACAAACATCACATATATTATACATATATTTACAAACAATGCTAATATTATGTATAATACAAATATTATGTATATTAAAAAATGCTAATATTATGTATAATACAAACAATGCTAATTATATTTTGCATTAATCAGTAAACCTAAAATCTAACCTACAATCTAAAATTCATCAAAAAATTCACATCAACTAATGGAAGTGCTGAATTCATGATCATCGAATGTTTTTTAAAACAAAAATTTGCTGGTGAAATGGATCGGAGATGATGCTTCAATTTCTCGTGGAACTCGTACACGATTCCATTGTTGTTCTAAGCTAGATGCATATGGTCCAGGCTAGGGCGTTTAATTTTACGTCTCTTTTTCGTGTTGACAGATTCGGAGCTGTTGAAACAGATAAGCAACTATAGTACTGCTACTATGCGCATGCATTGTCACCTTCAATCACTTTCATCTATAAATCTCCAACAGTTTTATTTATGCATTTGCGAATGGCGAAAACGATCTTTTCTTTTTCTTATTATTATTTGCATATATATATATGTATTTTCATCTATGTATATATTAATGTATATATTAATTAATTCATTAATTACATACAACACATACTTACTTATATATATATATATATATATGTATTTTCATCTATGTATATATTAATGTATATATTAATTAATTCATTAATTACATACAACACATAGATAGATAGAGATATCTCGTCACGAGTGTTGGTGAGATTACCCTCTCTAACACAAATGACCAAATACATATTATATAAATGAATAATAAGCTCATGAGCACACAATTTTACTACATCACAAAATTAATACTTGCTTATATATAAAAAAATTCTACTGTGATGAAATTTACGAAAAAAACAACATCATCGCTGGGAGTTTCAATCATCTCATGCAAACAAATATCACATCTATCCCTTGTAGGCATTTCGTCGAACAGTTGACGTGCCATCCCACATCCACCCAATCCATTGATCCGATCCATCCCACATCCATTTCATTCACAGGCATATCATCTCACCTTGCGAGGAGGGACGTCGGCGTCGGTTGTGTGGCGTCGGCGGCCGGGTGGCGTCGTCGGTTGTGTGGTGTCGGCGGCCGGGTGGCGTCGTCGGATGGGTGGCGTCGGCGGCCGGGGCGTCGTCGTCGGTGGGCGTCGTCGGATGGGTGGCGTCGGCGGCCGGGGCGTCGTTGGATGGGTGGCGTCGGCGCCGCGGCGTCGTCGTGGGTGGGCGTCGTCGTCGGCGTCGGTGCGGCGTCGGCGGGATGGGCGGCGCGGCGCGCGGGGATGGCGGCGCGGCGGGGGCTGGCGGCGATGGGGGGCACAGATCTGGGTGGGGGGGCTTGAGGCCGGCGGGCGAGAGGGCGCCGAGAGAGAGAGAGATGGGCGGCGGCGCACGGCGGCTTAGAAAATTTCGGCAGCCTGGCGGCAGAGATCTGGACTCGTCGGGGACTTAGAAAATTTTAGGGATCCCGCGCGACTATATATAGGTGCCAATTATCCCGTGCGGGCGGCTTAAGAGGCCCGCACGGAAATATGTCTTTCCGTGCGGGCGCTTAAGCGCCCGCACGGAAATATATCTTTCCGTGCGGGCCGCTTAAACCGCCCGCACGGAAAGACATATTTCCGTGCGGGCTCTTAAGCCGCCCGCACGGGATAATTGGCGCCCTTATTTTAAAACTGTAAAACTAAAAAAGATATGAATGCTAAAATATTTATTAACATATTAATTATTGCATTTATTAATTGTCCCATGTAAAACTATAAAACTAACAAATATGAATGCACATGCTAACATATCAATGTAAAAAAATTCAATCAATATAAATTCGTCACATATTAATATATCAATTGCTCACACCATAAGCTTGATACATTCGCGTGCAAAAACATATTGTACAAAAAAAGAAACTAGCGTTTCACTATTTTTGGATTAACATCCTTCCGCACGGATGCAAACTTTGATTCGTCGAGGACACTCTCAATGCGTTTCATTCGCGTAGGAAGATCTGTGAATAACTCAATGGCGTCATACTGGTTATAATCGCGTGCGTCTTGAATGTTGTCAATTCCAATGATGTTTTGGTTGCCCGATACAATAATGTCCATCTTTTCATCGGAAGGATCCTTCACATAAAAAACCTGTGCAACACGCTCCGCAAGGACCCATGGATCATCCTTATGTCCAATTTTACTCCGTTCGGCACAAGTAAATCCAAATTTATCTACCATGATGTCTTTCACCCATTGGCATCTGAGAACAGGGATCTGAATGTTTAAACCGTAGTCAAGTTCCCATATTTCTTGTATGATCCCGTAGTAAGACTTGTTCTGCCCTGTTGCGTCCAACGCTACGACACGAACCCCACTGTTCTGCGCTGAGCTTTTCCTATCTTTGCTGTTTGTGTAAAAAGAATATCCTCCGATATCATACCCTTGCCATGAGGTCACAAGGCTTGTTGGGCCAGCTGCAAGTCTTTCTATCGTTTTTTCCTCGGTTGATTCTCCACACGGTAGCTTTTGATCCTTCAGCCACTGGGGAAACGTGCGCTTCTGTTCTTTCGAAACCCAACCGTCGGATCGCCCAGGATTGCATGCTCTGATATCGGAAGTGTGTTGCTCAATGTAGGGCGCAACGATGGCGAGTTGTTGAAGAACACTGCTGTGTGCATCTGATACCGTTTTGGTGGCGTCGTCGGTTGTGTGGTGTCGGCGGCCGGGTGGCGTCGTCGGATGGGTGGCGTCGGCGGCCGGGGCGTCGTCGTCGGTGGGCGTCGTCGGATGGGTGGCGTCGGCGGCCGGGGCGTCGTTCGATGGGTGGCGTCGGCGCCGCGGCGTCGTCGTGGGTGGGCGTCGTCGTCGGCGTCGGTGCGGCGTCGGCGGGATGGGCGGCGCGGCGCGCGGGGATGGCGGCGCGGCGGGGGCTGGCGGCGATGGGGGGCACAGATCTGGGTGGGGGGGCTTGAGGCCGGCGGGCGAGAGGGCGCCGAGAGAGAGAGAGATGGGCGGCGGCGCACGGCGGCTTAGAAAATTTCGGCAGCCTGGCGGCAGAGATCTGGACTCGTCGGGGACTTAGAAAATTTTAGGGATCCCGCGCGACTATATATAGGTGCCAATTATCCCGTGCGGGCGGCTTAAGAGCCCGCACGGAAATATGTCTTTCCGTGCGGGCCGCTTAAACGGCCCGCACGGAAATATATCTTTCCGTGCGGGCCGCTTAAACCGCCCGCACGGAAAGACATATTTCCGTGCGGGCTCTTAAGCCGCCCGCACGGGATAATTGGCGCCCTTATTTTAAAACTGTAAAACTAAAAAAGATATGAATGCTAAAATATTTATTAACATATTAATTATTGCATTTATTAATTGTCCCATGTAAAACTATAAAACTAACAAATATGAATGCACATGCTAACATATCAATGTAAAAAAATTCAATCAATATAAATTCGTCACATATTAATATATCAATTGCTCACACCATAAGCTTGATACATTCGCGTGCAAAAACATATTGTACAAAAAAAGAAACTAGCGTTTCACTATTTTTGGATTAACATCCTTCCGCACGGATGCAAACTTTGATTCGTCGAGGACACTCTCAATGCGTTTCATTCGCGTAGGAAGATCTGTGAATAACTCAATGGCGTCATACTGGTTATAATCGCGTGCGTCTTGAATGTTGTCAATTCCAATGATGTTTTGGTTGCCCGATACAATAATGTCCATCTTTTCATCGGAAGGATCCTTCACATAAAAAACCTGTGCAACACGCTCCGCAAGGACCCATGGATCATCCTTATGTCCAATTTTACTCCGTTCGGCACAAGTAAATCCAAATTTATCTACCATGATGTCTTTCACCCATTGGCATCTGAGAACAGGGATCTGAATGTTTAAACCGTAGTCAAGTTCCCATATTTCTTGTATGATCCCGTAGTAAGACTTGTTCTGCCCTGTTGCGTCCAACGCTACGACACGAACCCCACTGTTCTGCGCTGAGCTTTTCCTATCTTTGCTGTTTGTGTAAAAAGAATATCCTCCGATATCATACCCTTGCCATGAGGTCACAAGGCTTGTTGGGCCAGCTGCAAGTCTTTCTATCGTTTTTTCCTCGTTGATTCTCCACACGGTAGCTTTTGATCCTTCAGCCACTGGGGAAACGTGCGCTTCTGTTCTTTCGAAACCCAACCGTCGGATCGCCCAGGATTGCATGCTCTGATATCGGAAGTGTGTTGCTCAATGTAGGGCGCAACGATGGCGAGTTGTTGAAGAACACTGCTGTGTGCATCTGATACCGTTTTGTAATCGTTGTCGTAGAAGCATTTTCTTCCCACAGTACCCTTCCCAGATAACCTTCCATCATGTCGAGGCACCGGTGTCCCAATGGGGTTGACATCGCTCATATAATCTAGGCAACACTCCACAACCTCCTCAGTTGTGTAACCCTCTATCATCGAGCCCTCCGGATGAGCACGATTACGGACATACCCTTTTAGAACGGCCATGTATCGCTCGTACGCCCACATTTGATGTAGGTATAGAGGACCAAGTTCAATAATTTGAGGGACAATGTGAACAATGAGATGTTCCATCATGTCCCAGTACGATGGAGGAAAAAACATCTCTAGCTAGCAAGCGGTCTCGACTGCGAATTTCTGAAGGGGTCCTAATTCTTCTGGATCAAAAACTTTCTGTGAAACTCGATTAAAAAAATAGCACAGCTTTGTTATCACTACCTTGGTGTGCACTGGTTTCACCGTCCTTATAGCGATAGGGAGGAATACCGTAAGCATCTTATGACAGTCGTGAGCGTTGTATCCAGAAATCGACAAATCTTTCATTGATACTAGTTTCCGGATATTCGATGAGAATCCAGTCGGCACTTTCAATCCATGAAGACATTGACAAAAAGCTTTTTTCTCTTCTGGTGACATTGAGTAGCATGTCGGTGGAATCTCAATCTTACCATTCGTTAGCTCTGTCGGGTGGAGATCTTTCCTTATGCCCAAATTGACCAGGTCGTTACGTGACTTCAACCCATCCTTTGTTTTACTTGGGATGTCAAGTAAAGTCCCGATGGTGCTGTCGAACACGTTCTTCTCGAGGTGCATGACATCGATGGCATGGCGAATCTCCAGGTCTTTCCAGTACGTCAGGTACTTGAAAAAGATTGAATGTTTCTTGAAGGGCAGCGTGTTTTCTACCACTTCTTTCTTCCTCTTGCCTAAAGCCGTCTTTCCCTTGCTGAACACGACCTTTATGTTTTTTGTCAGCTTGAACACCGTGGAACCATCCTTTGCTTCGGGGGCAGTACCTTCCTCAACAGTTTTGTCAAAAAAGGTAGCCATCGCACGATACCTATGCTTCTGTGGTAAGAAACGACGATGACATGTCATCAATTATAAAATCCTCTGCCTGATCGAACCAAATATCACCAATCTCTACAGGAGGGGCGACTTCCCCGTGATAAATCCAAACTGTATATTTCTCCACAAATCCACGCTGAATTATGTGTCTGTTAACGACGGATTTTGGTAATCGACTTGGAAAGGAAAGAGGAAACCGAAGCAGAGAGGAAGGATTGAGTTGGAGTCGGACCAGGCGTCGTATCGGACCCGGTAACCGTATCGGACTTGGGGAGTGTTGCTATAAAGGGCATATCGGCCGATACGGATTTGGTTTGGTCATGGGCCGATACGGGTTGTGAGTTGACAGTGTCGACGTGGGCTTGGTCTGGGCTCGAAGTAAGCTTCAAGGAAGTTGCCAAATAGAGGTAAAGCTCGGTTTTAGGCAATTGTATCTTGTAAATTAGGTAGTTTAGATTTAATCTGTGGCTAGAGTCTGCCGTAAAGACTTGTTTGTTAGTTGTAGATAAGATCGTGCCCTACAAGGGTTCTGTTGTAACCTCGGGTATAAATATCCCGATAGTTTGTACATGTAAACTCTCTCAATCAATCACACAACAAAATCAATCTACTTCCGGCGCATCGCCAACCCTCGTAAGAGGTCTTCCTTGACGAGTTCTTGCTTCCTCGGAGCAGAGGTAAGAACTCGTCCCCGACGATCTACATCGTCGGGGCTAGCGTGTCGCTTTAGACACGTTAAGCCTCGATGATATGATCGTCGATTATCATGTCTTGAATAGTTTTGACAGGTATCTTAATTAAGCCTTGCCAGCGGTTTACTCGCTTTAGGGTTTATTGCCGACGATGGTTTAATTCTTATGCTTGACTAAATTGTTCAATACATCTGCCATCCCCAAAAGCAATCGACGACTTGATTTTCTTTGCGTTAAGTCTCAATCCACACTTTGAGTTGCTATCGACCTTAGTCCTGTTTTGAGATCTAACACAAAGCCTGCTTTCGATTGTAATTAATGATAGTACCGGGGTTTCAGCCGGCCTTACCTAACATATGTGATTGCTTTATATTTCTTGCATATGTTTGCCACTTATATGTGCGGATCGATAAGTATAAATGTGTTGATCATGAAGTAATCTTAAGATCTCTTTATGGTTGATGCGTTTATATTGGCCGATTGGCTCGTATAAGGTTGCACTAGAGTATTAGCTGGTGTAGTTACCTTTATCATTCTTATCGGCCGATATTATCAGTTGGGACCTATGTATCAATGAAGGCCGATAAGATTAGATTCATGTCATACTTATTCTCTAAGTGAGCCGATATAGCTTTGCCCTATCGGCTGAGCTATGACAATGTGTCATCGGTCTGTTGACCGATCGGCCATTGTTTTCTGACTTGGTTTACTTGTTTCTTGTTGATTGCAGATCAAATCAACTGGCACGCTCTGCTTACGACTAGGCAAGCCATTTGGACCTGCACTGGAGTTAAGCAGATCTCCCAGGCCGCCGTGGTAACGCGGAGCCCGTTTGGTTGCTGGACGGGTCGAAATTCTGCGCCAACAGTGTCCCAGGATTACATCCGGATCTTTCCACATCTTCTGATTCTTGCAATCCACGCATGGACAAAAAATATCCTTCCTACTCTCTCTCAAAGCGTGTGTCTTAGCCTTGTCAATAAATGTTGATGCTTCTCTCATGAACACCGGATGAGTTCTCCGTGTCTCATACATCCATGTCCGATCCATCTAAAAAATTCACAGCATTAATTAATATTATATTGCCGATGTTTTCTAAATAAACAAATTAAACTTAATTCATACTTTTTAACTAAAACCTCATTCACAACAAATAATAATACGGAGACAATATTAGCTACCAAAAAATGGTTCAATCAAAAAAATAAAATATTTGACCTACAAATTACATACATATATAGCACAAAGTACCAATTCGCACAAGTTTACATATCTTCGCATTCAACCAATGAAATTTTACAAAAACGGAAGCAAACGAAGGAGATGATCGAACACATTACCTTTTATATTGATTTCAATCAAAGATTTTAACTCTACAATCTCCCACCAAAAGAAAATATCTATTTTTGGAGAGAGAAACCGAGTTAAAATAAATTCAAATATCTTCACATTAAACCAATAAAAACTTTTAAAAGTGGAAGCAAATGGAAGAGAAGATCAAGCATGGTACCTTTTGTATTGATTCCAATTGAAGAATACAAGTTGAAAACCTTCCCCCCTATAATTGCATTTTTTTGGAGAGAGAAACATCAAGTTCAAAGTGGCACTGTCGGGTGGTGGGAGTGTTTTATAGTGCATCATCGCGTGCGGTTCACCTAACAAACCGCACGGGATAATCATTATCCCGTGCGGGTTCTTAAGCGGACCGCACGGGATAAGCATTATCTCGTGTGGGTTCTTAAGCGGACCGCACGGGATAATCTTATCTCGTGCGGTCGGCTTAAGGAAGCCGCACGCGATAATGACTTATCCCGTGCGGTCGGCTTAAGAACCCGCACAGGATAACTTATTATCGCGTGCGGTTCAACAGCCGGCCCCCTCGGGACCGGTTTTTCTAGGCGCGGCCACTTATGGCCCGCTTGGAAACTGTTGGGGGCCTCGTCCAGAAAGCCCCTTTCTATAGTAGTGCGTTGCTTGTCTGGTCTGTTATTCAAACCAGACCAGTCTATGCGCTTTTTCCGCTATCAGTACAAGGTTATAAATTTACATGTTTCACAAATTGCATAAACTTGTATGCAAGCACGTGCAAAGATTTGGCCACCTTTTTATTGTTACAAGCACTAGTATGGAACAGGTCATCTGTGTCTGGCACGAACCTTGATTTATGTTGGCGAGAGACTGCGTCATGGATTATTGATCAGTAATATAAAAAGTCATTTGTGTTGGGTCAAAATAAAATCCCGTCACCAATAGGTTTGACCCAGCAAAGAAGTCAAGCCCGCCACAAATGAGTCATCCATTACGTCCCCTGCTATAAATCGACAAAAATTACTAGGTCACCTTTGTCGGTGTGGTTTGGAGACCGTCACGGATGACTCATCTGTGACGGCCTCTATTTCAGTCCTGACGTCTTTGATGTGCACCCGTGACGTTGATTTGTTCTAACCCGACACCAATGAGTAATTTACCCAAAAATTAAATTTATTTTTTTGGCTAGCCTCAAGCCTTTGCTAGCCATGCCTGTTGCAAAACAATAGAAACACAGATATATATCCCCAACATCCCAGCATCCTAAATATTTCACAAATCTGTTACATGCCATACATCCATAGATTCACAATAACATTTACATGCAGATGGCAATCACATCCATTTCACCGAACCGCCGATATGCATTTTCAAGAGTTAAGTATCACAACCTGCAAAGCCGAGTAATGTAATTAGTAATGTAAATGTATACAGAAGCATCAGAGATTATATTACATATAATATATACATAAATGTCACATAATCACATGTTTTTGACAAGCATTGATAAATGTTCAACCATTTTTGGACGGGCTACTTTGAAACAAAGCTTGATTTTGAAGATATAATTTTTGCAAGTATGAAGGCATCTATTTTCTCTCTAATATGTTCAAAGTTGTGTGGCAGAATGTTCTTAATGTTTGCCTACAAGTGAGGCGCAAAGATAGTATATGTACATATGTTGGAATTTGAACTACTAGCATTTATTTTTATAATTAAGTACACATGAGCACAAACCTCAAGATTTAGCAATGTCACCTTATTCAGCAAAGTTTTCATGTCATGGCACAAGTGAAAACCACAAGTATCACCATCTTGTTGATGACATGGGAAGTCTTTGTGGTGACAGAGTTTGGGCGTTCATTCCTTATGCTTGTCCCTTTTTTTGAAGTATTGGGCCCACATGTCATTGAATGTACCTTCAAGCGCGAAAAAGTCATATTTCTCACTAACTCGAGAGTTAAGGTAGTAGACCTTACTCCACTTTGGTATTATGACCAAGAGAATCTCATGATACTTGCGACATTAATATATTGCAGGTTAAATACTAAAGCTATACGCGTCGTTACTTTCCATCTAATTAGGTAACACATTTACTATTGATTATGGGCCCACAAGCAGTCTTTGACATAATTTATCATAGCATCTAATGAAGTCTTCAAAGCTGTCTCATTGAGTTGGCTTGTATCTAAGAATCCAACCTGAAGTCTATTCCTGCGTGCCTCCTTCCAGCATATACATTACAGTGATACAAAATAATTCATTAATTGCAATAATAGCAAATCAAAATACAAATGCTACAATTACAAGGATAGGCCTTTCGTGTGATCTGAATGAGCATATGCCACATCCTCTTCGGGATCATCGTCAAGGTCTATGTGTGGACTTACATGAAGGTTTTGGTTGTAATCGTCCTCGTCGATGATGTTGTCAACCCCAACGATTTTTCTCTTGCCAACCCTAACAACGTGCAACTTCTTGTTTGTTGGGTCTTTTATGTAGAAAATCTGCACGACCTGTTTCATAAGTATGAATAGTTCATCCACGTATACAACCTTGCTTAGATCTATAGTTGTTAAACTTTCATTGTCGACTTTCACACCAGTGTACAGATTGACCCAGCAGCAACAAAACAATGGGACTTTGAACTTCATGTAGTTAAACTCCCAGATCTACTCTATGCGGTCATAGTATGTGTTGGACCCAAGTTGGTCCTGAAATGCCTCTATACAGACCCCACTATTTTGTACTGTGCTCTTCTCATGAGCGTGTGGTGGACCTTGGGTAGAAGAATATTTCTTATAGCAACTGGTAAGAGCTGTGTGATTAATACGTGATAATCACGAGACTTCATTCCCACTAGTTTGAGATTGTCCAATGAAACATATTTCTTATCCTTGCATAATAGCCCGATGAAACTTTTATATCTTTTAAGCAGGATAACATTTGGATCTTTTCATCCTTTTACAAGGGTGACAAGCTGGAGGGAGGTACACTTTTCCTGTATCCGGATTAGTTACTAGCGTGAGTTCACTTTGAATATTCGTATTCTGTAAATCTAGACGCATGTTCAATCCGTCCTTTGTCTTTTTAGGAATATTCAGCAGTAGCCCGACCAAACTCTCACACATATTCTTTTCTATGTGCATGAGATCAATGCAATACCGGACCTCAATATCTTCTCAGTAAGGTAATCGCCAAAATATGAATTTTTTCTTCTACGTACCCTTGTCCTTTGCCTTGCTATGTTTCTTTTTTTTCCCAAACTCATTAGTTATATCCTTCATCATGTCGTGCACCTCACCTTCGGTCAAGTCCGATGGGGCAGGTTGAAGCTCTCTCTTACAGTGGAAAGTTTTCTTCTTTCTTCTATGCGAGTGATGTAGCGGGAGCCATCTCCTATAACCCATGCAAACCATCTTTCGTGACTTCTTCAGCCACTTACTGCGTGCATTTTCCATACGGTCGAAGCATGCCTTCTTTTCTTTGACAGTTTGTCCAGAAGGATTACCAAGTGGGGGTAGTCGTTAACGGTGCAGAACAAAGCATGTAGATTGAAGTTCTCCTGACCATACGCATCCTAAGTTTGCACACCCTTTTTCCAGAGTATTTCTAGATCATCGATAACAGGCTCCAAGAATACGTCAATATCATTGTCGGGCTGTTTCGGTCTTTGGATTAACAAGCAGAGCATATTGTACTTTCTTTTGAAACACAACCATGGCGGTAGGTTATAGTTTGCAACAAGAACTGGCCAACTGCTATGAGAACTGTTCATATCTCCAAAAGGAATCATGCCATCTATACGTAAACATATCCTCATGTTTCTTCGGTTAGCTGCGAATTCTAGGTATGTTCAATCGATATTTCTCCATTGAATCGAATCTGCAGGGTGCCTAAGCATACCATTGGTCCTTCTCTTTGTGGCATGCCAACAAACTAACTCCGCTTCATTGGGATTGACAAAGATTCTCTTGAGATGATCAACGATAGGTAGATACCACAGAACCTTCGTCGGACCACCCCTCTTTAACTTTTTTCCTTCATCAGAACTCTCTCTCGCTTGTATCGAGAAGCCTTGCACATAAGACAAACCTCTAAGTTCGCATATTGCTTGTGGTATAATATGCAGTCATTTGGACAAGCGTGAATTCTACGAACCTCTAACCCCAAGGGACACAAAATCTGCTTTGCTTCATATGTCGTCTTCGGCAATGTGTTCTCATCAGGAAGCAGGCCCTTCAATATACCCAACAATTCTATGAAACTCTTGTCCGTTCATCCGCTAGTTGACTTTAGCTTCATTAGGCTCAGAGTTGCTGATAATTTGATGTGTTTTGACTTGCATCCAGCGTTTAGAGGTGTCTCTGAATCACTGACCAACCTGGTGAACTTCATGGAATCTTTCTCGTTGTAAGCTGCTCCTCAACATCACGCAACATGTCTTACAGAAGATCGTGATCGACATCAACCATTTTACCGCCCAACGGAGAAGGTATAAACATGTCATCTTCATCTTCATCTGTCTGATTTTGTGTGACACTACTCGTTGAATCTGCAATATTGTCTGATCCTTCCTCTTCATGCTTCGTCCAGCATGTGTAGCCCTTCATGAATCCTCGACGTATCAGATAAGATTGTACATCTACTCTGTTATCAAACATCTTCTCATTTCTATAATCTGCATATGGACAAGTCATGTAATCATTGTTCCTTCTTTTCCTCTCCTCTTTCATGACGTTTATAAAATTTGAAACGCCACGTCTATACTCTTTGCTAAGTCGATCAGTTTTGTACATCCAGCTTTGATCCATCGCTGCAAAAGTGAACAAATATTAGATTTTTTTTTTGCGATATGTATTACAAAATTTGTAGGGATTGTTTATTTTTTCCAAGTACCTAAATAGAATTTTTCTGATTTTTCTTTTTTTCTTTAAAAAAGACAAAATTCTCCCCCTTACACCTCCCACTGCAAATGTGAATAGTACATTGGGTTGGGATAACCATTCCACGAAGTTGTTGGGGGTATTTATAGTGCGTAATATTGGTAACAGTCAATAAATGAAGACCGTCAAAAATCATACTCATCGGTAACAGGGTTTAAGCCATATCTTTGTTGGTCCTTTAGGCCAAGCCGTCACCGATAACACTCATCGGTAATGGGGTTAGGTTGCAGCCCGTCACCTATTTCGATTTTCTTTGTCATGCTGTAACCTGTCCCCGTCATCGATGAGTGTCATCAGTGACGGGCCCAGCCTAAGGGGCTATGAAATTTGCCTGTAAGGGTACTTCGTTGTTGGTGTTTAATACGGCCCGTCAAAGATGATGCCGATGTGACGGTTTGAGAGGCCCCGACACGGATAGGCCGTACACGAAGTCGATTTCTGTACTAGTGAAGTTACGATCCACAGAATGCAAAATGGAACTTGGTGTGAAGTGAAACTTGGTTCAAGAAAGTGTAATTCATTCACACATGCATGTCTTATGCCTCTCATCATTATACTAATAAGCCGATAAGTGAACGAAGCAACCAAAATAATCTGTAAGTACAACTTTTATATCCGTGTTCTAAACAATTTAAAAGCCAATGCTTCAAAATAAACTATGATGAAAAAAACTCTCCAAATCAACTCTAAAATTAATTTCAAAATTCAAAATTTTCCTGTGGCTATAGGCCAATAAGAAACGAAGCAACATTCTACTACCCAACATAAAATCTTGCGTTTTGAACAAGATCTAATAAACTTTTGAACTTTTACTATGTTGACTTCTAAAAATACATAGATGGAAAGCATAAAAACATTGGAAAAGTGACATGAGTTGATTTGTCATGAGAAGTTCTTTCATAATCTCCTAAATTTATTCGATTTTATATACTTATTCTAATATAAAACTATGGACAAATTTAAATCTCAAAGATTGTAGAAAAAGTTAAAAGTCGAGTACTTTCGACAGAAAGCAGTGGTGCCCTCCATCACTCCTTGTCACTGTAAAAGTCTTCTCAAAATATTTGTGACAACGCATGTGTGCAGCAATGGGCCCTACAAGCCCATTGCCCACATGCTTGCTTGATTTTGATTATTTAGTTTCAGTTATAAGTTTATTGCTTAATTTATTATTTGGATGTTGTTTTTTAGGGAAATCGTTTTCATGTTGTGCATCATAGATAGAAGTACTTGTAATTTATGAAGGACAATACAGAACTATTTGGAAAATGTAAAATGGATCCATTTAAGGCTAGAATAATTGAAATGGTGTGAGATGCATGATATACTATATCACAACAGTAAATATTATTTTTTATTGTCGTTTGTAGCTCGGAACATCGTTGGCTCGAGACATTCATGTTTAACTTAATTACACTTATGTCCCTCCACAAATGGTTATTCCACCTACAAATACAACAATGCTTTTACATTAAAGACCAATACATAGATTGTTTTATGAAATAGACCAATATATTGTTATTATTGTTATTATTATATGATGGTAACCAAATTGGCTCTCCAAGATATTAAAATTATGTATCTACTTCACAAAAAGTTGTTTTTTGGATTATCGCAAGTTGCATCCAATACCATGGGCCATGTTTTAAAAGGTACTATTGTCGCAATGAGAGTGACTTTTAACATTGGAATCCCGTTGACCTCAGCATGTACGGCACCTACGGTGGCAAAAAGGAAATCCTTTGACTATGCCATCATGTCCCTTTCAAAATTAATTGGAATTTAACGCCAGCTCCACATTTAGTCTCTCTGGATTCCTGAATTTTTGGAGCTATATCAAATGCCACTAGCTTTTTCAGAGCATCTCATGGGGTTCCAGATTCTCTGAAGAACCTAGTGGTTGGAGCAATGTCAAAGGAACCAAAGTTTTTTCTTACCAGGAAACAGCAGGGAAAACTCTCATTTTATTTTATTTAAATAAATTTATTTCCAAAATAAAAAACTCCCAAAGGTGTCTAGGTTATAGATAATCTACCAATGGTCAATGATTGAAACTGTGGTTTTTCTTGTTCTCTGAGGCTAATCAGATGTTGGCTTAATTCATCATTGAAAAAGGTGTCTCCATCATTGAAATCCTTTGACTATGCCATCATATCCCTTTCAAAAATGAGATTTTTTTTTCCTTCCATGTCTGCCAGGAACCAATTGCAAATAACTAAATGAAGAACTCAGAACCTGATTGTATTGAATACAGCAATTGAAGTTGGATTGTTTGCTTGAATTCTACATTGGAATTGATAGCATATTTATTAATCTTGTGAACATTTTTACTTTGCTTCAGTTAGTTGCTTTGTTTTTTGTTTTATGCATGTAAAAGGCTGACTGAGTTAGTCTAGGATTCGGTCAGTCTCACTTGCCATTATTTCAGTTTTTCAGTTAAGTAGTGGCCAGGCTGGAAGAAATCGTGGGATGGCATGATCACTCGATCCAGTGTTCCATTCAGTAAAGATCTACATAGGTCAAACACCTGGATAGGAGGTGAATAAAAGGAGCAGTAAACCTGAAAATCTGCAAGGCATTACACAACAAACAAACTTGCTCTCGCTCTCTGTTCTTTCTTCAGATTTTCAGTTTCCTCAGGTCACTGTTCATCGTCTGGAAATCTTCAGACTTAAAGTTTATCACTGATCAAGTGAGTGCGAGGGCCTTCTGATGACATGAATTCGATATGAAACCAATGGCATTATACCACACAACACAGAAAGGATACGGAAAAATAACTGTTCTCTTCTCCAATTTCTCTGTTGCAAATAGCACAATCAAGGTCAGCATTTACCAGAATACAATGTGTTGTACTTAACATTCTATGGTGTTTAATCTGTCATGCAACAACCACAAGAAAATACTTTATTTTCCATCATCATTTTGCTTTTCGCTTGCAAATCACCCCGCGGGTGGGTGTGTCTGGGTGAGTTGGGGGGGGGGGGGGGGGTTCGTCCAAAAAGTGTACTCCCTCCATCACACAGACTTCATTCTTACAGGTTATAGACAATCAGGTATAGACATGCACATTTAATTTGAGCCTAGAAAATACAACAAAGAGTATTAACAAGGGGCATCATAGTCATCTCTCTCCACTATTAATTTGCCAGGGAATTGCTAGAAATGAAGTCCCTTGGAACGGAGGGAGTAGTTTATTGAATGCTTATTCCAGATAATTAATTGTCATTACCCCTAATACATCTAGGTATTCACATGATGATTAAAGCTTGAAAATCTTAAACTAGTGATGCTCAGCTGCATTAGTGGCTAGCTTAAAAAGGCCGTGGGAAGGAAATCGCTCTTCACTTATCATTCCAAACCCCCCCCCCCCCCCCCCCTAGAAAAGTGAATTGTTTCCTTTGTGCACCAAGAATTTGGCTATCCCTCTAATAAAGAAAATCCCAAATTGAAGAATGTCTTTCCACCAGAAAGTGCGATGGGTTGAGGACACATGTGGTACACTGTTATATTAAAGTTTCCCAAATGAATTTTACACATGGTACATGAGCCAAGTTGTAAAACATGTGCAGATGTTTAACGAAACCCTTATTTTTCAGCTACAAATCTCTAAAACACCAAGGCCACCATTCATCCTAGGTTTAAATGGAGCCTATGTTGATGTTATTTGTTTCTTTCCTTGCATCATCAGAATTTTTAGAATAGACCTTATTTGCAAAATAACTAGTTATGCACATGTATGATGAGCCTCAGTTTCGATGAAAACAGCATGCTAGAACAAACTGAATTTAATTAAGAGAAATGAGAATGACATGGAAGGTGATATCTAAATCTAGATCCAGAGATAGCTAGCCTCCATTCACATTATATCTTTGAAGGATTTCAAACCTGCATTCAGCCATGCTATCTATCAAGACTAACTTGTAACATGAAAATAAATTCGACAGAATCTCAGCTATAGTTTGCACGTATATACCTATATGTATGCATGTCACAATAATCTTCTTCCTTTCCTTCCTATTTTTTCCATTAAAAATGTCCTAATAGTGGATGCAGACAAGCAGTTCCGAATAGATTAGTGGCTAGCTGAAACTTTTGAGCAGGTATGCACACACTGATTAACTTACCTTGGAGGACCACAAAATCAAAGCTTGACATCAATTTCAACTCATTCATGTCTATCAATATATGATTATCTATAACTCATCAATGGTATAGATTAGTAATACTCCCTCCTTTTTTCCGTATATGACGTTGGTTAGTTCAAACAAAAAAAACAGAGGGAATATTAATTATATCGATCCTGCAGCACACGCTACAAAAAAGATGTAATAATCCTCACTTCAACAAGTTTAGATATGATATGGATGGCAACTCTGTACATCCCATGCGTATATAATCACTTCAAGCCTACACACAGACATAAAACACACACACATGCACGCACACATGTGCACACACATGCGCGCACGCGCACACACACACTTACACTTGTGGACATATCTCACATGTAGATATGAACAAACATCAAGCACAAAGCAACAATGGAACAGGATTATTGAAAAAGCTATATATATGGTGGAAGTGAACCATATATATATTAATAGATAGCTAGTAGTCTCACACAAAGGCATGAGATGATACAAAGCACAATATATTGAAGAAGGGCAGATCAAACAGTTTTCAGAAAAGTAGGTTCCTCTCCAGGACTTCTTCATCCAGGACAACCATATGTTTTCATCCTAGAACCCAAGCACACTTCAATTCCTTGAAACTATTAAAGAAATCTTAGAATCCAACTTAAACATAATATACAGTTCTCCAACTTAAACAGAACACATACTTATATAACTTGCAGGTCTTACTTGCACTAGGTCACCTCACTCGCAATTTTTATTCCTGACTAGTTGACATGCTTTCATCGATTAGCTGCTCCCACCATTGCACTCACAATCCTTTTGGTCAGCACCAACAGCAGATTCATCACTCCCCTTCACCAAAGAGGGGCCAATGATACAACTACAAAGGGAGGATGGCTCAATGTGCGGTCCCTGTCGCAGGAAGTCAATAAAGTGGACTCGACCCTCCCTTGCATTGCCATTGGTACGAGGGGTAATGATTTCCCTTGCATTTCCTATGGCAGGACGAGCGATGACAGGCAGTGCATGCTGCCTTGTCCTGTAGATGCGGCAGATCAGCCATGATGCATCAGGTTCGACAATGGTTTCTACAAGGGGGGCGATGGCGAGCACATTACGAAGAACTGCAGAGAGACCATCGTTTCTCTGCAAAACAGTCACCGAATTGCCTGTTAATGGATGCTGCTGAAGGCGCAAACCATGGCATATATACAACATGTATACCTAAGGGAAATTGATGAAGAACTATTAGTTGGAAAGGAATAGTTTGTATATATGGTTATTTACGGATGATAATAACATAGTGACTGAATTAGAAAGACATGGTAACTTATTTGCTATCAATTTTCTTCCTGAAGTCAGAAAATGAGTATTCTCCACTGTTCAGTTTGAACATCACAGCAGATTTGACCAATAAATGGTTGATATGTCGTCTGATATAAAACTCCAAAAATCAGGGGAGAAACGAGTTAACAACATGTGGTGTTCATTAAAGAGGTTCATTGCTGGCAAGCCAACAACAAACCACTTTTGTCTTCTTGTCAAATTCAAGTCGATTATATAGCTCATAACCACTAGATCTCACCTTACGACAAAATTTATGATACATCAACTTGATCCCACTGACACATAAGCATGGAACTCCCCTCTGACAAACTAAATACATATCTAGATTCTGCCAACTGTAAATCCCTATGTAATGACAAAATTTGAATCATGTCTAGATCCCGCGCGCCTTGCATGGCAGCAGTCCATAACTACAGATCTAACAGCATGTACCCTAAGCGGCATCAAAGACAATCGCTACTTTTCCCTTTGCATGAATAAAATCGATATGAGAATTATAGCCGAAAGATGGATCATCATATTTAAATCCCCCCTCCCCATTCCCCAAAGCTAAACCTCACAATCCTATACTTGCTAGAAAATAACTAACTGATTAGATTCAATTTGCAGATGAAATAATCAAGATGATTCAAAGACAATGATAGGAAAATGTTTGAAGTCAACATCTTACCTTGACGATGGTTGTTTCGGCTCAGCTGCAGGGTGGTTTTGAGCCATCCTCGGTGGCATGCCTCATCACAGGGCAAGGCGAAAAGCCATTGCCAGTAAGGCAAAATTCTTGCATGCCCCATTTTGTGCGCTCTGCGGTCCATGAATTCCTGACATAAAATGTTAGGGTGCACCTCATTTGTCACGCCCCAAACTAGCCCCGGGCGGAGGCCAGGATAGGGCGGTCCAGATTGACTTGTATGCCTGTACCAGTCCCAGGAAATAGCGCTGGTACAACAGGAAGACTGAATATCACAACAACAGCGGTCCCTTTATTAAGAGTAGGATTACAACCAAGGTTGGAACTGCGGACAGAACCCGAGTTCACAACAGCGTTACAAAAAGGCGGAAGCGGAAAGCGGAGACTAGCCCTAAGCCACAAGCAAAGCCTTGGGGAAGGCCGAAACCCTACTACTGCTCGAAGTCTGCTTGCTCCTGGAAGAAATCTTCATCAGCAGGGTCCACCTCTTCGTCTTCGAGAACTGGGGGCGGTTTAATTATATAGAGCAAGGGTGAGTACGGGAGTACTCAGCAAGTCAGGGGAATTAAGTGTTTAATGCAAGCTTCAAGGGAAAGCCAGTTATTTTTCACAATTGATTTTAGTTTAAGACTTTAAAAACATCTAAGTGAGTGCTTCTCAACGACACGGATGAGAAAGTGCGTCTCATCCGGCCGGAGCAGTGAAAAATGTATCGATTGATTCTTGTCGGCACGAGAGGCTCCCTGCCAATCGTTTACCGACCCGGCTGCACCAACAGCCACAACTCACACACGCCGGTACGAGAGGCTCCCTGCCAATCGTCACCGACCCGGCTGCTTCATCAGCCACAAGTCAACACATCGGTACGAGAGGCTCCCTGCCAATCGTCACTGACCCGGCTGCTTCATCAGCCACAAGTCAACACATCGGTACGAGAGGCTCCCTGCCAATCGTCACCGACCCGGCTGCTTCAACAGCCTTAAACCAAGCACAGAACGGAAAACCTCACACCAACAGCAGTTCACAAGGTGTTCAATAAAACTACGCTAAGGAATCACCTCACATCCGCCCATGACCGTGGGCACGGCTGTTCGAACAGTTGTTAACCTCTGCAGAGGGGGTACACTTTACCTACACGACGTTACTAACCCCGAATCACCCAGCCCGCGACTCTCGGTCACGTCTGGCGACCTTGAGGATTTCACGACAAGGCATTTCGAAAGTCGACTCAGGGTTATCTTATGCCAACGGGAGGGGTCCCACGGACCAACACCAGGTTAGGTCCCAGACCATACTATGCCAGGAAGCCCAGGGGTCCTCCCCGACACCACCCCGGCGAATCCACTTGTCCCTTGGCATCAAGATTTCCCTGGCCTAGCTAATTACTCAGCCAGGGGCGTCCCATATCACCCATGTGGTCGTACTTGACATATGCTTGGATGTAATTCCCAAGGAAACGGTCCTTAGAGCGAGAACGGGCAGACCGTACCTCCAGTACGTTTCCCGTATCGCGAGTTTTAGAAACTCACTTTAGTTTTCAAGACACCGACCCAAGTGTCGGGTTTTCCAAGCATTTTGTAAACTCAAGTTTTACCCAGGTGATCAATTTTAAAGTTTGAGGGGAGTCTCGATATTCGTACGCGAGGTACGGATACCGAGGCATCACCTGAGGGGTGACAAGGGTGTTGGGTTATTCAAAAAATCAAGGAAAGTGAATGCAGCAAATGGGTAGGGCCTGTCGGTCGTATTGCAAACCGAGGCCAGGTGTCAAGTGTAACCTAAGCATGCATAGTTTGCGGAATCAAAATACTTAATTTAAATTATAGGTTCAATTGATCAAAGGTGACTTGCCTTGCTCGAGATCTTGAGCTTCTTCCTCGAAATCCGCGCACTGCGGGTCTTCGGGCTCCGAGACTACACGCGAAACGAGACGACTCAACAAAGCGATAAAAAGAAGCCCTATTAAAGACCACTAAGCGTGCCATTGGATAGATCTCGATTTTTGAGGAATTTTGGAAGTGGAACGGAGTTAATCGGACGAACGGTTGAAAAGATATGAATTTCCGAAGATTAAAGGATTTTCTGGAATAAAGAAAAGGAATTAATAATTAATTAATAATTCCCTGGAAAAGAAAAGAAGGAGGGGCTGAAATTGGACTTTATTTTGGGCGGCTAAGGGCAGCCCAAAAGATTAGAACGGGCGCGGCCGAAATAATTGGGCCGGCGGCCCGAAGGGATCAGCCTATGGCCGATCGGCGCGCGAGGGAAGGAAGGCCGATGGGCCGAGGCAGGCCGATGGCGCTTGGAGGCCGAGCGGGCCGAGCGGCACGGCCCGGTCCGAGCGGCGCGCGGCCTGGTGGCGCGGCCTGGTCCGGTCAACGGGGCCGACGGGCCGGACCGAGGGACTCGGGCCGATGGCCCAAGGAGGAGGAGGACCGAGAGGCCGATGCGGAGCGAGGCCGGGTGGCCGACGCGGGCACGGGGGCCGACTGGGCCGAGTGAGAGGAGGGGGCCGATGGGCCGGTGCAGGCCGCGGCCTACGCGGGTGGCCGATCCGGTGGACCGCGACCACCACGCGGGTGCTAGGGCGGGGCCCGCCTGGCAGCGGCGCGGTCTACGCAGACCGAGCGCACGGAGGGGGAAAGGAAGGGGTGCGCCGGCTGGCGCTTGCGTGGCGCCTGCGTGGCGGCCACGTAGGCCGGCCGGGCAAGAGAAAGGGGAGAGGGCGCCGGGCGACGGCGGCGACGGCGGAGGGGGGTTTTGGGCGGCGCGATGCGAGGCCGGCGACGGGGAGTGGCGCTGGAGCAAGAGGGGAGCAGGGGAATCGAGCCGTCGGCTCGGATGGGCCGCGGAGAAGCGACGGCGGCTGGCGACGGCGCGGGGCGACGGCGGACACGGCGGCTCGGGGAGTGGGCGGAGAAGAGGGCGACGGCCACGGCGGCGCCCGGGAGAGGGCTCTACGGCCTTCCTAGCGGCCTAAAACGCGAGGGGAAAGGGGAGGGGGAGAGGAGAGGAGGTTTACCGCGGCGGGGCGGCAAGCCGGAGGCCGACGGCGTGGGCGCGGGCGAGGCGGCACGATCCCGGGCCGGGGAAGAGGACGAGGGCGCCGGCTCCTCTTCTCGCGGCGGCGGACGGCAGGAGCGGCGGCGCGACGGTTGGAAAGGGGGGGCGAGCTCCGGGGGCGGCAATGGCGGCCGGGGGCGAGGGGGGATTTTTAGAGGGCGCTAGGTCGGTTTCGGGGGGGGGGGAAATGCCGATTTTGGGCCGGGGAGAGGCGGTGCGGCCGAGAGGCGGAGCGGGGGACCGGCGCAAGCGGCCAAAGCGGCGCGGCAGGGTGACGTCGGCGGCGGTCGGTCGTCGGGGAAAAAGAAAAGGGGGGGGAGGGAAAAGAGGCCTTGCCCCCTTGCCGATTCGGGTAGGAGAAGAGCGGAGAGGGGAGGGGGCGCGCGCTCGGCGCCTTGGCGGCATGCGCGCGCAGCGAGCGGCGGGGCCGAGGCGGGGGACCAGCGGCGGTAGCAGCGGCGGGACGGAACGGCGCCGGCGGGAGAAAGCTTCGGGAGAGAGAAGAAACGGGGAACGGGAGAGAGAGGAAGAGAGAGGGAGAGAGGTGCGGACCGGCTCGGGCGCGGACCGGGCCGAGGGCCTGGCGCGGCCCAGCGGGGAAAGGAGGCGGCCGGGCAGGCGCGGACCGGGCCGGGACGGCACGCGGGAGGGAGCTGGGCCGGGCGACGGCCCAGGGAAAGAAGGAGGCCGAGGGCTGGGCCGGGCGGCGGCCCAAGGAGGGGAGGGAGAGGGAAGAAAAGGCCGAAGGGGAAAATCGGCCCGGGTCAAGGGAGGTAAACCAGACTTTTTCTGAGGATTTGAATTTGGGAGGATTAGGGCTCGGATTTGAAATCCGATTTCGCGGTTTTCTCCGGGATTGAAGTGAGAGCGGAAACACGAGACCTTGGCACACGACAAGACTCAGCCGAAGAGCAAACTTTCGCGAATAGGGTTTTTAGCAGATTAGTTTTCCCGCTAACGCCGCGACAAAACGGGCGTTACATCATTCCCACCAGCATGCGGTCGCTGCTACCTCCCTGGTTGTAGTAGACTGGCTTTTCTGAGCCTGCTGACCTCCAGAACCCTTTACTTGTGACATGGTTGCTACGGCGACTACCAGACACTTTATCTCCTTCTGCATGAAGAAGTAGTTCCCTTTCTCCCTCTCCATCAGTGCTCATATGTCTGTGATCGCCATCATGGAACAAGAGAGAGAAAAAGACAAAAACAAAACCAACAACAAATCAGTCATCAGATCATGCAATCAATCAAGCCTGGTAGACATAGATTGATCAATTAGAGATGTAGCTGGATGTGCTAACAATTTTTATGGGAGCAAGATGATGAGGAAGCATAAGTCAAAATATACTTACCTGGGACAATGTCCCAGGGGTCATGACGCATAATGTTGACATCGCAGATGAAGTCATAGGGCAGCAACATGTTAACGGCACGGCGGTAGAGGTAGTGGAAGACAAGCTCACCCTCGATGGGGTGTAACATGCCCGCAGCGGGGTGGTGCATCGTCACACCATTCACTAAGGGGTGGAAAGTCCAGCACTAGCCATACCGTCCTAGCTCGCTAGCTACAGCCTACAAATAGATATTGCTCCCTCACTCGCTCGAGTTACACTATAGGGTCACTCCAATGAATGAATGCTCAAAGCCTCTATGGTGATGGAGATGGAGGCCAAGAGAGGGCTGTATTTGTAGCACCCAGCTAGGGGGGGGGGGCACCTCCAACTCATCACTACCACCTGGATGGGCAACTGTTGGTGCCGTATCAATCCTTGCCTCTTACTCTGACACAACTCTATCATATATCTCCAAGCAACAGCTAGAGCTAGCATCCATTGTGTATGAATGCATGCATGCACTAACACACAAAGCCCAAAAGATGAAGAACTTGAGATGGGGAGGGGATAGATGATGATCCTGATATGTCAGTTTCTCTTATGATTTTTTGTGCTTTTCCATCCCTTGAGAGTTCACACAACCAATTAATCTCACTCCACCTCGCTTCCTGTTTGTTGCTTTGTGGGGGAGGAGATAGCAGTGACGAGTCATGCACAAGAGTACTGACTAGGAAACCTTTGGGCGCCTATTAAGGCTGGAATTAAAGGGTGAATGAGCCTTTTTTGCAAGCTTGTAATTAAATTGTCTCATTTGGATAGTTGGTAAGCCTTTTATTTTCTTGTTTGCTAGTCACACGATAGGGGGCCTTGTGCTGGAAATGTGATCGAGTTTAAAGCTAGCTGCACGCCTCAATACATGTTAACTACAAATATTTGCCACCGTAGGTGCCCCTAACGAAACATTTTTTGCATACAATTTTCCTCCAAACTTTACCCACTGATAATCACGGGACACCATAATTCATGTCGATTTTACTCCTACTCATGTCACAGTGCTCTTGTGCAGGAGATTACGATTCATTTCCTTGCACACGATGTCAGTTGGGATGTATGTGCGCCGAGATTTTTACTCTGATAGGAAACCTAGGATTTCGCCAACCCCTAGGCCAAGACTAGAGGCAATAAATGCTATCCACATCTAGTCATGGCCAAAAGCAAAACATGAAGAATTTAATCATGGTATGATATAGAAGTAAAATAGCTTTGGCTGCATCAAGTTCTTCGCGGCACTAGCTATACACATAAAATTAGAAAAAAATTGATGAAATAAAGAGATGTGGAACAGACACAAGAAGGAAGGGTTAAACACCACTCTCCAAAGCCTTTCCTCTCGCCAGACAAGAGCAACCAGTTAGTGAGGAAAGGAGTCGATTTCCTGTGTGAAAAACATAAGGTTAACATGATTACGTGGGGTGGGTAATGTGCAGATAGATGGTTAAATTGTCATTTTACTGGGAGCATTGATCAGCTACAGATGCCAAATAATCAACAGACATATCTGTGCATGTAGTAGCAAATAATTATTAATGCATTTATTGGTTGACAAATAGTTAACTTTCCCTGATTAACAGTGAGCAATAGATATAGGTGTTTTTACGTTTATGTGCTATAATATGAAGATCTTTTACAACAACAGTACTGGGGGGAGATCTCTATGATCTTGGTTCGAATCCGCATAGCCATGCTATATATCTTTTGTACTAATTTGTACTTCTAACACCACAAAATTTGATAAAATTAATCTGCTAGAGCGTTTTTGCATACATACACATCGCAGCAGATTCTTCCTCTCATTTGTTTTTTTTTCTCCATGAAAAGATGTCCTCAAGCATTGCCAACTCAGTACTCACTCT
This sequence comes from Oryza officinalis, assembly GCA_008326285.1. Classification (NCBI taxonomy): domain Eukaryota; kingdom Viridiplantae; phylum Streptophyta; class Magnoliopsida; order Poales; family Poaceae; genus Oryza; species Oryza officinalis. The sequence continues at coordinate 16,526,296 of BDMV01000007.1, forward strand.
AAATATGACAGGATCTCATTGTCTATATATAACACATACTCCTGGTGTTATAAATGAGTAATATTAATAATCCTGCAGCACATCTCAACCACAAATGATGCAATAATCCTCTCACTGCATGCGATGATTTTGCTCAAGATCAACTGATTAACTACATCTATATTTCACTGGAGATATGATATACGGATGGCAAATCTATAATAATATCCCATGTCCAACAATCATTTCAAGGCAAGATATGGTTAAGTGACTTGTCGACATGCATGTCGCACATGTGATCAACAAAATAGTCTGGTTATCAGCTACATCAATCACATACAAAGCAATGCAGCAGAGCGAGCAAGAGTTATGACAGTGGAAATAAATAAGCATATATATCATATAGAGAGCTAGTGTATCACATGATAAGAAGCACAATTTATTGAAGAAGGGAAAGGGTGGGGGTGGGGTTGGGGATTACGTTACCTCTACCAGAAAGATAGCTACATACCTCCCTTTCACTTCCATCTTTCATCTGGGGCAAATATGTTTCATCTTAGAACACACACACACACACACAATCACTTTCCTGAAACTAATTAAGCAGTATGTACACTCCAACTTAAACAGAATAACATCAGCTGAACAGCATTGAGTACCAACTTAAACAGACTGCATAGTCTCAAGCATGAACTTAAAAACACATAAATAGTTCTCAAGTCTTCCTTGCAATGGAGCACCCCAATTGCAATTTTTTATTCTCGACTCAGCTGAGTTGCTTCCTTTGATTAGTTACTACAATGGCCATCACCATCCTTGTCGTCTGTGACGTCGGCAGACTCACTGCTCCCCTCCTCAAAAGAAGGGGAAATGGTGCAGTTATTTAGGCAAGCATGCATTGCCAATGGCAGGAACGACGAGGACGACTTCCCTTCCATTGCCAATGGATGAGGGATGATTTCATGTGGCGACTGGCGAACGCTGCCTCTTCTTGTAGATGCGACAGACCAGCCAAGAATTATCAGGTTCAACCACGGTTTTCCCAAGGGGGCATTAGCAGATGCAGCAGACGGGCCTCCATCGTTTTTCTGCAAAACAGTCCCCATATAGTCTGTTAGTTGATGCTGCTTAAGGTGCAACCATGGTATATATAGCATATACAACAAAGGGAGAGATAGATGAAGTGCAATAGTAGTCAAGAAATAGTTCCATGCCAGTTCAGTGCTAATCACCTAGTGACTGAGTTAGAAGGATTTGGTATGCTTTCTATATCAAATTTTCTTCCTGATATGGGCAAGGGAGTATCATCCCCCAGCCGGTTTGACCAATAAATTGCAGAGATAACACTTTTCATGAAAAAGGTAGTGACCAAGATCAAACTATGATTCGAACATCCCTTCCCGAGACTAAGGGGAGTTTCACTGATAAAAACACAAGCCGACAACATACCCCTTTTTGCATCTCGACAAATTCAAATATCTTATACATCATATAAATGTTAGATCACCAAACATCCCGGTTCTAAGGGGATAACCACACATGGTGTTCAACAAAGAGTTTCACGGATATAAACGCAAGCCAACAACATACCCCTTTTCCATCTCGACAAATTCGAATATATTATAGATCCCCTAACTGTTAGATCTCCAAACAACTCGGAATAAGGGGATAATCAAGTGGTGTTCAATAAAGAGTTCCAATGATAAAAACGCAAGCCTACAACCCACCCTTTTTGCATCTCGACAAATGCAAATCTCTTATAGATTTCATAACAGTTAGATCACTCCACGACAAAACCAATGAGTTGTAATTAGATCTCGGTAAAACACATGGAATCACTATCCAAACAAGCCAAATCACCTCAAGATTCTATCACCTCTAGATCCTACGTCGCGACAAAATTTTAATCAGCACTACATCCTATGTGCTTGCATGCCATCAATCAATCAAGCAAGCCCTACTAGTGGCACCTAACAATGGTAGCATAAACTAATACTCTTCTTATAATTATAAGATAGTAATTCATCATATTTTCTTATCCCCAAGTTGAACCTACAAACCGATGTTGCTTAAATAATATGAATCATATTCAACATGCAAATCAAATTAATATTATCCAATAAAACAACAGTATGATGTTTGGATACAATGTCTCACCTTGGCAATGGTCGCTCTAGTGCAGCCAGAAGGTGGTTCTGTGCCATCACTGTGGCAGGCTGCATCACAGGGCAAGGCAAGAGGCAAGAACCGGCTAGTCGGAACTCCTGCATCGCCCATTCCATGTTGGCAAATGAAGACTTCCTGTAGTGGAACACCAGGGTGCGCTTCATACCCACTATCACTTCATCGGAGCCACCACTGGATTGTTGTATACCAGTGCCTCTGAGCTTGCTGACCTCCAGAACCCATCGCCGGCGGCATGGTTCCTGCAGTTGTCGCCAGGGTGCTTTTTGTCCTTACGGGTGAAGAAGTGCTTTCTGTTCTTCTTCTCCTCCCTGCTCCATCACCAAACCCAACAAAAGGAAAAGATGACACACAGAGATTCAGACAAGAAATTAACCGTCAAAACACCTAGTCTATCCTAGGTGAGTCTATAGATTGATGAAATTAAACCAAAGATTGCAAAGATTTGGCTTAATAATTTCCATGGGACAACAAAGGCAACAAGAGTAAAAAAAAATTCACCTGGGACAATGTCCCAGGGATTATGGTGAAGGATGTCGATGTTAGTGATGAAGTCACAGGGCAATGACATCTGAAGGACGCATTGGTACAGGTAGTTGACGACAAGCTCACCATCAGTTGGTTGGAACATGCACTTAGTGGGAAGGTGCATACTCGTACCATTCACTAAGTTGATGCATATTCCAAGACCGACCATTGTCCTAGCTCGGAAGCTACAAACAGATTTCGCTCGCTCGCTCACTCTGGTGATTGAAAGCCCTGTAGTGATGGAGATGGAGGAAGAGAGAAGCTGTATTTATAGCACCAAGCTATAGAGGGAGTGTCGCCAACTCACTAGTTAATTGTACCTGTATGGGCAACTGTGAGGGCCGTGAAGGAGATATATGCAACTTCACTCCCTTTCTCTCTCTGCATGCTAAACACACTCCGAGCTGCAGATAGCAAGCTAGCATCCAGGATTTTGCAACTCTTGCATGGATGTAGTAACACACAAAGTCCAAAAGAGGAATAACTATAAAGATGTGGTTTGTGATGAAGGGATGGGTATCCCAGCGTCAGTTTTGTTCCCTTTTTTCTTTTTGCTTTTCCATTCCATGGGAGAACATACAATTGGTGAGTTCCAATCTATCTCGCTTCTGGTCTGGTGTGTTATTGGGGAGAAGATAACAATGTGGAGTTCTGCACAATACTGCTGACTATGAAAACTGTGGGTGCCTATTAAGGCTGGAATTAAAGGTGTTGGCTGCTAAACCTTGTTTCCAAGCATATTAATTTTTGTCCTTATTTGGATGGTTTGTAGAGCTTTTTGGGGCTTGTTAATTTTCTGGTTTGATGATTCGTGGCTTCTGTTGAAAAATGTGAGTTCAAAAGCTAGCTCCATGTGTCGCTGGATTCCCATTTTTTTTTGGAGCTATATGCATGAGAGCCCCATCTACATACGATAGGAGCCAGGACACACAAAGTCTAAGTTGATGTAACACATGTTTTTCCTGGTGGTGGCTAGCTCGCACGCACGCACCATGACGTTAAGGCCATGACGTTAAGGCACGCGCCATGACGTTACCCGCGCGCACAATACTTTTTTTTCGCGTACGTTTTTCAAACTACTAAACGGTGTATTTTTTTTCAAAAAGTTTCTATACAAAAGTTGCTTAAAAAATCAAATTAATTCATTTTTTTAAAAAAATTAGCTAATACTTAATTAATTAGAAGCTAATGGATCATTCCGTTTTTCGTGCGCACACACTGTGTTCCCAACACAGGCTAACGAACTCACCCTAGTGTCCCTAGGGTGAGTTCTGAAAAGAAAAATGCGCTGGAAACACTAGGTCCCATCGTTAATCCCGGCCATTAGCTCTAATCATGACGATTAGCGATAAATACTACAGTATTTTCTCAATAAAAAAAATAAAAAAATTGATTTTCAAATATTGACTTGAAAGTTTTTAAATCTGAGTTGAAAATTTTTGAATTTTAAGTTGAAAGTTTTCAATTTGATTTAAAAGTTTTTGAAATTTGAGTTGAATGTTTTGAATTTACGTATGAAAGTTTTCAATTTTGTGATGAAAGTTTTTGAAATTTGAGTTTAAAGTTTTAAAATTTTGACTTGAAAGTTTTGAATTTTGATATGATAGTTTTTAAATTCTGAGTTTCAAAGTTTTCAAATTTGAATTGAAAGTTTTATTTTTTTATTAGAAATTTTACTTGAATTTTTGAAATTTAAGTTAATGTAAAATACACTATATATAAAAAATAGAATAAGTTGTAGAAAAAATGTCCAGCGTGGAGGCTCACTAACACTACTACAAAATCGATTTTCCTGGACGAACCCCCCAATAGTTTCCAGACGGGCCATAAGTGGCCGCGTCTGGAAAAACCGATGCGGCATTTTCCCGTGTGATCCACTTAAGCGACCGCACGAGAAAATCGATTTTTCCGTGCGGTCCCTTAAGTGGACCGCACGGGAAATGCCACACTATCCCGTGCGGCCCACTTAAGGGACCGCACGGAAAAATCGATTTTTCCGCGCGGTCCCTTAAGTGGACCGCACGGGAAATGCCACACTATCCCGTGCGGCCCACTTAAGGGACAGCACGGAAAAATCGATTTTTCCGTGTGGTCCACTTAAGAGACCGCACGGGAAAATCGATTTTCCCGTGCGGTCGCTTAAGTGGACCGCTCGGGAAAATAACTCCCATTCCCTCTCACTCACTTCAAATTTTTCACCTACTCTTTCTTCCTTTCCTTTTTATTCTCTCTTCTCTCTTTTTCTCTCCACTTCTCTCTTCTCTCTTCCTCTCCTCTCTTCTCCTTTCCTCCGAGTACGTGGGGCACTGGGCACGAGAGGCGGCCGGCTCGGCGCCGCCACCGACGAGGCGACGGTCGGGAGCGGGCGAGCAGCGGCGCGGCCCCGCGCTTCCCTGCGGCGGCCAGGAGCGGCAACGTGGCGGCGGGAGGCGGCAGCGAGACTTCGTGTGGCGGCTGACAGTGGGCGGGCGGCGGCTGCTCGGGAGCGGCGCCATCTCCGTCCCCGCCGATGTCGCAGCCAATGACAAGGAGGACGAGGTCGCCGGAAACAACGCCGCTGGCCCCACGACGACGACGAGGAGGAGGAGACGGTCGGATCTACGCCGCTCCTACCGCCGCGACGGAGTCCACCGCCTCCTCGATCGTGCGCTCACGACGGCCGGATCCGCGCCGCCGCCGGGATAGCTAGGGTTTTTTTTTTGAATTTTTGTTTTTTCGTGCGGTCGACTTAACGCGACCGCACGGGAAGATCTATTATCCCGTGCGGTCAACTTAACTCGACCGCATGGGATAATAGATCTTTCCATGCGGGCCGCTTAAGCCGACCGCATGGGATAATCGATCTTCCCGTGCAGTTGGGCCGCCCGCACGTGAAAATGGTCTTTTTTCAGACCTTCTCGCGTGTGCGGGCAGGTCTTCCGCACGGGAAGATGCCTTTCGGCCCGCACGGAAAAACCGTTTTTGTAGTAGTGTAAAAATTGAAAAAATCACGTGAGAATAAATGGAAGGAGTATGGGAGAGGAAAAAAAGAAATCAAAGAAAGTTAAAAAAAGAAAAAAAAGGAAAGTTCGCAGAAAAAGAGAAAAAATGGAAGGCGCATGAACCCGCGCGCAACTTATGTTTCTCGCACGTACACGCGAGATAGCAAATCCGGTTTTTGTTTGCATCGTTTTAATCTTCAAATACATTTTACTTTCCAAATGACTAGTTATACATGTATGCTGGGCTCCAATTCCATCATAAGGTGATAGCAAGTAACAAATTTATTTTTTTCGAACAAGGGATCCACGAGAACTTCAGCTTTGATCGGCAGGAAAATTAATTGTTTTCCACCAAATGATATGCAGTTAACTATTTTATACTCAATAGATATTAATTAACTATTGCTTCTATTATTTAGTGCCCTGGGTGCTATAGGCATCCCTCCCTTGTACGGTTATGCTACTCGTGCAGCTATAAATAGAGGCATATAAAGTTAGAAACCGTAACTGCCCAAATCCGTCACTCTCTTCTGTTCCTCTTGACCCATTTCTGACCACTGCCTTCCTGTTATCCCTTCTTCCTTGTGTTGGCCATGTTGATGAGCTACAGGGCCACTGTTGCTGTCTCTATCTCTTCATGAGTGTCACTTCTACAGGTTTGGGCATCAATGACAAGCCATCTATGATGAGTCAACATGACCAATCACAATCACAGATATGACATCATGTGTGACTGGCCACAACCATGACCCATCTGAGGTGACAGGTGTAGTAGGATGAACCGTCATAGATAATTCATAACTACCATGTGTCACAGATAGACGATAGTTTTGAACCTTCACAAATAAGGGAATATACTCAAACTACAGTTTTCCTATCAAAATTAATAACATTTTCATATGAATTCGGATGGATACACTACTGGCTTGCCCCTTAGTTAAATTTGATAAGTTATTAAATTTGAGGTTGTTTATATGGTCAAATATGTGTTATAATTGATGGGATCCATTTTGAAAAATGACAATTTGAATTTTCAAACGACCTTGGAGAGACATGCCCTATATATATAAATTGACTCAAATTTTTTAAAATTTTCAACTTCTGAGTATATACCCAGGTATAAGAATTTAATTCATACCTATATCTAGCAACAAAACAACTCAAATTCAATTTTATTTCACAATTCATTATTACATACTTAAGTAATTATATGTTTCGATGGTATATTCCTAGAATAAAAAATCTAACCAAAAAATCCATGCTAATGGTGTTCTTTGTTGTGGAGAGAGAAGTCTCGGGTCAGAGTCCCAATACCACATACATGCATAATTTGTATAAAAAAATCATGGATTTGTGGCTAATGATGCGTAAAATTAAAATAATTATTTTTAGGCCTTTTTTGTGCATTTATAATTCAAAAATCATGACATGTTACTGTAGATGGTTCATAACTATTACACGAAAGAGACGACTAGTCTATGATGGATGGATAGTTATGACCCGCCATAACTTTACCACCCACAACACAGATGACTCATGTGTGATGGTTGTTCATCGGTCATAGATGAGGTTTTATTCGTCACAGATGTGGGTCATTACCACTCGTTATAGATGAGGGTTCTGTCGTAGTAGGGTGTGATTTCAATAGCAATGTAATGAAGTTAGAGATTTACCACTGCATTTTGTCTCTTCAAACGTGTGAACGTGTATTAGGAGAGCACTTGTGGGTGTGTGAGTGTGGTACATATGCATAATGATGTCAGCATATCTTCTATGTAACGGGAATAAAACACTGTACCATGAATAGATAGATATTTTCAGATTGATTTTATACTACGAAGATCTTCTACAACAATTATTAGGAAAACATGAATGAATCTCTGTGATCTTTTGAACATGCATTTAGCTAGCTAATGCTATATTTGAACTAAAGCATACTTCCAATATACCAAATGCGATCAATTTAGCATATCACAGGATGTTCCGTGGTATCTCTTGTATCCTTTTTCTCCATGTAAAGATCTCTGGCATCCAACAAGCAATCCAAATCTGTGGCTAGCTGCCTAGCTAGCTAGAGAGATCTTGGGCAGGCAAGTACTCACTGAATTTAGCTTGCCAACGCGTACGAAAATAATAACTCGTCATGAATTTTTTTTCTCCAGCTCCATCTATATCAATATCTCATCCTGTATAGATAACAAGCATTGACAATTAACTGTAAGGACAAAACATGAAGGGTTCTCTATGTCATCTTTTAAACCAGCATTTAGCCACTCTATCTTTGAACTAAGGCATGGTTACAAGTTCGAACAGAACAAAATGCGATAAAATTATTCTGCTATAAAAAAACAATACAGCCACCTGTATTTTTTTCTCCACGAAAATTAAGATATCGCGCATTCAAGCTGTATGAAATCAGTGGCTAGAGAGAGAGATTTTGAGCCGGCAAATACACATTGAATTTAAGTTGGCTAGGCGTAGGCGTATTGCAACTCATCAATAATGGTCGAGCAATAAGCTTGATTCTTTTGATCAGTGATTCAGTCAAACCATTTTGTGTGTGGACATATAGAAAAGAATGCCGAACCTAAATTTCTAATGCCATGCAATAATCATCGAAGGCATGAGATTTAAATTTGGCAGCGTTGTCCATACGGATTGATTGAATCCTATGTTCAGGGTAATTTGCCTTCAACCTTATTAGTGAAGACATTATTTTAGCAAAGGCATGGTTTCATGTCAAGAGAAGACACACACGAGACCATCTAATAGATGCGTCAATTAAAACCATGAAATACCTGAATAGTCCAGATGTTGGCACACTAGGGCCACAAATATCTTCTTGAATGCATTCAAAAAATTTAAGTGGTTTGGCTCTGTTTTTGAGATAAGAAGGTCTCAAAATCAATTTTTCAGTAGCACATGCAGTGCATACAAAATTAGAGGATTTGAGAAATTGTTTAGTGATCAAATTATGACTAATAGAGTTGCCAATAATTTTTCTCATCATCCCAATATCGGGGTTCCCGAGTCGATCATGCCAAGTGTGGAATGCATCGTCATTTTAAAAAATTACTTTATACGCAACTTGTATGTATAGTACAATGCAGATGTGAGAGATGAAATTTTCTTGCAAATGCGTTTGCCATATCCGTTTTGTTCAGTTAAGAAAAGAAATTCTTTTCGATTATGCATATGGGTTTTAATGTGGAACCCATTTTGACGGATATCTCTATATAACTTAGTAGGATACGGGTTGAATCAGGATACAGTAGGGCATCCTCGATTGTGATTTGTGTACCCATCAGGAGTGTAATAGTTGCTCGTCCAGACCCAACTATTACAACATCGTGTCTAGCGATGTTCAAAATTTTTTCTTCTCTCCTCTTGAGATTTTGAAAGTATTTAATCTCTCTAAGTATAGAGTTAGTTGTACCACAGTCCACAAGACATAATTCCTCTCCTATCGGACTGATATCCTTGGACGTCTATAGTGAAAAAAGAATTACTTAGTAAAGAATTCTTTATTCAATATATAGATATAGGTAAAATAATTAAAACATCAAATACATAGTATGATGTTTAAAGAGATTTAATAGGACATACTCTAATGACTAGCAGATCTTACAACCCGATAATATAAGGAGTTTGTACTTTTCTACCTATTACAATAACTATTGTTTGACATATTATAGGATATCAATATACTTTCTCATGCACACTGAGATTAAAATAGTTTCATCTCCAAGTGGGATGCACTGAGATTACAGTAAATTTTCAAGTGGGTTCGTTAAGCAGTACTCTATGAGCATGTCATCCAACAGAGAAAGTGCAGCGGGATCCTCTGGGAGAGAATTGAGGTTGTTCTGTGGTTCAATAGGAGCCTGTTGAGAACCAACCTCTGGTCTTGCTTCACTTGTAAGATTGAAGTGTGCTTCATATCTTGGTTCCGCAGAAAACTTTTTCTCCTTGAGGGATTTCTGATATAGGAGAACAAGGTGCTTTGGGATACAACAATCTTTTGTGACATGATAGTTAGATCCACACTTGTTACAATGCTTGTTGCTGTTACCACGAGGTGGTGGTGCCTTACCCTTTCCTTTTCCTTTCTTGCAATTATTGGATTTGCGCCTATTGTTGCGTTTACGTTTTTCAGCTGAATTCTTAGGGTTATTCAAAGAATTTCCCTTGAACTCTTTTTTTATTTTCAGAGTTATTCTTGACATTGTAGTGCACCTCAAGTAGTGGAGCAGAGCTAGGAGGGCGCTGTTGAGCAATCTTTAACTGAAGCTCATGATGTTTTTCTGCTTGAGTCAATGTGTGAATAAGCTAAAAATAATGCTAGAAATTATTGGTGCGATATTGTTGATTCAGTATCCTGTCCTCTAGAAGCATAGTAGATAGAGTCTTTTCTATCTTTTCCGTCTTCGTTGGTTCTTTTTGGCAAAACTTCAACATGGAGCAAATGATATGAACAGCATGATTGTAGCCTACAACAGTTTTGAAATCCTGGAGACGTAAGTGGTTCCACTTATGATTAGCCTCAGGCAAAATGAGTTCTTTTCCCTGATCATAACGCTCTTTAAGAGCTTTCCATAATTCAAGCGGGCTCATCTCCAACAGATACTCATGCTTGATCTCTTTATGTATATAGAGGCTAAGTAGGAAAAGAGCAATGTTTATCTTCCTTTTCTCAATTGGTGGATCCCTAGTATTGGGTTCCTCAATAGTTTTATCAATCCCACAAGAAGGAAAGTTGATTTTGATATCCGAAGTCCAAGTTGGATAGTTACTCCTAGCAAGGGCGAGTTCATCGAACTCTTTAGTTCCTATGTCCTTACAATCATGATTAACCTTATTAATTTACAGAGGTAAATTAATAAAACATGATATTGATGTTGTAATCTTAATGCTAAATGTAAAACCTCATATTTTGTCATCTTTCAAAAAATGTAGGTGATAGACTTTACAATTTGAGTTAGAATTCAAAATTAGGAGGCACAATGTGGATAATCTCCAAGTCATGAAACAATGGAATAGATCTCTTAATAGTAGGCAGGATAAACTTGTTGTCTAAAACATGGTCTCTAGGCTAATATATTATAATGAATATACTGCAGCCGATGTTTAGGGCTACACAACCTTGTGCGCATCCAAATTCAAATAATCTCATATTTTCAAAACATCTTCTAGGAATAACGCATGTAGGTAATCATCATAAGATGTAGACCTTTTAGTGATGGGCGAGATACTCGCTGCTTAGATTATGGCCATTGTGGCCAATGTATAGGACTCCATCTCCATGTCTTTTAATTCCAAGTCAAAATATGTAGTCTAACATGCATTAAATCCTCCATTAATCATTTTATACATAATTAAGAGGATTTGCTAAGTTCAAATACAAAATTTAAAGAATTTTGCAAATTAACACAGTGAGTAAGTAAGTAGAGTGTGTCTTAAAATAAAATGCAAAAGGCATTTTATTAAGACAACTAGTAAATTTAGTAAAGCAGGGTATTTTAATAAAGACATATGTCAAATAACATATAACATCAGGGGTCTAAATACCATTACAGAAGGTTTACAACTGATGAACTGCTTTAACTAAATTACATAAACATAGGGACTAAAATCTAAATTAACTTATAATAGAAAAACTCAAAAAACAGGTAAAAGGGGTCTGGGCCGAAATCTTTGATTTTGGCCCACCACCGCACCGGCTATCAACTCAAGGTGGGGGGGGCAACACAGCAGGCCAAGTCGGGCCAAGAGCGTCCTGGGCTTGGGCCAGGAATCCGATATGGCCTAGTGGCGTTGCTGGCCTGGTCAGGCCGAATCAAAGGGTTGGGGGCGAGGAGGTTAGGGTTTGGAAAACCCTAACTGCTCCGCGGCTTTTGCACCACTGCCGTTGCAACCCATTTCACGCCGCCCGCATCCACCACTGCCTGCATCCACCACACCGGCCCAGTGCCGTTCCACCGCTGAGTCCACCCCCGCCACCGCCCGCATCCATCGCCACTTCTACCACCCCCTCCATCGCCGTTGGTGTATCTCCCTTCATCCGCCAGTGGCTTGCCCGCTAGATCTAGGCCAACGGCCCTCACTCCTCATCAGAGTCGGAGGCTAGCCGAGCACAGACGCTATTGCCCCCCACGCCATTCGGGAGCGTGTGGCTTGGTGAACCGTGAGGAACATCTCGGAAGGTGACGCGAAGACCCGGGAAGCGAGCTGTAGCGACTTCGGCGTGGTGGCATGGTGGCGTGGCGGTGTGGTGAAGAATGGCGGCTCTCCCGTGCACATGGCTAGGGTTCCAATCCGACCGAACCCTGGCAGCACGGGAGTGGAGGAGCGGCCTCTCCTCAGCGGCTGTGGAGTTGGTGATGGCGAAGACGGCGATGGTGGAGTTGGTGATGGTGGGGCAGTGATGAAGGGGGCCGGTGGTGACTCCATCTCCAACGGGAGCGAGCAAGGGGCGCTCCTAGGCGACACCACCACCGTCCATCCATGGACAGTACAAAATTACATGCCATGGAATTGGACGCGGCTGGGCACCTCTGCTCCTAGCAAGGCGGGGGCCGATGGATCGGAGACCGGCGGGGCAGCGACCGATGGAGCAGCAACTGGCGGGGCGCGACTGTTGGAGCGGCGGCCACGCGGCATCGAGGGTGGTGACAGCGGCTACCGACCCTGAGTCTAGCTCCGTGGTGGGCACCACGGGATCCCCGGCAAGGCCTCATCGAGCAGTGGAGGAGATGGTGAAGATGGCAAAGGCGGTGCCGACGAGGGAGGCCGAAGACAACATCCATGATCAATCCGAAGGTAGGCATCATACCTTCAAAAGTGCTGGAGACCGTTGTCTCCTTGATCTTGTTTCTCTTCTTCTTTCACGAGCGAAGCGTGCTAATAACGTGTTAGAATACAAAGCGGGAGCGAGAGAGGATTGATTTGTCATTGATCATAGTGTTCGAGTTATACATGGGGATATGGTGGGAACTGTAGGGCGCGATGGATGGGAATCATCGCGCCCGTTGTCGAGGAGCGTCGAAGGAGAGAAGGGGCGTGACCAACCGCCACAGTTCCTTCTCTGCCGGTTGTAGTAGCGGGAGACATGGCAACTGCCACGTTTATTCCACTGGATGGATGAGATTGTTGACATAGAATCGCTCCGCCACACCTTGATCATGTTATGTGCAACCCACGGCGGCACCCGAAGATGCATCGTCGTAGGAAGTGGTAGATGCCACTGAACAAACACCCGGGAGAGACCCCGTTAGTTTGAATGCTCGTTGGTTTGTCCTAGGCTCGGCAAGCCAGCTAGGACGTCCTCTAACGCCGTAGAGACAAGAGACAACAAGCAATTAGGGATTTGAGGAGAATAGACTTGGGATAGGTAGCAAGAAAGAAGGAGATGTAGAATATACAGGGTTTGGATACTAAATTGAATTTGACGATTGATTGGTGGTTGTTTCAATCGGCCTTGGCCCCCTTATATTTATAAGAAGGATGGACTTGCTTCCCGGTGTCTTTTCCATATCTAATTAGACTTAGAAATCAACTAGAACTCGAGAAATCCCGGTCTAAAACAAGAAAACACGAGAAATACCTAAATTGGACTCGTACTCTATGCTGAAAGTCTGATCGCCTGGACACCTACGGTCTGACTGTAGTGTATTGTCCGGTCTGACTGGCCACATAACAGCGGTCAGACCAGCGTTCGCGGGAAAGCTTCAGTATTTTTCAAATTTGGCTTAAACTTGCTATAACTTACCAAATTTGGTTATCAACAAATTTGCTATAAGTTTGGCTTAAATTTCCAACATAGATCACCCAATATTTCTTAACAAAATCAACTCTCTTGTCATCAGTTATTTGTTTTTATCCAGTTCCATCTATATCAACATATCATTGTCTATATTCTCCAGGTGTTATAAATCAGTAATATTAATAATCATGCATTAGCTCAAACAAAGAAGACGTAATCACTGTGAATGATTTAGCATGAGATTAACTACATGAATTGTTTCACTAGATAAATATGACATGGATGGTAACTCTGTAATAATATCCTATGCCCAGCAATCACTTCAGGCCCAGATATGAGGTAAGTGCCTTGTTGAGATGCATGTCGCATTTGTGATCACCAGATCAGTAGTGTGGATATCAACAGCATCAATCACATACAGAGCGCTGCAGCAGAGTGAACAAGCTATGGCAATGGGTTATAGCATATAGAGATTTAGCACATGACATGATAAACGGTACAATATATTGAAGAGTGGCAGTTTCCTCTACCAGAAAATATAGCCCTTTCATTTTATCTTGCATCTGGGGCAAATGTGTCTCGTCCTAGAAGCTAGAACACAGGCACACTTGACTTTCCCAAAACTAATTCAACAGTATATAAACTCCAACTTAAACAGAAAAACATAGACTCCAGCTTCAACATCATAGAGTACTCCAACTTAATTAAACAGAATGCATAGTCTCAAGCATGAACATAAAATTAAAATGCATAAATAGCTCGCAGGTCTATCTTGCAATGAGGAAGCATCCCACTTGCAATTTTTATTCTAGGCTAAGGCTGTGTTTGGCAGCTATATTTCCCAACTCATCTTCATCGTTTTTTGCGTGCACGTTTTTTAAACTGCTAAACGTTGCGTTTTTTACAAAAAAAAATCAATAGGAAAATTATTTTAAAAAATCATAAAAAATTAACCAATACTTAATTAATCATGCACTAGTGAGTCACTCCGTTTTGCATACATGTGGGATGAGTTCCCAACTCCGGGTGCCGAACTCAGCTTAAGCTGAGTTTCTTCCCATGACCATCACCATCCTTGTCGTCCGTGATGACATCGGCAGACTCATCACTCCCCTCGAAACATCTATGCCCTGCGAAGTCAATGAAGTGGACTTGGCCATCGCCTGCATTGCCAACGGCAGGAACGGCGAGGACAGCTTCCCTTGCATTGCCAATGGACGGTGGGATAATGACACATGGCGCACGCTGCCTCTTCTTGTAGATGCGACATATCATCCAAGAACTATCAGGTTTGACCATGGTTTCCACAAGGGAGGCATGAGTATGTGCAGCAGACGGACTGCCATTGTTTTTCTGCAAAACAGTCTGCATATAGTCTGTTAAGGTGCAACCATGGTATATATGGCATGTACAATAAAGAAAGACAGATGAAGTGTACTAGTAGCAAAAAATAGTTGCATGCCAGTTTTGTGCTAATCACCTAGTGACTGAATTAGAAGAATTTGGTAACTTCTCTATGTCCAATTTAGCCTACGAGATCACAGAGATTATATCCTCCCCGAATAGAACTCTAACACTTTCTATTCGGGATACAACTTTTCCGTTTATCAGCCGAATTCCATTAATGTTAAGGTAACCTTCCCGTATGCTAAGGATATACCATATCCGTATACTTCATGACCCCAAGGATAGAAGGTATGTCTTATCTGTAACCCTGACATATGGGCAAAGGAGTGTCACTCCCCATTCGATTTGACCAATAACTATAGTGATGTCACTTTTTAAGGAAACGTAGCGACCAGGAGTACAAGATCAAATAATGATCCGAACATCCCTTCCCGAGACTACGGGGATAAGCATGCATAGTGTTCAACAAAGAATTTCATTGATAAAAACGCAAACTGACAACATACCCCTTTTTGCATCCCGACAAATTTGAACATTCTAAAGATCCCATATCTGTTAGATCTCCAAATGTCTTGGGACTAAGGGGTTAACAACACGTGGTGTTCAATAATGAGTTCCACTAAAAAAATGCAAGCCGACAACATACCCCTTTTTGCATCTCAACAAATTCGAATCTCTTATGGATCCTGTAACCATTAGACCTTGCTGGGCCACAAAATCTAATTATTTATAATTAGATCCTAGCAAATTGAAATACATGGAATCACTATGCAAAAAATTGAAATCAACTCTAGCTTCCACCACCTCATAGATCCTGAAACATAACAAAATATGAATCACCACTAGATCCCGCCCACCTTGCATGGCATCAATCAATCAACCCAAACCTACTGGCACCCCTCAATGGTGACATACACAAATACTCTACTTATAATTATAAGATAGTAATTACTTATTTTTCCCTATTCCCCAACTTGAACCTCAGTCCTACAGTTGCATGCAAATAATTTACCAATCATATTAAAAATACAGATCGAATCTATATCATATCCAATACAATGACACGATGATGTTTTGATGCAGTGTCTCACCTTGGTGGTGGTTGTTTCGGTGCAGCCACAGGGAGGCATGGAGCCATCGCCGGTGACCGGCCTCATCACAAGGCAAGGCATAGGGCTGGCACCGGCAAGTTGGAACTCGTGCATCACCCATCCAGTGCGCTTTGTGGATGAAGACTTCCTGAAGTGGAACACCAAGGTGCGTTTCATCCCCACTAGTTTTTCATCGGCGCCACCGCTGGATTTGTTGTATATTGGGACCTCTGAGCCTGCCAATCTCCAGAACACATGACCGGCGACATGGCTGCTTCCATGGTCCCCAGGGCGGCTGTTCTCCTTACGGGTGAAGAAGAGATTCCCATTCTTCTTCTCCTCTGCTGCTCCAGCATCGCCAACATAATAACAGAAAAGTTTACACTCAAACAGAATCAAACAAGAAATTAACTGTCAAAACCCCTATAAACAATCTAGCTGAGGAGATACTACTGATTGATGAAACTAATCGAAGATGCTGGCAAAGATTTGGGAGTGAGGCAGTGTGAGTCAAAAAATATTTACCTGGGATGATGTCCCAAGGGTTATGGCACTGGATGTCCACATCGGTGGTGATGTCGCAGGGCAGCGGCTCCTGAATGGCACGGCGGTAAAAGGTAGTTGACGACAAGCTCACCCTTGGTGGGACGGAACATGCACCCAGTGGGGAGGTGCATTGTCATACCGTTCAGCAAGTTGATGCAAACTCCATGGCCAGCCATTGTCCTAGCTTGCAAGCTACAAACAGAATTCGCTCGCTCGCTCGCTCTCTCTAGACTCACTCAAACGAATGAAAGATTGAAGGGTCCTGTGGTGATGGAGATCTGTCTATCACCAGGCTGCAGATGGTGAGATAGCATCCAGGGTGTTGCACGCCATGCATCCATGCAGTAACACACAAAGTCCAAAAGAGGAAGAAGTAAAAATGGCTGGGGTTGATGGAGGGATGACGATCCCAATGTCAGTTATATCTTCTGATTTTTTTTGTGGTTTTCCATCCGTTGGGAGATCATACAACTAGTGAGGTGGACTCTTATCTCCTTTTTGGAGTGTTTGGGACAAGATAACACTGACGAGAAGAGCACAATAGTGCTGATCTAGGAAAACTGTGGCTGCCTACTAAGGCTGAGATTAAAATTGTGCGAACCTTGTTGACAAGCCTTTTAATTTGTGGCCTTATTAGGATGGTTGATAGAGCTTTTTCTGGGGCTTATTAATTTGCTACATTAAAGATGTGGGGGGGGGGGGAGGTGCTGGAAAATGTGAGTTTAAAATTCAGTCCATGCCTCACTGAATTCCCAATTTTTTTTGGTGTTACATGAGCGCACCATCTATATGTAACATAGAAGTAGTGCCAGGTAAAGTCTATGTTGATGTTATACATGTTTTCTTTCAATCATCAGAATTTTCAAATACATTTTATTTTCCAAAAACAGTTCTAAATTTTATGAAGAGCTCCAATTTCATCATAAAGATGGCAAAAGGTAATGAATTTAATTGTAGTGAACAGAAGATCTTCCCCTTGAAATAAAAATAACATTAATTATTTGCGACCCAAACATATGTGATTAACTATTTCGAACTCAACATATGTTAATTAATTATTGCTTCTACTATTTACTGTCGTGGGTGATCAGGGTATACCCTCCCTCCTGCCAGCTGTTTCACCAACTTTTTGATCCCTACCGAGAATGAAAATAACTAACCACTGTCTTAAATAATGAAGCCTATCTCTACTACTTAAAAGTGAAGTTGTCTGTTCGTCCCCTTCTCCCATGTAAAAAATATCGAGCAATTGGTTTAAAAAATGTTACTTTGATCCAATTGCAACCATTCTGAATTGCAGGACCCCATAAAATAGTGAATAGCCCATACTAATCCATTGCGAAGCATGGGAACCATACTAGAACCTATAAATAGAGGAGTATAGTAAAAAGTTAGAAGCCCAAACTGCCTAGATCTGCCACTCTCTTCCATTCCTCCTGAACCCATCTGAGCACTGCTCCTCCTGCACTACAGCAAAAATGTTACGTAGAGGCACTTTTGTAGAGATGGTTTTCAATTTGCCACTAAAACCAACAGTTCAATAGTATAAAGATACTTTTTAGAGACACTTTCAAAATCGCCTAAAAAACTTTTACTATGCTAAAGATATTTGTAGCATATTTTGTTAACTTTATGTTGTAGAGGCATCTTTTCAGCACTTTAAAATTTGCCTCATATGTAAAGGCATTTTGTTATGGCGTTTTAACCTCTGCAGATGCACTTTTCCAAATTTTAATATAATGAAAGAATCGTCTTGTGCCATATGTACTGAAATTGTTCGGGAGACATGATCAAAGCCCGGGTTGAAGTAAGGCTAAAGGAGATTTCTTGAAGCCAATATCCATCCTTAGTGGTCCCTCTCTGATAAGGTTTGAACATTTTTAAAACGAAAATCAAATGATCCAAGTCAAAATGCCTCAACTTGATATGGACTTATTTCTCAGATGACATTAGGTGGAGATGGTTAGTGTGTTGAAGATAAAAATTAAATTATCTACTCAAGAGGTTATGTGTTCAAGGATTTGCAAGGGATAATATTTTTTTTCTCTTTTTTCACATTGATTTGCTTCAGTGGCGCACAATTCACCAAAACACACTTATGAGGCATTCTTCAAAAGCATTTTAAAACAACCTCTATAGTGTTAGAAAATTGTCTCTATGAAGTATTTTTGTTGTGGTTCTCCTTCTTAGTGCTTCCTCTACAGCATGCTATGCCAATGGTGATGACTGATGATGCTAGAGATTTTGTCTCGTCGATGCCACACCTATCTCCCTATGTTAAGTAGGTCCTCATTTTTCGTGGTGGTTGATCATCTTGGAGAACAACCGTGACCAAGGTCCAAGGAGGGTATGGTCTACCTTGTTCACTCACGAATGTTCACTTTTTGTGATCAAAGGAACCCTAATGTCCTGATTGGGATCACCCCCGAGTCCATCAGTGCTATAAAAACAATAGGAGCCTGGCCTGTGGACAAGTGAAGATCTCTCCATGTTCCTGAATTCCTTGATTAACCCTAATATCATCGTTAGCTACTACCAGATGAGACTTGTAGTGCAGTTATAGGGCACTGAAAGTGGTGCACAGAGGGACACCATCACTCACTTGTCGATCGCCAGTGATGCCTAGGGGATCAAGCAAGTAATCTCATGCTCGAGTCTTATATATCTACACCAACACCAAAAGAAGAAGATAAGGAGAAGAAGGTGGCATCCATGGCTATAAACAATGTCAAATAGTTTAATCACCTCTTCCGCATTATATTAAGGTGATGATGTTAGGCTAAGCACATCTTTATAACATTGATTATAAATTCACATTCCTCCCCTGCAGCCACCATAGTACGAGGGAAGTCAGCAAAGGTGGCTGATTTGAGTGCATGAGATGTAAAATGAGAGGGCTTGGGAACAGTGGCTAATGTGAGCTCATCTGTGTGTGGGACAGCACACAAACTTGGTCCTCCTCCCTCCCCATTCAGAGCCACACTGGTAGTTTCGTCCTTTCACTTTCATCCTTTTTCTCCTTGTAAAAGATCGACGGCATTCAAGAAGCAGTCCCAAAACTGTGGCTAGCGACAGATATTTTGAGCATACAAATACACATTGAATTTAACCTGCTAGGCCTAGGCATACCACAAAATTAACTTTTTGTTATCAATTATTTTTTTGTATCCATCTCCATATATATTGACATCTCATTCTCTACATGTAACACATACTCCGGGTGTAATCAGTAATATTAATTAATACAACAGCAGCTCAGACACAAAAGATGTAATAACCCTCTCACTGTGAATGATTCACTCAAGATTAACTGCATCTATTGTATCACTAGATGTGATTCAGATGGTAACTCTGTAATAATATCCAATGTCCAACAATCACTTCGAGCCTAGACATGTGCTACGTGATCACCATACTACTCTGGATATCAACAACATCAATCACATGCAGAGCACTACATCAAAGTGAACAAGCTATGCCAATGGAAAAAAAAGCATATAGCATATAGAGTCCTAGTACATGACATGAGAAAAAGCACAATATATTGAAGAAGGGCAGCTACAACAGTTACCTCTACTAGTACCAGCAAGGTAGCTACCTCCCTTTGATCTTGCATCTGGGGCAAATGCGTCTCGTCCTAGAAGCTAGAACATAGGCACACTTGACTTTTCGAAAATAATTAAACGATATATTGTCTACAACTTAAATAGAAAAACATAGACTCCATCTTGGACAGCATAGAGTACTCCAACTTAATTAAACAGAACACATAGTCTCAAGCATGAACTTCAAATTAAAACACATAAATAGCTCGCAGGTCTTTCTTGCACTGAGGAAACACCCCATTTGCAATTTTTATTCTGGACACAGCTGAGTGGCTTCCTTCAATTAGTTCTTGCCATGGCCATCACCATCTTTGTCATCCGTGATGACATCAGAAGACTCATCACTCCCTTCCTCGAAAGATGGCTGCCCCAGGAAGGGCGAGGATGACTTCCCTTGTATCGCCAATAGATGGAGGGATGATGACTTGTGGTGCTCGTTGCCTCTTCTTGTAGATGCGACATAACCGTGAAGAACTATCAAGTTCGACCATGTGTTTCTCAAGTGGGCCATGAGTATGTCCTGCAGATGGACTTCCACTGTTTTCCTGAAAACAATCGACGTATAGTATGTTACTAGATGCTGATTAAGGTGGAACCATGGTATATATCGCATGTACAAAAAAGTGAGATAGATGAAATGTATTAATAGCAAAGACATAGTTGCATTCCAGATTTATGCTAATCATCTAGTGACTGAATTAGAAGGATTTGGTAACTTCTCTATGTCCAATTTTCTTCCATATATGGGCAAAGGAGTGTCGTCAATCCGCCATCCGGTTTCACCAATAAACTGTAGAGATGTTACTTTTTGTGAAAAGGTAGAGACCAGGATCAAACCATGATCCAAACATCCCTTCGTGGCACTAAGGGGAAACGACCATGCATGGAGTTCAACAAAGAATTTCACTTATAAAAATGGAAGCCAACAATATACCCTTTTTGCATCTCGATAAATTCAAATATCTTATTGATCCCATAACTGTTATATCTCGAAACAAGCCAGGACAAATGGGATAGCCATGTGTGGTGTTCAAGAAAGAGTTTCATCAATGAAAACGCACAGCGACGACATACCCCTTTTCATGTCTTGACAAAATTGAATATCTTATAGATCCCATGAAAGTTAGATCTCTACACATCCAGGGACTACTAGGATAACCACGTTATGTTCAATAAAGAGTTTCACTGATAAAAATGCAAGCCGACAATGTACCCCTTTTTGCATGTCGACAAATTTGAATCTCTTATGGATCCTTTAATTATTAGATCATGATTCATGGAAAAATCTTATTAATTGTAATTAGATCTTTCTGACATATATGAAATCACTATCCAAAAAGTCAAATAACCTTTTGGTTCCACCACCTGTAGGTCCGACATCATAACAAAATTTGAATCACCACTAGGTCCATCCTAGACCTAGTTGCTCCGCTCAATGGCAACATAGAAAAATACTCTTCTTATAATTATAAGTTAGTAATTCATCATATCCCTATTCCCCAAGTTGAACCTCACAGTCCTATGCTTGCATGCAAATAATTTACCAATCATATTATAAAAGTAGATCGATTCTATGTTATATCCAATGTAAGGGCATGGTGATGTTCGGATCCAGTGTCTCACCGTAGCGATGGTCATTCCGGTGCAGCGACAGGGAAGCATGGAGCCATCACCGGTGGCCGGCCTCGTCACAGGGCAAGGTATAAGGCTAGCACCAGCAAGTCGGAACTCCTGCATCACCCATTTGGTGCGCTCTGCGGACGAAGAATTCCCGTAGTGGAATACCAAGGTGCACTTCATCCCCACCAGTGCTTCGTCAGCGCCACCACTACGTTTATGATATACCGGCTTTCGTTCTCCTCACGGATGAAGAAGTGCTTCCCGTTCGTCCTCTCCTCCACTGCTCCTCAGCAAAAGAAAACATGCAAACAGAATCCGACAAGAAATTAACCGTCAAAACACCTGCAAACTATCTACTAAGGTGATACTACAGATTGATCAAATTAACCAAAGATGCTGGCAAAGTTTTGGATTAATATATCTAATGGGAGTAAGGCTGTGTGGGTCAAAATATATTTACCAGGGACGATGTCCCACGGGTTGTGCTGGAGAATGTCAACATTGGGGATGAAGTCACAGGGCAGCGGCTCCTGAATGGCGCTGCGATGCAGGTAGTGGACTACTAGGTCACCATTGGTGGGGCAGAACACACACCCAGTGGGGAGGCGCATCGTTGTACCGTTCACCAAGTTGATGCAAACTCCAGTGCTGGCCATTGTCCTCAATCACAAGCTACAAATAGATTCCGCTCGCTCTTGACTCACTCAAGTTAATGAAAGATCAAATGATGCTATGGTGATGAACGGGGAGGCAGGGAGGAGCTCTATTTATAGATCCAAGAGGGGTGTTTCCAACTCATGACTATTGCCACCTGTATGTGCAACTGTCAGTGCCATGACGGAGACTCAATTTTACTCACTTTCTCTCTCTATCTCCAGGCTGCAGATGGTGAGATAGCATCCATGGTGTTGCAACACATGAATCCATGCAGTAACACACAAAGTCCAAAAGAGGAAGAAGTAAAGATGGCCAGGGTTGATGAGGGGGCGAGAATCCCAATGTCAGTTGTATCTTCTATTGTTTTGTGCTTTTCAATTCCTTTTGAGTTCATACAACTGGTGAAGTTCACTCTGTCGCTTCCTTTTTTGTGTTTATTTGGGAGAAGATAACAGCGATGAGATGAGCACAATAGTGCTGACTAGGTAAACTATGTGCGCCTATTAAGGCTAGGATTAAAAGTGTGTGAACCTTGTTGGCAAGCTTTCTTTTTGGCCTGATTAAATTTCTAGATTAAAGATAGGGGGTGCAGGAAAATGTGAGTTCAAAAGCCAGTCTATGCCTTGCTGTATTCCAAAATTTTTTTGAGCTATATGAGAGCAGCATCTACATGATGTTGGAGCCGGCCGTGCAAGGCAAAGTTTAAGTTGATGTTTATGCATGTGTTCTTTGAACCATCAAAATTTTCAAATACATCTTGTTTTCCAAATAACCAGTAGTACATGTATGATGAGTTCTAAATCCATCACAAAGATGACAGAAGGTAACGAAATTAATTGTTCTGAATAATGGGTGGACCAGATCTTCTCCCTTGATTAACTATAAAATTAATTATTTGCCATCCGAAGATATGCATTTAACTATTTCATACTCAACAGATGTTACTTAATTATTGTTTCTACAATTTATTGCCATGGGTGCTCAGGGTAGCGATCCCTCGTGATGCCCGTTTCAGCAACTAGTCCCCCCGTGTGATTGAAAATAACCAACCACAATTTTAAATAATGAAACCTATACCTGTAATTACTTTTTAGAAAATGCACTAACTGCCTAGATCTGCCACTCTCCTCCATTCCTTCTTAACCCATAATCGAGCACCGCCTCCTCGCTCTCCCTCCTTCCTGGTGCTTCCTCCACAGCATGCTGTGGCCTTGCCAAAGATTAATGGGGCCAGAGCTGCTGTCTCCTTGATACCATGCCTATGTTACGTAGGACATCGTTTTCCTTGTTGGTTGATCCTCTTGGTTAACAACCGAGAACAAGTTACAAAGGGCACATGGTGCACCCATTTCTTTCACGCATGTTGGCTCGCCATGATCGGAGACACCATAACATCCTCAATGGGATCACCCCCGAGTCCGTGAGCACTATAAAATAAGGAGAGCTCAGCCTGTGGACAGGCGAAGAACTCTCCACTTTCTCAAACTCCTTCATAAACTCTACCACTACTGATCCTAAGCTAATGCTAGAGAGGACCCATAGTGTGGTTCTAGGGCAGTGCGAGTGGCACCTATGGCATCATCCGCTCGTTGATCGCCAGCGTTGCCTATGGCATCAAGTAGGTATTCTCGCATTTGGGACTTGCACATCTACAACGGCACAAAAAGAAGCAGAGAACAAGATGGCGGCATCCATGTCTTCAAACAATGTCTGTCAGTTTAATCACCTCTTCCGTCATTCCGCATTATATTAAGGAGATGCGTGGTGATGAGCCTGGCAGGGTCTTGACTGTGAAGTAGGCCTAGGTAGCAGAGGGAAGCGGATGGGAGTGCATGCACAGGATAGTGTGACCTTGGGTTTCAAGCAGTAGCAGCCAGGTACCAACAGCTGCAGTGGCTCCAGACCAAGCGTGTGTGGTGGCAGTAGGGTGCTAGGCAACAAGGTTTGGGCGCCGTGGAGTGGCTAGGGGAAGCCGATGGTGTGGTGACCTCAAGATCCATATGCGCATGTAGGCACCATTACCTCTCCTCCTACAAAAAGTGCCTGTATGCAGCTTCATCAAATTGAACAACCAGCTTTGCCTCCACCTCTCCTCCTTGTGGGGCTGTCATATATGTCATGCATCCTCACTCAGCCTGGTTGGCGCCACTGTCACCGCCTCTCCAACTTACAATTGGTCTAGCACTTGGTTATTGTATATATTTTCCAATAAAAAAATATTTGCTCCTTTCATTTGATATATCACAACAGAAGAAGGAAATATTAACCCCTATTAATTACCCTTCCCAACCTTAATCATGCACGCAGGAAATTAAGGACTATAAATTCAGTAGCCTAGCTGTATTGATAGGAAGATCTGGATGCCCATTTATTCTTAAATTTAATATGTGAAATCACACATAAATATAATTCAAACAACAGCACATCGCAAACTTTCCACTCTATGTTTAAATTAAGAATTACACAGTAGTTTTTCATAATATCTATATATTTTTGTATTTTCATATCAGATTTGAAAATTTGCATTTTCCATTTGATCGTGATTGAAATGTTATTAAAAATTTGCATTCAAGGTAAATATATAATTAGCGTGATGTATTTGTAAATTGGTACAGCATAAATATTTAATATCATTTTATAAATTACCCCACTTACATTATTAATTGTGTTCCCTTTAATAATGAATATTATCCCTTACCTTATTACTCTGGGAATGTAATAGACTGTCCACAGTTGGATCTTAGTCTAATGGATGGTCAGAAAAGAACTTGGAGCTAGCACCTTAAAAAGTGACGGTACTCATACATGCACCAACTTGCCTCAAACTCTAAGGACTTAACGCTGAAGATATGCCACAAAATTAACACATGTCATTAATTATTATTATTATTATTCTTCGTTCATCTATATTGATATATCATTCGGTATAACACATAGGTGTTCCAACTTAATATATTACTCCTGCTGCACATATGCCACAAAATATATAGAAAATGCTCTCACTGAGACTATTTTTCATAAGATTACATCCATGCTTGTTTCACTATAAATAAATATATGATATGGATGACAACTCTGTTACCTCTCATGTCCAACTATCACCTCAAGCCCAGACACGTGACAAGTGAATTCTGGACATGCATTTCACAATCTGGTCATTAGTGTGTGTGTTTACAAACAACACATCAAGCAACATGTAGTACAGAGCAATGCAGCTTATTCAATGCAACATAGTGAATAAGCTGTGGCAATGGAATGGATATATAGAATATAGACAGCAAGCTAGAACGACATTACGAAATAGGACTATATATATATATATATTGAAGAAAGGAAGATGCAACAATTTCTAGAAAAGTAGCTACCTCGCTATGACTTCTTGCATCTTGGACGACTGTGTTCATCCTAGAACCCAAACACGCTTGACTTTCTTGAAACTAATTAAACAGAGCATTCGCTCCAAACTTTTATTAAAAAACAGCATAATCTCTAGCTCGAATAGCTTAGAGTACTCCAACTTAAAAACAACACACATAGTCTCCAACTTGAACATAAAAACACATATATATCATGCATGCAGGTCTTCCATGGAATGGAGCACCATACTTGCAGTTTTTATTCTTGAGACTCAGTTCATTTGCTTCACACTCGATCAGTTTCCCTCATTCATGCCATCACCATCCTTATCTTCACCAGCACCAGCAGACTCATCACTCCCTTCCTCCAAAGAGGATGGGTCAATGGTGCAGCTATGGGGTGAGGATGAATCAATGCGAGCTGGCTGCCCCAGGAAGTCAATGAAGTGAACTTGGCCTTCCCTTGCATTGCCAATGGCATGAGGGATGATAGCTTCCCCTACATCGCCGATGACAGGAGGGATAACAACAGGCAGGGTGCGCTGCCTCTTCTCGTAGATGCGGCAGATCAACCATGAGCTATCGGGTTCTACCATGGTTCTCACAAGAGGGGTAGAAGCAAGCTTGGCACGAAGAGTTGCAGAGAGACCATCACTTTTCTGGAAAATGGACACCATTTTGTCTGTTAGTGGATCTACTTAAGGTGCAACCATGATATATACAACATATACAAGAAAGAGAATAGATGACTTGACCATTATAGTAAACTAGTTATAAGCCTCTTTTACTGTGATGCAAATCATATAGTGACTGAATTAGGAAGATATGATAACTTCATGTCCAGTTTGAATGTTGCAACTAATTTGACAAATAAACTGTTGACATTCACTTATATAAAGCTTGTGGTGATGATCAAATTAAAACCAGATGTACAAATCCAAATATCCCAGTATCAAGTGTATCATGACACGTGGTGTTCAATAAAGAAGTTCACTTATGAAAATGCAAGTAGACAGCAAACCCCTTTTTTCTCAATATATTTGAATCACTAGTAGATCTCGTAACTGCTAGATCTCACTTCACGACAAAATCGATTAATCATCATTATATCCTAGTAATACATAAGGAAAAACCATGTGAGTCTATGACAAATTCAAATCAGCAGGCCCGCCACCTCTGCATTCCTAGTCACGACAAAATTTGAATCACATCTAGATCCCGCGCATCTCACATGGCAGAAATAAATGAACCCTAGATCTAGCGTCACGTACCCTTAGTTCTAAGATAGAAAACAACTACCCTTTCCTTAGTTCATAAATCAAAATAAGAGTTATAGTATATCATCATGTTATAATAAATCATCATATTTTCCCCATTCCGTAAAGCTAAAACTCATAATGCAACCTATGCAAATAATTGAGCAATTTAATTCAACAGACATTTAGAAGGAATCGTGATAAAAGAGAACAGTAAATTTTTTGAAGGTAGCATCCAACCTTAGCGATTGTCGCTTCAAGGCAGCCGCAGGGTGGCTCTGAACCATTGCTGGTTGCACGCCTCATCATAGGGCGAGGAAAGAGACTAACACCAGCAAGCCGGAACTCACTCATGGCCCATTCAGTGCGCTCCGCAGACCGTGACTTTCCGTAGTGGAACACCAGAGTCCGCCTCATCCCAACTAGCATGTCATCAGCAGCGCCTTCTGGTTTGTAATAGATAGGCACCTCTGAGCCTGCTGCTCTCCAGAAGCCATCACCAGCGACACGGTTGCTGCGGCGGCTACCAGGGTACTTGACCTCCTTTCTTGTGAAGAAGTGTTTCCCTTTCTCCCTTTCCGCCACTTCATCATCAGATCATTGCCAACAAACAAACAAAAAAAATGACAAACAAAACAAGAGAATAAATATTGTCAGGACACACATGCAATCAATCAAATCAGAGATATATGCAAACAGATGTGGTAATAATTTTCATAGAAGCAAAGAAGTGCAGATCAAAATTAACCTGGGACGATGTCCCAGGGGTTGTGCTGATGGATGTCAACATTAGTGATGATTGCACAGGGCAGTGGCACATGAAGGGCACGGGGGTAGAGGTATTTGATGATTAGCTCATCATCAGTTGGACGGAACCGAAAACCAGGGAGGAGGTGGATTGTGGCACCATTCACCATGGGGATGCTAAGTCTGGTGTCAGCCATCACCCTAGCTCGCAAGCTGCACAACACAGAAATCGCTTGCTCACTCGCTCGAGATTCACCCTAGATACTCTATAGAACGAAAGCTCAAAGGCACTGTGGTGATGTTGATGGAGGCAAAGAGGGGCAGTATTTATAGAGCCCAGGGGACACCCCCTTTATCAAATGGATGTGCAACTGTGAGTGACGTGAGGGAGATTCAACTTCACTTTCTCCCTCTGCAAGTCTCTGGCTCTCACACACTCTCTCTATCTCTAAGATATGGCTGGTGTGAGATAGCATTGAGGTTTGTGTTGATGGGATGAGAATCCCAATGCCAGTTTTGTTCAGTTCTGTGCTTTTCCATTCTTGGGAGCTCATACAACCGGTTAATTTCACTCTACCTCACTTCCTATTTGGTCTTTTATGGGGGCTAGAGATAACTATGACCAGATGTGAACAACCATGCTGACTAGGAAAACTGTGGATGCTTATTGAGGCAGGAATTAAAGGTGTGTGAACCTTGCTTGCAAGCATGTTTATTTGTGTCCTTATTTGGATTGTTAGTATAGCTTTTTGGGGTTTGTTTGCTAGTAAAAAGATAGGGGGCTTGTGTTCGACAATGTGAGTTTATTTGGGGTGGGACCACAAGGTTTGTATTGCGAGGTATCCTAACATGGAGGGGTAGACATATAAAAGGAATTTTCCTTCTATGTTTTGCATTGTTGTTCCTAAATTAAAGTTTACCTATTTAATCTTTTGTTTGCATTTTAAGATAATAATATTCTTGGAAATATTGATAGAACATTTGCAACAGTTCATCCTTATCTCTTTTTTTATTCTTACCATTTTCGTTGGTAGTTTCTTGTTTTGTTATTATTCATTTTCATCATTAGGGTCATAGAGAGGGGCCTTTTTATGAATTCAAATTTCTTGTCTCTCATTTTAATGTCCATGTCTTGATTACCAACCTTCTTATTTTGCTTATGATGCAAGTCCCATTATCAGTAAGGGTGCAAACAAATAAAATCATCGCTTCCTATCACTACACTGATATATATATATATATATATATATATATATATATATATATATATACCATAAAAAAGGTCCAGTATTATAGATATTTTTGACCGAACTGTAAAACTTGGGCCATATCTTTAATTGAAAGCTCTACTAGAATCCCTACATATTAATCTAAAAGATAAAAAGGATATAAACTCTCAAATTAATCAGAAAACTAGAAATTCCCACATTATATCTAAAGGCAAATTTTGCTATAGGACACCTAAAGTTTGTCCTCCTTGCCGGAGGATACCGCAAGAATGTGTTTCTGCTGAAGGGCGTCACAAAAGAGTGATAATTGGCTGCTAGACACCTGCGGTATGTTTATTATATTAGAAAGAAATAGAGAGAGGACATTCATTAAAGACAGGTTTGCCCATGGGCAACTGCTTTAATGAAATGGAGAGACAAATATTCGTTAAAGATTTTAATTAGGTTTCTATAATGGATGGGCCTTGTTGTTAAGTATATCTTTAACTTTTAATTTCTATGATTAACTTCTTAATTGACATTCTAAAGGTTAAGCCCACTTGGCAATCTCACATCTCCATAAGGGAGGAGTCACGCCGCGAGTCGGGATAAAAACACAGTCCACCAGTGGAACTAAAAAAACAAATGTGGGAATACTTTTTTTACCGAGATGAAC
Source organism: Oryza officinalis (assembly GCA_008326285.1). Classification (NCBI taxonomy): domain Eukaryota; kingdom Viridiplantae; phylum Streptophyta; class Magnoliopsida; order Poales; family Poaceae; genus Oryza; species Oryza officinalis. The sequence goes on from BDMV01000007.1 coordinate 16,555,899, forward strand.
CATGGGGGAGTGAAGGGGTACGGGAAAACCGATCGTGGGTATAAAATCAAAGTGTGTTTGATTTGTATTTCATGATGAACAATTGGCATGTGAGATAATTGGTTTTGATATTTGAAGATATTTGGCGAAATAGTTTTAGAGATATGTGATTTTCAGATGGTGAACAGGATGTCTGACGGTTCCGGTGAGACTGGTAGGACTAGACCGGTCAGACCGGAGTTGTGCGTGAAGTTAGACCGGCTAGCCCGATGGTTTGACCGGTCGACACTGTGTCGGTTTCGGTTTTGGGTTGTTTCTTTGGATATCTGTGATTAATTCATGATTATGACTTCGAGATGATTTCTATATGTATGTAATACTATTGTGTGCTAACATTGAGTCAAGTTGGAGAGAACTTGTGCTCAGATATGGTTTCTTGGTTGATGCACGTGTAGGTGAGTCTTGATGCCTCGGGAGAGTATTGCCAGTGATGGATCGGGAGTTAACTTGGGAGAAGATGACGTGCGGACGATCAGGATATCATGCGGGATATTTAGGCTAAAGATCAATGCACGTGGTTGGTAAATATTCCATACGGCATACGATAGAGATATTGTGTGTGTATGGAATGAGGAGTCGAATTTGGAAGGAGTCCAAATTTGGTATGATTGGTTTTGTAAAGTTTGTTTCTTATACGGGAAGGTTTCCTAGAGGATCAAGATTTCTTGTATGAGTTGGATTCGTGGCTTTAGGCTATGAATCTATAGGTATAAATAGAATGGGAGGTTGAGGCCTCTCTGTATTGATTGTTTGTTGGTTGAGTTTAGAGAAAAGTTAGGGTTTCGAGTTTAATCGAGATTTTTGAGAGGAATGCTGTTGTTGCACTTTGTAAACACATATAGTAGCTATAAAGTTCAATCTACTTTTGAGAGATCTTCTATTCGTGTTTTCTTGGGTGCGGCAGTCCAACCGGCAGGACAGCAACGATCAGACCAATGGTATCTCACTGGTCAGACCGGCGAAGCTACGGCGGTTAAACCAGCGGCGGCAACAAGCTACAGCGGGCATAGGGCGGTCAGACCGGAGCTTATATACCAATCAGACCGGAGGCATCCGTGCGGTCAGACCGGCACTTCTACTCTGGTCAGACCGATCTCCATCGGCAATGAAGGTAACTTTTTATTTGATGAAAGTTTTGGGTTTTTTGGGTACTCCAACCATTCACCCCCTCTCTGGTTAGCTTAGTTCTTGCTGTTCGATCCTAGAGTGGGGACTATCCTGAGTCACTCTATGTAGCTTCATAGCATGCAGAGCGCTACATATAGCCACTGTACATATAACAGTGTCAATTTAACCGTAGACATGATCTCTTTAAAATTCATCATAGAGAGATTTATGGAATATAGTTTTTATGAACTCAACATGCATCTATGCACAAACTTTACAAACAAGGAATTGTCGCATGATTGATTTTGTGCAGAATTTCAGATTTTAGAATAAATACCTTAATTAATTTCAAACTGAATGAGAAGAGCACTGCAGATTAAATAATCTGGTGAAATAAACTTTAAATAAGACAGATAAGTTTCAAAAATATAAACAGAAGTAGTATCTTAACTTCTAAATATGGCATGTGGCTCAAGTTGCTAGAGAACACCTTTTAGAATCGACAAAAGATATAACATAATCTAATTAAGTTGATCCATCATTACAAATGTTAGTAATTTGACACAACTATATGAACATATGATTTAGAATATGGAAGTTAAAGCTTAGGTACTTAAACTAGAAAAATTAAGACTTACCATCTGAGCATGGCATCTGCTGGATCACAATGAAGGGATTATCAGACGCCCACATATCATGATCCTGACACAACTTTACGGATAATCCATTGTATGTTTGATTTTTTGGACATTCATTTTTATAAGAATGAATGATGAGACTTAACACATTGAATCCCATTGAACACACACGTGTGTGTGCTCCTAAAATTAGTGGACACCAACGTCAAATTGAGGAAAGTGATATAGAAAATTCATTTCAAATTAATACATGCCACTCATGGCTGAATTTTCATTTCAAATTAATCTGAGATTTGCATTCTCAAACTTTAATGGTGGGTGATTATTAATGACTTAGATCATGTCCACATGTTCCCTCTCTCATGCTTATCATGAGGCGAAAAATAATGGTGCAATATATAAAATGTTATTTTGAAGATAGGGCTGGTATGTGCAATCTTCTCATTGTTGTCTTAGAGGTAGGGCATGCAGTTCAGCATTATATTGGTGGACTACAGCAATGAGGGGCTCTAAAAGAGTGACGGGCTGTCCTACGTGGATGCACGAGCTGTGGCGCTATAAATTTTGATGAAGAGAGTTTGTGGCAACTGATTGTTGGGCTTCTATGCATTTGAATATTGGGCCCATGAATGGTAGAGCTTAATCACTACTACATATTTCATTTCTGTAGCCGGCAAAAGGTGGTTTTCATATGCCGGCCAACCAACCTGCCTAAGAGCAAGCTAGTGTATGTAAAAATGAATATTTTTACACGCGGCCGGCCTAACCACATGTAAAAATCCATTTTCTTAGGCAGACCACCTTACCCAATTGCCTACGAAAATGGTTATCGCAGGCAGCTGTGTAAAGTAGCCTAGCCTGTGAAAAGAATTTTTCACATATGGCCTGCCTTACCAAGATAGGTTGGGACCAGCATATATAAACGTAAGCATCGCAATCATAACAACTATAGGATAACATTTTTACATGATGAAAGGAAAGTAGCATACACCAAATATTGTTGTGCATGCTAGGCCTACCCACATAGAAAGAGGGTGAGCACGCATCAGCATGAATCATTGAAGTTTTGAAGCTACAGCATTCATTACATAAAAATGAACAAATAGTTGTGCAACAAGGCCTAGTAAAGAGCTGTCTATTTCAAGGTAGAGCAGAATCTAAAGCAACTAGTAATCGTGCACGTGCAACGCATGATAAGATTAATATATAAGAATTGATCCAAACATACATACAAAACTATGTATTACAATGCTTTGGTCAACTTTACTGCATACATATAATAGCTATATATGCATTATCAACTTCATGTGGTAGCAAGCAAAAAATGGTAAACATGCATATGAATCCAAATATCATGAAAGAGAACAACATAATGTTGAGCCTAAAGAAAGTATTAGGCTGAAAAGCTTATGTATCATTGTTTTTTCCAGAACAAAATATAGAAGCCTTATGACAGCTACATATCATTTCAACATTGCTAAGAAAGGGCTGCTTATATTGAGTGGCAATGGTACCTGGAAAAGACGGGGGAACCTATATGAAATGAAATGCTTATATAAAAGTTTTTCTGCTTCCTTTGGCTTAAGCAGCAACACTTGAGGTGATCACAAATAACCAAACCCAGTTAACTCCAACATTGCCATAGGGTTGAATATGAATGAAGCCATATGAGAGTTATTAGTAATCAGGAAATTCACCATTACATGCAGAAACAAATCAAGAAAGAGAATCTTAAATTGTTTGATGAAGTATAGAACCATAAATGTTTACCAGCGTCAAGCATCTAATAAACACCAAGCCTGTGATATAAACAACACATTGTAAACCACAAAATAAATAAGGAAATTCTATATGTTGTGCTCTCAAACTGAGCCAGTGCCTGCAGTAGTGCAGTATGATTGCAAAACTCTTGTCAAGCCATCTTACAGTAGCATAACACAAAATTAAATTGATCAGCAGCATTCCCTGCAAAAGGAAAATAAAATAAGGCTCTCATCTATTGGGAGATGTGTTGTATGCCTAGAGTATGATACATAATTAAGGACCAAACAATATGATACTTGCTTAGCCAGACATATCTAACAAATTATTTCCAATTGATAATATCAACTCGAGTCTGTACCTACTTCATGTATGAGAATTTCAGGATCGGTGCACCACGGCTATTGTTTGAAAAATTATAGTTTAGTACTAAGCACAATCTTTAGTGTAACATTTGTTTTCTACTTTTGTACTTATCATCCACACTCCACAGCAGCCATATCCTTCAGGAACAATCAAGATTCAAATTAATTTTGAAACTGCAAGATCCAAATTTTTTTGCTCCAATACATTGAAGTATTATTTTTACCTCATTGGAGTAAAGGTATATTGACATTTTGATTCCTTCATTGTATATATATTGTCATTTTCAGATCCTTGCCATCCCCCTGTAGTCAACATATATATATATATATATATATATATACACACACACACACACACACACACACACACACACACACACACACACACACATTGGAGTAAAGGTATATTGACATTTTGATTCCTTCATTGTATATATATTGTCATTTTCAGATCCTTGCCATCCTCCTAGGGTCAACATGTACATGCATATCTTTCCGCTTAGTTAACAGAAATTAGCAAGCTTTAATACCCAACTGTTTTCCCTGAACTTCACTGCTCTGAGGTATAAACAAAAGGATCAAGGAAAAATGGAAGTTGCATAAGAAACCCATTTACAGAGAGAGAAATCAACTTGTGAGGTAAAAGTGTAAAACATTGTCTTAGCAAGCATTTCGTCAAGCACTTTTTGGGAAGGAAGAGCATTAGTGTTCCTACAGTTGTTAGTAATCCTCAAACTAAGTTGACTGGGCTGCACTTACAGTGAAAATTCTCTATACGTGAATGAATTCCATTGAGAGACAACATGACATCCAGATGAACAAAAAGGAGGAGACTTGTGGCAATGGAGCTTTCACCTCTCAGCCAGGGATTTGTTAGGATGCCTTGTCCTCAACAGGAAGATGCAACCACAGACATGAATGTCAGTAAGCAGTAGCATCCCATGCACCTGTCCTGGAACCGATCAGGAGAACACCACGCCATTGGCACCCTCGCCAGGCCATCACCACTTCTCTTACCCTGTGCCGGAGCTACTCTGAACGGCACCAGCAACCTCACCTTCTGGACCCCTCCGACTCTCTGCCTAGTGCGGGGGCCCCACCGATTGGTCCTCTCCGGCTCGATCTGCGCCAGCGACGGTGTTGGTGGCGTCAGCACAAAGGGCGGTGTGGATGGCGTAGCGTGCTTGATGAAGGAGGGAAAAGAACATGCAAGGCTAGAGGCATGATGATGGATGATATGGCAGCCGGCGAGGGCGGAGGTGGAGGTAGGCGGTGGCAGGGGCGGATGGAAAGTAGCAGAGGCACGACCGAAATTGCGGCACCATACGATTGATAGCACGGAGGAAATTGCGGTGGCGGGGATTCTGCGCATGGCCTGCCGTTCCTCTTGATTTCACCATAGGATTGTGTGACACAGCTCCTCCTTTTTATATTAGTATAGATGACAGCAGGCAAATGAGCTAGGCTAAGTAGTACAGTGTTGATGAAAGAGGATAGTCTAACAAGCCTAGTTGAGTCATGATCTTACTTGGGGATTTGAAAGGCCTTGGCCTAAGTGCGCAACATTTGCATGTGTTGGAAGAGATGATGAATGAGGGAAGGGGAATGGATCCAGGAGAGAGAGAGAGAAATTGATAGGCGTTGATGACTGCTCCGAACATTGCACATTTTAGAAAGCCACTCTTTATATAGACTCATACATTTTTTCCGATTGGGAGGGGGGTGGTTAAGTCCATTTTAATTTATTTTTCACTCTTGTGCATGAAAAATGTCCTAACTAGCCCTCCTCTATGGATTGGGCTAGCTGGGTCCAAATACACCAAACCAAAAATCATGTGTTGTGCCTTGCATCCAAATGGAATAAAGGACACTATACGCCCTTCGGTATGACAACATTTCTAAATATTCTTCCTCAATATTTATGATGAGAGGAACAAGTATGATAATGAATAACATACATTACTTTACGAAATGCCACAAGCAACCTAGTGGTACTGATCTTTGTCGGCAATATGTTTGTGAATTTCTTGGGTAAGTGGGAAGGTACATGATGAACCCAGACAAAGTATGTAACCATTTTTAATTGAACAATGGTTATTGATTATATTGTTCTCTATTATGATTGTAATGTTATAGCTCTTTTTGTTATTTCATTGCAGCGGCCCATAGATCCAACCGGTGGAGCACTCAATGATATGCACATTGCTGTCATACAAAGTGACATGTGCCAGTTCATCCACCATGGGATTTGCAGCAAGAGGGATCAATCTTTTGACCCTGTGACCAACATTGCCTCACATCAGTTTGTCGTTGGGAGGTAAGGATGTCTACCTATGTGCATAACACTCAAACTATTGATGTTATTGATTTTGAAACTTGATGCTGTGGTTGCATTGTGTGGTTGCATTGCGATGTAAATAATCATGAAATTGGATTGTGATGTGTTATAAATAGATGACTGCATCCTGTTTTTCTGGGTACTAATGAATATAGAAATCAATAATTTGTGGATCTGTTCAAATAAAAATAAAGGTGGTTCACTTAACTGAACTGCCCATGAAAAACAATTTTCGCATGAGGTTTCTTAAGTTGTCCGCCTTAAAAAGTGTTTGCATGGACGGTTCTTTTAAGTGAGCCGCCCATGAAAAGGCGTTTCACACATGGTTATCTTAAGTAAACCACTTATATCAAGGTTTCTCCATAGGCGGTTGTCTTTCCATCATTGTAAATAACTTATTTTCACATGCCATTGATTGTAGACGGCTGGGGAAACACCTGTATAAAAGGTTTATCAAACGTCTCCACAAATGTTTTCTGTACCAATGTAAGGAATCTTTTGCTTCAACCAAAGTAGTATATTACAAAATTTTTGTAATAGGTACACAATGCCAACAGGGTGGATCTTGCTAACTAGCTATGCATGACTTGGCTGCTTAGCAAAAAAAAAAGAATTTGCTTAAGTTGTCTATCAATAGTTTGCGTGCAATCCTTAGAACCCCATATATATTCCTTTACACTACTTGAAAGAAACATACATTCAAACAACACTAGCAAACTAAACTAAGCCCATGCCATTAGGTAAGTCCTACTTTTTGGCAGATCAATATATATTGAAAGGTGGCAAAATGCTTTGTACACATGCATACTTACACATGAGCAAACTGGATGCTAGTGTTATTAGCTTTCAGAAACTGAAATGCAAATGTAAAGTGGAATGGCCTAGAAAGGAAGTGGGGCCCATAAAATAAAAGGAAGGATGCTGTGCACAAATTAAGTTCACATTAAGGGAATACCGTCTAGGCAACAAATTAAAGACATGGCAAAGAATAAAACCATATGCAATTATTACATTGCTGGAAAGGATAAAAGCAGAGAAATAGCTTCTGGGGCCAACATTTCCATTTTTTTTTGTTTATGCTTGGTATATAAATAACATGTATCATCAGGCAAGACCCATCACTTTTGGGGGATGTTTTTCTTTATCTTTATGAGAAGGTTTAATTATTATTTTTTGAATAAAGAGTGTCATCAAACAATCACATGTAGAGTTGTAGATAGCTATATAAAGTTTCTTGCCTACGTACTAAGGGAGAACTTGACATATGGCATGAATAACACATTGATCTGGTGACACCAAAGCAAGGGAAAGTACAAGTAATGCTATCTATTGGATGGTCATGTTGTTATATTCCACCTTAAGATTATTAAAATTGAGGATGTGCCACTAGTTGAGCCTGCTTCTCTCGATAACATTACACGTGGGAGAGAATAAACCATATGAATCACCAAAGGAATATGTAAACTAGTTGCCAATCAATATGTTGCACGTGTTATCAAAATTGATATTATAAATGTACAAATTTTAACAATACATTGAATACTGTGTTATTAAATATAATTATATGTTATACATATAGAATTCATTTACCACTGTAGTTATTATTAAGCACAAGATAGTTTTATTTCATTTAACACTGCAGAAAACAAAATTACATATAGAATTCAACCTAATATTTTTTACATTAGTTTTAATCTTATTGATTTAATAATTTTACTATTGGAAATTAATACATATTGACGTGTAGTCATGCCCAGGTCAAAACTTTAACTTTTGTTTAAATTATTTGCGGCATTTAAAATTAATTAAGAAATTTGGAATTTTATAACTGCCAAGTTGTAGTTAGTTTGGAGCATCAAATATAGCTTTTCATTATTTAATAATTCTGGAATTTACTTCACTCATTAACAAATATTGAGTTATAGTTGGTTTGAAGTCCTAATTTTAGCTTTTAGATGATTTAGTAATTATAAAATTCGTAATAGATAATAATTGAGTTGTAGTCTTGTTTAGCAAGTAGAGAAATCAATCTTATATAGAGAAAAATAGCATATTAAGCCAGAGAGTCTTTATGTTAAGAAAAAATAGCACCGGAGCAACCGTTCATCAAAATACAACTCGCCATCAGTAGCTTAACTCCAATTTATGAAGAACAAACCAAAATGGCCCGAATCAGAGAATCATCAGATGAATTAAATTATAAGATTACAAAAATCACACGAAAGAATAAGAATGAAAACTAAGCACTGTAATCCCATCCGACTATATATAATGTCCCACACAATCTATCACCAATCTACTTAGAAAATCTGCATCTTTGGGGTGTGACAAAGCGGAAATCTAGTGAGAATTGTCACAACCATAAATCTGAACCATAATCTCTGATCTGTCACAACAGCCCTGGATGAAGGATGTTGGAGCAGGTGCCAAGTGTCCTGTCGCTGACAAAGTTTGCGTGTGATCTGCGTACCTAGTCATTGAGATGCATCTTGTGCTCCCTATTTGGAATATTCTATAGGTATTTGCCAGGAGTTAGGATATTGCATGGTACATGTTACTTAGCTACATGGTTGTGGGCATAACACACAATAATTAAATATCAAATTACTTATTGCAAATAATAGGTGCAGACCTTCCAAGTAATCATGTATTTTACATTTTCTTGGAATTAATCTGTTGAATCTAATGAAGCAGTTAGCGCCTGACAGAAGTTAGCGCCCAAAACAATCCTGGGAATACTTACTTATGGTGTGGCAACAGATTAAAAAAAGTAAAAACAGATTTCCCACCAAAAATAGTACGTACGTATGAAAAAGAAAAAAAATACGTACTACGTCGGAGATAGGTTGGATGGGCATTGTAATGTCCATGAGGCCATGGTATTAAATGGAGATTAATAATCTATGGCTAACATAACACGATTTATTTGATCAATGTCTAGATTTGTCTGGTTAATATGAGAGCTTATAGAAAGTGTTGAATTAGTATAGATAGATAGGTAGATAGATATAGGTAGGTAGGTAGAGAGATAGATAGATAGATAGATAGACAGATAGGCAGATAGATAGATAAATAGATAGAAATTACTTAGAGGGTAAGCTTACACATATATATAACAGAGTAAATTATTCTAATGGTACACAAACTTAACAGGTAGATGTAATCTAGTACACAAACTTGCAAAATATCCATTTGATGCACAACTAGTTTGGCGCTTGCAAGCCAAAGCCAAAAAGGCATACCACGGTTATCTTAGTATGCCTGTACATGTGCTCAATCAAACGTACAATAGGGATGTTGATTATATAGAGAAACAATATCAAATCTATATGAAGGATGCAGTGAATTGAAAATAGTGGTTGAACAAAAATAAATACAAAGTAGAGGTTATTTGCACATGTGACATGCCTCATGATATGCATGTGGGTTTTATTCTAAAGTAGGCTTCAACTTAGTATTATTAGTCAGAACGTATTGTTTTAGCCTTATTTCACACGCATCATGCAAGTCCATGTACCAAAACAACTATTTTGTAAGTTTATGTATTGCACCCTCCTATCAGTTCATATACCACACCAATGTAATTTACTCTATATAATATATCCAAATAACCCTAACAAAATATTATGACCATCCATTTGAATATTTTTTTAACAAAACCGATGGTACTATCAAACGTAACCACTACTCGGTCGATCCTAAAAATAAGAGCTTATAAGAATTTAATAGGCCCAACCCTCAAGTAATTAAATTATCTTGTGCACAAGCTGATTTATTCCACGCCACTCTCTCGTGGTTACCTGTTTATGGCATGGATTAGTCTAACAGCTGACCAACAATTAAGCCAAACAAGATTTGTCTAGCGTATTTAATGAGAGGCATGACAGACTTTTGTCTTTGCTACTTAGTTACTCCTAAAATTGTGAGATGTTGTTATATTTTGGCATGAAGAGAGTATTTAAGGATTCATGCATGTTATTTGCATCTGTCCATGCAAAATGATAGCACAAATTAAATGTAGTGCCACCTTTTAATTAGAAATATAAATTTAGGATTTCTTGAGAACTTGGTCATGCGCTTTATCCAATGAAATTGGCATTGTCTCTTGTGCTGGTTCGTTCGGACAAAGAAGAACTTGGCCATGGCAGGCGAGATAGAGGTACTTGTGTACAAATCAAAGTGATCCATGAACTCAAAAAAGAACACCAGTGTATGCATGCATGGATGCACAAGGCAAGCAAGCAAAGCTATAAAGTATATTGTATGAACATAATATCAAGGACATTTCAGTTAAATAGGTGAAATTCATTTGTATGGATGTAAAGGAAGGCAAGCAAAGCTATCAAGTTAGCATATTAGAAGAAATGTTACAGATGCAATGTTGGAATCTTGTAGCTATTATAAAATGCACAAGGTAGAACAAGGCAAGAAAAATTGTCCATGCCTTTTACATGAGAATTTAAAGTTTTTCTCTTCTATCTTTGTCAACTTTTACTTTCACTGTGTATTTTCAATTTGCATGTTCTGCCACAAACCAGAGTTTTAACCCTCTCGAGTTCCACAACATAACCAATTGAAATCTAAGTAATGAAGCTATTGCATCAATTTTTTGCTTACATATTGTATGAATGGGATGTGACAAATTTCCAAGATCACTCTTTTTTTCCTACATAGCTCTCAAGTCTGGTAGTATAAAGATATATCTCACCACTTGAGAACGCTCTTGGGAACCAAAAATCCTCAGTTTCCTTTCACAAAAGAGAGAAGGTGGACAAATAGACATTTATGTTTGAATTAGGGTGGTCATAATACGTACTCCCTCCGTCCCAAAAACACCAGCTTCTGGAGACGAATATGGACGAGCATATGTTCAGATTCATCCCCAGAAGTTGGTTTTTTCTGGGACGGAGGGTGTAACTAAGGAAGGGTAACACTCTGGACCCATCATCTCGAGCAGATCATTTAACATGTATCTCAACAGAGTTGAAAATTTACACCCACTACTACAGAATATGAGATAGGTGCCGGTTTGCAAGGGTTCATAGGTGCCGGATTTTCATCCGGCACCAATTGGTCGGCACCAATGGAAGATACCGGCACCTATGAACCCTATAGAACCGGCACCTATACATTCGCACGAGCCAAAAAAAAGAGCCGGCTCGAATCGAGCCGAACTCACCAATGGTGCCGGCTCAAATCAAGCCAAACCATCCCAGAATCAAAACAATGAACAAGAACAATGAATCATGCATATCACAGAAACATCACAGAACACATAGATCATATCCAAGAACATCTAACAACAAAATAACAACACGAACAAATCACATAACAAAATCACTAGTTGCTGTCCGCCCGCCCACCACTCGCCATCGAGCCTTCTCACTAACCCCACCACCCAGACCACCCCTCCCCCATCCAATAGATCTGGCCGCCTCCAAGCTCGTGGCGACCAGATCTGGCCGGCCCGAGCTCCTCGCGATCGGATCTTAGCACCGCTGGTGAGAGGCCAACAGAGAGAGAGAGGAAGAGGGAAGTAGGCAAGGGGTGGAGAGGCTGAGAGGAGGGGACACCGTGGAAGGAGAGCCGCGGTGGGATGCCGGTGGAGAGGGAGACGAGGCGAGGGGCGGAGAGGAGAACCGCCACCGTGGCCGCGCGCCGGATCTGGCCCGGGCGCCAACGCCGCTGCCACCTCCGTCGGGCAGCCGCCGACCGCGGGAGCCCGTTGCCTCCCCTCCTGTCGGATCTGGCGGAGGGGAGGGCCCGGGCGTTGCTGCCGCTGTAGCCTCTGCGAGAGAGAGGGGAGGGCGAGCGCCGCGAGAGAGAGAGAGCGGAGGGCAAGAGGCGAGAGAGAGAGAGGGAGAGATGCGGCCGCGAGAAATGGATAAGGACGCGGCCGGAAGTAGATAAGGAGCTCGGCTCGCCCCAGTTCGGCTCGGTTTGATATAGGTGTCGGTTTTTTAAAAGAACCGGCACCTATAATATATTATAGGTACCGGTTTTTTAATTAACCGGTACCTATAATATATTATAGGTGTCGGTTCTTTTAAAAAACCGACACCTATAGTATTGGTACCGGTTTTTCCTAATGAACCGACACCTATAGTATTTTAAAGATGCCGGTTTTTCCTAATGAACCGGTACTAATACTATAGGTGCCGGTTCTTTAATTTTTTTCGTCGCGCGGAGATGGAAAAAGGCACATAGGTGCCGGTTTAAAATAAACCGGCACGTATAAAGCCGGTCCTTATGAGGGTTTTTGTAGTAGTGACCCTCAAAAGAAAACAGAAAAACACATTTTTATGGGATTTGCTAGGCAGCTGTCGGTTGTTTTATTTTGATTTGTCAGCTGGATTTGTAGCCATTGGATTGTCTTTAAGATTCGCATCCTTATCTAGCCCGCTGGGAGACTATTGGCCCAAAGCTCGGCCCAATTAAGAAGAGGGGCCCGGCTTCCTAAGCAACGGTTCGTCACATAACTCACCCTGTCCATTCGTTTTTCTCAACTCCTTCCTGAGCTCTCGGCTTCCTCATGCGCGTTGCTGCCATCATCGTCTCTCCAGTGACCCCAGCCTCCCCGCCGGCAGGTCCAGCGGTAGGAGGGGAGGTTGTAGGTCCCTCTTCTCCTCTCCCTCTCCGTCTTGCCATCCTACCCTCTCCCTCTCTGTTCTGTCCCTGGTCTCCCTGCCAGCGGATCCAACCGGCTGGAGGGGAGAATGTGAGTCGCCGTCGCGCGCCCTCTTTTCCTCTCCCACTCTGTCTCACCACCCCGCTCTCTCCCTCTCCGCTCTGTCCCTAACCTCCCCGCCAAAGGATCCAGCTAGCCAGAGGGGAGGATGCGAGTCGCCGGTAAGGTTTTGTTTCATTTTCACTAGATTCTCATTTATTGGGCTCGTTTGAACATGTCATGTTGGCATTTTTTTCACCATTCTTTCGTGATTTAGAGGATGCATGTCATGTCATTTTCTAATTGGAAGAAAACGAGAAGAAAATCTTGTTTGTTTCTGTTAGTTGTTACATGCTCACTAATTAGAAGAAACTGATTTTATGAGCTCACTAATTACGTGATCAGTTTGTCTGAATTGATAAACTTAATTTGCTTTAACTGGTTTGAGCATGAAATAAGATGTTTAAATTGCTTCCTTTTCATCATGGTAAAACTATAGCTCATACTATATATGTTCAAATTAAGAATTCTGGCAGCAGTGTCAAGGTTTACGGCTGATACCATATGTTTGAACTAAGAAGATATTGCTAAATATTCTTATGAAAATTAAGGATTTGAACTAAGAGTTTGTCATGTATTTTTGTTTTGTAATAATAAAGCCTTATTAGCTTTGTTAAGAAATTTCAGAGGAAATTAGTAGTTATAATATTCATTAGTTTTGTTTCTTCTCTCTTCCCTTCTCTTTCTCTTGGACTAGCAGAACTGTTTTGTTTTTTGACGGCATATGTTTTGTATCAGACTAGCAGTGTGATGATGTACAGGAGACTAAATTTAGTTTTTTAGTTCTCTATACTGTTATGTTTTCCAGTAATAATTGTATTTAGGAGGGGTTTAGTGATTCTCAGATATTTTAAAAGTTATCTTATATGAATCATTTAAGTTTTGTGTTCTGTTTGGAAACTACAATTCTTTTATGTGTGTTTCCATTAATTTTCAAGTGCTCATAGATTTTATCACCATTTTCAGGGTAAACCAACCAAACTAAGTGCATTTTTAATTCTGCTCCAGTATATATGTTGTTTCCATTGATTCCAGAGATATATGGTTTCTGAATTTTGTTTTCCAACTAATAGCCCTAAAATGTAATCGTTGGAATTATTTTGATCTTTCATGCTTCAAGGCATATTGTCCTAGTTATGTTATGTTGGTAGCATAAATGATCCATCCATTAGGAATGGTGGTCATAGCTGGGTAGCATAATCAAATCAGATTGCTAGGTGGGTACTGCACAGATTTTCAGAAAATCCGCATGAAGGTTTTGATAGACTTTTTCACACAAATACTCTATATGTACTAAACTAACTTGTTTTTGTTATTGGCATTATGATGTAAAACTTGCAACAATTATTAGGTAGTTTGTGTTTTTGCAAAAGAGGTCCTTGTTCTTGGGATAGAATATTTGCATCTTGGTAACTAAAACTGAAATGTACAAATATTGCATCCCGTTTTGCCTTTCTACTGCATGGCATATTTGCTAGGATTTGTTGCAAAGGAGCTCATGGCATTCAGTTGCAGGTTTGTTGCTATCAATTTCGGTTTATTAGCACAGAAGAATTACATCCAAGCCAACTACCTGATATTCATATCCCATTTGTGCTGTGAATGGGTGCTGACTATGTACTTGAATCTATCATTATTTTCACCATTAAGGGACAAGGCAGCAGCTACCTCTTTTGAACTTGCGTACTCCTATGTCAATTCTTTTTTGTGAGGGCCAAGGTGCTCTGAAAATTCAGTAAATCTGTTTTTTTTATTTTTCCTGCATTTTCTGTGGTTTGATGTGGTTTCTGAGGGCCAAGGAGGATGATGTTTCTTTGTTTCAACTCTATTTACATTTACTATTAGATTACACTAATAGTCAGATCTCTTTTTCGTAATGGTCCTAGTGTTCAATGGGCCACTTGATGCCGCACAACTGGGCGATGTTCACCACACCTCCTAAAGGCAAATTCAAGGTAATTATGTTTCCGACCTAGCAGCTCCAAGCATACTTATTTCCTTCTCGCACATCTGTGTCAAATAGTTAGCACTGATCATGTGCAGCTATATTATCAAAATTTCAGTCTCGAGATGTTACCTTTTTTTACTAATACCTGCTCATATACCAAGCATGATTTATGTTTTGTGTTTTCTCTAGCAGTAGATTTTTCAAAGAGTTTCTTTTTGTCATTTTGTAGTTTTGTAAGCTACTAATTAGAATGCACATGATCAGTGCTAATTAGAATGCATCACCTCACAATTTTAAGTGAAGAGTACTTAGTTTTGATAGTTTTCAATTTTGAAATAAAGTTAAACAAGATTAGCAATAGTTGAGGCTTTCTGAAATTTTGTTAGTTTTATTTGCCAATTCAAATTAAATTTAAATAAAGTCATGTCTTACATAATTATGCATAAGCCTACTAATCATGGTACTCTAAGTTTTGTTAGCTTTGTATTTTGTCTTCTGCTTGGCTTTGTATTTTGTCAGTTTTGTTAGCCATTTCACTATTCTGCACAAGTTAGTTTTTTTGGCCATATTTGTGTTTGTTTTTATGTCAGTTTTTAAAATTAAAAATTGTTTTTGTATGTCCCATTTGTAATTTTGTTAGCAAATCTTTTAGTGAGTAGTTGTGTTAGATACATATATATGGTACTTCAAGACGTTCAAGTTCCAAACTACACCAGCTGATTCAAACCGATCCCCCAACTGGCAACCATGCTGTGCTTCTCTAATGCTGTTCCATTCGCTGTTGTGCTGAAGGTAGCCATTGGCACGCAGGAATCACAGAACAATGCTGGGCTAGGAAATCAACAAAGATTATAGATGTTTTGCTTATGTTGATGAGTTAATGTACCAATGCCTGTGCTCCATTCAATTTCCTTTTGCTGTAATCCCTAGCACTCCTTTTAATTCCCGTGCTTGGAAGTGGTAGCTGTTGTCACTCCCTGCTGTAGAAAACTAGTTCACAGTGATCAACAATACAGTTCAGTAGTTACCCTGTGTTAACGGTGCTCTTTTTTTTCTTCTGTTGTAGCATGCTGAAAACTGAACTTGCCAAACAGTCAATTGATGGGGACTTTCCTTTTTTGAGCCACTAGTTATAAACATACGACGATTGATAAATAATAACATGGTTCAGCATATCAGTTACCCAATTTCATGGTGTTTTAGACTTGTGAGGCTTCCTTTTCTCCTCTTATTATTCTTATTATATGTTGGTTTTTTTCTGTTTTGCTCTATTTTTATTCGCCGACGATGAGGAGGAGGCATGCTCAATGCATCTTTTTTTTTGCTGGGCTCTTTTTAGTTATAAAATGGGCTGAGCTCTCTTCGTGGTGAGGGGTTTTTTCCCCTAAAGCTAAGGTTATTTTGCTGGGATTTTCTCATTTACAAACTGGGCTGGACTCTCCTTCATAAGACAGACATAGTCCATATCGATACCCAACAAAATACACCAACAAATCACGTGACGTGCGCGAGAGGGAGGTGTTTGAGGTACGTGAAGTAGCAGGATGAAAGACACGTGTGCCCATCGTACGGCCAAAAATTCGGCTGAAACAACAATTTTTTTCAACAGCCTGTCACATGACAATATATAGGTAACCGATTGATGTAAATATAGGTAATCTCAAACAGACATCTTGTAGATAACGGTCCAACTAGAAGCCCATCAGACAGGCCCAGCAGGCTATAATCCTAGTCTGTCCACAGGATTGGCTATAATTATTGTGAGCCTTCGAAACAATCCCTTAGAAGAAAAAAAAAGACAATTTTCACTCCCTCAACTATCAGCCGAATCCGATTCGTATACCTCAGTCGTAAAATTCGGATATATAGCCTCCCTCAACTATTAATACCGGTTCAATTTGCCTTCCCAGGCAGTTTAGACAACGGCTTTGTCATATACTCATATGTGGTGCCAATGTGCCATGCTGACTTAGTCTACATTGCATTATAGTCAACACTAATAAATAAAGAGTGAATTTGCACTTTGGGTCACCTTTTGTTACCGTAGTTCACTATGAATCACCCCTAGTCCAATCTTTTCATTTAGGACAAGATAAATTTACGTTTGTTTCACTTTGGACCACACAAAACCACTTCTTTAGCACATGAACAATCTCGAGAACGTTAGTTCTAGCACGTTAGCGAAATCCTCCACCTATGAGTAGGCTATACCTTTTCTGGAGTATAGGAAGGACATGGCTAGAGAAAAGAGCCGGGTGTTTCAAGGTACAACAAATGTAAGTCAACTAGTCCAAAGTGAAAAATATTGGAGTGATGGTGGCACAAAGTACAATTCACTCCTAAATAAATAAAACGAAAGCATGATACACATGTAATTCCCCCATCTCATCTTCTTCCTCACACCTTCCCCCTCTCTCTCTCTCTTTACTCTCTCCCCACTTCCTCCGCTCTCATATTCAGCGGCAGTAGAGGTCGGGAGGGTGACGGCGGCGGTGGCGGCAAAGCCGGAGCCGCAGAGGGCACTGGTGGCTCCTTTCCCTCTTCTTTCTCCCAAGATCGGGCGTCAGGGCTTTCAGAAGCAGCAGCTTGTAGATCCCGGCAGGAAGGCTATCCCAAAAAGGAAGTTGCATGGCGGCGTGTGTGACGGCGCCGGAGGGAAACTCGAACGAGCAAGCTCCAACCACCCTCACGTCGAGCACCACCAGGGTGGCTCGTGAGGCCATGGCAGACCCATGCACCTGCCGGTGTTCGTGCCACCAACACTCATCGTGCATCGGCAACAAGCTACTGTCGGTGAATTTGTTGATCTCTTGCACTGCTCCTCGTCAGTGCGCTGCTGCATGCTCCCGTATCGCTACCACTGCTGCCACCACCACCTGGCTCTACTGCTGCCCTGAGCTCCCTCAGATCATCCTTCCTTGCCGAGCGTGCGCATCTTCGGCAAGTACGTTGGGAGGCAAAATGAGCCGGCTTTCATAGTTGGGATTGAGCATTTGAGCGATATGAATCAGATTAGGCCAATAGTTGACGGAGCCAACATGAACTTTTTTCCAACTCAAAATGATCATGATTGCATGTGAATTTCATGGCAGCAGTTGTGGTTGAGTTCTGTGTCCTCACCATGAAAACCTCCAACCTCTAAATATTTTTCTCTAGTTTATCGAACCTCGCGAGTGTTGACATGATTATTTATTATTCGCTTTAATTTCCCCTAACACTAAGCTCTTGAACACTGCTGATGTTATATGCGCACGGATCTTCAATTTTCTCTCTTTTCTTCAGAAAGAAAATGTGCAGGTTTGGTTTGTACTATTTTTCTAGAGAGGAAACGTTCAGGTTTAGGACGTTTTAGCTTCAGACCAAGCTGGGTAGACCTTAATTGGGCTTGAGCAGGATGCTCTGTAGTTAATTGGGCTTCAGAAGGACTCTGTATAATTTATCTAGTTGGCCAGTGAAGATCTATACTGGGCCCCTAGTTTCATAAATAATACCATGGACTTTGCCAAACAACTTTAATTAATTTCCTTATTGTTTCTGAATTTTAATTTATTGTTATTTAAAAAAATTAAGCCGCTTATTTTGGTTCTGCATACCACAACTTCCAACTCCACACTACTACAGAAATGATCTTTGCATGGAGCCAAAACTGGTTTTCGCAGGCAGATGGTGTACCTGAATAGAGCTAGGTATCTGCGAAAATCGGCATTTTCATGTACGGGAGTCACAACTGCAGGCGAAAAACCTTTTTGTAGATGGGCGTCCTAAGGAGGCCACTTGCAAAGACCCGATTTTTGCAAGCAGCCAATTAAGGACGTCTGACTACAATGATTTTAGAAAAATAAAAAGAAAAGAAATGCAAAACCCTAGGTCGCCGTGAGGCCGCCACCATAGCCTGTGAGCCCGCCACTGCAATGGTGGTGGTCACCGTTCCCGGTGCGGTGGTCGCCACGCCACTCTTCTGCCTCCTCTTCACAGTGCGCGAGGAAAGATCCACCACTTTCGAGCCCGCCGGCGGCGGGTCCATCCTTCCCAAACCTATCGGCGTCGGATCCATCATTCCTGAGCCTACACGGTGCCGCCGTGGTCGTGGTCTTCGCTCCTGGTGCCGTGGGCACCGCGCCGCCCTTCCTCCTCATCTCTGCCACACATGAGGGTGGATCCACCTCTACTGAGCCCGTCGGCAGTGGATCCGCTCTTCCCAAGCTTGGTGGCAGCGGATCCGCCACTCGCGAGCCCGCCGGTCGCCGTCGCGGTTGTGGTCTTCACTACCGGTTCCATGGCCGCCACGCCACCCTTCCGTCCTATCTCTGCCATGCGCGAAGGCGGATCCGCCACTCCCGAGGCTGCTGGCGGCGGATCCACCCGTCCCGAGCCAACCGGCGGTGGATTCGCCGCTCCCGATGCCGTAGCCACCACCTGAGGTCGCCACTACCACAATCGCCGTCGCGGCCCAAGGCCGCCGCCACCGCCCAAGGACACTGCTGTCACCGCATGAGGCTGTGGGAGAGAGAGGAGGGTGGGGGAGATGAGGAGGGGCGCCACCACATGAGATGAGGGTGAGGGAGATGAGGAGGGCCAAGTGGGAGAGAGACAGAGGAGGCTGGGAGAGAGGAGGGTGATTAAAAAGCGGAGGCGGGGAAGTGCGGGCGCGCGGGAAAAAATGAGTGGAGGATGGCCGTTGCGCGTAGGTAGAGGAGAGAAACCCCCACCTGTGAAAATGGATTTTCGCAGACGGATCTCTTAAGAGGCCTAGGCCTGTTTGTAAAAATAGACTATTATGTAGTAGTGCCAGTTATCAACAAATTAATTAGGCAGACCACCATATGAACTGCCACCCATTGTGGTTTCTAATTAAATTTATATACATGATCGAGCTGGATGCATAACCTATACGGCTAAACCCCTCTCATATCATAGCATCTTATAATGAAAAGCCTTGGGAGGTATCCAGTAGTGAGTTACCAGCTAGGGGCTCAAAACTCAAAAGCCTTAACAAAAAGGGCATCTGATGCATAGTGGTCAATGAGGCAAAAACTTTCCACCTTCCCAACAGGAAAAAGAACCCTAAAAATCTTATCACAAGCAAATGTATGGTTTGATAATGTCATCATACATATTATTACATGACTATGGGATCTCATAGATCTCTTCATGTTAATTAATTCTTCTGTGTATTGCTCTTCATAATGTTATATGTTGTTAATTAACACATCATTAATTAGGGAAGCTAAAGTTAGTAGAACTTGCCCACCAAGATGCCAAAAGGCTCCAAGGAAACCAAATAAAAATGAGTCAAGTGAAAGGCACATCTAGTACATCGTCAAGATAAGATTGCTTAAATTCCTCAACAAAAAAAGAATGCAGCAAACAACCCTGTACCATCCACGTATACATACAATCTTGTACCAAAGTTTATCGATCACATAGTTTTCTTGTCAGTGTGTTACAGTTAACATGCATGCCAAAGTACACACTTTCTGAACTTTGTCTAATTTGTTCAAAGTTCAAACCTCCAAAAGAGCAGAAAAGATATACTATATTAAGCACAAAAGCAACCATGCAAGCATACAATGCCATTGCACTTATCATGACCTAATGATGAACAGAACACGAATTAAGCCGGCCGGTTAATTATGTACTGTTAATTGTTTCAAGCAATCAGTGGCAGCACCAAGGTTAGGAGTGAGCCACAGAGAATGCACACCCATTATGTTCAGCTACCTTACGTGACAAAAAGTTCAGCAATTTAATCAAATTTAATGTTGTCTTTTGCACTTTTGCGCTTTATTTGAAAGTGGAATCCAATTAGACGAGTTTGCGTTTCATCGTGTTGAACTTTAATTAATTTGTGGATTATTGTTCAGTGCTTCACAGAGATCGTTGTACGGAATTGTTTACAAGATTGATCAGTTAATATATTTATAAGGCGAGAAAGCCAGTAGGATGTGTTGCTGGTGGTGTACGCCGGTATGGAAAAAATTAGTGCGGCTTGTAGAATGTTGCCACGTAAACTTATTTATTTTGTTGTTAATCTGCACAGAACGAGCCGGCCGGCAGGTGATTTATGTATGTATTATTTAGGTACAAAAGGAAAAAAAAGGTGAGACAGACAACTATATGTAAACTGATCTGGTTTGCAAAAGTAACTAACAAAAAAATTGCTACAAAAGAGCAACAACCTATCTGAAACTAGATCAACCACTGATGGAGCACATTCAGGTTTTGTTATACTTCACCGAAAGACTTTATCGTCTATTTGAGCATATGTTTGGGAGCCGAACACATTTGCATGTGTGTGTGGCGCGCGTGTGTATTGGTTGTGTGAGTATGCACATTTTATGGTTTTAATTAGAAAAAATAAAATTACCTATGGACTAGTCATTCCCCCAAACCAACCCTAAACATGTATTGCGTGTTCATAGCTTTAGTTATACGCATTCAGCGAGTGCACTTTATTAATTAGAAATCTGTGATATACACAAATTTATCCTTGGTCTACGACATGTATACAGGCACAATTACAAAATACCATATAGAGACCGGTTTTATAGGTGTCGGTTTGCCTAAAACTGACAGCTATGAAGCTTTTTTCATCTTTTAGTATAAAATTATAAACCGGTATTTATAACCACTCATTGATACCGAATTATAACACTGATATCAATAGTCCCCCAAGTCATAGATCGATGTCGGTTCTTATATCAAACTGATACCTATAAACATCACAGAGGTGACCTGGTACCTATAACCACTCATTGGTATCTAGATGTTCTACATATCTTTGCTATAAAATTTGGATCATTGGTGCCAAATAATTGGTGCTGACACCGAAACCGACACCTATAGGTCTTTTAAAACCAGCATCTATAGATTTTTCTGCAACAATGAGGTGTTCTACATACCTCTGCTATAAGACGAAGTGACTCATGCATTGACCATTAATTACAAATGAGACACCAGTTAGCTTGTATTTAGTAAAACTATATAATTTGTCACAAGCGAGTTTTGGAAAAAAGAAGTTTACTCCCAACAAAATTGATGCCCTGCTTTAGCTAGCTAGCTAGCTTAGATATATAAATGGAAAGTCGATCCATCAGCCCGTTTAAAATCTTTGGAATTTTTTACACGATCAACACCATATATATTCAAGCACTGCAGAAAAAGGTGTGTAACTAAAATTAATTACGAGAAAATGTGGAAGTTATGCAGATAGCAGCATTAGCATTTGCCAATGATCTCATAATCCCTTGCAAACACAGAGAATTTGAAGAAGCACCTAACCCGGACAGATACGCACGTGTGGGCCATTACTTTTCATTGCTCAAGAATATGAACCCTGAACCATTCTTTGGCTCAGGAACTATATATAGCATATAGAACGATACTCTGGTGCCTTTTAAGGGTAAATCAGTAATTTACTAATACGATGATTAGGGATACCTTTATCATTTATGTTTTTTTCCTGGCTAGATCGATATGTGGTCATTCATTGCGTTGGCATCGCTCATACTCCATCGAAAAAGCAAGAAAAGAAGAAAAAAAAGGTTTAGTCACGGCTAAATGATGATTATATCCCTCCGTACCTATTTTTAAGACAATAATGCCCATTGATGCTTCTACTATCGCTAACTGAGGTGGTAGTATAAATAGATTTGAATCCTTCGATCAAATAAGATCAATGGTTCAGATTGTTTTCTACTATCAGTAGAGAGCATCATAGTAGGGCTATATATATAATACCCTTATTGATTTCTTAAGCTCGTGACTGGAATAATGTAATGTGTTTTTTAGAGTTCTTAATTATATATCAAGAATCAATGTTCAAAAACACATATAAATATTAATATTATATATGTATGTACCACGATCCATTTCTTACTACTATAAGTACCTTAATTTGCAGGGGGTCGATGCTGGCACCCCCTTTGATTAATTTTCAACTGGGATGTATCTTGATTATACTGAATGTTAGAAGAATAACCCAGCTAGTTAGTTATGCTCATTTGGCATTTAATTAACCAGAGGTTGAGAGGCACAAATTAAAACGACTCCTTTACTTGGAGTTCTTTTTTCTGTTGTTGAATTATTTTAGGACCTAATGGTGTGAGACGTGTGACCTATAGTATTGCGCAAACCTTAAGACAGTTATAACAATAATAATAAGTGGTTGATCCACTCTGATATACCCTGTATTCGTAAGAAATTAAGATAAACATCTTTTGTCGTTGATCAGGTGCATCCTAGATTTTGTACCTTCTAAAGATTGTCATTTACCAGGTGAACTGTGCACCTCTCCTCTTATCTATAAATGATGTACCAACAAAGATATATTGATATATAGGTGGGACACTCATGTTACTGGGGCTTTTTTTAAGGTAGGATAAATGTTCCTGGCCATTGGTGCGATGGTAAAAGTCATGGGCTCACAAAAGTTTAAATTAATTTTTGTGTCCATAAATATTGGTTGTGTATAATTTTAAATGATGTAGAGGTAAAAGTTATGTTTCCTTTGTCAGAAAAATCCTAGCATCTGCACCATCATATGCAAGGGACTAGCTATTGCTACTTAATTATAAGGTGAAACTACTACTGATTAAAGAATAAAGATAAAAGTACATCAGGATACGTGTACTGTTCAGTGTGTGTTAATTTGGAGGAATAAGCAAGCTAGCTGAGTTCCAAAACAACAAAGGTTCCTTGAAAAAGTTAGGTTGCATAAACAAGACAGGTACAGTACTAACAGAGGATAATTGTGCTGGTTTCTTTGCAATTTCGAAAGTGCACTGTGCCGCTGTTAGTGACTTCATGCTCCTTTTTTTTTAAATGGTAGTGACTTCACGCTGGAAACCTTTGCCGCTGCCTTATTTTTCCTGTCCATAAATATTATATATTGCAGTTTAGAAGGTTTTATTACATAACCATGAAGACAAAGATCATGGACAGGATTTATTCAAAGTAAAGAACCGGTAGCATGTGCTGCGTTGCCACGTAGCATGCATATCCTCGCATGAACGCACAAGGAGAAATGCATGTGGCCACCCTTTTGGGTGCTATACAAGGACAGGTGGGCTGGGGTTCATCCACTCGTTGGTATGCTAAGTGGTCACGGTGTTAAAAGGATATAGAGGCGAAGACTCGGCTGCAGAGGGACAATTTCTCAAGATTAAATAAACCCCATGTTATTGTGTTTTGCATAATAGCAGCTGTAATATAATAGAGGATTTCGTTTTATCATATAGACTGAGGACTAATAATCCATCTTAAGTGTGACATGTTAAGGATAAGGATAGAAATAAAATATTTTCATATCGTCGGATGGATTGGATGTGAATAGCGAAGGGAGGTGGGGCAAACAAAATGATGAATAAGGGCAATTTTGTCAATTGATGAGTCAAATCGTTGTTGATTGGACAAGCTTAGAGAAAGTGATTTAATAGTAGCAAAGATGTATAACTACATTTGCTATGTAAAATTTAATGGCAGTTCATTGAACTATTGAAGTATTGAAGTATGCAGTAATAACAAATATACAAATGCCTTTATTTTTTATAATCTACACTTTATTACATATAACAAGTATACAAATATCGTTGATAATGATAAAAACAACATAAAAAGTTATGGAGAAAGATTTTAATTCATCATGCGTACCATATGTATTCGTCACTGGAAGTCCAGAATATTTTAACTTCACTTAGTATATTTTAATTCATAACGTGCTATCAAATATTGCGTTTTGAATTAATATTTATATGTATAGACAGTGTAATCACAACCGATTAACAGCCGGCATTACATGGCTAGTTTTTTTTTTTCAAAATTACAGTTAGTTTTTAGTGGGCATGTGGCAGTAATAGTCCTATTCTCAGTGGGGATTGTCTCAACTGGCAGTGATGCCTATTTTAGGAACAAAATGAAAATTAAGAGCAGGCTCGGTCGTCACCGCCATGGTCCTCTTGAATCGTGATGTCATCAATCTCCCTGGAGCCACGGCTATCACCACCATTGTAGTTGTTGAGCCACACCTGTCGTCGTAGTTGCCAACTTCCCACTCGATACCTCCTCTTGCTAGATTTAGCGACCCTTGAATCAGATCTGGCAGGAGCAATGGACACATATGGAGATGGTGAAGAGAGGAAGAAGGTGCAATGCTGGCACGGAGAAGTAGAGAGGAAGAAGGCGGAAGCGGCTCTCCCTTGCCACAAGCCATATCCCCACCTGCAGGGAGGATAGGGTCATCAGATTTGGCAACCCTAGTCTCCTTATTAGTAGATGCAGTGGTAGGAGCAAGGGAGGATGGGAAGAGAGTGGCGACGATAACCATGGACATGAGTGGAGGAGGGCAAGGCAGCGACGGGCACTGTGCTAGGGTGAATAGCAAGAGGAAGGCACGACTGAGAATTAGCGAGAGAAGGGGTTGCCAGGACTTGGTCGTTGCATGTTTGTCTCCAACTCATTTATATTGGGATCAATTGCATTTATTGCAGTTTTTGTTGTGAATCGGCGGTATGTTTGCCTCCAACTCATTTATATTGGGATCAATTGCATCTATTGCACTTTTTGTTGTGAATCGGTGGTGGTACTAAAACCCAAATTTCTTGCAGTAAAATATCATCATCACTGCTAGTTCTAAATAAACCGCAGTGATGAAGCCACAAGGATAAATTAGTGTTTGTGTGTTAGTATTACTCTTTTCAGATAATATTGATGATATAGCGCACAATGTATGTCACTGGAAATCTGTGTTAATCAAATCATATGCCTACTATCTATATATGACAATGTTGATCGGGTCTGTTCATGCACATTATGTGAAAGAAAGACATGGTGAGACTGATATATGGATTATATTTGACTTGCCACTTGCATGGCCACAATGATGCAGTGGTGCGCAGTATTATTAGTGGATGATTGCAAATTCAACGTTAGAATGCTTTAGGACCAATCTATTGACTTTTTCGAGATTATTGAGGCAATATTGTGATGCTTATTATAGTATGCTGAAAAACTACGGATAACCAAAATTTCTGAAAGAAAATAATATCTCCATTTGAATTGACAAATAACACAATTTAGGGGATCGATGCTTATTATAGTATGCTGAAAGACAACAATCTTTATTGGTTGGCACAATTCTACAAATTTAGTCCTAACACAATTCAGTCTTTCTTTTGAAAGAAGTGGAAATTTATTAGTCCTAACATACAACATTTTCTGGGTCAATTTGATGCACACTAGAGCTAGACATCAGCAAATTAAGATATTTTTCTTTCCTGGATCATGATTGGAGGGTATAGGGTTCATACACATACCACATACTCTGAAGCTGCTGACAACTGCAGGCATGCATCACAAGACACTAGCTAACAAGATAAGGCAGAATGAGCCAAAGATATGCAAAATTAATTGGGCACAACAAAAGGTGCATGCAAGGATAACCAAATGATGCAAGGAGCAACCCAAAGTAGCGCTGGCAAAACACAAAAACACACCTCTAATCTCCTTCCAAACGCTATTAGGACCTCCCATAAGTACCTCTCATTATCCCTCTTTTGGCAAATCGTCTTTGGTTAATGGAGTGCACACTTCAGGGAGCAATGCTGTAACGTCACATAAAATGACTAATTATTTAATGCATGGCCTTTAGATGCATTGGCCCAAACGGCAGGAAACAAAGATAAGGCGCATGGTACAGGATTGAACCACGCTTTCTTCAGGCGATTGCGATAACGCTTATCTCCTTGAATTCAGATTGGTCCGAGCAGCTGCAATGCGCGCTAAAGGGGACAAGAGGGGCCGTGCAAACCTCGCCATCGTCGTACGCTTTTGTCAATCACAGATATGTGCATGCATGAGCTCGAAAGGAAGATAAGCTGGCTGATGAGGCATAATTAGCTCGATCAGGGCCTCGAGGAGCGTGTGGTGTCCATGCATGTAAAGGCTTTAAAAGCTTCTGTGAGATGTATGTGCGGTCGATCTTTCATCAGAGGATCCTATCTGTTGCTGACAAATGTGCCTCACATGTACAAGCTGACAAGTCGCCTTAGAACCACCGCCTCTGAAATAACACGTTTCCACAAGTGATCGTCTTAAGGGACCGTCACTGAAAAACTATTTTCAAAAGCTGTCTAGTTCTCTCGTCTTCCTCGAGGAAGCCGATCGAGCCGACACGACTACACAATTATGGTGCTAGATCCAGTAGAAAACCCTGACTCCTCTCATCCGATTTCTCGCAAGAGCAATCACCCAAGTGTAGGAGCGGCAACAGCTGAAGCACGAGCAAGGAGCAGGAGCTGGATTATTAATTCTTGCATTGTGTTATTGTGTTTTGGCTCATATTCTATATGTGTATAGTTCTTGATTGAAAAAACGGCACTGATAAGTCATCTCCCGTGAAAACCTTTTTTTACAGGTGATCCTCTTATATGTCTGTCTGTGAAAATATAGATTCAGAGGTGGCTATGAGCCCACTTATGAAAAGGCAACATTTACACGGGATAGAGGTGGTTGGACAGACCGCCTCTTAAAATGCATTTTAGATGCTAGCACTGTTCTTTATGCTGAGGCGGATCAAAGAACATAAAACTCCAAATTTAATCAACTTGATCTTGAAAATGCTTTGGAGGAGTCGTGGTGATATGGCATGTATGGAACTTTTCAAATTATAGGGGCAAATTGAAGAGGAGAATTTTATACCATTCATATTTCGTCATATATACAAATATTATATAGGAGATCCTTGTCTATTCAATCTATATACATTATGGTGACATCTTGCACCTTAATTAGCCATCTGCACAGTCAACGGATAGTATCAAATTAAACCACTTGTCAAGGGGATCAAATTATCATTAAAGTTGTTATGTCAACAATCATAGCGCTTTAAATCATGGCCATCTTTGTTTTATTTTTCTTTTGTCTACTTCAATTATTTCCGAGTGGCCAAAAGATTACGTAGCTCATCCAGAGAAAAAAGGTTAGTGCTGATATCTTTCTTTCTAGAAATAAAAGCACTATTGAAAGAACTTAAGTATATATGATCGCCTAGAAGAATGAAAACTGATTATTTACATGTGAGTCCAAGACAAGGCCAACGTAAAAAGAGTAAATTTCAAATACTTTAACCAAACTATTACAAAACTACATATTAAAGGATGTCACTACTACAGAAAAGCTTTTTCTGTACGAGGCCCCCGGTAAATTCCAGGCGGACCGTAAGTGGCGCCGCCTGGAAAACCGGTCCACCGGGGGCCGGTCACACCCGCACGGGATAATCTATTATCCCGTGCGGGCGTCTTAACACGACCGCACGCGATAATATCCATATCGCGTGCGGTCTTATTAAGTGGCCCACACGGGATAATCTATTATCCCGTGCGGGCGACTTAATAAGACCGCACGCGATGATCAATGTCATATATTGCGCCCAGCCCGAGCTTACCCTATTTAAGCCCGACGTTTTCTCTCTCCTAAACTTGACATAAATTAGGAGGGAATGTTTTCAACCTCAAATCTTTGCTTGGGATCCATATAAAAGGTGACATGCTTGTTGTCCTCCTTCATTTGCTTCCATTTATTTCAATTTTTATCGGTGCAATGCGATGAAATTTGCACCTTTTTAAATGGAGTAGTGTAGGCACTTTTTTATTTTTAGCTAACATATATTATTTGCATGGCATGTCTTAAAAAGTGTGAAATTTTTGGTTAGGTTTGCCTCCATTTATTTCAAATTTTATCGGTTAAAAGCGAATAATTTTTTCATTTTTGAAAATGGACTATTTGTTTATCGATTAAATATATTGTTTGCATGAATAAATTTGAATAGTATTTAGTAGTGCATAGTTCTTTAATTTACTCTTTGTTTAGTTTCCTTCATTTATTTCAAATTTGTTTGGTGGAATGCGACGAATATACTAGTTTTGCAAATCTAGTATGTATAGTTATTTTTCATTTTTAAATTAATGTTATTGGACTCACTAGTGCACGAACAGTAATATAATGTCCGTTTAAGTCGTATCATTTTTTATATGATTTAATAAAGTTCAATTCGACTCATCGGAGATGTTTTTTAGGAGATGGATCGGGCATGGATGTACGATACAAGAAGAACTTATCTGGCGTTCTTGAAGGAAACATCCAAATTTGTTGATCAGGCAAAGGCACATGCTTTGAGGGAGAACAGGAGGGACATTTTTTGTCCATGCTTTGATTGCAAGAACGAAAAGATGTTGCAAGACCGAAAGATAATTTTGGGGCACATTGTAGAGCGTGGATTTAAGAATGATTACAAGATATGGACTTGTTACGAGGAAGTTGTCGTTCGTAATGAAGAGGCTGATGTTTTTTGCTTTGATGCAGGAGAAAATTTTATAATTGAAGACATGTCCCAGGGAACGATCCCGGAATTTGGTGGCTCTAGTATAGATGATGGAGATATTGATTTTGATCTGGAGGATATGTTTCGGCACATTAAACCAGAGGTCCTAACTTCGAAAAAACAAGGGTTGGACAATTGGAAAGCATTGGAAAAAGCCGCGAAGGACCTTCGTTACGATGAATCAAAAGGATGTGACAGGGACTACACGGTGTTACACTCTATACTTGAACTACTCAGATTGAAGGCCAGACATGGATGGTCGGACACTAGCTTAAACGATTTGTTGGATCTCTTGAGAGTTATGCTTCCGAAGCCGAACTTGTTGCCGACCAACACATATCAAGCCAAGAAACTGATATGTTCATTATCTCTAGGTGTTCAAAGGATTCATGCACGTGTAAATTATTGTATACTGTACCGCAAGGAATACGCGGATTTAGACTGTTGCCCAACATGTGGGACGAGTCGGTACACGATGGGCAACGGAGCCTCAGACGGAGAGATGGTCGACCAAGATTCATCGGTGCCAGCAAAGAAAAAGATTCCAACTATGGTGATGTGGTACCTGCCAGTGAAAGATCGTCTAAAACAGCTGTTTTCAAACCGTACCGATGTCGAGTTGATGAGATGGCATCAAGAGGGTCAGAAAACAGATGGTATGATTTGACACCCCGCCGATGCTTGATAGTGGAAAAACTTTGATGCACTACACCCGGAATTTGCAAAGGACTCGAGAAATGTAAGGTTTGCCTTGAGCACGGACAGAATGAACCCGTTCGATGACTTAAGCAGCTCACACAGCACTTGGCCAGTGCTGCTCACCATGTATAACTTGCCTACATCGATTTGCCAGAAGCGGAAGTACATTTTGTTGACTATCCTTATACAAGGGCCAAAACAGCCTGGGATTGACATAGATGTGTTTTTTGAACCATTGATGGAGGACATGCAAGAAATGTGAAAAGAAGGGTTACGAGTGTGGGATGAGTACTGCAGGAAATATTTTACTCTGCGTGCCATCATATTCGTTACCATCAACGACCTGCCGGCGAACTTTTCGCTCTCAGGTCAGCTTAAGGGGAAGTTTGAATGTCTTATATGTATCGACAACACGTCGTACAAGTACCTCACCGCCTCAAGCAAGCTAGTGTATATGCGTCATCGTCGGTTCTTACCACAGAGGCACAAGTGGCGTGCGATGGCCAGATTATTCGGCAATACAGTAGAGAACGATCTTCCTCCTAAAACACGAACTGATACACAAGTCTTCAACATGACAAAGAAGATTAAGGTTGTGTTCAGGAAGGGAAAGAAGAAGGCAGACAAGAGGAAGAAAGCAACGGATCAAGATAAAACAGATGCAACGGATCAAGAAAATACGTTGCCTTTCAAGAAGCACTGAATATTTTTCAGGTATCTGGAATACTGAAAAGACCTGGAGATTCGTCATGCCATTGAAGTAATGCATCTTGAGAAGAATGTGTTCGACAGCACCATTGGCACTTTACTAGACATCCCGAGTAAGACGAAAGATGGGCTGAAGTCACGTACCGACCTGGTAAATATGGACATAAGGCATGACCTTCACCCAAAAGAGCTAGCAAATGGGAAGACCGATATTCCTCCGGCATGCTACTCAATGACACTAGAAGAGAAAAAGGCTTTCTGTAGATGCTTGCATAGTTTGAAAGTCTCAACTGGTTTCTCATCGAACATCAGAAAACTTGTATCCATGAAAGATTTGACCATCTCTGGGTACAATGCTCATGACTGTCACAAGATGTTAACTGTCTTCCTACCTATTGCTATAAGAGCGGTCAAGCCAGTTCATACTAAGGTAGTGATAACAAAGTTGTGCTACATTTTCAATCGAATATCACAGAAGGTTTTTGATCATGAAGAGTTAGGCCCCTTCAAATGTTCGCAATCGAGACAGCGTACCAGCTTGAGATGTTTTTCCCTCCATCGTACTTCAATATGATGGAGCATCTGATTGTCCACATCGTCCCTCAGATTATCGAAATTGTTTCCTACACCTACATCAGATGTGGGCATACGAGAGGTACATGTCAGTAATGAAAGGATATGTCTGTAACCAAGCTCATCCGGAGGGATCAATGATAGAGGGGTACACAACTGAGGAGGTGGTCGACTGCTGTATAGATTACATGAAGGATGCCACACCCATTGGGATACCCCCCCCCCCCGCTCTACACAAGGGTCGGTTAACTGGGAAGGGGACCGTAGGCAAGAAAAGGTTCTATGATAACGACTACATTGCTGTAGCGGAAGTACATAGCAGCGTGCTGCAATAGCTCGCCATCCTCGAGCCGTACATTGAGAAACACATGAATGACATAAGAGCCTGCAACCCCAGAAGACCGGCTCCTTGGATCTCAAAGGAACAAAAGCGCAAATTTCCTGAATGGTTCAAGGATCAAAACCTGTCGTTCGTTGAATCGCTCAAGGAAAAAACATTGCAGAGGCTGGCAACTGGCCCAAGTAGCCTTGTGACCTCATGGCAAGGTACGACATTGGCGGATATACATTTACACGATAGGTAAGGACAAGAAAAATGCAGCTCCGAATAGTGGAGTTCATGTGGAGGCGTTGGACGCAACAGGCGAGAAGAAGTCATACTACGGCATCATACAAGACATTTGGGAGCTTGAGTATGGCCTTAACATCCAGATCCCGGTGCTTCGATGCCAATGGGTGAAAGACACAACAAGCATATCCATCGATTACTACGGCCTTACGGTTGTGGAACGCAGTAAACTAGGCCACAAGGATCATCTGTGGGTTCTCGCTGAGCGTGTTTCACAAGTTTTCTATGTGAAGGACCCATCCGATGAGCGGATGAACGTTACTGTACCGGGCAAGCAACAAATTGTTGGCATTGATAACATCGAAGACGCGTCAGATTACAACCAATACGACGATGTACCGTTATTCACAGATCTTCCTAACCGGATCAAACACATAGAGCGAAAGATTGATGAAGACAACTTTTGCAAGAAGCGGATGGACGGTTTTGTAAAAAGTGTAAAACGATAGTTTATTTTGTAATTGTTTATCTCTGTAAAAATATGTGAGATGTCGTTGTCACATGGAAAAGAAAATATTTTGTAATGGTTTATTTATCGGCGGAAAAATGTTACATGTGTCTTATGTCGTATGGTTTATTTATGTGAAAAAATTTTGTAACACAATTTATGTGGTATTTTTTTAAAAAATTGTGATCCTTTTTTAATGGTCTAAAGAAAGAAAGAACCATTAAAAGAAAGAAAGATCAGGAAATAAAGAAATAATTATGTACTATAAATATTTTTGAAATATTATTTTTGTGTGAGGTCCACTTACAAGACCTGCACGGGATAATAGTTATGGCGTGCGGACGTCTTAGCCGCCCGCACAGAATGGTTATTATCCCGTGCGGGCCCTTAAGTAACCCGCACGGGATAATAATTTTACGTGCGGATGTCTTAAGTCGCCTGCACGGAAAGATATTTTTGCGTGCGGGCGACTTGATCCACCCGCATGTGATGATCGCCGCCTACATAAGGTATGGGCGGGCCCCGAAAAATTCTAAATCCGGAGAAAATTTCTAAGTCCCCGCCGCCAGGCTGCCAAAATCGACCGCCGCCGCCTCATCTCCTCGCCCTCGCCGTCGGCCGCTGCTCCCCTCGATGCCGTCGCCTGCATCCCCTCACCGCCGGCCTCGTCGTCGCCGCCGACTCGTCGACCGCCGCCGTCTCCCCATCGACAGCCGTCGCCGCCTCCTCTCCTCGCCGCCAACCATCGACCGCCGCCTCCATGTCGACCGCCGCCGCCAGCTCCTCTCGTCCTCGGCGACCGTCGGGGGTCCACGCCGAGCGCCGCCGCCACGCCGAGCGCCGCCGCCGTCGTCGCAAGTGCCACTTCCGCCGCCGTCACTTCAAGGTGAGGCTGTCCTCACCGCCACTGTACCCTAAACCCTAAACCAGTCTCTTTTCCCTCTAGATGGCGCCGCCACTGCCGCCGCCGCTGTCTCTGCCGCCGTCCCCCTCGCCGCAGTACCGCCGTGGCCGACCGAGCGTTCGTTCGCTGCACTACCACTACGCACTACCAGTCGTAGCGAACGTATTAGCGAACGATCGTATTAGCGAACATATTAGCGAACGACCAAACGACCGAGCGAAAGAACAACCGAACGACCGTATTAGCGAACGTATTAGTGAACGACCGAAGGACCGAATGAATATATTAGCGAACGACTGAACGATCGAGCGAAAAAACGACCGAACAACCATATTAGCACTAGTGGAAGTCTGACATGAACACTTATTATGTTCAGAAGAACAAGTCTCGATTTGAAAAATACGGCAATATCCCGCCAGTTGAATGGGACAAGTTTGTGGCCAAGATGACAACACCTGAAGCTATAGCAAGGAGGAAGAAGATGTCGGACCTGGCAAAGAAAAACAAATATCCACACCAATTGGGGTCTAGTGGATACGACGGTCACGTGGACCAATGGCGAGCTATGGAGGAAAAGTTTGCAGCTCAAGGGAAGCCGTTGTTGGTCCAGCCCCTAAATCCGTGCAGTCGAAACTGGGTATGGGCACGAAGTACGGGGCAAGTGACGGATGAGGGTGAGATGTTTTTCGAGTCTCCTGACATCGAGCATGTGACCACGTCTCTCCAACAGATCGCCGAGAAGGAGAAGTCAGGGGAGTTCGTCACCAGAAGGGAGCAAGACGAACTCACCGCTGCTTTGGGGACTGCCGAACACTCTGGGAGGATAAGAGGAAAATCTTCAAGGACGAGTTGGAAGGTAGGGTTTCCAATGGAATTAAAAAGTTACAAGAAGCGGGATGCCTATAAGGCGAAGTTCCGTGAAGAAGTCACCGAACAAGTAACCCAACAAGTCACCCAATAGTTCTACAGGCTAGCCACACAACATCCCCAAGCCTTCCCGAGCTTAGTTCCTCAAGCCGAGCAGACGGTGAAGATCCCGAGCAGTGTCGGGTCCGTAGAAACAACACCCTACCCGGTCAATCTTATTACCGGTCCGACACCGTGCAGCCTTGTTGTTCCGATAGGCAGAACCGAGAAAATGAAGGAGGTTGGGTCCGGACTAGCGATACCAGGGAGACAGTTCCATAATATCCTAATTCCGGAAGACTACGCAAGGGTGCAAGTAGGAAGGGTTAATGCCAATCAAATGTCGTTGGAGCTGGACATTCCAACACCAGAGGGGATAGAACTACTCGGAGATGCGGTGAACCAGTTCATCCTATGGCATCATCGAGACATCATCCTCACGGGACAGGCAACGTTGACGACCCTAGCTCCATGGTGCCACAGACGGCTGCCCCTCCAGCACCGCCATCCCCACTGAATTCCCCAACCCCACCAGGATCTCCTATCCCACCAAGATCTCCTATCCCACCAAGATCTCCGTCCCCAAAAAGAGTACCTTCTCCACCTGCAGAGCCTGTGGCACCAAAATCCCCAACTCCGCTACCTCGACAGCCATCTCCTACTCATCAGTCGCCTCCTACTCCACAATCTGGTCTCGTGCAACCTGTGCCACCTTCATGGGAAGATGCATCTATCCAAAAGCCAAGTACTTCGCAAGCCCGTAAGCTCATACCACAAATGGTTTCTACGCACAAACCGAAGGAAATGGCAGAGTATGAGGCGAGGATAGTTTTCAAGTCATTCAGGGGACAGGGTCCGCCAAAGCCAAGCCCACCTGAACCGCAAATGGATGCACAGAAAAGCATACTAGGTCATGTAGACAAAATGCAATCTTGGGATTCTACAGAAGTGCCAAAGGTGTACGAATATGGCAAGTCATTCTTGCCGTACCACGTCATGCTCGAACTCCCATGGCCAATGAGGTTGCTGCATGACTGGTATCTAAGAGCAAGTGAGAAGGGTCTTAGGATGATTAGTATCAAGGTCCCGGATAACGCTTTCGTCGAGGGACCCAACAGAAACTTCATCATCACTTTCAATGACCTACACGCATTCTTTAAGATGGAAAAAATGGATATCAATCTCGTCAGCGCGTGGTGCCTGTAAGTTTTTGCTCTTGTTTGTTGTTAGCGAATGTGTGCCAACAAATTATAAGTCATTTAACTTGCATAATTCCTTAAGTAACAATGGGTAGATGCCCAAAGAATGGGGGCCTCAGTAGGCTACGCCAACCCGACGAGGGTTTGCATGACGGCCAACACTATGAGGCTAAATCTGGATGGTCCGCAACTAAAGGATAAGACGCCAGAGGAAAGACAAGCATATGTCGACAGGTTGCACAAGAATAAGAGGGTCAAGGTGGCAACTTACTTGGGATAAGCTATGCTCACGCACGCGGATAAAAGAGTCTTGATGGTCCCATACCACCTAACGTAAGCAACATTCCCTTTGTTCCGTTCATATAATATCATAGCACATCAAAATATCTACCAGATGCCTTATGTAATTCATAAACTGTGTTTGCAGCGATCACTACATACTATTCCTCGTATATCCAAGGGACCACTTGATCGTAGTTCTTGATCTGGCCCACTACGAAGAGCAGAAGTTCATGGACTTCCTTGTCTTGCTGAATTTGTAAGTTTCAAACAAACCTCCTGCATACCATACTGCTTAGATGTAATTTTAAAGTTAGCTCAAACAAATATTTTATCTTTGTAGAGGACACGACTATTACAAAAGACATGGCGGGTTCGTAAAGGATCAAAAGAGAACAAAGCTTAACTTAATGATGTGATTGTTAGTTTTTAATACTGACGTATGTACTTTTCTTACGCAGTGTTACAAGCAACTCCCCAGCACTAGCATATGCGGATATTACGTGTGCGAGATGCTTAGAGTCTGCGGGAGATACAGAACTGAGTTTATAGATGTAAGTCATCATGCTCCTTATATATACGAACTAGTTTGTTTAAGTTGGTTTTAACACATATCATTTTTCCTCTATTTTCAATAGCTCTCAAGCATTCCGTGTACCGCAAACCGGTTCGACAAAAAAACGCTTCTCAATTTGTGCGCGGACTTGTGCCGGTTCATTCGTCGTGACATCTGCAACCATCTAGGGGAGTTCTATGACCCTGATAGCGAACTTGCTTGCAACGACAAATTCAAACGCCTAAGGGAGTGGGAGAGAGAACATGCAGTGTAATAAAAAGATTTATTTGTGAGGGACACAGAACTTGTAATATTTGTTACACTAGCAATGTAGCTACTTTCATGTATATATGCTATTTAATTATATATATCGATGTTTTATATATGGTTTAACTTGGTGATATTTTCATTATAAAATTCAATCGTGTTTGTAATTGATCATGAATAGCTGCAACTAGATTTGGTAGTGTACCATTCATAAACACAACGAAAAAAAAAGTACAAGTCCGTACGAGATCTATCCAAACGGCTAGTATGTGCTAGGGCGTATGCAATAATACATCTTTTCGTGCGGTTGCTCTAACTGGACCGCACGGGATAAACGATTATTCTATGCGGTCGAGTTAAGTGGACCGCACGGGATAATTGTGGGATAAACAATTATCTTGTGCGGACGAGTTAAGTGGACTACACGGGAAGATGTATTTTTCCATGTGGTTGGGCCGCCTGCACACGAAAATGTTTATTTTCCCAAACCCCTGGGTGCAGACGGCCAATACATTCGCACGGAAAAACGTGTTTTGACTGCACGGAAAAACAGAATCTGTAGTAGTGTGTGTACAACAAATTTACGAATTTGGCACTAAGTATATCATAACCATATATTTAGGATATTGTATTATAATACTATAGATTTAGGGAAGAAGTTATCAAAGAACACATATTTTAGAGTTTAAATCATAGCAATATTATTTTATTATTTTATTAGTTATAATAACTATAGTTTTATGATATAATTAGAGTTAAATGTCTAGTTTTGTGGTATTATATTTGAAATCTATAGTTTGTGAAAATTTTGGTGCTAAATTCACTACCAGAGAACTAATCTTTTATCCAATACCCCACACCACAAATATACCATATGTATTAAGAACCGGTACTAAAGCTCTTTACTACCGGTTTTAAAAGCCCAAGTCCCTAAAAATATCTTTAGTCTTGGTTAGTGTTACCAACTAGTATTAGAATTACATCTTTAGTCTCGGTTTCCTTGTCTCGGTTATTAAAACCGAGACTAAAAAGGGTTTAGAACCGATACTAAAAATCATTTCTCTACTAGTGATTTTGTAGTTTTATGAGACACAACCTTATATATGTAGTTTTGTATAGTTTTGTGAAATTTAGTCACTTAATTAATAAGTACGAAAAAAGAATTTGTAACATCATTACTATAGAATTGATTTTTCCAAACGATACCCTTTTTAGGTTATAGACGGACCATAGCTGCTTCCGCATGCAAAAATCGATCCTTCAGCATGGTTCAAGGACCACATACAAAAATCAATTTTTACAGGTAGGCCTCTTAATGGCTCTCATGCAAAATAAGTATATTTTCGCATGCGGACTTCCTAAAAGACCCGCATGCGGAAATATCCCTCTCTCCCCATTTTTTCTCCACTCCTCTCTCTCTTCCCCACTAAGTCTCATCCACTCTCTCCTCACTCCCACTCCTTTCGTCCACTCTCTCCCCACTCTCACTCCCACTCCTCCTGTCTTCTCCACTCCTGATGATAGGGTGGTGGCCTCCGACAGCGGAGGCAGGCTCCAGCAAGGGAGGTAGTGGGCAATGGCGCCAGGTAAGGGCGAGAGCGGCGGGCGATAGCGAGGGTGGCGAGCTCGGGCGGCGCCGGGAGGGGCGGATCCGATGCCCATCCCCCTCCCGCGCGGGTCCCGCCAACTCTCTGCCTCCCATGCGCGCAGATCCGTCGACGGCAGCGACGGGAGTGGTGGATTCGATGCTCCCTCCTCCTCTCGCGTGGATCCTGCCATCTCTCTAACCCCCACGCACAAGGATTTGCCGGTGGCTTCAAGCGATGGCGGCTTTTGGATTCTAGGGTTAGGGTTTTGATTTTTGAAATTTTTTTATTTGCGATTTTTTCTTTTCGCAATCGAACGGCTTAAACGCCCACATACGAAAATCGGATTTTCGCATGAGGTTGCTCTAACAGCATGTGAAAATCCGATTTTCGTAGGCACCTGGGTGCATGCGGGCTACCCACCCGCATACGAAAATTGGTTTTGACCACAAGGAAAAATCTTTTCCGTAATTACTAGCAAGTATTTGAAAAAACTCTATATAAATTGTGATTTTGTTTGTTCTTATTATGTGGCTAAAATCGATTGAAAAATAAACGTATAGAGTAAAGTAGAGTGTACATATGTGTAGACAAACAATTTCTTTTTTGAATTTTTCCGATAAAATGAGAATTTATGACGCTAACCAACTAGTTATACTCTTCTACTACCATATTAATTGCAGCTGGAATATATTCCGTCCGTCTCTCTCTCCTCTCTTCTCTCAAAAGGACTTAATTACAAGTATTCTGAAGCTTTCAGGCCAGCCGACCCTTTGCTGAACCTTTGGATGATAGAATGGTTTTTTTTTTAATTTTCCGATGTTTACACCTTTGAGAGTTGAGAGTGACATTGAAAAAGAACGTACAACAAAAGCAAAACAAAATAATAAAAGGCACTTTCCTAACCAAAAACAACACGCATACTTTTCTATCCAGGCGCTTTAATCATTGTAAAACAACGTAGTGACAATTTCAAATTGATTAAGACTGATCTAGCTACGTACATACGTTCTTACATGTGTGGTGTGAGTAGCATGCATCCAATTGCTTGTACTGTGTTTTTTTCAGATGTATTTCTACTATTTTTTCCATTGTATTTATGTCATATAAAAGAAACTAGTGATAAATCTGTCATCCCTTTCGTCACTGCCTGACTTTTTAGGATATTAATTTTATGTTTGAGATAATCGGGACTATATATATAACTTCAGGTGTCCGAATAATCGGGACTATATATATAACTTCAGGTGTCCGAACCAATATGCACACATGATCGACTCAAACAACAAACCAATAATTCATTCGTATGTACTGCTTATAATACGATTACTTTGTGACATATAGACAACATTTTCAAGTGTACAGCAGGGTATATTTATTTGCAACAAGTACAATTAATAATGCCACAGCTTTTTGACTAGTTTTGTATATTCATGTAATGGGATTTATATATTTTTCTTTCTACAGATGCAATATATAGGATTATCAACATTGGAGATATAGATCTGCATAAATAAACACCATTAATTACATCGTCCTTTACATCCTTTAATTAAAAAGCTAAATTGTGATCGATTACATAGATGATAAATAGTGATCAACATTAGATCACCCCATATAATAATTCTACTATTTTTGCTCGAGAGGCCTAATATTCTATGTCAAATAGCATCTCTAAGCCGCATGTATTCCGGCCTGCCCACAGGTATTCACTGGTGAATCAACATATAATAAAAGCAGGTAAACCATTGTACATGACATTCCGGTCCGGCCATGGTACATTACCAGCTTAAATTTCCCAAATATCACATTAATTGGATGTTGTTTTCCAATGCTTAAAATGTCATAATAATCTTATTTTTTGTTGCCCAAACACTTTATATAACATCCATGAAACAAAACAGAGTTAATATATATAGCACATACCTATACATATGTTTGCTCAAATAGATTACTAAAAAGCCAAAGAAGAAAAAAAGGGTTCAACTTTCCATAAGTAAATTAATTAACCAGCAGTGGGAAAAGGTGACGGCGATGATCAAGTGAGAGAGGAGAAAAGGTTCATCGTTTTTCCTCTCTTATTCGCTAGTTAATTGCTTTAATTCTTTCAGCTTATGGTTGCTAACCTGTATCTAGCAGGAATATTCGCATGGCCGTGAATGTCTCGCTCACCTGGATCTTCTTGATTCTGTATGTCAGTAGAATTGACTTGCAAAGATTCCTGAAAATGCCGAATAAAATAGCTTGCTAGCTAGCTAGATCTACCTTTCAGCTTCCTGTTTCGTGAAGAAATTATTTTAATCTCTACATCTTTATTAGATATTATTTTAACCTCTAGCTGGATGTAGAATTGTAGGTAACTATATAATACAGTGAACCTGGACATGCCTATTGCAAGTTGGCAAAGGAGAGATGCTTCTGAGATGTACTAACAGAATGTAATCAGAGTTGCAGATGCAGGGCATGTTTGACCATCAGAAGATCCTCGTCGTACAATACATACATTCTCTTGCTTTATTGACATCAGGAATAATATAATGTACATATTATTATATATATATATATATATATATATTGCTTTTCATGACTACATGTGAGCCACAGAGTGACAAAATTAATTAGAGGGAAGTTATATTGTTCATTAACACGCACGTCTTCTCGTATCTGATTAATTTCTTTTCGAAAAGAGCAGTCAAATAAAGTTGTGTTGATTCTTATTCATGTGGCAAACAGTAGGAACCGTTTATTCCCGGTGCTGGCGGCCAGTTTTGCAACCCATACTCACTTTGTACTCAAATTTTAGATTTATCATCAATTTTCAGCAAAGTTACATATCCGTATTGCTCGTTCAGTGAATGCCTCCGTCAATTCCCCAGTTTGTGTGCACATATGGCCCCATTCTTTTCAGCTACACTTACCACTTTATTATCTTGGATTATTTACTCCACAACTTTAAAATTATGTTTTTCAGAAAAAAGTTCTACTGCATTGCTAAGGCCACCTGTTCTAAGCTACTACTATTATATGTTAATTGTTTTTACACAAGAATATTTAATTTATCGATATAATCAAATAGTTAGTCCATGGAAACTCTCAAGCATTATATGTGGATGGTTTGTGTTCAATTGTACTCTCAGAAATAAAGAAAAAAAAGCACATAGAAAATGGTAGAATTTCCAGAGAGCAAATCAATTCCAACAGATTCTCATTGACGCAAAGTACTTAGGAACCCATAAATAAAGTTTACAAAAAGCAGAGTAATTCCTGGAACCCTCGAAATCCCACATATATGCTTTCTGATTATTAGTAGATTATGATGTAGCTGCTACTGTCATTAGGCACTAAGCAATAATGTTCAGGTATCTGCAAATTGCACGGTCCATAAAAAAGGAACAGCAAAAGTACACATCACTGCAACATGTGTACAAATTAATCCGGCCATGATCTTTGTTTCAGACAAATTGCAGTCCTAGTACAACTAGTCTGCTTGCAGAAGCAGCAGAGAAGTTTCCCGCCAAAAAGAAAAAATAAAAAGGAGAGGATCACTTGCGTTTGACGGCACAATGTGATTTCTGGAGCAATCGGAGCCGTCCAAATAAGCCCAAAAGCAACGACGGCAAAACCAACGGTCGAGCAGCCACTCTGCTGCAGCCGGCAAAAGGAAAAAGACTGGATTAATTAATTAATTGCTTGAGTGCGCACTTAGCAATTGATAATTGAGTAGTTAATTAGCTTCAGCTTTGCAGGGCTACGAGTGCTGTACTGTACAACAGAATCAGGCACATGGCTTTGTTTACTTCGCATATCCATCTTCTTTTTGGATACTCTGAAAATATCATGCACGCGGCTTATTTATTTTGGATTTTTTTTCCTGTGGAGATATTTATTTTGGATATTTGTGCTGCTTGTTCAGAATATACCATTTGGGATGTTTATGGAAAGAATGGAAACTAAAAAATCGGGCAATTTATCAAAACTAAAAAATTAAATACAAAAAAAATACACGTCTTCTTTTTGTGTGTATGTTAAATATTGAAGTACTTGTAGATCGAACAGTACCAAAAAGAAGCATCAAGTAGCGTACGTACGGTTATCTTTAATACAAATTATTTTTTTTCTTATCAGCCAACAACATATTGACACATCAGCATTAAGGCGACTACTACTAGTATTGCTCAGTTGGTCAATACATACAATGGTGAAAAAGAGTTCAAACAGATAATGGTTATATTTACCAGTTTTTAGTAGCCAATTATTGTACGTTCTTAATATAATATTTAGGGACGAAATTAAAACTGTTCAGATACAGATGGATAATGGTTACACTCGTTTTCTTTTCTCTCTTTTTTTTCCTCTAGAGATTTGTATCCATTAATTTATGTCACGCGTTGTGGTGAGCCCTGGCTAACTAATCAGTAGTACTAGTGCTGGCAGCATTGTTTGTCAGTCAGGCAGGTTCAGCCCGGCTTAATTGCAAAGATTGCAGCCAGATTGATCACGTACCTGTCGACGATTAATTTGCAATTATATATTGTCAGTAGTGCTGAATACGCAACAAGCAGATGTGCACTGGAAACCACCTGAAAAACAAAAGGGCTCATGCATGCATGCTGCTGACGGTACGATGTAATACACGACGGCTTTCAGGAATCCTGGTAATGAAATCCATGTGCGCTTGCATGTCATCAGGGAAACTAAAGGTGGCGGCACATCTTGGATGGGAGATCATCTGAAGAACCTTTAAATTAATCAGGTCACCAAATTAATACTTGTTTGCGACACACTACCACAAAAACCTCCATAGGTACCGGCCACATAGGTGTCGGTTTTGCTAGAACCGACACCTATAAGACGTTTCTCGCTCATATTTCCATGAACCGGCACCTATAAAGTCTTATAGGTACCGGTTCGTTGAGAGAAGTACATTGGTGTCGGTTTCTAAGAAAAACCGGCATCAATGACTACCCTCCAAACGGTCATCACATCCAAAAATATGTCGGCTCTTCTTATAAACCGGCACCTATCACATAGGTGCCGGTTCATAACAAGAACCAGCACCTATGTGACAAATAGGTATCGGTTCTATCCCTACCGATTTTTCATATAACTTTTTCATATAAAATTGGGTGAATGTAAACTTTATATCAAATTTGTAAAGCTCGACGAGATCTATAATTTTGTAGTTGATGACTTTTTGATTTAAGGTCATTTGGATGTCCGAAAATGTGTTATAATGTCTCGGATCTGTTTGCATAAGTGAATATTTAAAATTTCTAAACGATCTCGGATGAAGACAAAACATATATAAAATTTGTAGATCTAGATGAGATCTACAATTTTGTAGTTGACGAAAATTTCATTTAAACTCATCTATGATGTTAAATATGGATTATAAGTTCGGATAACAATAGACTCAAAAGAATAGCATTTGTTTGCAAAACGACAAGTCATCGTAGGTAAGATAGTAAGAACGTTTTGAATGGAAAGAGAGGTTTCAAGTTCGAATCTTATCTGAAGCATATATATGAATATGGATTGAAAAAATCATAGGATTTATGAGCAATAAAAGCACCAATGACTTAGGTCATTAGTGTCGATTAATTAGTGTCGGTCTTAAAACCGGCACCTATGAGATTTTAAGTATTTAGGTTTTGTTGATTCAATTTGCGTACACAGTCGATCGATATGTATTATTCATAACTTGAGAGAAGAACATATTACTAGCTTAACTAAATCACAGTGTACTGTATATGCAGTGATATATATATATACATATATCAAGTACTGTATACTCCCACTTGATGAATTCTTTTCATATTTGGTGCTTTTATGAAGGATGTGTGTCATAAATACATCAGTCACTACTACAAAAACCCTCATAGGTATCGACCTTATAGGTGTCGGTTCATTTAAAATCGGTACCTTTAAGTCATAAATACATCAGTCACTACTACAAAAACCCTCATAGGTATCGACCTTATAGGTGTCGGTTCATTTAAAATCGGTACCTTTAAGCAATATAGGTATCGGTTCTAAGGAAAAACCGGCACCTATAGTATAGGTGTCGGTTTTTCTTTAGAACCGACACCTATAATATAAATATAGGTGTCGGTTCTATTAAAAAACCAACACCTATTAAAAAAAACCGGCCGGACGCACAGAGGCGCGGGCGACCGCATCCACACGCCGATCCTTATCCGATCGGACCGATCCACACGACGCCGCATCGCTCTCACCACACACA
Organism: Oryza officinalis; assembly: GCA_008326285.1. Lineage (NCBI taxonomy): Eukaryota > Viridiplantae > Streptophyta > Magnoliopsida > Poales > Poaceae > Oryza > Oryza officinalis. The sequence continues at coordinate 16,600,196 of BDMV01000007.1, forward strand.
CTCTCTCTCTCTCTCGCCCCTCCGTCCTCTCCCTTTGCCTCTCTCGCCCCTCCTCTCCCTTTGCCTCTCTCGCCCCAGATCTGGTGGAGATGGCCGGCGGATGACGGAGGAGTGGCGGCGGCCGACGGAGGACGCGGCGGCCGGCCCGTCTGGGCGTGGAGCCGGGCGAGGTAGCGGCGGCAACGATGGTGGCGTGGAGGCGGCGGAGCCAGCCCCCTCTCTCTCCCGGCGGCCCTGGACGGTGAGGAGGAGCACAGCGCGGCGTGGCGGAGGAGGAGGCGGCGGCGCACGGAGGCAGAGGAGGAGGCGGCGGCGGCGGAGGCGGAGGAGGAGGCTCGCCGGCCAGCCCCCTCTCTCTCTCGGCTGTCTCTCTCCAGATCTGGAGAGTCGAGCGGCAGAGGAGGCGCCGGAGGAGGCGGTGGAGGCGGCGGACCTAGTGGCGGCGGCGGCGGTGGAGATGGCCGGCGGTGGAGGCGGTGGACCTGGTGGCGACGAACCGGGCGAGGTGGCGGCCGGCCAACGGTGAGAATTCGGGATTTTTTTTCTTCTTTTTTGATTTGTTCAAAACAATAGGTGCCGGTTCTAGATCCGGCACCTATGCCCGGGAGGCATAGGTGCCGACCAATTGGTGCCGGGACCAAAACTGACACCTATAGGGTTTTTGGAACCGGCACCAATAAGCATTTTTGTAGTAGTGAGTATTAATATCAGAAAATATCATGACAATCGATCCTATGCATTCAATATATACCAAGTCGATGCATGTCTGACAACTAGTTAAAAAGTAGTTGGATATTATAGTGTTTACAATAGTGTTGACTAATAAACCAAAGGATATTCCTAAAGAAAACAACATTTGAAATTCTGTATAATTCCGATGGAGAGAATATACGTCGTCGCCGACGTCAAACACGGTTACAAACAAAAGTGAGATATCGATGATCATAACTCATAAGCTATAGGTCAGAGTGGAGAACACCACCAGATGCATGCAACGGAGAGAGCTACAAAGACAGAGCTTTTCCAAAAAGGAAGATCAAACTGCTGGCAGCCGATCAATGCAAACAGCTGCACAACTCCAGCCGTTCTTTGCATCTGCCAGTGGCCTCTGATTAATTACTTTCTTAATGTCAATCAGGGCCCTAGCTAGTAGATTTAATCAAATCGCATCCGTGGAACAACGGTCAAACAAAGGTCAAAGCTACCGTCAGCTCGAGCAGTACCAGCTGCTCCTATACTACCCATATATAGCAATCCTAGCTAGCTATAGCTTCTGAATTTAATTATCAATAACTAATTATATATTCAGTAACATGCATGCGTTGGGTTCATTAGATACCAAGCTTTAAACCCGGAAAAAAGATCATGAAAAAAAGGAAGAACACAATTATGTTCTCTCCCTAAATGCAGGAGAATTGAAGCGAATAAAGCAATCCAAGCTAGGGGAATTAGTAGCAGCATGCATGGAGAAGCAAGCAAAAATTTGTGGTTATGTGCTGGGGAAGAAAGCCATGGAAGAAAGCAAGGTGCAGTGACGTGTAACAGTCATGGCCAGCTGAAGGGTCTGGCACGTAGTGTTCTGGCCTGTGCCTGGCACGCTTCTTTTTGTGCCCATATCGCAAGTAACCGTGTGTGCGCCACTCGAACTGATAACTCCTCTTATGATGATATATCGATCTACGTGGAAACGTGTTTTACATGTCAGATAACCATATAATGACTTTACGGTTATAGATAGATATATACATTGGACGATATTATCTTAAAAAAGACGTAATGTATATAGCGAGCTGTCCGACCCTCAATCTTAAGGAAGCTTCGAGGAAAAGGGGGACTAGAAAAACTTGAAATTACACCAAATGCATACAATTGCAAGGTGTAAATCACTCTTCTTCTATCTTGAAAAGAAATACAGAGTTTGATCGATTTTGTCTCTAATTTTAGGCAACTGGCATTCTGATTTTTTGCAAGTGGGTTAATTAGAGCCAGCTGGTCTCAGATCGTCCGTTGGGGAATTAAAGGAGGTGTGCTCCTTTGCGGCTCACCAGTTTCTCTAAGCTCTAACCTCTTATTCCACTATACGAGCCAAAGGCAGCTAGCTTAATTACCTAATAACTAGCTTGCCCAACTCTAGATCCTTAACTAGGACAACTTGGAGTACACAACAATGTTACTAATCCCATGCATTGAGGAAGGAGTTGTGAAGGAAACAAAAAAAGCTAGCAGACTGGCACTTTCTGTCATGCATGGTGCTGATGATTATCTTGTATCTAATTTAATCAATCCCATGGCTGTGATTGATCAGGAATAGTTTGTGTGTGCAGCTATTGCCTATTGGTGTCCAGGGTCACACACCATAAGGGCATGCATGTCAGCAGCTGGTCATGTGTGCCTTTTCATTCTCTTCTTCCTTCTTAGCACTATATAAACCCCTCCAACCAGGTGCTAAGCTCATCAAGCCTTCAAGCAAAGCAACTTAAGCAGTAGCTGATTACCAGCTCTTCTCTTCTCTCACTGAGAAGAGGAAATCAAGTTTTGATCTCTGCTATATATTGCCTGATCATCCTCTTGCTACTTTCAAGCAAGAACAGTGCACCACATTTCCTCTCACCAAACTCTCTCATATATATTCCGAGCTAGCAAGATCTTGCAATGGCTGGCCTGTCTCTTCAGCATCCCTGGGCCTTCGCCTTTGGCCTCCTAGGTGTGTTGCCTTTGATCTTCAAGGAATTCTTGAGAATTAATCTTGCATGGTTATTTACTTTTGTTGTTGTTATTATTCTCTACATTTTTAATCCTTGTCCTTTTCCATGTTTCTCTTTTGTTGCCAAAGCTACTATATTTTTCCTACCAATCCATCCAAACTACTAAATTATAGCAAGGCAGCTAGTGGATCGACTTTGCACTTTGGGATGCAAATTGTGAGTGGTTTGCATCAGAGGGGCCATCGCCAAAAGAATTGTTTGGCAAATTAGGATTTCCCTTGTAGTTAGCACCATTGTGATCTTTCATTCCTTTACTCTTTTTATTCCACCACCCTCATTATTGAAAAGCTCCTCTTTTAGGGCCGAACTGAAGATAAGAAACACTTGATTCATCATTAGAGGGGATTAGATACATACTACACGTACATGCATTGCTGCGATAAGCCTAGCCAGGCACAGAAAGAGCCAAGACAAAAGGAGCTCAAAAGAAAAGGGGATCCAATATCTTGCCCTGATCAGTGTGACATGACGTCACCCACACAATTATTAAAAGGACATATATATGTTCGTAACCTATCTCCTTGTGTCACGTTGCTGTGCATGGTGTTCACTCGCTTATAACCGTCGCATTTATGCATGCACTTATAATTATTAGTTAATCAAATTAAATCAGCTCCTAACATATGATTTTCATTTATTCTCTTTGCAGGCAACATCATCTCCTTCATGACCTACCTGGCCCCACTGTAAGTCCACACATCCAGATCTTTTTTAGAGAAATTTTACGGTGCTTAGAAAAATAGTTCTAGGTACTAAAATTTTACGTTAAAAATTTTGATGCACCACCATAAAATGTGTTACTCCTGGTATCTTGTAAAAATAATAAAATTACCTTGAATCTTTATTGAACTCAGCTAATTATATTAAAATGATATAACCGTACTAAAAACACTCTTAGATGCAGACAACCCATACACATCTCGAGCTAATCTTAACAATTAGCATTACTAGTAAATGAATGGAAAAAAAACAAAGAATTAATCAATTGCATGGATGGATGTGCATATGCAGGCCAACGTTCTACAGGATCTACAAGAGCAAGTCGACGCAGGGGTTTCAGTCGGTTCCCTACGTGGTGGCGCTGTTCAGCGCGATGCTGTGGATCTACTACGCGCTACTCAAGTCCGACGAGTGCCTCCTCATCACCATCAACTCCGCCGGCTGCGTCATCGAGACCATCTACATCGCCGTCTACCTCGTCTACGCCCCCAAGGCGGCCAGGATGTTCACCGCCAAGATCCTCCTCCTCCTCAACGTCGGCGTCTTCGGCCTCATCCTTCTCCTCACCCTCCTCCTCTCCGCCGGCGACCGCCGTGTCGTGGTCCTTGGCTGGGTCTGCGTCGGCTTCTCCGTCAGCGTCTTCGTCGCCCCCCTCAGCATCATCGTAAGAAACCCTAGATCTGTCTGTGAATAATATATAACTTCCGGTCTCTGCATCAACTAAGGATGAACATATCGCGCATCGCTTTTGCTCTCTGTGCAGAGGCTGGTGGTGCGCACCAAGAGTGTTGAGTTCATGCCGTTCTCGCTCTCCTTCTCCCTCACCATCAGCGCCGTCGTCTGGTTCCTCTACGGCCTCCTCATCAAGGACAAATATGTTGCTGTAAGTAGCTCCGATTCGACCCGTTCTTCTTTCTTTTCCGCTGCTCGATTTAATTTTCATTTTAATAGTGGAGGATTGTTTAGCTGACTATGGCTATCTGCTTTTCTGATGGTGATCCAAAATGGAACAGCTTCCCAACGTGCTGGGCTTCACCTTCGGCGTCATCCAGATGGGGCTGTACGCCATGTACAGGAACTCGACGCCCAAGGCAGTGCTGACCAAGGAGGTCGAGACGACAGTCACCGACGACGACGACTCCGCCGCCGGCGTCAAGGAGCACGTCGTCAACATCGCCAAGCTCTCCGCCGTCGACGTCGTCAAGACCAGGGAGGTGCACCCGGTCGACGTCGAGTCCCCGCCGGCAGAGGAGCAGAGCGTCGCCACCAGCGAGGCGCCGCCGCAGGAGGACGACAAGGCCACCGCCGTCGCCGTCGTCGCCGCCGGCGAGAAGAAGGAAGGGCAGGAGGAGGTGTAGCTGCATGAGTACATGCATATGGATTGCCGTAAGAAGAGAAGGCGTGACGTGTCCGGCCCGTACGTGCGCCAAGTGGCCAAGCTAGCCGCTGAGCTAGTGAAGCTGCGGACTGAGTTGTTGCTAGCATGTCACACATGCATGCTGGCTAGCTAGCTGTGAGAGAGTGCGACTAAAAAAAATTAATGATTAATTAATTAAGGGCTTGTAATTTAAGTCGTTGTTTTTTCTGTTCCGTTGAGATCGATATCGTCGTCACCATGCATGTATTTTGTTGTTGATTCTTAGTAATTAATTAGATGTGCTTTCTGTAATTCGACCTCTAAGGGTTCGTTCGATCGTGTTTTCCGATGATTAATTAATTAGCGTGTTAATAATTGTCCCACCAATACAGTGTTAAATTATTTTATTGATAGTCTTTGGAGTTTTGTTGGGTACTAATTAACTCATGGCCGTTCTGAAGTGAAGCGTAGATACGTACTACTGTTGATAGAGTTGAGTGAGTTACAAGAAATTTGAAGCAGTAGTGTCGAATTTGTGCATATGCCTTTTGTGCATTTCTTTCGGCGGCAGATTGTAAACTAGCTCGAGCTTTTCCGGGTCTAGCTTAGCTTTAATTGTTGCCTAATCCTCGCTCGCTCCAGATATTTCTCTTTTTTTTTCCAACTGAAATCCCGCTCTTTCAGGAGCACGGTAGAACGTTAACGAGGCTATAGCAAATGTGACCATATTCTAGAATTTCTTTTTCTTTGTTTCGATATTTTTCTAGGGACAGAACAAGACAGGTCATTTAGTCATGGATGATTGGATGTTGTGATCAAACTCCTGCAACGAAAATGGCAAACTAGGGATTCGAATTTATTTTAAATCTATTCAAAACAGCTTTCAAACCCCCCCCCCCCCCCCAAAAAAAATAAAACAAATGGTGTGGCCCATGTCTCAAGCGGCCCAAGTTGGCCCAATAGCACGCGGCCTGCATGGGCTGCGTTCTCCCGAGGCAAGGCATGCGTGATAGCCGGCCGGCCGCGTTGGGTACTTGGAAGATGATATTTTGACTATTTTTTTATTAAAAGATTTAAAAAATAATTTTTTTATTAAAAAATTTACAAAAATATACTTTTTCTGTCCTCCCATAGGGCGGGACATAAACCGTCCTAGGAGAGGGCGAGGCATATGATGTGGCGCCTAAGGAAAGAGACGCGCCATGACAATTTTATAGGATGGAGGGAAGCAGGAGGAGGAGACACCGACGGCGGCGGCGCCGTACACGCACAGGATGGAGAGGATGCCCATAGAGTTCGTCGACCAAACCCTATCCTGGGACCCGTCGGAGGAGGAGGACTACGACTACGAGGGGTCGCTACTCCGGCACATCCACCGGTCGTCATCATCCCACCTCTCCGACGAGCAGCGGGAGCGGTTCCGCCGCGTGGCCGGCGGCTTCGCTCGCGCCGTCGCCAGCGCCCGCGCCGTGAAGAGGGAGCTGCACGATTACATCAGGGACCACCTCCACAACCATGGCTACGTCGTCGAGATCGTCGACGAGGAGACGTTGATGAGGCGCTGCAGGCAACATTGGGAGGAGGAAAGGCAAGCGTGGAGGGAAGCAATGGAGATCCTATCTCCGGTTGGTAGTAGGCACGAAGAAAGAAGAGAGGTGCTTTCTCCGTTGCATAACTCTTAACGTTTTATATATTGATATGGTTTTCAAAATATATCTTTAACTATGCTTTTTTATAATAATATATACAATAAATAAATATATGTTTACTTTTATTATAATACTTTGAAAGACATCTATATATCTTGTTCTAGCATTTTGAACTAAATATTTTTAAAATTATTGACAATAGAAGTTATAAAAGTTTGATCTCAACCTTATCCAAAACGTCAAGCGTGTGTTTGGCATATTGTGTTTTCAATTTCTTTCTCTCGTGTTTTGCGCACACGTATTTCAAACTGCTAAACTGTGCATTTTTTTAAAAAGTTTCTATACGAAAGTTGCTTTAAAAAATTATATTAATTCATTTTTCAAAAAAAATTTAGTAAATACTTAATTAATCATGTGCTAATAAGTCGTTCCGTTTTTTATGAGGGAATTTCTTCCCAACATATGCTGCAAAACACAGCATTAAGGGGGAGTGCAATTCCATAGACCGCTGGCTTTTGCTCGTGAAAATTGAAGCTTATCTAGTATTCATCTTTTGCATGTTATATTCGGTGAGAAAATATTTGTGAATTGTGTTTACTAGGAGATCCGTTTTGTGACAGATTGGGGAAGGATATTGCTAGATTTTAGGCGCGTGAAAATTTAGAATCTTTCAGTTACCTAATTACACATTACTAAGTCTAAAACTACAATAGTATGCAATCTGCAATTTTATTCTTTTTTAAACTGTAGTTTTTGTCGTATAAGTGGCTTTACTTTATTTTCATCTAAGTTTAAATATTTTTCATGTAGTTTTGAAAAATTTATGAACTGTAAATTTATTTCATGCAATTTTGTAATTTTATTCACGGTTTAAATATGTCGTTCAACCTTTTATATGAGAAAAAAAGGGAAAATCAATCAGAGTCAATGCATTGCCATCATCAAAGGGATGAGAAAACTAAGATTTTTCAAAAATTTCAGTCACGGCACTTCTATTGGGTAATAAAGATGAATAGGATAGTTTCCGACTTATCCTTATAATGAATAGGATAGTTTCCGACTTATCCTTATAATTTTTAGAAACCAACTGTATCTTCTTGGATAGTATCAGATAGAATCTAAAATGTTAAAATGTTAAAAATTATGAAATCGAAGGGAGCAGCGAAAATATATCTAGTTAGGGTGTTCGTTTTGTTATAGACCTAGAGGCAAAAATTGACCGGATAGGATAGTTTCCGACCAACCCGAACAAAAATGAATTCTGCCTTTTTTTTTCTATACTACTACAATTGAACAAAAATCAATTGATAGTATCACAAAACACAACTTGTCTATAGACACTCTAGCCCAATTGATTTGTTGAACATTTTTTATTTTAGAAAGATGGTGCCATGTTATATATAGTACACTTGTGTTTTCATCCAATTCTAGTTAGTCTATAATTAAACTCTAAAATACTAGATCGAGATTTTTTAAGATGATCAATGCAATGTTATATTTCTTGATTACAATTACCATTTAACGCATGTGGCTTTGTAATTAACAATATAACAACTTCTCTATCATTTTTTCATGAAACTTAAATCAATTTCATCCTATGCTTAATTACCTAATTACCAAAATATATATTGCTTCTTGGTTGTTTCGTTTAGACTACTAAATATCACAGTGGCTTTAGCACAGTCATAACAGTTGCTGACAAGTAATATTATTTATTTTTATTTGGTTTTTGTCCATGACAATTAAGCGGTACTGATCAACATTACCTGTTGCAAATGTGCGTTGAACTGTACTCTTGTAGCTAGGTGTTCAGCCAAGTTGCAATCCTATATGAAATGCGAATACAAATTTTCAGCGATTCACTCGTTACGCACCCGATGAATATAATCCTATATATGAAATGCGCTGTTTAAACTGACAATTTTAATTCTTTTACACGGAATACGCACACATGTACATACACCACACACACCCACTAATGAGCCCTCTAACTCACGTTAAAAATGAGGAACAGGCCAGTGACCAAACCAAACAACTACAACACCTGTATGATATGTTAATTAGGCAACAGGTAGATTTAGTGGCGGAGAATGAAAAAAAAAGGTACAACCCATACCACTCGTGGCTAGAGCCAGGTGAGGCCAGAGCCAGACCTCGTCCTACCGAATCATCCGTCACTGGGTAGATTGATGAGACTCAATTTTGTACATCAGTATGCGTCACCTTTTGCCTAAGAGTTCTACACAAAACTAGTAGAACACTAGCTGATCGAATATGGTTAAACTTGGTACTACCATAAGCTAAATATTGAAGTAGTGTACACAATGGCACGTCTTATTAACATCCAAATTTAACACCTAAACATAAAATAGGAAAATATGGTCAAATTTGGTAAAAGACCAGGTTTGCTACGTAAGGCCGTTCTGACCGCTGTCATAGGGCCTATTGGACCGATGGTGCGGGGCCGGTCTGATTGGCGGCATGTGGCCGATCAGGCTGGCTAAGTCCGACTTCGAGTCCAATTTTGTTGGGTCCTAGATTTCTTAGCTTGTTTGGGCTGAGTTTTTTCAAGTTCCAATTGGTCTCTATTCCGAGTAAGACGTGGAGATAGCCTTGTAGGAGGTAAGACCAACCCCTTTATAAGGACTATGGCCAGTTTAATTGAGTACACAATCTACTTACAATCGAATCGCTTTTTTAATATCGCATCTACTTTATGCCTAGTTCATCCATCTTTCTCGATTTGTGTCGTAAATCGTCTGTCTTCGCTGCGACAGTGTGTATCCTCTTTGTAGTTTTGTCCCAAAAACATTCCGTTCCATCCGCAAGACAAGTGTTTATCCCTATTTTGTCAAAATCGGTTCCACTAGCCGGTTTTGATTTATAAAACCCATCTTGGTTTGGATTTGTACAGATCGAGATGGTTGGCGACTCCCAAATCATCACAAAGCATTAAGTGTCTGATCGTGATTGACGGTGTGACAAAAAAATTGCCAACACATCTATCTAACTACATAATAAGAAAATTTAAAAACAACCCTACACATCATTATACATAGTTTTAGGAGTACAGCCCAACCCATCACAAAATACATAACGTAGATTAATTAAGATCAGGAGACTTAGTTATTAGGTAAGTGCATCTGAGCGATCGACCATGCGTGTGCCCTACCAGTGTATCGTTTGTATGCGGATGAACTCACACGAATCTCGATGCAAGATAAATTGAGATGGGGCAACTCAAATACTACGAGTTCTAACTCGAGAAAAATTGGAGTCTTCCGGCTAAATATAAGCATGTGATACGTAGGTTAGAGTCCAGCTCTACAGAAGAGGCGCCTCCGCTGCTGCTGCCGTTGCCGCAGTTGGTGCCAAAGGCAGAGGTGGTGGATGAATCATGCACCAAATAACAAAACACACAAGGAAATACACCATGAGTCAATAACCAAAACATAGAAAGGGGGATCTAGTGTATGTGGCCTCGGGCAGAGGGGGATGGGGAGCTGCCACCTGCCACCACTACTTCAGGACTGGCCATAGGCTCAGCCGGCATCAATTTGTCGGTATTTTTGTCCAAATACATAGGTGCCGGTTCTTACCACATAACCGACACCAATAGAGTGTATAGGTGTTGGTTCTTACTTAATAACCGGCACCTATACGTGTTATAGGTGTCGATTTTTACTTAATAACCGGCACCTAAACCCCAACAACTGGCACCTATAATCACTATAGGTGTCGGTTTTGATTTAAGAACCAACACCTATAGTATAGGTGTCGGTCCTTTTTTCTAACTGGTACCCATGAGTTAGAATAGATGTTGGTTTTAAATTAACTGGTACCTTTGAGCTGGTATTTATGAGGGGTTTTGTAGTAGTGCACGGAGAGAATCCAAGCTTGTTGTCATCATGGATCTGTCATGGTCATCGACACTTCTCTCTCATGTCATCGATGCAATCTAGCTCGTGGCGGCCAGATCTCGCTGCTACTGAGCTCCTGGCGGCCAGGTAAGATGATAGTTGGGGCAAAAAAATATCTTGCAAAGCAAGCAAAGTTGAATTTTACTTTGATTTTCTAACAGAAAAGTGATGGGCTCTGCAAACGAGCAAATAAGTTTTTACTAGAGGAAGAAGAAGAGGATGATGAACTATTTTTTGTATTGGTCCCTGCTATATTTGCAGCCCTCCAAGCAAAAAAAGACCTCTACAGACCTCATCCCTTTCTGATGCTATAAAAGTCAGGTAAATTTAAGAAGGACATGAGCATTAGTCTCGGGTTGAGTTTCGAATGGAGCAAGAAATATTTAGAGTTACAACAAATTATCTTAGGAGAAAGCGTCTTCTATGTGATACAAGGGGCGTTAACGTTCAGGAACAGCTAGGAATATTCATGTACATGATTACTCACAATGCTAGCAATGAAGATCTATAGAATGAATTTCAACATAGGCCCCGTTCGAATCTGATGGAAGGATGAAGATTAAGTGCGCACGTAAAACGAGGTAAGTCATTAGCACATGATTAATTGAGTTTTAATTATTAAAAACTTGAAAAATATATTTATTTGATTTTTATAGCAACTTCTATGTAAAAAGTTTTCACACGAAACGCACCTTTTAACAGTTTGAAAAGCGTGCTAACGAAAATCGAGAAAAAAATCTATATCTTAATCAGTTTAGAACGGGGCCATAGTGGTGAAACAATAAGTAGGAAAGTAAATGAAGTTTTCGATATAGTCTATACCCTAACTAACCAATTTGTCAAGCTTCCAAATTCAACCGAGACTCCCATGAAGATTGCGTCGGATCCTAGATTCTGGCCCTATTTTTAGGTCAGCCTTACATACTAGAAACCTATATTTGTCCTATCTTTCCCTATCTTGTGGATGATGGATATGCCAATACCCAGTCTTGTATTGTCCCATATCGAGGAGTCCGGTACCACCTCATTTAATTTAGGAGGCGGCGCTCATCTTGAAAAATTGTCTATGAAGATTACAAGAAATTATTCAACCCTCGCCATGCAATCCTTCGCAACCATATTGAAAGGGTATTTGGGGTTCTTAAGAAGAGATTTCCAATTCTAAAAGTCGGCACACATAATACTATAAAAAATCAAGTTAAGATTCCAGCTGCTACAGTTGTATTTCATAACATTATTATAGGTCTAAATGGTCAGGAGGGCTGGCTGGATCGACAACCAAATTATATTCTAGAAGAGAGTTATGTTGATCTTCTGGATGAAGAGATATATCCAAATGATCATGAGTCAATTGATGGAAACAATCTTAGGGATCAAATAGCCATGCAGATATGAGCTGCCCATATTAGTTAGCAATCACGCATCTTGTAAAACAATGTGCGTGTCGGCACACGGGGATGGAATTCCTGCATACCTAGAGCGTACACTATACTAGTCCCATGATCAGTGGCTAGCACACGCATCCACAACATTGTTATCACATCCATACAATATACATAACATATTAATGGATAGAAAATGTTCTCATAACTTAACGATACAAGAGTCATACATATCAACTAGGCCAATCAGCCAAATAAAAGAGTTTAAAATGTAGCGGAAAAACAAGATACATAAGTTCTTCGGTTTGCCCATCAACCAAACCACACAGACAATCGACTAGGAATCACCCTATAAAGAACCATCCTCGAAAACTCCGGTACCCGATGCAAAGTAATCGTCACTAGGCACCTCACATCCTGCAACCAACTCTAAAAAAACAACAACAAGAGGTGGGTCAATACGCTAGGTATTGGCAAGTCCTATCCGGAATCCTATGACTATTGCAAGCTGAGATCAAAGATGGCTATATTTGTGGCTCGTGTTTAGCATGAAAGCAAATTTTGTGTTGCAATAGTAAATAATAATAGATTGCAACGGAATTTTAAATCAAAAGTAAACCGTAGTAATAGTAACATAAATACCATCATAGTATCATCCTTGTGCCCTCCATGGCAGCAAGTAAACTTTTCATTCTCAGCCCACACCAGGCAAAATCATCACCATTGTTCACCACAACAATTTCACCAATTCGTTTAATATTTCACAATTTCACAATTTTGCAATTCGCTCATGACCGTGAGTACGGTTAATCGATTAGTTTAGACTCCGCAGAGTTTGTACAGCTTTACCCACATGATGTGATTTACTCTAGTTTATCCGGTACCCGTCGGTACCACCACACTCTACACATTGAGTGCGGTCTAGCAGTCACAACGAAGTCATTACATTACCTAATGCCTAACCTTGCATCAGCGACGACGAGTGGAAATCCACTCTAGGCATATGACCTAGAGTCGTTAGGTGGTGGGCCCATGCCTTAAACCTAACGTCGTGGTGGCAACCCATCCGGATCCCCACGAGGCACTACACCATTGTATTGGACAAACTTAGACGCCCATGTCATATCCCGACACATGGGTAGCTCCTTTGAGTTAAACTCAGCACAATAGAATCATTAACAAAACATACCATAACTCATATACTCCAGCCTACCAATATGCAAGGTTAGACATTAAGAAACTTAATAAGCCAAGGTCGTCCCATAAACAACACATGTGGTTGCACGGTATACTTAGTTGGTGATACATAGTTCGGTCCTTAATCGACCCAGGCGAACACTCCCCCTATCGGTATGCAACTACTATCATATGCACACCACTTGCCGCCCAAGTCTAAAAACCAACATTTTCATTTTTTTTATTTTCACAAATAACAGAGGCGACCACTCTGTACATCATTTTCAAATATCCCATATGTAAAGAGTGAATATCATATGATAGGTAACCATCGAAATCTCTAGGCATCGCTAAGCAATAGCTATATTAGTAGCTCGAATATACCCACATATGTGCTTGGATAGCACCACAAACCATCCTAGGTCTATCAATAATTGGGTGATCAACAATCAAGGTGGATAATGCAGCAAATAGGAGTTGTTCTACTAAGATCCCTCATTTTATAAACCATTTCATGCAATTTGTAAATAGTAAAGCATTTGCGGAAATATAAGATTCAACATGATCGAAGGAGGAATTGAATAGGACTTGCCTTGCTCAGGTGGTTCCTCAGTTATCTCTTGGTCCTACACACTCTCGTCAACAACAACAATCAATTTGTCCTCTATTTAAATTTAAACGTACATTCAAATGAACATCCAATAAAACTCCAAGATAAAATATGATGTATGATGCATGAACTTGTTCCGTGTGTAGAGGGTGATTTAATATAAATTTAGGACAAAGAAACGCTCAAATCCAATGTCGTATGTGGGAGTTATTGCATTTTAAAGATTTAAATACTATAAATGCAAAAGTTACTATTCAAATTTAAATTAGCGAAATTTTTCGTAACAGTCGTGCTAGGTTTGAGTGTATCGCATTAAAGAGAAAATTATTATGAATCTAACAAAATTTGGTTCACTTCAATCGGAGTTAAAATGAATTTTCTACGATTTTCTAAAATTTTAGCATTTTTCAGTAAAAAATAATTAGCCGAAACTATTTTCTCAGATTTATTAATTTTATTTATTAAAGGATGAAAGTGCACTTTCAAGAATACGCTTTCCTATTGTGTAGGCGTATTTCCATATATGTGCATTCTTTTTAAACGGGTCCACATGTCAATGAGAGGCAGTTTATAAAACGAGCCCTATAGTTTATTTAATTTGCAAATAAGTTCAGGTCCCACTTATAAGTCTAATGGCTCTTTGCATCTGGAACCCTAGGTTTTAGTTTATTCGCAAAGAGGTCGTCGTCTTCTTCCCAGGGAAGAGACGGATGGGAAGGAGCATTGTGGCGACTCGGCTGGGGCTGGCTCGGGCGGGGTGTGGGGCGGTTAGAGGAGGTCCTCCTGCACCTCCTAGAGGCGGTGGCGCAGCCGGGGAGCCGGCGGCGGGCGCCATGGCTGGCAGCAGTGGTGGTCTGGACGGCGACGGCCGGCATGATACGGTCGACGGCGACTCGATTCCTTGCTAGGGAAGGGTCTAGGGACTATGAGAAACCTCACCCCGTGCTTGGTTTGGACGGAGGAGGTCTGTGGCACCGTGGCGATGAGCTCCCGAGATGGCCGACGGCGACAATGGTGGCGGCGGCCCTCCGGTCGATTTCTGTCGAAACTGGAATTTGGCAATAATAAAAGGGAGTAGCGCACGAGACCTAAAAATGGATGGATATGAAAGACAAGGATTTAGACAGGTTCAGGCCAACTCGATGAGAGGTAATACACTACTCCTGTTTGGGGATTATATCTGCCGGGTGTATATTGATCTGACGATCGAGTTGTGAATATCTCTGTGATCATCGTGTGATCCTACCCCTAGAGGCCTCCTTGCCCACCTTATATAGGTTGGGGGGCAGGGTTACAAGGAGGAAAACCTAGCCATATACGACATCAGTTTCCTAATCTATTACATGGTAATACTCAATCGGGACTCTAAGCCATGCCATAAAACACAAGGCAATATTATGACCTAGTCCTACTCTATTACATAATATATGGATCCGACCCATCTTCTATCTCTAGTCGAATATGGTGGCCGTGTGGATACCCGGTACCCATATTCTCCACAGTAGCCCCTGAGACCTTCGCAGTTGACGAGATAACTTCACCTCGAACCAAATAAATCCAAAGCCGAGTGCTTCAATCATCTCTGCCATAGTCTCCTGAGTGCTTTTACCAAATCAAAAGGCTGCGAAAGGCTGAAAAATTTCAAGAATAGCCAAGAATATATACCCAAGTGCATCGACTAGAAGCACCTAATTAGGTGTAGCCCTCGACTATGTGGTTAGTTGAATAAACTAAGCACATAGTCAAGGAATAAATAATCTAACCATCCGAGTGATTTTATATAAATAATATGCTTAGCCAAAGCCAAAAATATCTTAAAAAACCATATAGCACATAACCTTATTAATAAGGCACGGTGCATAATGACCCCGAGTATTGGCATCACATTGTGCACATGCTACCAAAACAGTCATGCCCGAGTCCCCTCGATACACACAACTTCACCATCCTCAGAAATATATGGCATTTGTGGTATAAAATTCGAGTTAATAAAACCCATAAACAGATTTACCAACCGCCTGAAGAATACGACCGAAATATAATTAGCTTAAGCCATAATACTGGTCTTAATCAGAAAAACATACCAAGGTGGCAAAATAGAATTGATATAATATAAAATCAATTGCTTTGTAAAAACCAAACAGCTCCTACAACCTATAGAAAAGTTACCAGAACAGTTATAAAAAACTTTACTGTTTGTCACCTTCCAAATTGCATCGTACCAACTCCTGAAAAGTTGTATAACTGCTGTATGAAAGGATTTTGAAGGTATTGGGCAATAGAGCACGTGCATATTGCCAAGACAAATTTGCTTAAGTCCCTAGAGACACGTGTCAAGCCACACCTGAAAATACGGGCTGCAAGCATATTGGGATTAGGCCCAAAACATGCCCACCGATACCCTCACAATATGATGCGTATGGCACGTCTATTAATATGCTCCCGAGTAACAAATCTCTCGGGTGATGTAGCGCATCTCATCTGAGCAAAGCTTTTGTTCCAAGTAGTTATCCCTCATGAGGTGTACCAAAATAGATTTGATAATTGAATCCCGATTGGCGCAAGAACTCAGCTTGTGACCCTTGTGGGAAATAATGATTGGTCCAAACCATGAGCATAGGAGATAAGCTTGCGGGCATGTATTCATGTTGCATATATCCAGAATAAATCCAGATTGATGGTATCATCCACGTGCTAGAGCTAGTAGGCCCCTGAGTATGTTGCTTGTCCTTCTGTCATAGTCGAGGTTATCCATTGGTAGCAACTGATGCAGTCGGCATGAAAACGAGATCACCAATGTGAAGATGAAATTGCCCATCAGAGATGACGAAGATGTCGGTGGTGGAGACGTAGTTGCCCATCAACGGCGATGGGCAAATCCACCAACCATAGAGACAGAAAACAGTTGGCAACGGCAAACATGACCAGCAGTAATGACGACTGGCGGTAACAGAGATAGTCGGCTATGAAGACGAAGTTTCTCAACAATGGTAACGGAGACGCGTAGCCGTGGAATCGAGAAGATCAGTTGGCAACAACGGATGAGGCAGCTGGCAGTAAAGACGATGACACCTATCAATGGTGACACAATAGGCCAACCTTGAAGGAGAGAATACCAATCAGCGACGACTAAGGCAAATCGGTGTTGAAGATGAAGATGCACATTAGCAGCGACGACGTAGGCCAGCAATGACGGCGAGACCACCAGTCGGCAACGATGGAGATAGCCGGACGATGAAGACGAAAATGCTAATCAGCTGCGGTGTAATAGACCACCAATTGTGACAGACGCAACCGGTGGTGATGATGATCCGCAGCAGGAGAAACAGCCAGTTGTAGAGACAAAGTTGCCCGTCAACGGTGGCAGTGAAATCCACCAATCGTAGAAGCGAAGAAATCATCCGGTGATAGCAGATATGATCAGTGGTGACGAAGTTCCCATGAACGGTGACAGAGTAGATTAGGCCAAAAAGACATGGCAAGATGTTGATGAAGATGACGATATTGATGACTCAGTCAAATTTTAGTGTAGACAAAGCCCAAACTCTTGAAGCTAAGAACTTGGTTGACAGTAGTTGACTGAAGATGAAGTTAATGTCGATGACGAAGGTGTCGATGGTGACATCAATAATAATAATCCATCAAACTATTGAGAAGATATTGAAGCTCGAGTAATTTCCTTGACGCTAACGTGTGCATGGCGAAGATTGATGCAACGCTTCTTGATTTATGATGACGACAATAAAACTTGGTGTTGTAGTTGTTGAAAATGCTTCACTTGGAGGGAGTAGATGTTGTTGTCCAAATCGTTGAATCTGAGTTGATTGGTTGATAACTCCAAACTCCTGCTCTGAAGCGAAGACAAAGATAATGACTCCCGGAGTTGACTCGTTGGCTGGTTAATTGATTGCTTCATCTTGTCATAACACCCAAAATTTTGAGTCTTGTATTTGTGTAGCCCCCGACTCTATGCTTAGTTGGGAAACAACTGAACATATTGTCAAAAACTATAGTTTATCATTGAGTAGCCATTGCATGAGTGAAGATACGCATTGAGGATGTCTTGAGTAGAAATCTTGAGCATTGGAACACCATTTGTTGTAGTAGATTAACATGGCGTCGTATTTGGTGGCGCATGCCCACATGTTGAGACTCTTGGAGACGTCATGGTTGGGGAAGTAACGAAGCTTGCGAAGTAAAGGCAATAGAATTTGCCGGTGCCAAAGACAATGAAGATGAAGTTGCTCCACAATGTTAATAGAATTGTACAGCCGTGATGACGTAGACATGAGTTGACGGCAACAGAGGCAAACCGGTGGTGAAGACAAGGTTCCAACAATGATGTTGAAGGCGCGTAGTCATGAAGGCAAAACCACCAGTCAACAGCGGAAAAACCAGTTGTCAACGGAAGATGAAGACGTCCATGAGCGGCGACATAATAGGATAGCCGTGTACGCAGAGACACCAATCGGCGGCGGCGAAGGCAGGTCGACGATTAAGACGAAGATGCCTATCAGCGTTGACGACGTAGGCCAGCTGTGAAGGCGGAGGCACCAGTCGGCGGCGGCGAAGAAAAGCCGGCGATGAAGACGTAGACGCCCAACAACGGTGGTGTGACCAACCAATCGTGTAGGCGGAGACACCAGTCGGCGGCGACAAAGGCAGGCCGGCGATGAAGACGTAGACGCCCAATAACGGTGGTGTAACCAACCAACCGTGTTGGCGGAGACACCAGCCAGTGCCGACGACGAAGGCAAGCCGGTGATGAAGACGTAGACACCCAACAACGGTGGTGTGACCAACCAACCATGTAGGCAGAGACACCAGTCAGCGGCGGCGAAGGCAAGCCGGCGATGAAGACGTAGACGCCCAACAACGATGGTGTGACCAACTAACTGTGTAGGCGGAGACACCAGTCGGTGGTGGTGAAGGCAAGCCGATGATGAAGACATAGACGCCCAACAGCGGTGATGTGACCAACCAAACGTGTAGGCAGAGACACCAGTCAGCGACGGCGAAGGCAAGCCGGCGGTGAAGACGTAGATGCCCAACAGCGGCGGTGTGACCAACCAACCGTGCAGGCGGAGACACCAGTCGGCGGCGGTGAAGACGTAGACGCCCAACAACGGCGGTGTGACCAACCAACCATGAAGGCGGGGACACCAGTCAGCGGTAGCGAAGGCAAGCCGGCGGTGAAGAGATAGACGCCCAACAGCGGCGGTGTGACCAACCAACCGTGCAGGCGGAGACACCAGTCGGCAGCGGCGAAGGCAAACCGGCGATGAAGACGTAGACGCCCAACAACGGTGGTGTGACCAACCAACTGTGTAGGCGGAGACACCAGTCAGCAGTGGCGAAGGCAAGCTGGCGATGAAGACGTAGACGCCCAACAGCGGTGATGTGACCAACCAACTGTGTAGGCGGAGACACCAGTCGGCGACAGCGAAGGCAGGCCGACGATGAAGACGTAGACGCCCAAAAACAGCGGTGTTACCAACCAACCGTGAAGGCGGGGGCACCAGTCGACGGCAGCGAAGGCAGGCCGACGATGAAGATGCAGACGCCCAACAACAGTGGCGTGACCAACCAACCATGTAGGCGGAGACACCAGTCGGCAGCGGCGAAGGCAGGCTGACGATGAAGACGTAGACGCCCAACAATGATGGTGTGACAAACCAACCGTGTAGGCGAGACACCAGTCGGTGGCGGCGAAGGCAAGTCGACGATGAATACGTAGACGCCCAACAACGGTGGTGCGACCAACCAACCGTGTAGGCAAAGATACCAGTCGATAGCGACGAAGGCAAGCCGGCAATAATGTTCTGACTGATCCATTCCCGAAGCATAGGAGATAAGCTTATAGCCATGAGTCCATACTATGTATATCTGGATTTGGATCCTGTAGTATAAATATGTAGGATGAGTAGTATTTGATGTAAATAAATACTTGAGGAAATTTCAAGCGTTTTAATATATTTATAAATATGTATTTCTTCTCTTGTTGGTTTTGATTTCCTCGAGTAGATGATTCCTCACGTTTAAACACTCTGCCCGACTAGTCATTGACCTGAGTTCGTCATTAATGGAACAAAGTTTCACATATCAGAATTTACTACTCAGGTACTTTTGTAGTTGTTAAGTGAAGAAAACAAATTATCTTATCTCTATGCTTTTGATTTCTTCTGACTAATACTTAGCACCTTGCGTTATACACTCCATCCAACGAGCCCCCGGGTGCTAGGATTCGGCCCAAGGGCAATTATCCATCGACAAACCAAATGGAAAGCATAGGGAAATTTTTTTACACGGATTATTTCGCAAGCAATCGAGATAAACATTATAAAAATTGTTACAAAAATATGATGTAACATTTGTAACCCCCGACTTACTGCTCAATGAAGGACCAGTTGATGTAGTGAGGCAGAGGAAAGAGAAAATATCATATAAAGAAGAAAATTAATGATGACTTAGCTTTTTGGTACTTTCACCAGTGACGGCGGAAGTGGCCAATGTGGGAACAAGATCATCCGTCACTGCCGATGAAGACAGCAAACATAAAAGCAGTTGAAGCTGTCGAAGGTGAAGGTAAAGTTGCCCAACAACATGGTGAAGATGTGCGGCCATGGAATCAAAAATACCAATCGGTGACAAAATCCACCAATTATGGAGGCTAAAAACCAATCGGCGGCGACGTAGGCAACTGACGATGAAAACGATGTCGCCATCAACAACGGCGGCGGAGTACACCAGCGTGGAGGCGAAGAAACCACTCGGTGACGACGAAGGCAACCGACGGTGAAGATGATGTCGCCATCAACAACGGCGGCGGAGTACACCAACTGTGGAGACGAAGAAACCACTCGGCGATGACGAAGACGACCGACGGTGAAGATGATGTCACCATCAGCAATGACGGCGGAGTACACCAGCCGTGGAGGCGAAGAAACCAGTCGGTGATGACGAAGATGATTGACGATGAAGACGATGTCACCATTAGCTATGGTGGCGAAGTACACCAACCGTGGAGGCGAAGAAACCAGTCGGCAATGATGAAGACGACCGACGGTGAAGACGATGTCACCACCAGCAACGGCGGCGGAGTACACCAGCCGTGGAGGTGAAACCAGTTGGCGACAGCAGAGGCGGCCGACGATGAAGAAACCCGGTGATGTCGGAGATTAAATTGTTGATCATGCCGAGATTGATCTTCCCAGCTAGACTTAATCCGAGATGGAGACTTGGGGTAAAGACGAATCCGGCGGTATTGGAGATTGGTTCCATCGCACTCATCGACGGTAAACTCGGCGCCACCTCTACCTGGCGCGCCAACTGTTGAAACTGGAATTCGGCAATAATAAAAGGAGGTAGCGCACGAGACCTAAAAGCGAATGGATGCGGAAGACAAGGATTTAGACAGGTTCAGGCCCTCTCGATGAGAGGTAATACCCTACTCATGTTTGAGGATTATATCCGTCGGGTGTATATTGATCTGACAATCGAGTTGTGAATATCTCTGTGATCATCGTGTGATCCTACCCCTAGAGGCCTCCTTGCCCACCTTATATAGGTTGGGGGCAGGGTTATAAGGAGGAAAACCTAGCCATATATGACATCAGTTTTCTAATCTATTACATGGTAGTACTCAATCGGGACTCTAGGTCATGCCATAGAACACAAGACAATATTATGACCGAGTCCTACTCTATTACATAATATATGTATCCGACCCACCTCCTATCTCTAGTTGAATATGGAGGCCGTGTGAATACCCGGTACCCATATTCTCCACAATTTCCCCTAAAATGTATTGATGAAATGGATTCAAGGGGTCTCTAGAAGCTTGCTGGCGTGAGGAATCGACATGAAAAACACCGAGGCAGCGGCTTGATGGGCGCGCAGCGGTGCACTGGCCGGCGCAGACCACAGTGGTGGCGCGACCGTTCCCGACGAACCATAGGGGTTCGGGCTTTGGCTTTGGGGGTGGATATCGAGCGTGGTTTGGGGAGATGGCTGGCGCAAGGGCTCTATTTATAGGCGAGGGTGAGAGAGTTGGCCGGCATCGAGGACTTGTCGCGGCTCATTTGGCGGGAGCACGGCGACAGTAGGAATCACGTCGGCAGGGTTTCGGTTTTGCGTCGGCTTTTGCAGGCATGTCAACAGCTTTTGTAGGCGCGGTCAGCATGGTCGGCGTGCCGTTGTGTCTCTGCGCACGCACACACACACAGAGAAAGAGAGAGAGAGAGAGGCCGATAGCGGCTTGGATTGGTGAGGCGCGCGACGAGGGCGACGCCTGGGCGTGGCAAGGCCTCGAGCAAAGGAGGGGTCTGCTTTGCGCAGCTTTGCTTCGGCTTTTCCCAGTGGGATTTGCGGTAGAGGCGGCTAGGGTGGCTCAATGTCAACGACCTCGATCTCACACACAAGGTGTTTGACGAATTGCCCAAAAGGGAGAGAAAGGAAGAGGAGGAGTGGAAAAGCTAAGGGTTTGGGGAATTTTTCGGGTATGCTACATTACTCAAAAATTGGTGCATATTTTACTGGAGCGTAGCATGGTCAAGAACTCCATTTGGTAAATTTTTGCAATTTTTCTCATGTGTAACTTATTTTTGAAAATTCGAACAAGTTTCATAGTTTATATTACATTTTGGATTAAATTTGGGTGTCTTTCATATTTTGATTGAAATGCAAAACTGAGCTATGACTAATTGGATCTATTATTATTATTATTATTATTATTATTATTATTCACAAACTTAATTGATGCATGCAAAATGCAAATGATGCATGGAAAATCCAAAAACAACTAAAATAACTTCTCACCACAATAAGTAGAAATGAAATTTTTTTCATTTTATTGATTCTACAAGCTTTTACAATTTTTGGTGTGTTACAGTACGTGTGCTGGACAATTCGATGTATTTTGCTTTTTGCTGTCCCTTTCTACTTGATAATGAAAATAATGTATTTTTACTGCCCATCATCCATTTTTTTGTCATTTTGATTGAAGTTAGTTTCTATCTACTCTCACTTTGTGTACAATTAATTTGTATGTAAATATTCATTGAAATTGTAACAATGTCGATGGAATGTGTAAGGGCATCTTAGAACTCTGCATTAGAGAAAGAGCTTGTTGACATACTACATGATCACAACCAATCAGGATTTAGGGCTCAAAATGCTTGGATAACTAAAGGATAGAGAAGTATCATCAACAAGTTCAATGAAAAGTTTCCATATGCTTATTTCAGCAAGCAACAAATCCAAGATAAAGAAAAGGAGCTTAAAGGAAATTACAAAATTATAAAAAATGCATGAAAAGAGAGTGGTTTGGGCTGGAATGATTCTCTAGGTATGATTGTTGCTGAAAAAGCAGTTTGGGAAAGAATACTTCATGTAAGATTTTTTTTCCACTCACTTCAACTAATATTGTAGAATAAAATTACATTTTTCATACTAACTATGTTTTTATGTTGTATTCAATAGGCTCACCCAAAGGTTGAGAAGTTTCGCACTAAACCATTCCCATTTTTCAATTCTTTGGCATCATTGTACGAAGGTGATTGAACTTTACAATTTCATTTCTTGTTGATCATTTATTTTATTTATATCTATGTTGTTATAACTTCCTTGCCATTTTATTTGGATAGGAAGCATACAACCGAAGATTTGTGTTTCACATCCACTGAAGAATCGACCCCTTCAAGCAATCAGAACATGGTAAAAACACAAGAGGCTTCAAGTTTGAATAGGTTGATACACTCATTTTCAAATCTGAATGGGCGGCCAAACCCATTTTTAAATCTAGATGGGCCAGAGGCTTCAAGCACAAGCATGAAAAGGACACAAGAGAGCTCAACTCCTAACAAATTAGGAAAAGGTGCTCCTGGGAAGAAGCGTAAGCAATATCAAGTAGCATTGGTTCTCGAGAACTATTTAGAATTAAAAAAGGATCAGACACAAATGGTCATGGACAAACTAGTGCAAACATCAAAGGAGGAGACCGATTGTTCAATTCCCAAGTGTATCGCTGCTATAGAATCGATTCATGAGTTAATAGATGAAGAAAAGATAAAGGCTTTAAGACTCTTTCGATGCCCACTCAATAAGGAAATCTTCATGAATACAACCAGCCTTACCGTGCGTCTGATATGGCTGAGGAGCCAAATTGTTGCATAGGTGCTTTTAATTTCTGCAACCACCTTCCTTCTTGTTGGGATAAACCATATCTTTTTCTCATTCTGATGGCATTTTTTTGGGTACCTGATTTGTGGTTTATGATATGATAATAATAGGATGACTGTGGAATGAGGTGAACACTTAGGTTGCTGCTCTTCCTGTTTCCAATGCTGTAAGTGTCCATTAAAAACTCTGTTTTCAATTGTTTGGTGGTTATTTATCTTGTTGGATGCAATGGGAAATGATGCAGAATTTTTGACTTTGTATGCAGCATAGCATGAAAAATTTAGAATTTTTTTTACAAATAGTATGGTTTAAATGGAAAATCGCAAATCTAGCGGGCTTGTGGAGAAAATCGCAAATCTAGCGGCCTGTCGACCCACGGAGAGACGAAATGCGGCCCAGTCGGCCAACCGCGTGACGACAGGGCCCAATCGAACGGCGGAAAGATAATAGGCCGGACCGATCGACCGCCCGCGGTTCGACTGGGCCCTGTCGACATGCCGCGTGACGACAGACCGGCCCAGTCGAATTCCGGGTGTTCGACAGGCCGGCCCGCCGGACCAGTCGAACGCCGGCCGTTCGACAGGCCGGGCCGGTGCCGGCCCTTACTATTTGTTAAGTGTAGTTTTTTTTGTTAATACAAATTATTTTTTTAAAAGTTGTTTTTAACTTTTTATTAATTAATTAATGACATATAATTTATAATTGATTACTTATAATTTGTAAGTTGTTCTCATAATTAAGTTTGTAAGTAGTTTTTCTAAATATAATTTTGTTATAATTGATTAATACCCATTTTGAATTGAATGTTTGGAGAAACACATTGGATTTTTAATTTATTAATTTTAGATATATCTATTTATAATTTAGTAATGTACAGAAATTTTTTTTAATTGGGTAAGAATTGTTTTTAAGTTGTTAGTTAAGAATTAATGAGAGAACTGTTTATAATTGATTAATTGTAATTTATAAGTTGTTAATATAATTATAATTTATTATAACTGACATACACATTTGTAACTGCATATTTGGATAAACATATCGGAGTTATAATTTAATAATTTTAGATATATTCATTTGTAATTTATTAATTTACAGAACCTTATTTTGTTTATCGGTTATTTTGGGAAATTCCAAAAATCACTTTCGGATAGGGCCAAAAATTTGCAGAAGCGAAAATTGGTTCTATCTATTTTCGAAAATTCTGAAAATCGTTTTCGGAGAACTCAAAAAATTTCGAATTCACAGAACATGTTTTTAGAAACGGAGAAGAAACTTTTTTTAAGAATTGATGTTGAGCACATCCATGACCATACCAAAACAAGGAGAAGTTGTAGTACAATTTAAACATGATACACCTGGTTCCATTGTGGTTACATAGATAAGGTTAGATTAGAACTAGAAGGAAGGTAGTGCAAGAGTTGAACACGACGACGATACAACTACCAACTCGTGCATACTACTGAGTGCAACGAGGCCACTTTCCCTTCCTCTGCGCATCGGGATTCTCCTCCATTGCTGCCTTCGCTCGCCGCGCACGCTCAAGCTTCCGCTCCTGCTCCTCCCTGTACGCAGCAACACGCCTCCTATCCGCCTCAGCCTTGTGCTCTTTTTCTGCGGCCTCCTCCTTGCGTCTCAGCTCTATCTTCTCCTTGCGCTCTGCATCCCATTGCCGCATGTACTCCAACCGCTCCTTGTTTTGCGGCTTGATCTCGGTGTCGATCCACTGCTCAAAATCACATAGCGGTGGAGGGGTCTACAACAAATGCAATGTTTACTAACCAAATAAGTTGTTCAAGACTACTTAATACACCAAATAATTATTACAAAACATCAGTTCCTCACCACTAAGTTAATGCGGCGGATCTCAGGTGTTGGCTCAAACTCAAAATTGGCACACATCCAGTATCTCTGCATGTACGTCTTCTCTTCATCAGACTTGGCTACCTTGCAAGGATCACCGCATCAGCACATGGGCACTGGAACACCGCTAGGCAAAGGCAATGGGTTGAAGGCATTTCCAGTTTTCGGGCGAGAAATACAAGTCAATAATAAATGAAGCACCCTAACCTGTTAATCTAGGATTCCTCATTTCATGCACAACGAATAACACATAATATCACAGAAACGATTTATGTTACCTTGAGTTGGTAGGTTTTCCACGCCTTGGCATCCTACAGTTTTAAAAACAACTATCAAATATTGTAAACACCCTTAATACTTCTCATTGTACGGTCAAATATAGTAGTACTACAAACCAAACGTGTGCATAACAAATCTAGCCTAAAATTATTCACACTTCTAAGTGCTACATATGTACTCACAAATTTCAACATATCTACTCACAGTGCTACAAATCTACTCGCAAAAAATCTAGGCTCCGTATCTAAGTGCTACAGATCTACTCAGAAATTTGAAATACATGGTAATTACACTAGTATGCGACACAAAATATAACCATACGTCGGGATGTTGTACTAACGTGCGATCGAATAAGCACAGCAACAACGCTTCGCGGCTCTTGTCCTTCTTCCTGACCTCTCTATTTTTTTTCCTTCAATTGTGACCGGTTGAAATGAGCACTTCCTCGGGCCATTGGATGAAGAGCGCGTATTCGGACCTATGTAATATATAGTGGAGGAAGGAGGCACATATCCATCTAACGTGAGTTCACCAGTAGCGTGGATTTGACAACACGTTCACGCGGCAGCGCAAATTGAATGATTGTGTCGAACAAAGCATCGGCAAAAGCTGAGTCCGGACGCCTTCACGCGTCGAAAGATGATAGCGACGTATCGTAAACGTCTGTCACAGGCCAAAAACTGGTAGGGACCAATCGTAGCCCTCTGTTACGCGCCAAAAGTTTTTCGTCGTTTCGTTGAGTAGATGTAGCGAATGACATGGAATATTTTCGTAACATATGAGTGCGGCAACCAAATAGAGTTACGTACGAAGAGGTAACTCAAAGTTACTAACTGTAAATATTACAAACATGTAGCACTTGTAGCCTACTGGCGAGGCTACAAGTCAAGAATGCCCCCCTCTCGCACGCTTGCTAGGCCCTCCCTTCTTATGTTGTCTGACCTGCTCCGTGGGATAGGTCAAATGATCAGGTGGGTGCCTATGTCGTGCCGTCTGCTGTGGAGTGGCATCCTCTGGCTGCACAAACTCCTCTTGCTGCGTAGGCTGCGTGACCGGAGGAGCACCGTACCAGTAGTCTACGCCAGCTTGCGCATCGGGTGCATTCGGCGCAAAGAAATCGTCCACGAACTGTGTTCGAGGAGAGACAGCAGGAACTGCAGAATGCCCCTGGGAAAACCCGTAGTCGTGACCTGTTGCAAATTAGAGACGATGGCACACTACAATAGTTAGTAAGTACGCATGAGAATTAAGCGAACGACGATGGTTGCCTTGGTTGTAAACAATACTTACTTGCGTGCTATGTGTAACCTGCCTCCGGGGCGCGCGGAGTACAGTAGAGTCCCCAACTGGGTGTGGGTGCCAGGTTGTGACTTGTCGGCAGGTAGGGAAAGTCTGGTGGCTCAGAAGCTGGATGCGTATCGTACACCTGCTGTGGGTGTTCACGTTGCGGAGGTTACGAAATGGTATAAAACGAAGGTTGAGTACGATATGAACTGTATGTTAAGCAAGGCAAACCTGCTGTACCGGAGGCCGCGGTGGTGGCATACTCGATGCCGGAACCCCAAAGTCAGACGATCTCCTTGGGCGAAAGGGGACCGGTGTCTCCTGAAGCGAAGGCCGAGCGTGCGATGGACCGGCGTCGTCGTACTGGCGACGTGAAGTAGAGGAGCGGAACTGGTCCACACTAGAGCGTCGTGGTAGTGGTGGCGATCCTGCCCACCTGGTGGGCTGCACAACATCAGCCGCGCTTCGACAGGAGACACGACGAAGGAGCGCCGCAGCCCGTGAACGAAAACTGCGAAAGACGGACGTCACGTCGTCCTGCCTGACGTGCTGAGGCCTCGTCTCCATTCGCTGTAGCAACGTGTTGGACTCAGTGTGAACCTGTTCCACAAACTCGGCCTATCGAACGAATTGGGAAGGGCGTTAGAACAATTGAACGTATTCCACATTTAATGATAATCAACGAAAGCACCGTCATACCATTGAGTTGAACGCAGCTCGAGGCTGTGGGGCAAACGTGTCCGTGATCGACACCTGGTGAGGGACAGAAGTTTCCCCTTGTGGCGGGAAACACCTCCAGCGCGTAACACTACGGTACCAATGAAGGTACTGTCCGTACGAAGCTCCGTCGTCTGGAGGTGTTTGGAGAACCAAGTGCTCAGCCACATGTTCCCACTCCGCAACCGTTGGCGCGATCGTCTGAACAATGGTCGCCTCGTGGGATAGACCGAGTCCCTTCCTGGTGTACCTGCGTAGGGCGTAGTGAGCACGTAAGAAACATTTAAAATGGGATAAAACACACTACGTGAAATTAACATTGTCGGACGTGTACTTACTTGTGGAGGGTAACAGCTAATGAGCGTCCACCTCTCGGAGGGAAGTCCTGGTACATGCCGAGCTGTTTACGTACCCTCTGCACGTGGTATGGCTCGACGTGCACGTCCAGCACGAGGTGACAAGTGGTCCTCCAAAGCTCTACGTCGCGCGTGCAGAGGTGCGCCAGACCGTGCGGTGCCCGCTCGACGACATCGTGATGCGTGTACGGGGTCCAGCGTACACGGTCGGGCGTAAGCTGATCGAAGTCCGCCACGAACTGTGCGTACACGCGACGTGTCGTTCCGCTCACCCACCTCGGCTGCAAATGCAAGAAAAATATGATTAGTTCCCGTAACTCTAGATCATGCGCAGAAAAAGAGGGTGCTATGAAAAATGCCTTGCAAAGTACAATTTACCTCGCGGTGTGTCCACAGCGATCCCATGGTTGGACGATCGTTGATGTCTTCAAGTCTAGACTTGTACATCTCATCGACGCCGTAGCTTGCATACGACTCTAGCTGTGGCCGCCCAATGTCAAAGCGCTCATGCGCCCATAACATTAGAAGCAGAGGGCATCCTGTCAGAGAACATCCCCTGTTGTTCCTGTTGCAAGCATCGCAGAGACCGGCGTACGTCGACGCAAGAACTGCCGACCCCCAACTGTACTCCGGAATGTCCTCAACAGGTAGCTCGGCGATCTGCTCCGCGTAGTGGATGAAGTGCTTGTCCACGGAGTCAGCGTGAGTTCCCGTGAACATCACCCACCCAAACAGCCACAGTAGATACGCGACTAAGTGTCGGCGCACTACCCAGTCCTCCTGGTCCTCTGGGAACTCCTCCTGGTGGAACTGGTGCAACCAACTCCTCGTGGGCCCATGTCCATCTGTGAGATCAAGCAGCGGAGCAGCCACCACTCCACCAAAACTGGCCAACAGATCATCCGCCCATCCAGCGTGAACCTGTGTCGGGCCAACTGCTGCACCCGCTATTGGTAGACCCAACAAAAAAGACACATCCTGTAGAGTGGGTACCATCTCTCCAACTGTTAGGTGAAAGGTGTGTGTCTCGGGCCTCCATCTATCCACCAAAGCACTCAGCAAGGCCGCATCCATGTTGATACGGGGTGACCTTCCACGTGAAGGCTCAACCAAGCGTGCGAAGGTCAACAACCCAGCGGCTCTCAACCTGTTACATGTCATAAATAAATAATCAGCAATGCGAGAAAATTTAAATGGCAGCTCTCGGTGACAAATGGTTTTTCACATGCCTTGGAACCCAACGAGGATCTATACGCCAGTACTGATCCGGTCCCCGCATTCTCAGCACGTTGCAGAACGTCCCCTGACTAAGTCGTCTCGATCGGTGATGTTTATCGATCACCTCGTCGATCAGCGATACGTCATCCCTGTCAGCCATACCTACAAAATGCATGATTATCAGTGACGTGAGCATCAAAAATAAATTAATACATGACAAAATTATGCAAAGCGAAATTTCAGAAATATAAGTCAAAAACTGATAAAATGAAGTGAACACAATGCGGTGCTGGTAAATATAAATATTACAAGACGAATAACTAAGGATTCCTTCTCGAAGTCGACCTCCGCCCTGGAACACGCCGAATATCGCCACCTTCTGGATCTTTGCCTACATTGTACATGCTGCAATCTTTACGGCTATGGTCTCCACCGCATACAATGCAAGCCTTTGGACGCCGTGAACGGGTGTTCGTTTCAGCTTCATCCATGTGGTTCTTGATTCGACGGGTCTTGCGACGCCCCTTCGTTGCAACTAGCAAATTTGAATCAGGTACCCAGTTGGCTTCCCCTGGGGGTGGGCGAATAAACTCACATACCGCACGCCAACCACGCAATTCACCGCGCCAGGTTGCCTCCCATGCTTCCTTAGTAAAGTAAGGCGAGACGAATATGTTCGCATCGACACCACCTTTTGCGGATGCGGCAAGAACATGAGAGCATGGCAGATGTCGAAGGAAAGGCTTGTTGCAGTTGCACTTGCAAGCATGATAGTCTGGCCACAACGTGCACTCCAATGTGATGTCCGTTCTCCCAATACCGACACCACTCTTGTCACGCAGACGTACCTCAAAAAGCAACTCCCTATTCCCAGCAGGCCAGACCCTGTGCATTCCCCCCTTCTTGCTTTTCTCCTCCATGTATTGTGTGATAGCGGGGCTATACCTTACATTAGGATTGGCAAGGTTAAGACTAGCCATGGCGTATCTTTTACGAAGATACTTCTGTGTACCCCTTGTGATGCCCTCCAGGATAGCAACAAGTGGTAAAGGACGTGTACTTTTCATCACCCAGTTGTACACTTCTGCAAGATTTGTTGTCATCACACCATACCGTGAACCATTGGTATCATACAACAAGGACCACTTTTCCCTTGGCTCATGCTCTATCCAGTCAGTGAAGCACTTCGTACCCCTCCCTCGCTTCCTACATCGAGTAACAGATGGTGGTTCGTTTGGAACGGGTTCCAGGCCTTCCGGCTCCTCTTGTCGGGCAAGAACAGGTTTTTTTCGAACTTCTTGCATGTGAGTAGTGGTCAGCCGATCCAGCTGTTCCCATATGGCGTCGAACTTTCTTTGTTGGTTCTGCTTGCACAGTTTTTTGAACAGGTCCATTAACCTCTTACTCCTAAATTGTCTGTAAAAATTTGCCCCGAGATGTCGCATGCACCATCTGCTATGCAAATCTGGCCAGGAAACCTCGTCTGTTACATCTTTCTTTAGCTGCTGCACCGCTGATAGAATGCCGGCATGACGGTCATGCAGAACACACACATTTGGTCTGTTTTGAACAACACCCCTTTTAATGTGACGCAGGAACCATAGCCAACTCGATGTGTTCTCGCTTTCAACAAAAGCAAAGGCAACGGGAACGACATGGCTATCAGTGTCGACTCCGATTGCGGTTAAAATTGTTCCCCTATACTTGCCTGTCATAAAAGTACCATCAACACACAACAACGGAATGCAATTTCGGAAGGCCTCTATCATGCACCCAAATGACCAAAATGCATGACGAAGGACGTTTTTCCCATTGTCAGCAACCTCATCGAGAATAGCCATATGTGTGCCTGGGTTTCTGGCCTGCAACACCTCCAAAAGTGGGGGAAGGTTGTGGTATGAGTCTTCGTAACTTCCAAATATCATCTCCAGTGCTTTCTGCTTACCCCTCCAAGCCTTGTCGTACGATATCTCATACCCGTACTCTTTCTCCACGTCATGCATTATTGTGAACGGCGACAATGAGGTTTTTTTAACAACCTTCGAGTACACCATTTGTGCCACGAATGCAGCCGTCATGTTCCTATGTACCAAAGGGGTATTGTCCAGCAAACAGGTATGCTCCTCAACCCTTGAAGCTACCCATAAGTTGTCATGTTGTGGCTTGTAACCATGCACTCTCCAAGGGCATCCGGGCTTAGTGCACTTCACGTCGTACGTCGTCCGATTTGAAACATTCACCCTGAACTCCTGCTTCTGCAGAAAAGCCCACCT
The DNA here is from genome assembly GCA_008326285.1 of Oryza officinalis. Taxonomy (NCBI): domain Eukaryota; kingdom Viridiplantae; phylum Streptophyta; class Magnoliopsida; order Poales; family Poaceae; genus Oryza; species Oryza officinalis. The sequence continues at coordinate 16,631,941 of BDMV01000007.1, forward strand.
CTTGACCGCGTCTTGTAGGTGTCCTTTGTCGTGAAACATCTGTCCAACTTGCACCTTCTCTCTATCATATCGCCAGTGGGCATCTAAACCATCGTTAACCCCCAGACGGCTCATGGATATGGTTGTCCAATCTTCGGGTACATTGGTTTCCTCGTCCCACCGTGTCGTATCTTCCCCTTCCACCATGAACGAAATATATTCCTCGTTCTCCATTTCCATCTCTTCCACTACCGCATCGTTCTCCTCCGCTGCATCAACAGCCAAAGGTGAGTCTGGCTCTTCGTCATCCAATTCGTTACCCAGACAATTGCCACCGGGCACAACTACATCTGCAGTAGCCTCCTCCTCTACTGCTTCCTCTTCACCACTCCTGGAAATATTAGCCTCTTCCACAATATGCGCTTGTTCCACCTCCGTGCGGCTGATCTCGCCGGTCCCAACAATATCTATTTTCTTTTGCACCAATATTGCCAGGCTATAACCTTTCTCTCTTACTTTAGCCACAAATTTTCTCCAACTCCCGGTAGATGCAAGCTCTACTACCCTCCACTGCCATCCGTATTCACCCCTTACTGGCCACACGGCTTTTATGATTAATTTCTCAATCAAAGGATCTATCCCGAACATATTATACAGCCACCCTAACACTTCGTTCAAAACCAACTGGTCTGGTGTATTTAGGGTAGTATCAACGAATGCATATACGGTCAAATCTACCCCGCTATCACAGAGTTGTATTGGAGCGTCACCATAATACACCCGAACGGGCACACCACCTGACATCCTGAAATAGCATCCCAATTGCTATTAATACGTCACTACCCAGTAAGGTGTCGTATACTCTATGCTTACGTTATTTCTCTAACTTATTCAAACTATATTTCATTACTTAAATATACGTTCCATTCGATTTTAACTAATAATAAACGTATAATACCTCCATTCCATTTTAACTAATAATAAACGTATAATACATGTACTAACAACCAACAATGATTAATACAAATAATTTGTCGTCATCCAAAGGGATTACAAATTTATACCTTCGCTGTTGTTGCTCTTTCCTGCACTATTGCAGATGCCTCCTACCCAACCACGTAGTAATTCCCTCTGGCTAAATGACACAGCTCTGCATTGTAAAAGTTCACTAATTAAATATAATTTCCTTTCGATTCGTACTAACGCTCAACATTGATTTCTCCCCGAAGATAACTATCTCACCAGTATGAAATTTCTAATCACCTCAGCAAACATATACTAACTTCGAATTATTTGCAATATACAACTACATAACTATATATACTAACATTAACACAATGACTAATGGTTAACAGATTCAACAGATTATATATGCACTAACAACAATGACTACCGATTCACAAATAAAAACAACGAAATAACAAACCTCATATGTACAAATTAAAATTTCACAACCTAACTTATACCTTAATCACTGCAAACATATACTAATGATTGCAAATTTATACCTTAATCACTGCAGCTTGCCTTCTCTTCTCCTGCTGCTATCTTCACGACGACGTGGTGCACCGGTAGCCACCGGTAGCCACGGCAATGGCAACGGCAGGCTGGCGCGACGGCGGCCTCAGCTGGCGACGGCGAAACTAGCGCGAGGCGAGGAGACGAGGTGAGGCAGTGAAGTGGTCCTGGAATCATCGAACCAGGCCTTATAAAGCACCCTGTCAGCACACCGCTGGCCGACTGGGCGGCCTGTCGCGCGGTCCTGGGCCCTATCGCCATGCCGTTGGCCGACTGGGCGGCCTGTCGCCATGCCGTTGGCCGACTGGGTGGCCTGTCGCCACGCGGAGCGACGACAGGAGCGGCGCTGGGCCCTATCGCCATGCCGTTGGCCGACTGGGCGGCCTGTCGCCACGCGGAGCGACGACAGGAGCGGCGCTAGGCCCTGTCGTCACGCGGTTGGCCGACTGGGCCGCATTTCGTCTCTCGGTGGGTCGACAGGCCGCTAGATTTGCGATTTTCTCCACAAGCCCGCTAGATTTGCGATTTTCCATTTAAACCATACTATTTATAAAAAAAATTCAAAAAATTTACCTGAGTAGTACTGTATAGAATTCTGGAAGCATAATACAGTATACATTAGTATGAATGAAAATAGCCCTCAAAATTCTGGATGCATAATTCTTGTATAGAATCCTGAAAGCATCATTTTGGATGCAATGCATCAGCACTTCAGTAGTGATTTCTGAAATTTGTTCCTTGTTGTTTCTTGTCTTTTGAGATATAAGCAACCATTCTAGTATGAAATATCATGCAGAATATTTACTTGTGGTTTTTCTTGTTAGACACAGGAACAGACACTAATCCTTTGATGATTTAACCTTGTTCTCACATAGGAGTTGGTCATGGAGATAGTGCTTTCTGTTGGATGCTCATGAATGTATACAAGGAAACAGATATTTGCAAGCGATATATTAATCAATTACCAAAACATATATTAATCAATAACAGAATCACATATTCATAGATGAATCAAGAACCAAATAACAAAACACACGAGGAAATACATCATAAATCAATAACCAAAACACACAAAGATGGATCTAGTGTATGTGGCCTTGGGCAAAGGGGGATGGGGAGCTGCCACTTGCCACCACTATTGCAGGACTGGTCATAGGTTTCAGTTTCCTAGCTGGCATCAATTTGTCGGCAGTTTTGTTCAAATATGTAGGTGTCGGTTCTTTTTTCACATAACTGACAGTTATAAAGTGTATAGGTGTTGGTTCTTACTTAATAACCGGCACCTATATATACGTCTTATAGGTGTCAATTATTACTTAATAACCGGCACCTATACCCCAACAACCGGCACCTATAATCACTATGGGTGTTGGTTTTGGTTTAATAATCGACACCTATAGTATAGGTGTCAGTTCTTTTTTCTAACCGATACCTATGAGTTAGAATAGGTGCCGATTTTAAATTAATCGGCACCTTAAGCCAGTATTTATAAGGGGTTTTGTAGTAGTACACGGAGAGGATCCAAGCTCGTTGTCATTATGGATCTGTCATGGTCATCGCCACTTCTCTGTCATGTCATCGATGCAATCAAGCTCGTGGCGGCCAGATCTCGCTGCTACTGATCTCATGGCGGCCAGGTAAGAAGATAGTTGGGGCAAAAAAAAAATCTTGCAAAGCAAGGAAAGTGGAATTGTCTCTCCTCCGAGGAGATACTGAGGGGCATGTAACCAAACGCTCCTATACAGGGTTGGACTTACCGCCGGGGGCCCGGTTACCGCCACCCGGCGGTACGGCGGTAACCGCGCAAAACCGCGACAAATTTACAAATCGAAATTTGAATTCAAAAATTCGGGCAAACCGCACGGTTTGGCGCGGTTACCGCGCGATGTGTGACGGGCCGCACAGTAAAGGGCCGGCCCATTTTTTTTTTCAATTTTCAAATTTATTCTTCGTTTTGCTCTCAAATTTGAATAAATATTACTCTTTTTTGAGAAATTTCTTCACCATAAAACACTACAAATCAAGCACTACCTTCACCATTTTTTTTGATTTTTTTCTTTTTTAAAAAATTTTTTGAATTTGGGCGAATTTCATTAAACCGTACCGCGCGGTACGGGTAACCGTACCTCCGCGGTACGGGCGGTAACCACGGTAACTGCGCGGTTACCGCCGGTTTTTCCAACCCTGCTCCTATAGCGTGTCGGTTCACCTAAATAACCGGAACTGAAGTATTTAATACCGGTTTGACACTGATGTGGTCGTTAGTGCCTTTTTTTTTCTTCTTAGGCTTACGGTGTGGGAACACTGATCAGCCGCTGGGTTTTGGCTAACCAGGCCTTGATAGGATGTCATGGATTAGGAGTTTCTATAGTAGTGGTGTCTGCACCTCTGCCTACATATATATTTGGGAAACTAAGATCTGTGTGGTAGTTTGATTTAGACGTTCCTCTATTTACCTCCTGCATGCACGTCACCGTATATAGCAGTCAATCACTGAGGCCATGTTTAGCTGAAGGAGTTCCCAACTTCTCTTTCTCGTATTTCGCACGCACGTTTTTAAAACTGTTAAACGGTGCGTTTTTTGCAAAAAATTTTGATATGAAAGTTGCTTTAAAAAATCATATTAATCTATTTTTCAAAAAAAAGTTTAGTAGATACTTAATTAATTATGTGCTAATGAGTCGTTTCATTTTTCGTGCCGAGGAAATGAGTTTCCAATTACAAACACATCCTTAGTCCGGCTTTCAGGGAGAGGCGCTAATGCGCGGGTGGTCGCACGGGGGCATGTGCGAAGTAGCCGCCGTAGCTGTCGCGAGAGAAGCAGAGCAGAGCGAACAACGAAGATGTCCGACGCCGTGAGGAGGTTCCCGGGCCGGCGCCGGCGACATACTACACGTACAGGATGGGCCACGAGCAGATCCGCGTCATCCTGTCGTGGGAAGTTCGGGCGACCGACTACCGACCCGTCGACGAGCAGAAGGAGAATGACCGCCGCGAGATCACCGGAGCCGCCGCGCCGATGAACAGGATCCGCGCCCACAAAAGGGAACTGCAGGAGTACGTCAGGGACAACCTCGACCACTACGGCTTCGTCGACATCAACGAGAGGATGTTTTACCCCAAGCTGGATATACATTCATAGATCGATCATCGAATTATGGAAGAAGACAACACAATGCGAGGTGTTAATTTGTCAATAATCTCGCTGCATGCTTGCAGCCTTGCATTCTGTAATTTAGTGGTATTAAACAATACTATATTTATATAAGGCCGAGTTCTTTCGTTCAACTTCGAATGATGCCTTTTGTGACAAAAAAAAATTCTATATAATTTTTTTTAAAATAAAATAAATCCATTTTTCAAGTGTATAATAGTTAATATGTATGATTAATTCTAATGGTTGTTCTCGTTTTACGTATTACGAGAAAGCCTACTCAAATGGACTTCTTGAATGGGTCCTAAATGTCCAAAAGTCCACCGTTGCTGAGGTTCATGATTTAGCGTGTGATGTTTTTCCCCCCATATGGCAATGAGAGAAAGCATTGGTGTTCAGCTAGCCTGAACTCAACGCCAAACAACTGTGTCCAACCTGGACGAACGGGAAGGTTTTCGATTAAACACCGAGGCTCGGAAACAAACAGGATACAACATGCCGCCTCAACAAGCGCAGCACCACACGAGTTGAACAGACTCGCCAATGCACTGTCGCATATTCGGCACGCACGCAACAGAACATGCACTGTAGCTCGTCCGGCACGCACACAACCGGACACGTACTGTAGCTCGTCCGGCACGAGAACACGCAAGATTACCAAATTAAACCAAACAAAACAGAACGTTCGATGAGAAGGAAACAAGCAAGAGCGCAGCACCGAGAGTGTCTTGAAACTTCACGCATTGTGCTCCGTATAGGATTTACAATGCAAGACTTAAAAATTGTCGCTTACTCCATTTCTTTGCATAATGCCCAACCACTGAAGGTTCATCATATATAGTACTATAACAGCAATAATAATTCTTCTGTTGTCGTACAAGGTTATTCTAGTGCGTGATCGAAATATAAGCTCACATAGATTTAATTTATCACATAAATAAATCATGACATCGAACATGTAAACTATCAGAACCACATCATACGATCTAAACATATAAACTAGACAACAAACCATGAATTAATCAAATAGGCGAAACATGATGAAAACGTACTAAGGCTTCTGGTTTTACTGTGGATCGGGTTGACGAGAAGCAACATGCACCGCAGGAACAACGCGCGGTGCTGGATGTTGTCGTCAAACCGGAACCCTCGAGCGTATAGGAAGACGAGCTGTTGTGGAAGACTAGCGAACAGCCACGCGAAACGCTTCCCAGAAACCTTATTGTCACCTTCTCCCGGTGCAGTACGTCAAAGGCGAAGGTTTCGGAGACTTGTTCTCCCGTCGCCAGTGCATGTCGGCAAGCAGAACAAAGTAGACTAGGAGGCGCAATACAGACGACGAGGTAAACCCTAGATTGATTTCGCATGTGTTGCGAGGAGGCGACGATTCAATTTTATAAAGATAAAAGGACGCGTGATCAGGACGCATCCGTGTAACCGAATCGGACAAGTCGCGTCGCGTCTACGCAAGCATGAGGAGCCCATTTTGGTGAACCATTCACGCGCATGTCACATACGCGCGTCGCCTGGCTCGGGCGGTGCTGGATGTTGTCGTCGGCTCGCAACCCTTGAGCATAGAGGAAGACAAGCCGTTGTGGATGACCGGCGAGCAGTCACGGCGAAGCGCTTCCCAGAAACTTTATTGTCGCCTTCTCCCAATGCAGGAGACCTGCTCTCCCGATCGCCGATGCACACCGACAAGCAGGACAAAGTAGACTACAAGCGATCGTGCAATACAAAGAAGGAGGTAAACCCTAAATTGATTTCACGTGTGTTGCGCGGCTCGGTTTTATAGAGATAATAGGACGCGTGATCAGGACGCCTCCGTGTAACTAAACCAGATAAGTCGCAACGCGTTTGCGCAAGCATGAGGAGGCCATTTTGGTGGACCATTCACGCGCATGTCACATACGCGCGCCGCCTAGCCCGACCCGGCCCGGGCCAAGCTTGTGCCTAGCCAGGCAAGGCGAGCGCGCGTGTGTTTCTTTACTTCTCTTAACCACATATGTCTCTAGTGGATAGGAGAGCACTCTCCTTTTAAGGTTTTTTTTCAATCTGTAAACTTTTCAATAAAATGTTGTATGCTTTGTAGTAAAAGTAACCTAAATAATACCGTTGAAATAATGCGAGTCCGACCGGCCGGGTCTTCTGAGCAGTGTGCTTTCTTATAGGCCAGACTCTACAAAGCATATATAGTACGTCTTCTCAGCAGACTCTACGAAGCAGGACTTGCATGGGAGGTGTGATCTCAATTTTCATGTAAATTTTAGGGTTCAACAAAAATGAATAACCGCAGTGTGCTTTCTTGGGAAAAATAAGATAATGATCTTATTATTCATACATAATCAACGGTAAATACATTGAATACTTTAGGCGTACGTTCTTGCTAAAATGCAAAGAACGCGAAAAAAGATCATCCTATCTACTCACTACTGCACATCCCATTTGCCTTTCGATGCCAGAAAAAAACATAGGAGGAATACAATAGGACATGCCGTGATTGATTTTTTTAAAGAAAAATAATGGAAAGAATCTCGGTCTTTCTTCAAAAAAACTATAGCCATTTATTACATACTTCACTTAATAGGAGCATATAAAAACCAGAAAATAACTCAGACAATATAAAAACTCTAGAGGCGGAGGAGTAGTCACCGGCTCACCGCGGATGATATACCCCGGCAGTCGTGCACGAGCCGGCCTTCGCTTACTTCTCTTCGTGGACCGACCAGAGGAGGGAGAAGCACCGCCGCGCGATCATCAAGGGCACCGACGCCAAGAACGACGCACGCGATCCTCGGGACGAGGGAGCAGCAGGACTACGTCAGGGATCAGCTCGCATCTTACGGCGCCTACGTCGACCGGATGCCGGATGCCTAACAGCAAGAATTAGATTGATGACACTGTAACTAGTGTTTTACGTCCCTATTTACTTTCCCTAATGAAAGTGTCTAAAAAAAACTGTCGTGAGTGAAAAACTTTCAGATTTAACTATAGTATAATTGAAGTATAACTATACTATAACCGCACTGCAACTGCATTGTAAATGCGCTGTAACTATGATATAATTTATATAAAACTTGTATTCAGCTATGGTTTTGTTGGTTAGCATGGTGATCTTACGCGTGACATGTGTGAAAATTTCTTTCTAGCAATTTTTTTTCATGCACAAATCTTAAAGCAATCCAATGGCTACAAATCTGAAAGTTTTGGGGGCAAAAAAACTTGTGAAAGTTTTCTAACAATTCCGTTCCCTATTTACATACTTACCCCCTCACCTTAAGATTAAGACTGTGTTTTACATGCCTATTTAATTAGTCATCGTAAGATGCATTTGATAATATAGCGGCAAGAGATATATGGTTTTAACCCCAAGGTCTAATGTTCAATTTTCAACACATTCATAATTTCTCTTAAAAAATATTTAGAGGGACATCTCTCCCTCCAAATCTTGTTTTAATTATGTAGAATCATGTGATGAACAAATTGCCAAAGGACATTTTTAGTACGGATTAGCGTTACTAACCGATACTAAAAATGAATGTTTAGTACCAGTTGATAACATCAACCGGGACTAAAGATCTTTCAACATTAGTCTCAGTTGGTGTTTCCAACCAATACTAAATATGCATTTTTAGTACCGGTTAGTAAAACTAATCGAGAGTAAAGATGTTTTAGGGATTTGGACTTTTAGAACCGGTATTGAAACATTTTTAGAATCAGTTCTTAATCTAGCTAGAATATTTATGTTTTGGGGTTTACGATAAAACATCGTTTTTTAGTAGTGGAGTCTTGTAATTAAACAGCCGGCCGGATATATATGCCAAGACTATGTCTGCTTCACGATCAATATATCGACAGTGATGCATGCTGACGCACGGAATGTCTTATATACTGTTCATGCACGTGCGATGTTTGCATGGCACTATATATGCATGCAGCCATGCACACAGTGGTTGGATTGATTTGGCCGTTAGCCATTGGCTTCAGGTTGTTAACTAGAGACGGTTGTGGTGGAAACCGTCGGTTATATTGTGAGCTTCATTGCCAAGGTTGATTCGAAGAAATTATCCGTAAATAAGCCAAATTTACCACAGAAAACTAACACATCGCAGTCGCAGCGCGTACTCGTATGAGAGTTGTGACGGCTCCAATCCGTTGCCCGAGCTAGTTGCATGGTTAATTAGAAGATCTTAATTAATGGACGTACGTACGTTGCATGCATAATGGCACTATGCATGCATGCATGTGGTTTCATTGAATAATCAGACGTTAATTTAGCCGTTTGCTTTGTGTTATTAGAGACGGTTTGACCTTATGAACCATACCTAGTAAGCTTTTGTTAAGGACAAATGTAATATACTATTCTCTATTACTCTGTGTTTTTTAATGGATGACGTCGTTAACTTTTAGAATAATATTTGATAATTTGTTTTATTCAAAAATTTGTGTAAATTAAGATGGTAGCCCGCGCATTCATGTGGGCATATATATCATAGGTTATATTTGAGAAACTTACAAGGATTGAATATCAACCATATGTCCAGAAGTATGTCTTCATAAATTTATTTGTCGGCTTTGCTTAAATAACATTTCTTAGGTATTTGTTATCTTTATACTACGTAATATTTAATTCATCCGTATCAATAATTATTACTTTCTTCATCGTCATTTAGAAAGGAGGTAGACTTTGTTTAGAAAACATGTCTAAAAGTTTAAATTAAAAATAATGTGTCTTTTCTATTTTAATTAAATGTTTTGCGGCTTTTTTTAACAAATCTTGACAAACTATTATTGTTAATAATGTACCATCAAGCTAGCCCTCCTTTTAATTGGTTCATATTAACGTAGTTTGTTGTGTGTGTGTGTGTAAAATAATGATAGAGTAGATATATGTATCCTGATCTTGCTTCTAGGAGACGTGCACATGTATGTACGGCCTGGGGAGGGGAGGAGTTTTGTTTTCTTTGAGATAGATCCAACGGTTTCATCAATTTGAGTTATCTATATTTATAAACATAATAATGATCCAAAGTAATGTACTTGTTAAATATCTATTTTCTAATTAAATTGCTTATTATTATAATATTATTAATTAATTTTATGTGTTGCATATTGTCTATTAAAAGATATGTATTGTTAAATAGATCGTTAAAATATCTATATGATTTTCCCTATAAATATGTTTTATTTCTTTTACTTGTTAAATATAGTTACTTTGGGTCTTGAATTATAAATTTTGTGGTAAATAATCTAATGATATAATGATGTATTATATTTTTCTATATAATACAACATGAAGAGGAGGAGGAGGGAGGATGTGTGGCATACGTACCTGCACTATACGTGCACCACCTACACGATACAGACAGCCCCTGTGGGCCTTTTCTTTTTTGTTAGCTTTTTTTATTAAGGTAAATCTAATGGTAGAAAATAGTGGGTCCATCGTATTTAAAGCAAAATCGATGGTTAGATTTTTTTTTAATAATTATTAGATATTTCTATAATTTATTAGAGCGTCGTACGTATGACGATTTAGGAGCGTTTGTAGGAGTTACACGTGACAGCTTGAGAGTATTTGTAGGAAGTTTTGTAGGAGTCACATGTGACAGTTTTAGAGTGTTTGTAAGAAGTTTAATGTACTTTTAGTATGTAATAGATAGATATGCTAAAGTACAAGGGTGTGTTTGAGTTGAGGGGAAAGAAGAATATTGAAAAAATACGCAAAACGAGGTGAGTTATTAGTACATAATTAATTGAGTATTAATTATTTTAAACTCAAAAATAGATTAATATGATTTTTTAAAACAATTTTCCTATAGATTTTTTTAAAAAAACATACCGTTTAGCAATTGGGGAATTAGGGATTTCTTGTCTCAATCTGCTGCAAATGAAACGTAACCTAAGTCATACGTAAAGAAATTCTTTAGTGATAAAAGATGTCACACTAAAAAATAGCATTTATATATTTTTTTAATATAAAAGAAAACTTCAGAAAGGCAGTAATGAACTTGAGGATGACAGCCTTTACCAGCAGTGATAGTCCATAAAGAAAATGATGATGATTTTTGGCACCTTCAGAAAAGAGAACTCCAGTGAAGCAGCCACCATCAAAGAAGTTGAAGGGTGCATGTAATACTGAAGCTTGGAAAAACTGTTGGTCTTGATGATGATAACAAGGACAAGATGGATGAAGATGCTAAAACCCCTTCCAAGGCAGCTGGAAGGGGAAGAGGGAGAGCAGAGGGTGGGAGAGGTTTCATGAATTTTGGTGAAATGAAGGATCCTCCTCACAAATGAGAGAAGGTAGCTTATTCCTTCTTGTCATAATTTGCAAGAAAATTCGATTCTAAACTTTTTATTCATGTTCTGTAGGTCCTGGAGGGTGGCCCTGACTGTTTAACTGGTTTGGCATTTGTCATAAGTGACACTCTTGACAGGTGCTTTCTATTGCCTTCATTTATTGATATTTTAATTTGTTTTATCTTCATGTATTGGTGGATAGTCAGTGCACCATTAATACCCTAAAATTTCCTGATTGAAACAATACTTGAGAATAAGCCATCATAGGTTTATGTACACTTGCAGCCTTGATTGTGAGGAGGCAACTGATCTAATCAAGTGTTATTGTTATTGAGGTCGTGTGACCCATGTTGTAATTTCTTGTCTCGTGCTGAGTTCATGTACTTGAGCACAGGGGCGGAGCTAGAACGAAATGGAGGGGAATGTCACTTGCTTAATTTACTTTACTTTGAATCGAGTTTAAGCTGATGCGGGTGCCTAAGTTTGTATTGAGAGAGATACACATATGATGAAAATATGTGAGCTATAGCTAAAAAATTGTCTTGACCAGGTTCATGGGCACCCTCCTCATATACTTTAGCTCCGCCCCTACTTGAGCCGACAAACATGACACCAATAAAGGCAATATTAAGGCCTAACATGATCATAGTGCTATGCAGGGAATACTGTCTCCTACCTTTCTAATGGAAATTAAATGGTTGATAATGAGGATTTAGCCCCTATTTCATATTGATAGGAAATTTGCTGCACAAGATGTCCTGTTCAAGTTGATTCTGGAATGGGATCTGTTCAGACAATGTTGCCTGATGCTCACAGTTTGAGTAGCTTTTACAAAAAATAAAGATTATAAAAGCTGAATTTTCTTTTGCATTACGCACAAATGCTGCTGCTAGCACTGGAAAATATTGTATAGATATGTTCTTATGCTGAATCTCTGCACTACAAACTAGACCTCAACCAAAGACAGGGGTGAAGAGAAAAAGCTTTACATCCCACAGTGACCTGGCACAACCAAACGAGCAAAGAGATTGCACAAATTAAGTCTTGCGCATTTGCACTACAAACATTACATAGGCTTTACTCTTTTTGAATTATATGTGTATGAAATGTCTTAAGTTAGACATACAGTCTTTCACGATAACTATTGATGCCACAATTCAGTCATCATACTCACACAATCTACACTAGTGACTACATTTGATGCAACATGGCAATAGGTCACATCCATTCAACACCTATTTCAAGTTGTTTGCTCTATTCTATTTTTCTTATTATTATGTGCCCTTAATAATCTACCTAGTTTTGGGGCCTTTAACCAGCTATCTGTTTATGTAGTGGAAGTTTAGCATTTCACAGGTGGTATTAATTTAGTTTGCTTAGGTTAGTGCTATTTCTAGTTGTTTCTCACATCACTTTCATCTTTTATTTGTAACTAATTAACACGATGCTACTAACCAGATCTTGTATACAAATGATCGCAACTACACCTGAATGCTTTTGGGATTGTTTGAGTTCTATTTATATTGTATGTCAATGCTTTTACCTGTACATTTTTCTAGCTTTAAGATGTGTTTTACTTCAAAATCTTATCACAGGTTCTCAAGCATATACCTTGATCCCTTCCACATATAAGCCTACACCCATGTGCCTTCCATCATCTGTGCATGCATGTATGTTTGACACTAGCACATGACCATGCACTTGCACATGCACTACTATAAAATACCTCATAAGGAACGGCTCATAGGTGCCGGTTCATTTAAAACCGGCACTTATGGACCTTTTCCCACCTCCCTGTGATGAAAAAATATAGAACCGACACCTTAGAAAACTATAGGTACCAGTTCTTTTAAAAAATCGGCACCTATATTATATAGGTGCCGATTTTTTAAAAGAACCAGTACCAATAATATATTATAGGTACGGGTTAATTAAAAAACCAACACCCATAATATATTATAGGTACCTTTTCTAAAAAAACCGGCACCTATACCAAACCGAGCCGAGCGCCGTCCTTATCTACTCCCGCCCGACGCTCGCGTCCTTATCCATTTGTCGCGTCTCTCTGCCTCCCCTCTCTCTCACGTCTATCTACCTCCTCTCTCTAGCGTCTCTCTCCCTCCCCTCTCTTTCGTGGCAGCCGCCCGACGAAGGCAATAGCGGCGGCGGCGGCGGCCGCGCCCTCCCCTCCACCAAATCCGGCAGGAGGGGAGGCAGCGGGCTCCCGCGGCCGACGGTGGCAGCCGCACCCTCCCCTTCGCCAGATCTGACGGGACGGAAGGCGGCGGGCTCCCCACGGCGCGCGGCCATGGCGGCGATTCTCCTCTCTGCCCCTCGCCAGGTTTCCCTCTCCCCCGATGTCCCACCGTGGCTCTCCTCCTCTCTGCCGTGATGGGACGCGACATCCTCTTCGCCTCCTCTCTGTCGCTGGCTGCTGTGACGGTGGGGACGGCTAGATCGATGACGCGATGACAGGAAGTCTGGGGGATTTCAGTGATTGTGATTGTGTTTGGACGATTTTTGTGATTGTGTTTGGATGATTTTGATTGTGTTTGGTTGATGGGGATGATGTTGATCTTAGTGATGATGATGATGACGGAGAGCTGGCTCGATGTATCGGCTTGATTCGAGTTGATGGATCGAGCCAATTTTTTGGATAGTGAAACCTCAAAGGTGTCGGTTCCTAAACCGGCACATTTGAGAACACCACAAAGGTGTCGACTAATAGGTGCCGATTGGAAAACCGGCACCTATGGGGTTTCCCAACCGGCACCCATAGCTATTTCTGTAGTAGTGATGTTAGGCAGTGTAAGTACTGTTTTCCAATTTTTCTTCATTTTAAATAGAATACTACACTGTCTGATCAATCTAGTTCTCCCTTTCCACATTGAAGTTGCTTTGCCAAGAAGCACTAGTGCACAAGAAGGCATTTAATCTGGTACATAAAGTATAAAACCACTACCCCCATGGATGATTCACAAAAAGGAGAAAACAACAACTCTGCAAAACTGGATCAAAGTTCAGAAGCTAGAAGTGACAAGAAACAGCGCTCAGAGGAAGATGAGAGGAAGAGCATACAGGTGAGCTGAGGAAATTTGCATTTCAATATCAAAGATGAGTGCCACAATTAATACTTAGTACAATGAATGTTAAATCTCAACTCTCCTTTTATTTAATGGTGTAGGAAGAATACATAAAAGCTTACAATGAGGCCCTCCAGAAAAGTGAAGGAAGAAGAGGCCAAAAGGGAGAGTACAAGAGGAATAAAGCTGCATTTCTGACCAGCCAATTGCTTATGATGCACAATTTTTTAGAGGCATTTTGGTGCCAAATCAAAACATGATGATGATAGTGAATCTGATGATGATGATGATGATGATGATGATGATGATGATGATGATGATGATGATGATGATGATGATGTCATTGAATTGAGAGTGGAGCAACCAACAGGTATTTCCTTCAAGAGTTTTCAATACATTAATTCAGTATAAACTTTTATTTCTTGAAAGCTTGTGTTGCTATTTATAATTTCATAGAGGAGCCAATATTCTCTAAAATATTAATGATGCTTTAGCATTAACCATTCTATTTGTAGTCTAGCTTTTTCTTGATTCTTCTAGTATTCTATTGCATACTCCTTGTCTTTGTATAATAAAAAGGTAGTTCTTTGTTATCGTTGTTTCAAATGTATATGACATTACCATCAATCTTTAGTTTCTAAGACTTGTCGTTGAGTCAACTAGTGATATGGTCTGGTTTATGTGATTGCCATGATGAATTCTCGAAAATGTTAGTGATACAGTGTTTATAAATATTTGAACTAAAAGCTCATGTTGTATTCTTTTAGCATGTCAAGCTTCGCCTTAACTATAATTTGTTAGTTTGACTAATGTAGGGAATACTGTCGAGGCATATGGATTGGGAAGAGGGTTGAAAACTTGCTACTTGCCTACTTCCTCAATATAAGAATGTGCTAAGTTGGATAGTAGGACTAATGGCTCAAGTCCAATTGAGTGCCAGTGATAAAATGTGTTGAAGGTCAACCACAGTACCCTACTGTGAGCATGAAACTAGTTTGGGCCTTGGCTTAAATTAAATAAAGAGGAATTCTGCCCCTCCACTTTTTCCATTTCAAGATTTTGGAGAATAACATGACCTCCTGCCAAGGTTGTCAAATACTCCTACTACAGTTGTTGAGTATCAATAGTGAATGATTGGGTGTATTCTTTGCTTACGCATGGTAATAGTGAAGTGAATAGCTGTTAAGAAAAAGGAGTGCTGGCCAGCAGTGTTTGCAACTCCGAATAAAATTTTGGTCATTTCAGTGGGGGTCCGATAGTAGTGCTGGCCCCCAATTTTAGTTATTTCAGTGGGTTTAGACTGCATTAAGGTGGCTAGCAGTGTTGGCCCCCCAAAAGGAACCAAACCCTAAACCCCCCCAACAGCCAAAAAGCCCGCCTTGCAGCCTGGACTCCCTAGGCGGTGGCTGCTATGCTGTTCCTAGAGTTGGTGTAGGCATTGGCCCATCTGTTTCTCCGGTTCTCCTGTGGGCACGCCAGCTGGTGGATGTTCTTCCTGATTTGCTCTCTCGATCTGTCTCCCGCCTCTCGATGTGTCACTCTGCACTATAGTAGTGTGCACACTGATTTGTAGGCATGGAAGATCCTGCATATGTTGGTAGGGGAAGAGGTAGGTGTCGTGGTGGTCTTGGACTGTCAGGCAGGCAGGAGCAGCAATTGGACTTGATGTCGGGCAACAGTGGTGGCAGGGGGAGGGGAAGGGGATCAGCAGCAGCAACAACTGTTGGAAGAGGAATGAAGGGCGGCAATCCTGACGCTGGTTGGGCGAGTGAGAAACAGGGCAGGTAAATACTTATGGCATTTGATAATTCATGAGTATTTGGCAATGATTGATTGATTGTTCAGTTATCTATGTGATTCTGAGATGTATGCAATTTGTCAATGAGTATTATGGACTACTTTATATTACTTTTGTCACTAAGACCAAGATGAAATTAACTCATCTTGCATTTAACAAAGATTAAGAAGTGTGTGTATGTATGCAACCAATCAGACCAAGGTCAATAAGAGAGCATATGTTGCCACCTCCAAAAAATCACCATATCATCTATAGTGAGCAATATAGCTAATGTCTACAATAGAAATATTGTAACACAAATATTTTACTATCTTTGTGGGGTCCACCATCTTCTTCTCTCTTTCTCTTTCTCTCTGCTACCCTTCCCTTCCTGTCTTCTCTTCCCGTGAAGATGATGTGATCTTTACTATTGAATTAAAATATTTTAATGAATTTCCGTAGTAAAATGTTATTAATCAGCTGTATTTTATTCTTGATATAGACGAAATCTCAGTGGCCACTTATATTCATTTTATATGTGCAGGTTAAATTTACAGTTGATGGTGATTTCATGCCTATCTCAGAGAGTAGCCTAAGAACTGCTATAAAAGAGAATTGTTCCAGTGGGAAGTTCAGCCCAGAAGTTACCCTTGCAGGTAAGTTTGAATCTACATTTGTTGATATTGTGATCGAAATGAAGATGAAATGAATTGTACCCAATCTTAATTTTTATAAGGACCTTAAAACATATCGTCATTTCCTTCTGAAATTTCTCTTCTGTCACATGTGAATGCAGCGTCACTCTTGGTTGGGAGCGTACATTGCTCTGTACAATTAGGCTGAGTTCGTTCCTCTGCCTTCCCAACTCAACCCTTCTTTTTTTTCACGCGCACGCTTTTCGAACTACTAAACAGTGCATTTTTTTGCAAAAAGTTTCTATACAAAAGTTGCTTAAAAAAATCAAATTAATCTATTTTTGAAAAAAATTAGCTAATATTTAATTAATCACACGCTAATGGACCGTTCCGTTTTCCATGCTCATTGTTGATTTTGGGAAGACACTCCAATGAACAAAGCCTTAATGTACTGACAATTTCCATCATGTTTGGATTTTGAGGCCTGAAGCTTATTGTTTTCCATGTACTGTTTACGTAATACATATCACATCACATCACATTTTTTTATATTCCCGTCAAAATCGTATTTTCTTTTACTCATTGCGTGTCATGCTTGCTACTGCATTAGATAGGGGTTTTATAGGGTCTGTTTGGAGAGTTTCTGACAGCTTCTTTCAGAATCAGAAGCTCCTCAAATAGTCCAGCTTTTTATCCAGTTTGTCAGAAATTATCGTTGTAGAATCCAAAAAATAAACTAGAAGCTAAGAAACCTAGTTTTTTTCATAATCTCAGAAGCTAATTACCAACCAGTTGTTTCTTATAATCTTAAGATCCCCAAATAAACCCATAGTCAGCGGAGGAGGAAGTCATAAGTACAACACAAATCCTTTCTTCCTATATAATTGGAACCCACTAAGTACAATAATGGCTACAAAGCAGGTTCCACAGTAAGCCATGTCATCAGAATTAGGTAGGCCATTGGATTGCATCTGAACGCAAGGTTGGTTGGTCGACCTTACAACGTTAGACAAACTCGATCATCCGATGTTATTGCGGATTAGGCCCATGCGTGATGTGTCTTAGCCCAACATATATAACCACGCGTCCACGCGCAAGGCCCGCCGTCCTCCTTTCCTTCCTCTTTTCCCGGCTCCACACGACGCCACCTCCATGGCTCCTCCGTTATCCATTACGATTTACGACATGAGGTGGCGCGAGTTCCGTCTGCCGCTTCAAAATTGGTACCGGTCTCAGATGCGATGCTGCAAATCAAAGACTTCGTACCGCGCTTGTATGATATGAGCAATTGAACAACACGAACCATCACAAATAATTAGTGGGGAGATTAAGGGCCATGTTATTGGTTAATCCTATTTATTCCTCTCCTGGCTCCTCATCGATCCCAAATCAAAGCAATCGTCAATGACGTCCTCAACAGCACAGGGTAGCATCTGCGAGCATTATTCCTGAGTTCTGGCAGCTGATTCGATCTTCCGTCACCTGGTTACTCCAGAAATAGCAGATTGCATACTGCTCGCCGAACCGCTGCCTCCCACTTTTGGTCAGTGTTCGAATACTTTTCAGCCTATATGAATTGAATTGAAGAGTTAACCTGTCTATTTGTATTTGTTTTCTCGATAGTCAGGACTGCTCTACACAATTATCTGTTTTATATCACCTTCCCTACAGGAAGAAGCTAATAGTCGGTTTCATTGTTCCAAAATGGACCAATAAGTCAATTCTAATCACGTACAGTAAGTCCATCCCTGTTCTACATTCACTTCTGTTATAGTTTCTTATTTGCAACGCCTGTTTAATTTTTCTTACCCGTGTAGCAGAACTGAGATTTCTTATAGCACACCTTGGGTAAACACAGAGGTTTCTTATAAATCAGTTTGGTATAAAACATGAGCAGAACTTTCCACTGTCTAGACTATGGCCAGATCTGTATTTTCACATCTAACAGTCTCAACTATGGCCAGTCGCTGGCCTCTTCGTCTTTGGCATTCAGTCTCTCAAATAGTTTCACTGGATCCCTGAATACATATCGCTGCATATACGTTTTCATAATTCAGTTGATTTCATTGTCTCCAAATGTTTGCTTATTATGCAGAAAAAACAAGGTTCACACCATGATGATAGTTGGTCGTCAGAATGTTCTCCCAGCTGATTGCACTAACAGGTTACTCTGATTCCCCGACTGCATGGCATATAGGAGCTAACAATTTCATCCTCTTTAAGTCCCATCAATCAGGAAAAAAAAATTCAGCTGCCCCTATTTCTTCAAATATGTGTTGTCTTTATATATTAAATGTTTTCATGCTTACATGACTATGTAATCTTAAATGCAACTCGACTTTTAGGATAGGCAAACTGATGTACTTTCGCTGAAATTGCTGATGCTAATTGTGCTGGTGCATCAGTATATGGAGATATGATCTTCAGTGCCATGGAGCGTTCTATATGTATATCTTTGAGCTCATTCACTGCATGACTTCTTTCATGAGATGTTATGCACATGCGATGGGTTTGCGAGTAAGCACAATACAAAAATATTGTCTAAGGTTTTATTGAGTGTGCACATTTTCTCAAAAGTTTTTTACGTGTTAATGAAATCTTGCAGCATCGTATGGGGTAACAATCTAGTAATCTTAACGAGGCATCCAAAAGACTGATCGATATGGATTAGAAAAAGAATGCAGACAAGTTATAATTAGTCATCCTGATTAAAAATCCACTAAAAAAGCCGACGCATGCATGGATTGCACAGTTCTCATTGCCACATGCATGGATGTAGGCAAGTGCTCCAATACATGCACAAGGTTTTTCTACATGCGACTTAAATAGCTATAGAAAAAATTAAAAAAACAAATAGTAACATCATTTGAAATGACATAAATCTATAAACAAACGTGCATGAATAAATTCGTTTTACAACCATAGAAACAAAAATAATAGAACTATGAAGTGAATAGTACCTGTACTTGCCAACAAAAGTTATTTTTTCATGTGTAGATCGAATTTAGACTAATATATTTGTCTAAATAGATTTAAATTTCTTTTAGCACAAACATACAATCTAAATTTAATCTACACGTGAATTTAGACTTGTAATATATCTTGTCAAATTTTATAACTTTTTTAATTACTATTTAGACCGCGTGTATATATTTAGGTGTTATTGTATATAGGTGAAAAATACTTTTCCATCCAACACACCTCTTCTCGTACCCTTAAAATAATATACACCTCTTCTCAGCTCATTGCCACAAATAAGTAAACAGAGCTTGCGTCTTGCGGTGATGCTAAATATTCTTTTCATTTCTAATTGATCATCATATAACTTTACTTTTTTAAATTATTCTCAAATGATCATTATATTAGTATTCATTTCTTAGGTCTACTCATTATCTGTGTATGAGAGTCAATGGACATCGGTACATGCATCCATGCATACAATCGTTTTCAACTAATATATAGTAATTTCTTGATTTGTTAATGGCTAGAAAAGATGAGAATAGCGCATGCATCGAGTTTGTTATCAGTATGAGAGGGTTATTGGATTTGCATTGCTGTAATATATGATGATGAATTCAGAACAGAGGAAGTAGTCCAGACGGTGATGAGGAATTAATGATGGCCCAACTGGCCATTAATGCATGCCAACGATGATAAAAAAAATTAACTATAATCAGACATCAGTAAACTAAACATATAGTATCATCCTTGACAACAACACTCGCACACGTGTATTCCAATTGCGACTAGCAGTCTTCGTACGTATTTAATTTGAGCATTAACTTAACGTACGTATATATGGCCGTGAAGTACGTACGTAGAGCATTTATTATGTTAATTAACGCATGCATGCAAGTGTTCATGCATCAACTAATGCATTCATGAACCCATGCGTACACGTACGTAGACGTAGACGGCATACAACGTTACGTATGTACCAGCTGGAAATATACGTGCATGCACGCGTATATATGCCTCATGTGCACGAACTCAACAACTCAAGGACGCACGTGCGACGACGTTTACTCGATCAGTGATCAGTACTCCAACTCGACACGTACGTACGTACGTACGTGCAAGTGCAAACACAATCACACATTGATCAATGATCAGCTAATTAATTAACGACTAATTAATTAATTAAGCGGCGTACGTGTACAGTCCCATGCATGCATGCATGTTAGATGGGCCTGGCCCCTACCTGAGCTGAGCCCTAGACCATCATGTACATCTCCCTTGTCTTAACCCCCAAACTAACCAGCCATCCAAATAAAATTATACGTGAGTCAACCCACAAACTCACTTATAACTTAAATAAGTAAATAATCCATTGAACTAAATAAGTGAGTTCGTGAATCAACCCACTTACAATCTTACATCCAGGCCTCCTCTTTCCATTACCTCCAACGAAGCTACAGCGTATGGGACTCCTCTCTTCTAGTCTCTTTCATCATCCACGTCACTGGTCGTGCGTCTCCCACCACCTCCCACGCTCAAAGACCCTAAACCAATAGGCGTTGCTCGATGGCAGGTGGACGACAGAAGCAACAATCACCTAGCTTGGCACCACTCGCGTTGGCGTATCGCAGGGTTTGTAATTTCGTTTCGAAATTTTGAAAATTCGCTTCCCACCGAGCACGCTCATATCTCGTCCAAAATTTTCCCGTTTTTATAATTTTTTTTGAATTTGGTCAAATTTTATTCAAAATTAGTCAAATTTTCAAATAATTTTGGTCAAAAAATTCCGAATTTTTCAAATTTTCAATAATTTTGGACCCCGGCAAAAAAAACAATTTCAAAATTGAAAACACTGACGTATCGCTGCACATGTTCTTGAACTGGCCGGGCCAGACAGAGCACGACACTGATCACGGCTTCATCGTACGTCACCACCCGCTTCCTCCTGCTGCTCCAGCTTCAAGCTCCAGTTGGTACGGGCGTCGGCGCTGCTGTCCAGGTCATCGACAGACTAGAGACAGAGGGAGGGGGGCATTTTTGTAATTCCAGTGTAGTGGGCTCACTTATAGGTGGGATCCACTCAAATTATTATTGATGTTGTAGGGAAATGGATTTTTTATTTTTGAGGGGATATCTACTCGTTTCTTGCGTATCACTTAAATAGTCATAAAAAAATTTGACAACGTAGATTAATATGAAATATATTACACAATCATACAGACCTAATTCAATTTCTACAAGTTATAAAAATAAATAAATTAAACTAAAAATAGTTCATCTACATTCGTGGTTATATTTGTTATTATTGTTATAACTTGTATGAGTTGAATTTAAACTTATATGTTCGTATATATTTAATATTAATCTATTCATTCTATTTTATTTTTTTATAATTATTTAGGTGACATGTAAGAAATGAAGGGTGTTGTTGTTGCTGTTGTTGTTGCATGTAATTTCACTTGTGCCCAACTTAGGTGCCATATCGGATGTTGAAATCATTGTTAAAACCGCTTGGGAAAACAAATTGAAGCAATTTTAATAATTAAGGGATAGCTTCATACTGTGGGCTGCTAGTTTTCAGTTCAGGATGGAAATTGGAAATACTTTTTTTCCATCAACAAATAGACATCAGCTTTTATTTTAATTTAATTTATTAAAATATTTTAAAAAATATTTTTTCAAAGTTTTACAAAACTACACGCCTAACGCCCTTTGGAGGACGTTCTTTAAAAAAATGACCGTATGTAAAACGACATGGCACACGATCGTTAGTACTGCACGGAGGAAAACCGACCGTTTGACAGGCATCTGTAAAATGACGTTTGATTATTTTACAAGTCATTTTATGGGCGGACCCTTTGCATCCTTATAGTAGGGTGACAAGGAGGCTACCTACCTACAAAATTTCCTAGGCCGCTATTTTACAGGTGTCCCCCTCCGTGCGGCCATTAAAATACACCAACAAATGTGACGTGTACGATGTCATAAAAAACACTTTTTGAAAGGACGTTTCCTATATGACGATAAGGGTATAGATTTATAAAACGTTAAAAAAAATTAAAAAATTAAAAAAAATCTCAGCTGTTCTAACCATGGGCTGCAAGTTCCACTTGGGCAGTTGGGCCCTCAAGTCCATTTGCTGTCCGGGACTCCGCATCCTATATAAGACCCACCCGCCGCCGCATTCTATGTCGAGTCGTCGAGCTGAGGGGAGCTGAGTGCTGAGAGAGAAAGAGAGAGAAAGAGAGTGAGGAGGAGCCATGGTTCGAGCCGGACGGGGACGACGCGGAGCGGCGCCGCCTGCTCCGCCGCCACCGCCGCCGCCGCCGCCTCCACCGCCTCCTGCAACGCCTGTCCGCCTCTCGCGCCCTCACCTCCCGCCTATACAGTCTCCACCTCCTCCTCGTCGCGCGGATTCCCCCCTCCTCGCGGTTTTTCGCGTTAGCGATTCGATGCTTTTCACGTTAGGGATTAGGATCTGGTTCGGGATCCGATTCTGGTGAGGTTTTGCTCTTGAGCGTTCGGTACTAGGGAAGCACGCACAGAACAGTTCAATGAAGATGAGTTGAATCTTGGGAGTTATTAATTGTCACCTCGGGTAATTTGCATCACAGATGGCATTGAAACTGTCATTCATCAGCATCTTCCATAACACATCTTGCAAGCAACAGAAGCGTCATGGAGGAATTAGTTAGTTCCCTTCGTTCCATTGCATAAGTGATGCTCTGCAAGAAAAAGCTGAAGCACAAGCATGACTTTTCCTCTACGCGGTAATATAACAGTTTAAGTAAAATTATCCTATTTGATTTGATCCGCCTAAAATAGGCTTAAGTAAAAATTACAACTATATTTGATGCATCAAACATTCACAAATGTTGTGACGTGGGTCAACAAAGATGAACAAATATTCAGTTTTTTAATTTGTCTTTGTAAGCAGCCCAAGATTAAAATTGCTCAGGCGTAGTTCCATGACTTGCAATGTGTGCATGTACTGAAGCCAAAAGGGTAATGAGGACTGAAGCATCCAGTTTTCAGGGCTTATTCGGAACAAATGTAGGAATAGAAAAAACACAAGAATTATACAAGATTACACGTGTAAAACAAAGGATTGAAAAACCTAAGGAATTTAATGGTATGGAGGATTCGGAACAAAGGAATATACACACCGTAGGAATTTCACAATCAATAGTAATCTCATACTAAGCAATGCAATACTGGTAGTATTTCCATCTAATCCACTAGTCTCCGTATAGGAAAGCCTTTATCTTGATCTTATCCCCTCCACGGTTCATTCTCCAAACCCCTCTCTTTACCCTCCGTCCAGCGGCTAAAACAACACCATCATTTTCCCAATCTTCCAGCCCGAATAGCCGGCGGGACAGCAAAGCCAACTCAAGCAACAGGCATCGACGGAGCGTGTACCAGGCGGAGCAAGTGAGGCGGCGGTCGGCTGACGAGCTCACGCGGCAGGGGCAAGTTGCCGCCATGCAGCCCTAATAGCCGGCGGCAGGCCATGGCAAGCTCGAGCGGCTGGCAACCTTGGTTGCTTCTGCCTCTTGCTTTTTTGAATTGGATTTGCTTCTTACTCATGTCCTCCATAGTTCTTGGCTTCTTGCTCTGCTTAGAAGACCAAAAAGCTACATACTTCAATCATCCTATTCAACAAATAAACGAGAATTAGGCTGATATACGAGTCTAGGAGCAGTCTACATCAGTACAACATGAATCATGCCATGCTTTCGCTTGACATTCGAGAGCCAAGCAGTGTCAGTTCAACAGTAATAGCACAGTCAGTAGTAGGCCAAGCACGCAACAATAATGTAAACAAGATACAAAGAACATACCATTAGAAGATGGTACAGGAAAAATCAATCTACTACCCCAATCTCTGTAAACTACCCCAACCAATAATGGCGCGCCTCCTGCATATAGCTCGATGGAATAGCTGAGTGGGGCAGCAGCGGTTTGTACAAATGGTCAGTTCAACAGAATCTGGTATCATGTACATGTAAACTGTGACGAACATATTTATAAGTTATACGAACATATAAAGTAGCGGATGTGAAGGCATTGAAACCTGATAGTTCACTACTACAAAAACGATTTTTTTGGACGAGAGCTCCTATAGTTTCCAGGCGAGCCATAAGTGGTCGCGCCTGGAAAAACCGGTCCCGAGGGGGCCGGTAGTTGGACCGCACGGGATAATGCATTATCCCGTGCGGTTCACTTAAGCGACCACACGGGCTATTATCCCGTACGGTCGCTTAAGCGGACCACACGAGATAATGTATCTTCCCGTGCGGGCCTCTTAAGCCGCCCGCACGGGATAATGCATTATCTCGTGCAGTTCACTTAAGCGACCGCACGAGATAATGCATTATCCCGTGCGGTCCGTTAGGTGGACCACACACGATGAAGCACCATAAGCAGCTTCCAACCCCGACAGTGCCACTTTGAACGTGGTGTTTCTCTATCCAAAAAAAGGCAATTATAGGGGAAAAGGTTTTCAACTTGAATTCTTCAATTGCAATCAATACAAAAGGTATCATGCTTGATCTTCTCTTCCATTTGCTTCCATTTTTAAAAATTTTTATTGGTTTAATGTGAAGATATTTGAATATTTTTTAACTCGGTTTCTCTCTCCAAAAATAGGCAATTTCTTTTGGTGGGAGGTTTTAGACTTGAAATCTTCGATTGAAATCAATATAAAAGGTAATGTGCTTGATCATCTTCTTCATTTGTTTCTGTTTTTGTAAAATTTCATTGGTTGAATGCGAAGATATGTAAACTTGTTTGAATTGTTATTTTGTGCTATTTTTGTAATTTGTAGGTTAAATATTTTGTTTTTTTATTGAACCATTTTTTGGTAACTAATATTGTCTCAGTATTATTATTTGCTGTAAATGACGTTTTAGTTAAAAAGTAGGATTTAAGTTTAATTTGTTTATTTAGAAAACACCGGTAATATAATATTAATTAATGCTGTGAATTTTTTTAGATGGATCGGACATGGATGTATGAGACACGGAGAACTCATCCGGTGTTCATGAGAGAAACATCAACATTTATTGATAAGGCTAAGGCACACGCTGCGTGGATTGCAAGAATCAGAAGATGTGGAAAAATCCGAATGTAATTCTGGGACACATAATTCAGCGTGGATTTGTGGAGAAATACACAGTTTGGACTTATCAAGGGAAAGTCGCTCCTCCTATAGAGATTCGTGATATTTGGTTCGATCAGGCAGAGAATTTTATAATTGAGGACATGTCCCATCAAATGACTGGTGATTTTGGCGGCTCTGGTTTTAACGATGCAGAGGTTGGTATTGATCTTGATCTTGAGGATATGTTACAGCACGCTAAACCAGAGGTCCTAACAGAGAAAGCAAGAGATTTAAACAATTGGGAGGCTTGCAGAAATCAGCGAAAGATCTTTTGTACGATCAATCAAAGGGATGTGACATGGAGTATACAGTGTTGCGGTCGGTGCTAGAACTTCTTAGATTGAAGGCCAGGCACGGATGGTCTGTTACTAGTTTCAATGACCTGATGGGTCTCCTAAGAGCTATGCTTCCTAATCCTAACTTGTTGCCAGCTAACACCTACCAAGTCAAGAAACTAATATGTCCATTATCACTTGGTGTGGAAAAGATCCATGCATGTATTAATCACTGTGTACTTTATCGCAATGAATACGCTGACTTGGACAAGTGTCCAACTTGTGGGGCGAGTAGGTACAAAAAGGATAACAGTGCCACCGATAGTGATGTTGCCGAACCAAATGCATTGGTCGAGCCAGGAAAAAAGATTCCGGCCTTGGTGATGTGGTACTTGCCAGTGAAAGATCGCATGAAGCAATTGTTCTCGAACCCCGCCGACGTAGAGTTGATGAGATGGCATCAAGAGGGTCAGAAAACAAATGGTATGATTCGATACCCCGCCGATGCTCGACAATGGAGAAACTTTGATTCGAAGCACCCAGAATTTGCAAATGATCCGAGATATGTAAGGTTTGCATTGAGCACAGATGGAATGAATCCATTTGGTAACCTAAGTAGCTCGCATAGCACTTGGCCTGTTCTGCTCACCATGTATAACCTTCCGACATGGTTATGTCAGAAGCGAAAGTATATTTCGTTGACTATCCTTATACAAGGGCCAAAACAGCCTGGCATCGATCTAGATGTGTTTCTTGAACCTTTGATGGAGGATATGCAAGAAATGTGGGAAGAGGGTCTACGATTGTTTGATGCGTACCGACAGGAGTATTTTACTCTGCGTGCTATCATATTCGTTACTATAAATGATCTACCAGCAAATTTTTCCCTCTCAGGACAGATTAAAGGAAAGACCGGATGTCTTATATGTCTGGACAACACATCGTACATATACCTGACCTCGTCAAAAAAGTTAGTTTACATGTGTCATCGTCGTTTCTTACCATAGAAGCATAGGTATCGTGTGATGGCTACCTTTTTTGACAAAACTGTTGAGGAAGGTACTGCCCCCGAAGCAAAGGATGGTTCCACGATGTTCAAGCTGACAAAGAACATAAAGGTCGTGTTCGGCAAGGAAAAGACAGCTTTAGGCAAGAGGAAGAAAGAAGTGGTAGAAAACACGCTATCCTTTAAGAAACAATCAATCTTTTTCAAGTACCTGACGTACTGGAAAGACCTGGAGATTCGTCATGCCATCGATGTCATGCACCTCGAGAAAAACGTGTTCGACAGCACCATCGGGACTTTACTTGACATCCCAAGTAAAACAAAGGATGGGTTGAAGTCACGTAACGACCTGGTCAATTTGGGTATAAGGAAAGATCTCCACCCGATAGAGCTAATGAATGGTAAGATTGAGATTCCACCGGCATGCTACTCAATGTCACTAGAAGAGAAAAAAGCTTTCTGTAAATGTCTTCGTGGATTGAAAGTGCCAACTGGATTCTCATCGAATATCCGGAAACTAGTATCAATGAAAGAATTGTCGATTTCTGGATACAACGCTCAGGACTGTCATAAGATGCTTACGGTATTCCTCCCTATCGCTATAAGGGCAGTGAAACCAGTGCACACCAATGTAGTGATAACAAAGCTGTGCTATTTTTTTAATCGAGTTTCACAGAAAGTTTTTGATCCAGAAGAATTAGGACCCCTTCAGCAATTCGCAGTCGAGACAGCTTGCCAGCTAGAGATGTTTTTTCCTCCATCGTACTGGGACATGATGGAACATCTCATTGTTCACATTGTCCCTCAAATTATTGAATTTGGTCCTCTATACCTACATCAAATGTGGGCGTACGAGCAATACATGGCCGTTCTGAAAGGGTATGTCCGTAATCGTGCTCATCCGGAGGGCTCGATGATAGAGGGTTACACAACTGAGGAGGTTGTCGAGTGTTGCCTAGATTATATGAGAGATGTCAACCCTATTGGGATACTGGTGCCTCGATATGATGGAAGGTTATCTGGGAAGGGTACTGTGGGAAGAAAATGCTTCTACGACAACGATTACAAAGCGGCATCAGATGCACAAAGCAGTGTTCTTCAACAACTCGCCATCGTTGCGCCCTACATTGAGCAACACACTTCCGAGATTAGAGCATGCAATCCTGGGTGATTCGACGATTGGGTTTCGAAAGAACAGAAGCGCAGTTTTCCCCAGTGGCTGAAGGATCAAAAGCTACCGTGTGGAGAATCAATCGAGGAAAAAACGATAGAAAGACTTGCAGCTGGCCCAACAAGCCTTGTGACCTCATGGCAAGGGTATGACATCGGCGGATATTCTTTTTACACAAACAACAAAGATAGGAAAAGCTCAGCGCAGAACAGTGGGGTTCGTGTCGAAGCGTTGGACGCAACAGGGAAGAACAAGTCTTACTACGGGATCATACAAGAAATATGGGAACTTGACTACAGTTTAAACATTCAGATCCCAGTTCTCATATGCCAATGGGTGAAAGATAGCATGGTAGATAAATTTGGATTTACGTGTGCTGAACGGAGTAAAATTGGACACATGGATGATCCATGGGTCCTTGCCGAACGTGTTGCATAGGTTTTTTATGTGAAGGATCCTTCCAATGAAAAGATGGACATTATTGTATCGGGCAACCAACACATCATTGGTATTGACAACATTCAAGACGCACACGATTATAATCAATACGACGCCATTGAGTTATTCACAGATCTTCCTACGTGGATGAAACGCATTGAGAGTGTCCTCGACGAATCAAAGTTTGCATCCGTGCGGAAGGATGTTAATCCAAAAATTATGAAACGTTAGTTTGTTTTTGTCTACAATATGTTTTTGTGAGCGAATGTACCAAACTTATGGTATTACGACTGAATGTGTGGTTGTATATCGCACTTATGGTATTTGTGTGGATGATTAATATGTTAATTAATTAATATGTGATCAATTGATATATTAATTTACATTGATTTATTTTTTTTAGGTTTATACTTTCCCGTGGAATAATTAATAAATGGAATAGTATTTACATTAATTAATAAAATTAATATATGCATTGATATTTTTTTAGTTGTATAGTTTTACATGAAATAATTAATAAATGGAATAGTATTTACAATAATTAATATGTTAGTTAATAAAAAAATATTCATAACATTAATATGTGCATTTGTTTATAAAAGGGCGGCGATTATCCCGTGCGGACGGTTTAAGCGGCCCGCACAGAAAGACAGTCTTTCCGTGTGGGCCGCTTAAACCGCCCGCACGGAAAGACAGTCTTTCCGTGCGGGCGCTTAAGCGGCCCGCACGCGATGATCTCTGCCTATATAGGTACGCGCGGGAGCCGAAAATTTCTAAGTCCCGACGAACCCTAGATCTAGTGCCGGCAGGCTGTCAAAATTTTTTGCAACCATCGCCTCCACCGACCACCGCCTTCCTCACCGCCGGCGCCTCCTCCACCACCTCCACCACGGCCGCCTCCTCCGTCCGCGCGCGGCCGCCCCCTCCGCCACCGCCGCCTCCTCTGACCGCGGCCGCCTCCACTGACCGCCGCCTTCCTCACCACCGGCGCCTCCTCCACCACCTCTACCGACAGCCGCCGCCGCCGCCTCCACCGCGGCCGCCTCCTCCAACCGCGCACGGTTGCCTCCGCCGCCGTCGCCGCCTCTACCGCGGCCGCCTCCACCGACCGTCGCCTTCCTCACCGCCGTCGCCTCCTCCACCGCCTCCACCGATAGCCGCCGCCGCCGGCTCCACCGCCGCCGCCTCCACAGCTAGCCGGCCGGCCGGTGCGTTATGTGATTTTTTTTTCAATTTTTCCTGCATAAACACTGAACATTGTTGTATGTGATTTATAAATTATTGTCAAATTATTGTATGTGATTTACAAATTATTGTCAAATTTTTTGTAAATTTCTGATGATATATATGTGATGGAAAAGTTTATATATGTGATGTGAATTTGTAAATTTGTCAATTTAATTGGTTGTGAATTTAGTTAGTTGTGAATTTGTAAATTTGTCAATTTAATTGGTTGTGAATTTAATTAGTTGTGAAATTACTATTATGAAATTATTATTGTGAAATTTATGATGTCAAATTATATAATTATATATATAATATATGTACATGCATTGATATGTATATGCATATATACATATAATTACACGTATAATATATGTATATGCATATATATGTAATCTTGTAGTACAATTATTTTCTTTTAGCTTGTAACAACGCACGTGCATTTAACATGTCCGGACCATGACTAGAAAACATGTAATTCATCGTGTAATCCAACAGTCGCCAAAGCCACTGCTAAAACCATATTTATCAGCATCTGACATATGAAATGTACTACTAATGAGCAAGTAATAAAATTTAATGTAAAAAACAAAACTAAACAAACATATGTCAAAAAGTTAGTACTTTGTTTCATTTTTGCTCTGTGGTGTCATATAACGACAATTTTGGCATGAACACAGTGTGTTTGAAGTAAATTTGTTTGATTTTCACCCTATGTCTTCGAAGTGAAACAATCAAGGAAATTTGACGGCTTAGATCGCGACAAATGCCCTTTATTTGTGTTAAAATCAGATCAAATTACAGATTAATTGTGTTACGACCAACCGTAGATCAAATGGCGACCGAGAAAGCTACATCCGATGCACCCAACGTCGAACCAACACAAGAGGTTTCGAGCGAAGGCACATGGCAGACACCAAGTGATCCGATGTGCCATATCGAAATTACTCCAGCACCACCTGTTGAAGAAGACCCTGACTACATTTCTATGGAGCAAGCAGTAAGTCGAGCCGTAGTGTTTTAAACTAATCCGTCTCCCTCTCGGTCGCGTTTAACTTTTTCTGATGTACGTACAGATGGAAATAAGACGCCAATCAAAAAGAAAGGCTGCCAAGTCTGCCGTCATAGCCGAAGGCGAGACGGACACAGCAACGCCCGGTCCGGTAGAAACCGACACCGGAGAAACACCCGGTCAAAAGAGAAGACGTGGTTAGAGAAGTAAGAACCAACCTCCTAAGGAGACATACTATATCACCTCTCTGAACCAGGATGGGAAGCCACTAGAGCCCAAGATAACAATGACAAAATTCAGCAGCACTTGCAATGTATTGGCTAGAACCCACGGCCCTTTAAATGTAGATTCCTGGGAGCAGGTGGATGACAACATGAAGAACTTCATGTGGAACGAGTTGCAGAAGTGGCTTGTATATCCGCCCGGTTCAGAGGTTCTAGGAAAAGAGTTTGCCTTAAAAACGATGGCGCATAGATGGAGGCAGTGGAAATCGGACATGAACACTCACTACGTGCAAAAGAACAAGACTCCATTCGCCGACTACGGTGGTATTACGCCCGCCGAATGGGACATTTTCGTGGCAAAGATGACAAGCCCGGAAGCCTTAGCGCGGAGGAAAAAGATGTCCGATCTAGCTAAAAGGAACAAATATCCGCACCGGTTGGGCTTGAGCGGCTACGATGGCCACGTAGAGAAGTGGCGAGCAACTAAAGAGAAGTTTGCCGCCCAAGGCAAGCACTTGCTTGTAGATACACTGAAGGAAAGAAGCAAAGACTGGGTTTGGGCACGGAGCACGGGCCAAGTCACCGATGAGGGAGAGATCCGTTTCGAGGATTCGGATATCGAGCGTGTGACCAGTAGTCTGAAGGACATTGCGGAAAAAGAGAAAACAGGGGAATTCATTGCCAAGAGGGAAAATGATCAACTAACAGCTGCATTAAGCAACCCTGAACATTCTGGACGAGTAAGGGGTCTATCGTCAAGGACGAGCTGGAAGGAAGGGTTTCCAGAGGAAGCTACGGGTTACAAGAAACGGGACAGGTACAAACAGAAATTGGAAGAGAAGATAGCAAAACAAGTTGAACAACATTTCTACTCTCTTGTTGCTCAAAATCGTCAAGCCTTCCCAAACTTGTTCCAGCAATCCGAAGAACCCACAGTACAGGTGCCAAGTAGTGTCGGGTCAGTAGACACCGCACCTTATTCAGTAGATAACATAATTGCCCCGACGGCGTGCAGCCTGCTCGTGCCGATAGGAAGGGCCGGGAAGAAAAAGGAGGTGGGTACAGGACTTGCGATACCAGGGCGTCAAATTCAGAACACGCCAATTCCTAAAAAATATGCAAGGGTGCAAGTGGCCAAGGTGCATGCAGAGCATACTAGTTTAGAGATAGATATTCCAACACCGGAAGGGATAGAATTGCTTGGGGATGCGTTGAATCAGTTTATACTATGGCATCGACGAGATATCCTGCTGGTCGGTCCATCGCCTTCAACCCCACGCCCGCCGGCTCCAAAGATTGCTGCTGCGCCTGCACCGCCTTCTCCACCAGGGCAAGATTCACCACTTAATCGGCCTGCCTCCCCACCTCCCTCCTCCCCTAAACCAGAAGGTCCTGGTTCGCCACATCTGTTAGCCCCTGAAGTCCACACAGAATAACCTCCTCCGACACCACAGTCAGCATTGGCGCTACCTGAAAGGCCTCTCCTGAGAAGCACAAGTCTTCCAAGTCCAACCAAGCTTGAACCTCGTCGGCTTATCCCAACAATGATTAGGTCAACTTATGATAAGAAAAAAATGGCCGTATACGAGGAAATGTTAGTGTTTCAGGCTTTCAGGGGAGAGCGCTGACTGACAAGAAGCAGGATGAAACTCCACAGTTGTTGGATTCACAAAAATCGATGAAAAATCAAATGGAGGACCTGCAAAACTGGACTTCCGACGAAGTGCCAACAAAGTACGCGTTCGGGAGGCCGTTCCTGCCACTGCACGTCATGGAGGGTCTGCCTTGGGAAATGAGGCTGATGCATGACTGGTATCTGAAGGCGTCTAAAAAGGGCATGGGCATGATTACTATGAAGGTCCCGGATAACGGTTTCACCAGTGGACCAAATGGGATGCTGGTAATCGATTTCAACGACCTTCACGCATTATTCAAGCTGGACAAATTGGATATAAATCTTGTTGCTGCGTTTTGCCTGTAAGTCAATCGTATTTAATGTCATAAATGAATTCATTTGCTAACTAACTTTTGATAAATTACCCGCTGCATTACTTAGGATGCAATTCCACGCCGCCGAAAAGACCAACCATCCAGTAGGATACATCAACCCAATAAGGGTTTGCTGGACGGAACACAGGGTGAATATTCGTGTAGATTCCGCTGAGCTCAAAGGTAAAACGACGTCCGAAATAAAAGAGGTCGTCGAACAAATGCACAAGAAAAAGATGGTCGCCGTAGCACTGTACTTGGGCAGAGCGATGGTCGCGCACAAGGACAAAACTGTCCTCATGGTCCCTTATGCGCTGCAGTACGTAATATTCTTCCGTACTACTGATATTTTAGTACAATATCACCTACAATTAACATATCTTCTTTGCAGCGATCACTACATACTTTTTCTGGTATATCCACGGGATCACTTGGCCGTGGTGCTGGATCCGGCACACTATGACGGGGAAACATTTACAGAGTTTCTCATTATATTAAATTTGTAAGTCCTGTTATGCACCATTTACTAAATATTGGCTGTTGTACTCTCGAAGACACATAATTGATTCAAACAATTATTTTGTCTTTATAGAGCACACAAATATTACGTAGACCACGGTGGACCAATCAATAATCCACAAAAGAAGAAGCTTCTCGTGAAGACAAAATGGCCGGTAATT
This sequence comes from Oryza officinalis, assembly GCA_008326285.1. Classification (NCBI taxonomy): domain Eukaryota; kingdom Viridiplantae; phylum Streptophyta; class Magnoliopsida; order Poales; family Poaceae; genus Oryza; species Oryza officinalis. The sequence continues at coordinate 16,665,530 of BDMV01000007.1, forward strand.
ACATGTCCGTTATAATGACATTTCTTATATATACTTGTTTCACTCAAAATATTGATGTATACAATTTTATTCAACATAGTGTTTTAAGCAACCACCACAGACTAATTTATGCGGATACTACGTATGCGAGATGCTTAGACTCAACAGGAGATACACTACAAAGTTTGAAGAAGTAAGTCCAGAGAAAATATCTTTTTACACATTATAAGATCTTGTATAATTTTCCTAACTATAACAATGTGTATTCCTTCTTAAACAGATCCCGTCAGTTCCAGTTGTAGCGAACCGGTTCAACGATCGAACAATACTAAACTTGTGTGCAGATATTTGTCGCTTCATCCGTCGCGATGTCTGCAACCATTTGGGCGATTTCTATGATCCGGAGAGCCAGCCTGCGACGGAGGATACCTTCAAACGACTTAGAGAGTAGGAAAAAGAACATATGTATACTAGCTAGTACAAACATTTCTAATTAAGTATATATTTTATGTGGTTTTTTGAACTTTTGTAAATTACGAGACGCGATGATATGTATATATGTGATGCGTACAATTTAATATTTTAATTCCATGAAAAAATAATTAATTAAGTTTAATTCTTAATACGTGCGATGTGTATATATACTATTACTGAGAGAGAGGGAGAGAGAGGAGGGAGGGAGAGATAAGCCAATATATGCACATAAAATAATATATGCACAGAAAACAATATTTTATATGCACATAAAATAATGGTAGATCAATCTTCCCGTGCAGTCCACTTAAAGAACCGCACGGGAAGATCGATTATCCCGTGCGGTCGGCTTAAGCAGCCCGTACGGGATAATGGATCTTCCCGTGCAGGCTGCTTAAGCCGACCGCACGGGATAATCGATCTTCCCGTTTGGTTGGGCCGCCCGCACGCGAAAATGGTCTTTTCCCAGACCTTCTCGCGCGTGCGGGCAGCCCTTCCGCACGGGAAGATGCCTTTCGGCCCGCACGGAAAAACCGTTTCTGTAGTAGTGGTTAAAACATATAATGGTAGTAATAATACAAGGTTTCAGTGTGACACACCTAGTACAGGATGTGGATACATTCAACATCTCTTCACCTCCTGAAAAATCTCTTCTAGCATATGGATATAAATATATCTTCCTATACAGGACAATAGCACCAAGATAGTAAACCAATACACTACTAATAAGCTTTGACCACAGCAAGCTCCAATATCCACTAAACAATGCGAGATGATCCAACACTCCTGTATCAATTACTCTAGTTTTGCTTATGAAAAACATTGAGCCACAGATAACTGCAACACAAATAAACTCTACTTCTCAATTCACAATAACAAGCAGATAGCAATTAAATCGTTTGGTAAAATACCCATCAGGGAAGAAAAAAACGGAGGAGATGGGGGGCTAACTTGCCTCGAGGAGAGGTTGAGCATGGTGTATGCAAGCTTGACCTTGCCGATGCTACCAAAGGACTTGAAGCTCACCGTGGCCTTGCGAACTGCCAGCGTCGCTGTCGGGTGCTGCCATGCCCACTCGAACTGACATCACACAGATAGGTTCACCTGAGCAAGAAGCAGGGGACACGAAAACAACTACCCTATCAAAAATCTACACAAAAGGACATTTTTTTCGTGCAGGGCCTGGTAACAGATCTTGAGATAAATCCAATTGCAATTTAATAATGCCACTAAATTGCTACATCAGTTGGTGTTATGTTTAATTTGTTCCACTTATACACATATATCGGTATTATTAGTCGGATTCCATATTTGTTCTATAGAGTTTGTATGAGGAACAAAAAATTTGGTTTTCAGTTTTGCAGCCAAAGTTGATCGCATATTTAAAAGGAAATGATGGGAACTGGAAGAAAACTGAAAACAAGTAGCAGTAAAAGTGTGACAGATTTAATTACCTCCTCTTAGTGCTTGTGTCAATTGTTTGCTGAAGGAGATTGATGATGTGACTAATGTTTTTCTCGTTAGACACATCACAATGTTTTGTACCACCAGGCACAAGCACTTTCCTCTTTTTGGTCACCAAATCACTTGAGGAAGTACGGTTCAATGTACCCAATGATCTCCAATCACTGGACAGTGGGGCAGGTGACAATTCCCAAGAAGCTGTATCTTAACAATCCCAGCGATGCAGGGAGAGGCAGGAGTGGGACGGAGAGAGTACGAGCGGAGAAGTTGGAGAGGCGCTGGCCGCTGGGCTCCTCGGGCCGATCGCAGGAGGAAGCTGCGGAGAAGCAACCGGTCATACGATGCTGCTAAACTTTGTTCAGCTTCCTTCTCCACTAAGATTTCTTCTCAAGCAATCTTAGCCGTTCAATACCAATAGATGATCCGACGGTGAAGAAAATACAGGTGACGTGGCCCGCGCCGTTGCTCTCACCATGAGTGCCCCTTTCTGTTCTCCGATGACTAACGGGGCATGATGATGGTGCGGAGTGCGTGTACTTTGATAGCAAGGAGTGGGCAGTATTAATCACGATAAGGCTATCAAGCCCTTAGGAGAAAGACATGCAGTCCCCAATGTAAAAATATGAGTAGGCTGAAGAAATTAACATAAATACGAAGTTGAAAGAGAAGAAATAGAAACAACAAGAACATAAAGTAAAGCTGGCAACAATAACGATACAACAGGAAGCTGCTTAGCTGGAGCATGCAGTAGGTCATTACTGACAAAACTGTTACCATAAACAGTTCCCTAAATGCACTTTAATATGGTAGTAAAAAGTAATTACCAACCCTAACTATTAACTAAGATTGTGTGATCTGAATGAAAGAGTATCATCCAAGTACATTCACTAGTACATTCTAGTTAAGTGTCCATATAGTTCAAATGAAAGGGTATCATCCAAGTACATTCACTAGTACAAATGTCAGAGGAAAAGATCCTGCTTGTACCAAACTGACATAACTATTTTTTATGATTTATGAACACCTAGCTAGTACTCCAACACGAACCCAGCTATATGAAAATGAACATAAATATCCATCATGTTCTACAATACATGTACGTAAAACAGCAGGTTACATATTATTCATAAACAAAAAAACAGCTATCAATACAAGATCTAGACACTAAATCATAACAAAATGTAGGGATGGTGAAACATCAAATTGGCTAGGATAAAGTATGTATCAGTGTATCAGTAATAACTCAGAGGTGCAAGTGTAACCAAAGCATCAGTACTTAATGAAGAGAGACATATACATCAATCAATTCTTTGGGTGTTTTATCTCACAGGAATAGTTTTAAGATTGATGCCATCATATTTTTGAATCATCTTTANACCAAAACCCCCCCCCCCCCCCCCCCCCCCACAAAAAAAAACATGATGTTGCATTACTTACTCCATGTACATCATCTTTTCATCTAACGAAAGTTATGCATACCATGAAGCACTAGTGAATCTAAATGTACTACAAGGAAGCACTAGATTCACTACAAGGATCAAAATATGCTTTCATTCAGATCACATGGTACTAGTGAATCACAAAGCATGAAGTGCTAGATTGTCTAGTGAATCTAGTGCTTTGATCCAGATGTGCTAGTGAACCACTAGTAAATCACAAACCATGAAGCACTAGATGCACTACAAGGATCAAATCTGCTTAAATGTAGCAGAAACACCAAGTTTGCCTATTTCAGAAATGACTAATATATTTAACTGGCTTATTAAAGCAAAGAAAATTTAGCAAGCAAACTAAAATTACATAAAAGGAAGCAGAAAAGATCAATGTGGGAGGCACAATCAAGAATTCAAGATTCCATAAAATCAACAATTTTAAGCTCCACCTCCAAGGTTGGCACCCCTGCTCCAAGTCAGAGCTGGTGATCTGCGGAGGTGTTTGACTAGAGTCTGGCATCCTCAGCCTATCTATCAGCATAATCTCTTCCCCTCAAGACAGAAGAGTAACCAAGGGAACTGGAACAAATGAGAGAAGTTTGCAGTGAAAACTTCACTTACAGGAAAAGTGAAAGGCAAAATCCTCAAAAGATTTTTGTTAACTCTTCTAAAACATTCTTTCAAATCCTCAACCTGTGTATCAGGAATGCAGGATGATCTCTTCCCTTCAAGATAGAAGAGCTGCTAAGGAAACCGGAACAAGTGGGAGAACTATGCAGTGAAAACTTCACTTTTCTGAAAAGTGAGAGGACAACATCCTCAGAAGATCCAGTAAATTCTTGTATATTTTCTAAGTGCCAATACAAACCTGTGCAAAGAAACAAACCAATTTGTTGTATAACAAAAGCAGGTCTGGAAACCTACTTGATTGTGTTTTTTCAGTAGTTCTGCTGCAGAAGCAATGTGTTTTAGTTAAAACAATCAAATAATCAGCTACAACTAAGCATAGACAGATCAAAAACAAACACATATATATTTTAATATATTGAGGTTCCACCACGCTTTCATAGAATATCTCTTTTGATCTTTATTTGGGCAAGTTCTACTTAAATGATCTGGTGAATTACATATGAAATATCTGCATGTTCTATCATAAGTTTTCTTTGGGTTATACCTTCTTACATTTCGTTTATGTAAGAAAGGTGCTCTATTATCTGATCTTCTTAAGAAGTACCTTTTCTTTGTCCTTATATTATTGTTATTTCTACTTTGATGTTTATGGTTTCTTTTATTCCTAGACCTATCTTCTCCATATGATAAAGATGTTTGTACTATTTTATTGCAAAAATTATAATCAGAATGTTTCATTGACCTTTGGGCTTGTATTCCTGTGCATATTTTCCTTAATTGTTTGAACACGAAAGTTATAACTTGAGAAATATTAATTTTAGCTCCTTCAGTTTCCTTTTTATGTTCCTCAAAAATCATACTACCTAATAGGTCAGGTAGTTTATTAAAATATCGCTCAACTATTCCCTTATTGTATCCTTACTTAGCAGTTGTTGCATTATATAGATAATGTTGCGAAAATTCCAGCTTGTTAATGTTAACTTTTCTATTTCTTTTAATCTTTCATTTTGTAAGGTTGTGTATTCTAATTCTAGGTCTTCAGCTATGATAATATTAGATACTATATTTGCGAAGTTGTGAGGATTACTTCCTGCTCTTTTTAGCTCTTCGTAGTTATTAGGATTCTTTTCAACCCATTGCTCCCATAAGATTTTAGCAGATTCACCCAAAAATGTTTCTAAATAAGTTATCATATTCTCCACCTTATTCCCTATATTGTGCTGATTTTGTATATATTTTTGAACTATTAATCCCTTCCAAATACTAATGATATTTGGCTAGTCTATGGGATCATGTGCTGCTAGATTTAGTATAGCCCCATCACATTTTTGATTTTGAAATTTTATTGGTTTCTCAAAATCTCTTCTTTTAGTGCCCATGTGCCTATACTGTACTGGGATATAATTATATGAATACTCTTCTTTTTCTGGGGGCCATCTTCCTGCTGCCCTGGCTGGTCTTTCTCTTTCTCCTTCATTTTTTACAGAACCCTCTCCATATCTTTTCCTTTTTTTGTTCCTAATTCTACTTCCATGGCTTCCATTGCATTATCTAGATTATGCAAACCTACCTCATCCAACGAGTCTATAAAATCATTATATTATCCCACGTTGTCTTCTTCTTCTATATTCTCTATTTCCTCTATCAGATTATTTTCTTCTTCATAACTTTCTAGTAATAATTTCTCATTTTCTTCCCATTGCTCTTCCCACGAAACCTTTGATTTTCTTTATTATCTTCTCTTGGTTCTTTCAATTTTATTTGTTCTATTTTAATTTCCTGGGTTCTGAGGGTTTGTATGGCCAAGTTTTTATCTTTTTTTAGTTTCTTTATCCTGGATAATTATCTATAGATGTAAAGTTCCTTATCTCTAATTTTAGTCCACTCACTTTTCATAGAGTTATTATATTCATCTGCTTTATCTTTTAATTTATCTTCATAATATTTTATTTCACTTTCATGATCTAATTTTTCCATAAATTCAGAAATATTATGTCTTCTGTTATCTATAATATTTCTATCAGATGATTCTATATCCAAATCATCTGAAGCTCTGGACTTATAATTTGTAAATCTAATACTAACATTCCCTTTGCTATCTTGGTAACTTATGAAGTTTTCACGCTGGCTCAAAGTTTTACTTTTTATAAATTCACTAATTGGTCATTATTCTCCTGCTCTTTCTTCACTAATTGGCCATTTTATTCCTTTAGAATGCATTTTTTCTATCACATCATTTACATTGATTTTGTATTTGGAGGCACTTCTATTAGTCAATCTTCCTATAAATTCTATACTTATTAACAAATTTGTTCCTTTAAATTCTTCGTATCCTTTTGTTTGAGAACCAAAACTCATTTTGTCTATGAATTCTTTTACATGCATCATTAAGTCAGGCGCTATATAGATTATCAGCAAGTTTTCATTCATATCTCCTTCTAGATAACCTAGCGATGCTTTATCTATTGTGTCCCATCTTTTATCTAATAAAGTTATTAATATTTTAGCTCCGAATTTCTTTCTTGTCATCCCTTTGATTCCTATTATATACATACCTTGGTGAATATACTTATATCCTGAATATTTTAATCCATTTTCAAACTCTTTAGCTACTATTTTTAATTCTACTGGTTTTGTTAGAACACTTAATTCTACTTCTCTAGATATTCTATATAGCCCATTCTTATTCTCACAAAATCCCATGCAATATACTTGTTGAGGTCTTATTGCCCTTAAAGTATCTCATTAATATCTTTCGAGCTGCTTATCTACTTGTGCAACATCTTTCAGCTCATCTATGTCTTCATATTTGCCTTTTTGTTTATCAGAACAACTATCATCTCTGCTCGCTATTCTTCTAAAGAGACTCCTAGATATGTCCATTTTTCTGAATTAATGGCTTGTGAAGATGAGACTATGCCTGATGAAGCCAAAACTATTTCCTTTCCTTTACTAGAGTTGATTTTGTCTAATAATTCTTTAATATAATCACTATTCTGTGAAATTTTATTTTGCCTTATCTTATATTCTTCTAACAATTTTAATGCAGTATTTAGCTTATTACTAAGAAAAAATATTGTTCTACAATTTGCTTTTATTCTTTATATATGTCTTCAACCTTTTGCTCTAGATCTTCCTGTCTCTTACCCAAATTTATATAGAAATTATATATTAAATCTACAATTAAACATAGTTGGCACTCGACAACTTTGAAGTACCCAATCTTGAGTCTGAAGAAAGAATTAATAAATATGAGCTTAGTGAGAATATAGACAACTATTATACATCAAATTCCAATATAAAGTGCATAGGACTACAAGCATTTGCACCAAATTGGTATAGGGATATTAAGTCTAAGAGGGATATAGAAAAAATTGTTCAAAGATTAGAGGATATCCAAATTATAGGAGAAATTCTTATGAAATATTGGGAGAAAAATGCTATCGAGTGTAAAATTAATATAATAAACCCAGAATATATTATTAAGACTAGCCCAATAGAAACAACTCCGAAAGACATAGAAGAATTTAAGATACATATAGAAGAACTGCTGAAACTAGGAGCAATAAGAGAGAGTAGAAGTCCACATAGATCTGCAGCATTTATAGTAAGAAATCATGCAGAAAAGGTTAGAGGTAAATCTAGGATGGTCATAAATTATAAAAGACTAAATGATAATACTATAGAAGGTGCCTATGATATCCCAAATAAGCAAGAATAGATCAATAGGATACAAGGTAGCAAATATTTCTCGAAATTTAATTTAAAAGCTGGATTTTGACAAGTAAAAATGGCAGAAAAGTCTATAGAATGGACAACATTCACCTATCCCTAGGGACACTATCAATGGCTGGTGATGCCACTAGGATTGAAAAATGCACCTGTCCTATTTCAAAGAAAAATGTAAAATATTTTTAACAATAATCAAGAATTTATGTTAGTATACATAGATGACTTGTTAGTATTTTCAAAAACTTATAAGGACCATATTGCTCATCTAGAATTATTTTTTAGAAAGGTTGAGCAAAATGGATTAATCCTATCAAAGAAGAAGATAGAAATATGCAAAGAAAAAATTAACTTTCTTGGACATGAAATAGGAGAAGGCAAAATTCATTTGTAAGAACATATTGATAAGAAAATTTTACAATTTCCTGATGCTATGAATGATACAAAGAAATTACAACAATTCTTAGGACTTGTAAATTATGCTAGAAATCACATCAATAATTTAGCAAAGTTAGCAGGACCTTTATATGCTAAATTAAGAAAAAATGGTTAGAGATATTTTAATTCTGAAGACATTAAATTAGTAAGATTAATAAAAGAAAAGGTGAAAGAATTAAAACCTCTAGAATTACCATTAGAAAAGAGTTACTTTATCATTGAAACTGATGCATCACAACAAGTTTGGGGCGCTATATTAAAGCAAAGACCTACTAAATTTTTCGCTAAATCAGAAGAAAAAATATGTATGTATGCTTCTGGAAGTTATAAATTAAAAACCGTCAATAATACAGATAGAGATATCATGACAATAATCAATGCAATCAATGCCTTTAGGCTGTACTTAGGGTTTAAAGAAGATAGAGAGATCATGGCAATAATCAATGCAATCAATGTCTTTAGGCTGTACTTAGGGTTTAAAGAATTCATGGTTAGAACCGATTGTGAAGCCATTTGTAGGTACTACAATTAGCTTAATAGCAAGAAAAGCTCAACTAGAAGATGGGTTTTATTTGAAGATATTATTACAGGAAATGGCTATAAAGTTATATTTGAACATATTAAGGAGAAAGATAATAATTTGCCTGACATGCTTTCTCGTTTATCTGAATTGCAGGTATGAAAAGATCAATGAATTACAGCGGAGTCAAATGCTTCACATTTGGAGATGACAACAAGCTCAGAATATTCCCAAAAAATTTAAGCCAAAAAACCATATAATCTTAGATGAAGTTCAAGAATACATTTTGGATAATTTTTGGTACCAATACAATAATAAAAGGGAAGAAAAAGGATATATGTTATCAATATTGAATAGTTTCTCTGAATATTTTCACCTAATAAACGGGTTATTAATGTCAGCTAATGAAGATCATGAAATAATCCAACAGAAGCATATATATGTCGTATTTGATGGAAAGCTCCCGGGGGTCTACATATCTTTTGAAGAAATTGTGGCCCAAAAGATAGATGCTAAATTAATGGGAGGAATATCTTGGAAGAAATATAAGGACATTGATAAGCACTAAGCCAAGCTAAAAAAATATTAGGAATAAATTATTATCTAGAGCCTGCCGCAAAAGAATATATTCAAAAATACAAAAAAGCTAAAGAAAAAAAGGCTCCAGAAATACCCATTAAAATGACTATAAAAGAAGAAGGGTTTTCTAAAAGACCCACATACAAGAAATGCCTAACAAAAGGAGTGGATCCATTAGATGAGGAATATATTGATTGGAAGATAATAGAAAAATTTGAAGAAGCCTCCCTATAATTAAAGAAGGAATTAAAGGAATAAATACTTAAAGAATTAAAACAAGAAATGGATCAGAAATTTGAACAAATAAAGAAGACAGTAGATGAGAAATTAGAAGTTTCTTTTTCTGATTTGGACACAATGGATCTTGGTGGCCATGATCAACCAGATGAATAGATTTATTTAAGCTAAATATGTTTTTCAATATATATTGATAATAAAATATCAACAATTTGGGCGTGGAAGAAAAATAAACGAAGAATTCAGAAGGCTACCCAAGAAGGAACCCAGAAGGACACCCTATAAAGCATAAAGGGACAATATAGGGTGCGGTGAATGACATATCCCTGTGAAGAATAAAACTTTCGGTGGAAAGGCCTCAACTTTAGCCTGCTCTCGTGAAGCCATAGTAGCGAAGAGATAAGCAGGACGCATAGGCGACGCCACCCCTGGCCTCTATAAAAGAAAACTTCGGCCTTCACTCTGGAGACACACAACAACGAAGACACCATTCAGAGCAAAGCTTCCAAGCGCGCCCTCACCCTCCATTCCACCTTTCTTAGTAGTAGTCACTCTAGCCTACCTTGCATAATATATTGAAGCAAGAACTTGTTTGTATCTATCTTTGGGGTTTCCAAAAGGGAACACCGTATGTAAGCCTACCTGTTTAATATGAAGTAATTTTCTTTAAGTATCCCTGTCTGTTTGTTTTAGACAAGTGTTTATGCTAGGGACTTGTAACGCCCGTTTTGTCGCGGCGTTAGCGGGAAAACTAATCTGCTAAAACTCTATTTGCGAAAGTTTGCTCTTCGGTTGAGTCTTGTGGTGTGCCAAGGTCTCGTGTCTCCCCTCTCACTTCAATCCCGGAGAAAACCGCGAAATCGGATTTCAAATCCGAGCCCTAATCCTCCCAAATTCAAATCCTCAGAAAAAGTCTGGATTAGCTCCCTCTGCCCTCGGGCCGGATTCTTCCCGGCCTATTTCCCTCTTCCTTCCCTGGCCGCCCCCCCTGGCCCAGCCCTCTCGGCCGCTCCCTCTCTCCTCTTCCTTCCCTGGGCGCCCCCCCGGCCCAGCTCTCTCTCCTTCTTGGGCCGCCTCGGCCCAGCCGCCTGCCCGGCCGCCTTCTTCCCCCGCTGGGCCGCGCCAGGCCGCTCGGCCCGCACGCGCCCGAGCCGGTCCGCCGGCTCTCTCCCTCTCTTTTCTCTCTCTCTCTTCTCCCCAACGGCCCCCGCCGGCGCCGTTCCGTCCCACCGGCGTCCGCCGCTGGTCCCCTCGGCCCCGCCGCCTGCGCGCTTGCCGCCAAGGCGCTGAGCAGCGCGCGCCCCCTCTCCCTCTCTCCCCGCGCGCGCCTTGCCCGAAGCGGCAAGGAGCGAGCCCCCTTTTCCCCCTTTCTTTTCCCCTTTTCCCGACCGGCCGGCGTCACCACTGCCGCCGTTGGCCGCTAGCGCCGGTCCCCTGCTCCGCTTTGCCGCACCGCCTCTCCCCGGCCCAAAATCGGCATTTTCCCCCCCCCCGAAACCGACCTAGTGCCCTCTAGAAAATCCCCCCTCGCCCCCGGCCGCCATTGCCGCCCCGGAGCTCGCCCCCCCCTTCCAACCGTCGCGCCGCCGCTCCTGCCGTCCACCGCCGCGAGAAGAGGAGCCGGCGCCCTCGTCCTCTTCCCCGGCCCGGGTTCGTGCCGCCTCGCCCGCGCCGCGCCCGCGCCGTCGGCCTCCGGCTTGCCGCCCCGCCGCGGTAAACCTCCTCTCCTCTCCCCCTCCCTTTTTCCCCTCGTGTTTAGGCCGCTAGGTAGGCCGTAGAGCCCCCTCCCGGGCACCGCCGTGGCCGTCGCCCTCTTCTCCGCCCTCTCCCCGCGCCGCTGCTACCGCCGTCGCACCGCGCCGTCGCCAGCCGCCGTCGTTCCCCCGCGGTCCGATCCGAGCCGACGGATCGAATCCCCTCGCTCCCCTCTTGCTCCGGCGCCACTCCCCGTCGCCGGCCTCGCATCGCGCCGCTCGGAACACCCCCTCCGCCGTCGCCGCCGTCGCCCGGCGCCCTCTCCCCTTTCTTTTGCCCGGCCGGCCTACGTGGCCGCCACGTAGGCGCCACGCAAGCGCCAGCCGGCGCGCTCCGTCTTGTCCCCTCCGTGCGCTCGGTCTGCGTAGACCGCGCCGCTGCCAGGCGGGCCCCGCCCTAGCACCCGCGTGGTGGTCGCGGTCCACCGGATCGGCCACCCGCGTAGGCCGCGGCCTGCACCGGCCCATCGGCCCCCTCCTCTCACTCGGCCCAGTCGGCCCCGTGCCCGCGTCGGCCACCCGGCCTCGCTCCGCATCGGCCACTCGGCCTCCTCCCCCTTGGGCCATCGGCCCGAGTCCTTCGGTCCGGCTCGTCGGCCCCGTTGACCGGACCAGGCCGCGCGCCGCTCGGACCAGGCCGTGTCACTCGGCTTGGGCCGCGCCCTTGAGCGCCGGCCCGCTCGCGCCATCGGCCGATTAGGCCCATCGGCCTATTTCTCTCCCGCGCCGATCGGCCTAGGGCCGATCCCTTCGGGCCGCCGGCCCAATTATTTCGGCCGCGCCCGTTCTAATCTTTTGGGCTGCCCTTAGCCGCCCAAAATAAAGTCCAATTTCAGTCCCTCCTTCTTTTCTTTTTCCAGGGAATTAATAATTCCTTTTCTTTATTCCAGAAAATCCTTTAATCTTCGAAAATTCATATCTTTTCAACCGTTCGTCCGATTAACTCCGTTCCACTTCCAAAATTCCTCAAAAATCGAGATCTATCCAATGGCACGCTTAGTGGTCTTTAATAGGGCTTCTTTTTATCGCTTTGTTGAGTCGTCTCGTTTCGCGTGTAGTCTCGGAGCCCGAAGACCCGCAGTGCGCGGATTTCGAGGAAGAAGCTCAAGATCTCGAGCAAGGCAAGTCACCTTTGATCAATTGAACCCATAATTTAAATTAAGTATTTTATTCGCAAACTATGCATGACTTAGGTTACACTTGGCACTTGGCCTCGGTTTGCAATACAACCGGCAGGCCCTACCCATTTGCTGCATTCACCTTCCTTGATATTTGAATACCCTAACACCCTTGTCACCCCTCAGGTGATGCCTCGGTATCCGTACCTCGTGTACGAATATCGGGACTCCCCTCAAACTTTAAAATTGATCACCTGGGTAAAACTTGAGTTTACAAAATGCTTGGAAAACCCGACACTTGGGTCGGTGCCTTGAAAACTAAAGTGAGTTTCTAAAACTCGCGGTACGGGAGACGTACTGGAGGTACGGTCTGCCCGTTCTCGCTCTAAGGACCGATTCCTTGGGAATTACATCCAAGCATATGTCAAGTACGACCACATGGGTGATATGGGACGCCCCTGGCTGAGTAATTAGCTAGGCCAGGGAAATCTTGATGCCAAGGGACAAGTGGATTCGCCGGGGTGGTGTCGGGGAGGACCCCTGGGCTTCCTGGCACAGTATGGTCTGGGACCTAACCTGGTGTTGGTCCGTGGGACCCCTCCCGTTGGCATAAGATGACCCTGAGTCGGCTTTCGAAATGCCTTGTCGTGAAAGCCTCAAGGTCGCCAGACGTGACCGAGGGTCGCGGGCTGGGTGATTCGGGGTTAGTAACGTCGTGTGGGTAAAGTGTACCCCCTCTGCAGAGGTTAACAACTGTTCGAACAGCCGTGCCCACGGTCATGGGCGGATGTGAGGTGATTCCTTAGCGTAGTTTTATTGAACACCTTGTGAACTGCTGTTGGTGTGAGGTTTTCCGTTCTGTGCTTGGTTTAAGGCTGTTGAAGCAGCCGGAGTCGGTGACGATTGGCAGGGAGCCTCTCGTACCGATGTGTTGACTTGTGGCTGTTGAAGCAGCCGGAGTCGGTGACGATTGGCAGGGAGCCTCTCGTACCGATGTGTTGACTTGTGGCTGTTGAAGCAGCCGGAGTCGGTGACGATTGGCAGGGAGCCTCTCGTACCGAGGTGTGTGAGTTGTGGCTGTTGGTGCAGCCGGGTCGGTGAACGATTGGCAGGGAGCCTCTCGTGCCGACAAGAATCAATCGATACATTTTCACTGCTCCGGCCGGATGAGACGCACTTTCTCATCCGTGTCGTTGAGAAGCACTCACTTAGATGTTTCTAAAGTCTTAAACTAAAATCAATTGTGAAAAATAACTGGCTTTCCCTTGAAGCTTGCATTAAACACTTAATTCCCCTGACTTGCTGAGTACTCCCGTACTCACCCTTGCTCTATATAATTAAACCCCCCCCAGTTCTCGAAGATGAAGAGGTGGACCCTGCTGATGAAGAGTTCTTCCAGGAGCAAGCAGACTTCGAGCAGTAGTAGGGTTTCGGCCTTCCCCAAGGCTTTGCTTGTGGCTTAGGGCCAGTCTCCGCTTTCCGCTTCCGCCTTTTTGTAATGCTGTTGTGAACTCGGGTTCTGTCCGCAGTTCCAACCTTGGTTGTAATCCTACTCTTAAATAAAGAGACCGCTGTTGTTGTGATATTCAGTCTTCCTGTTGTACCAGCGCTATTTCCTGGGACTGGTACAGGCATACAGGTCAATCTGGACCGCTCTATCCTGGTCTCCGCCCGGGGCCAGTTTGGGGCGTGACAGAAGATGGTATCAGAGCGCAGCTTTGGCCTAGGACGAAACCCGACGTTAGATGACCGTAAGGATGCTAAGTTCTGAAAAAGCTATTTGCGAAAAGTTCGGTTCTTTTCTTCTTCTCTTACTCTGTTTACAAAACTGGTTACTGACTTCTCTTTCTTTTTCAAAATTGTAGATGGCAGTCAACGCCACCCACAGTTCCCACGGCGTTGGTGAGGGTCACCACGTCGACCAGCTGAGAGACCTCGCTGGCTTCCTTGGCTTCTCTTGTCCCGAGTACGCTGGGTACTCCGTGGACCGCTTCCCTCCCCGCTGTGAGCTGTCCGTGTACCTTTACCCCCGCGGAGGTACACACAGCGCTGGCCTTCGCCCTCACCACTTCAACTTGGCTCGCCCCACGCTCCAGCTCGCGTACCAGGACCTCTCCTGGACCGCTCTGCGTCGCTTGGCCTACGACTACCGTCGTCGCCTTGCAGGTTCGGCCTTCCGGCTGATCCCGCAGCTCCCTCCTGGCCGTGCAGACAGCCGCTACCCTTGCCCTTACCGTGAGTCGCACCCTGCGCTGACGCGCATGGTGGAGCTTTCTGGCGCTCAGGCCACTCAGCACGACCTTCTCCTTGAGGCTTACCGCTCCTTGGCTCGCCGCTACGCCGCACTGGAGGCCCGCCTTGCTGAGGAGGGTGTCACCTCCGTGGACACTACCTCCTGGGACTCTGGCCGCCTTTGCCACTCCAGCCACCTGTCCTTCTACAGTTCACGTGGCTCTGCTCGCACCCCCAGCGGCCCACGCTCCCCCAGCCCGCGTGTGCCGTACTCGCCAGTTTACTCTCCCTACCCCCACCGTGCCAGCCCCTCCTACACCCCAGGTCACACCCCAGTCGTCAGCCGCCGTGGGCTCCGACTGATCCGCACCGCGCGGAAGCGCGTTGTGGGCTCCTCCACCGTGTTCCGTTTCGACCACCCAGCTCCTACCCCGCCAGCAGGCCGCCCTGCTGTCGGCCCTCGACAGGTTCCGCCGGTCCCTTCGCGTGCGCCGATCGACGTGTCCTCTTCAGACGAGCCGACCACCGGAGCCAGCCAGGCAGGAGAGCAGTAGAGTTCGTGTGCTGCAGGTGGAGTTCGTGTGCCAGACCTTTTGTACCGCCGCCAACTCTTTCGGAGTCGTGGCGAGGTAGTGTGTGAGTGTGTTGTTGTGGGTGTTGTCTGGTAGTCTGGATCTCTGAGGTGGTGTGCGTACAGTCAAGCTCGGCGCAGCTCTGTGACTTGTCCACACCCGTTGTTTTAGGTGCTTTCCGAGTTGAGAAAAGCTTTATGACTAGTGTGTGCTTTCTGAGCTCGTTTACTTTACTTCTTTCCTTCTAAGTGTTGTTCTGTTTTCTTACCCCGCCCTTTTCTGGGAGATTAGATGGCTACCCGTCCCCGTCGTGTAGCTCGTGCTCCAGCTCGTTTGGGTTACGAAACCCGCAGGGAAGAACCAGAATCGGAAAATGAGTCAGGGAATGAACCGGTTAATGCTCCAGCTCAGGCAGATCCTGCAGCAAACCGTGCACAGGACTTACCCCCGCCTCACCAGCTTCAGGCAGATTACCAGCACATGATGGCAGTTCAGACTCAGATCTTGCAGGGCTTAGCCCAAGCCATTGCAGGCATCCAGCAGAATTTGCAGCCGCAGGCTCCGCACCCAGTGCCTTTCCATAATAACAATCACAGATCCAAGCTAACGGACTTTCTAAGGTCCCATCCACCGGAATTCTCTCACACCGTCGAGCCCGTTGAGGCCGACGATTGGCTAAAGGATGTTGAGAGAAAACTCAACCTAGTGCAGTGCACCCAAAATTTACAAGTACCTATGGTAATACATTCCCCTGGAAGGGATATAAGGGCAGATAAACTATGCCCCAAGGTTGATATAGTGATAGAAGGGGTTAGCTTCACAGCCAAACCCATAGTCCTAGACTCCCAAGGCCTGGATGTTATCCTAGGGATGGATTGGTTGGCTAAGCACAAAGGACAAATTGATTGTGCCGATAGGACCATCACTCTGCAAGGACCCGGAGGAAAACAAGTGCGTTTCACTCCCCTCCTTCCCGGAAATCGGTCAACCCTGAACAGTTTGCAAGCCACTCCCTTGGAGATGGTACCCATAGTCGACGAGTACCCCGATGTGTTTCCAGAAGAACTACCCGGGATGCCACCGGATCGAGAAATTGAGTTCTCCATAGAGCTTGCCCCAGGCACCGCTCCCATTGCCAAGAGGCCCTACAGAATGGCAGCCAACGAACTGGCAGAAATTAAGAAACAGATCGAGGAACTTCAGAACAAGGGTTACGTGCGACCTAGCTCGTCCCCTTGGGGAGCCCCTGTGCTCTTAGTAAAGAAGAAAGATGGCTCTGAGAGAATGGTGATAGACTATAGAGCCTTGAACGAAGTAACCATCAAGAATAAGTATCCTCTACCACGGATTGACGATTTGTTCGACCAATTGGAAGGAGCCAGAGTATTCTCCAAGATCGACCTACGATCTGGGTATCACCAGCTCAAAATCAGATCAGAAGATATCCCCAAGACCGCTTTCTCAACGCGGTATGGCTTGTATGAGTTCACCGTGATGTCTTTCGGACTCACCAATGCTCCGGCATTCTTCATGAACCTGATGAATAAAGTTTTCATGGACTACTTGGATAAGTTCGTTGTGGTCTTCATCGACGACATTCTGATTTACTCAAAGGACGAACGAGATCATGCAAATCATCTACGGAAAGTAATGGAAAGGTTGCGTGAACACCAGCTCTTCGCCAAGTACTCGAAGTGTGAGTTTTGGCTGGATAAAGTAGCCTTCCTTGGCCATGTCATCTCCACCAAAGGTGTTGAAGTAGACCCCAGTAAGGTTGAGACCGTCCTCGCCTGGAACGCACCCAAGACGGTGTCTGAGATCCGTAAGTTCCTCGGTTTAGCGGGATACTACCAGAGGTTCATCGAAGGATTTTCCAAACTGGCCCGACCAATGACGGAACTCCTAAAGAAGGAAAAGAAGTTTGAATGGTCGGAAGCATGTGAACGCAGTTTTCAAGAACTCAAGAAAAGATTGACGACTGCTCCCGTCCTCACCCTGCCCAACATCCGAAAGGATTTCGAGATCTTCTGTGATGCATCGAGACAAGGTCTAGGATGTGTCTTAATGCAAGACCGAAAGGTGGTGGCCTACGCTTCAAGACAACTCAGGCCCCATGAGGTCAACTACCCTACGCATGACCTGGAATTGGCAGCTGTGGTTCATGCCCTGAAAATTTGGCGTCACTACCTGATTGGAAACAGATGTGAGATTTACACCGATCACAAAAGTCTCAAATACATCTTTACCCAGAGTGAATTGAACATGAGACAAAGAAGATGGCTGGAATTAATCAAGGATTATAATCTCGGTATACACTACCACCCTGGAAAAGCAAATGTGGTCGCCGACGCGTTAAGTCGCAAGACCTACTGTGCTACCGCCCTAGTTTGGCCAACACAGGATGACCTGTGTCGAGAAATCGAGAGGTTGAAAGTGACCGTGGTTCCCACCGGAAACCTAGCCAGTCTTACAGTGCAACCGACCCTAGAAGTTCAAATTCGAGAAGCGCAACGAGAAGACGAGGGTATGAAAGAAATGAAGGATAAGATCCGTAAGAAAAGACTCAAAGGCTTCACCATCGACGACCAGGATACTGTTTGGTTCGGATCCCGCATCTGCATACCAGCCAGAAAGGAATTAAAGGACCTCATTCTGAGAGAAGCTCATGAGTCAGCGTACTCCATCCATCCCAGGAGTACCAAAATGTACCAAGACATCAAGGAATACTTTTGGTGGGCTGGAATGAAGCGAGATGTTGCAGAGTATGTAGCCTTATGTGATATCTGTCAAAGAGTAAAGGCCGAACATCAGAAACCCGCCGGTTTGTTACAACCCCTCCGAATTCCCGAGTGGAAATGGGAGGAGATCGGTATGGATTTCATTACCGGTTTACCAAGGACCCCTAGTGGGTATGACTCCATCTGGGTAATCGTGGACCGTCTAACCAAAGCAGCTCACTTTGTACCAGTGAAAACCACCTACGATGGGAAAAGGCTGGCAGACCTATACATGACCCACGTGGTTTGCCGATACGGTTGCCCAAAGAAGATTGTGTCGGATCGAGGCACTCAGTTTACCTCAAGATTCTGGCAACAGTTACACGAGGCAATGGGTACCAATTTAAACTTCAGTACCGCCTATCACCCGCAGACAGATGGGCAGACAGAACGAGTTAACCAGATCCTGGAGGACATGCTTCGAGCGTGTGCCTTGGACTTCGAAGGCACATGGGATCGTTGTCTCCCCTACGCTGAGTTCTCCTACAACAACAGTTACCAATCCAGTATCCAGATGTCCCCAAATGAAGCCCTGTTTGGACGAAAGTGTCGCACCCTGTTGTGTTGGAACGAGGTAGGCGAAGCGCAAGTGTTTGGACCCGACGTTCTAAAGGAAGCTGAACAGCAAGTCAAGTTGATTCGAGACCGCCTGAAAACAGCTCAGGCCCGACAGAAAAGCTATGCAGATAATCGGAGACGTGATCTCGAGTTTGCAGTAGGAGATCACGTGTACCTGCGAGTGTCTCCACTCCGTGGTCTAAAGAGGTTTGGAATGTCCGGCAAGTTAGCTCCTCGCTACATCGGCCCCTACCTCATCATCGCCAGATGCGGCGAAGTTGCCTACCAGCTTGAGCTACCAGAAGGACTGACAGATGTGCACAATGTGTTCCATGTGTCCCAGTTAAAGAAATGTCTTCGTGTTCCAGAGGAACAAGTTCCCTTGGGAAGTATAGAACTGGAGAAGAACCTAACCTACAAAGAGAGACCAATCAGAGTCCTTGAAGAGGCTGAACGTCAGACTCGAAGAAAAACCGATAAGTTCTACAAGGTGCAGTGGAGCAACCACTCAGAGGATGAAGCAACTTGGGAACGCGAAGATCTTCTCCGTGCCCAGTTCCCGGAGCTGCTCCCTTAGGTGCTGAATCTCGGGGACGAGATTCTTGTTAGGGGGGTTGGTTTGTAACGCCCGTTTTGTCGCGGCGTTAGCGGGAAAACTAATCTGCTAAAAACTCTATTTGCGAAAGTTTGCTCTTCGGTTGAGTCTTGTGGTGTGCCAAGGTCTCGTGTCTCCCCTCTCACTTCAATCCCGGAGAAAACCGCGAAATCGGATTTCAAATCCGAGCCCTAATCCTCCCAAATTCAAATCCTCAGAAAAAGTCTGGATTAGCTCCCTCTGCCCTCGGGCCGGATTCTTCCCGGCCTATTTCCCTCTTCCTTCCCTCGGCCGCCCCCCCTGGCCCAGCCCCTCTCGGCCGCTCCCTCTCTCCTCTTCCTTCCCTGGGCCGCCCCCCCGGCCCAGCTCTCTCTCCTTCTTGGGCCGCCTCGGCCCAGCCGCCTGCCCGGCCGCCTTCTTCCCCCGCTCGGACCAGGCCGCGCGCTGCTCGGACCAGGCCGTGTCACTCGGCTTGGGCCGCGCCCTTGAGCGCCGGCCCGCTCGCGCCATCGGCCGATTAGGCCCATCGGCCTATTTCTCTCCCGTGCCGATCGGCCTAGGGCCGATCCCTTCGGGCCGCCGGCCCAATTATTTCGGCTGCGCCCGTTCTAATCTTTTGGGCTGCCCTTAGCCGCCCAAAATAAAGTCCAATTTCAGTCCCTCCTCCTTTTCTTTTTCCAGGGAATTAATAATTCCTTTTCCTTATTCCAGAAAATCCTTTAATCTTCGAAAATTCATATCTTTTCAACCGTTCGTTAGATTAACTCCGTTCCACTTCCAAAATTCCTCAAAAATCGAGATCTATCCAATGGCACGCTTAGTGGTCTTTAATAGGGCTCCTTTTTATCGCGTTGTTGAGTCGTCTCGTTTCGCGTGTAGTCTCGGAGCCCGAAGACCCGCAGTGCGCGGATTTCGAGGAAGAAGCTCAAGATCTCGAGCAAGGCAAGTCACCTTTGATCAAATGAACCTATAATTTAAATTAAGTATTTTAATTTCGCAAGCTATGCATGTTTAGGTTACACTTGGCACTTGGCCTCGGTTTGCAATACAACCGGCAGGCCCTACCCATTTGCTGCATTCACCATCCTTGACATTTGAATACCCTAACACCCTTGCCACCCCTCAGGTGATGCCTCGGTATCCGTACCTCGGGTACGAATATCGGGACTCCCCTCAAACTTTAAAATTGATCACCTGGGTAAAACTTGAGTTTACAAAATGCTTGGAAAACCCGACACTTGGGTCGGTGCCTTGAAAACTAAAGTGAGTTTCTAAAACTCGCGGTACGGGAGACGTACTGGAGGTACGGTCTGCCCGTTCTCGCTCTAAGGACCGATTCCTTGGGAATTACATCCAAGCATATGTCAAGTACGACCACATGGGTGATATGGGACGCCCCTGGCTGAGTAATTAGCTAGGCCAGGGAAATCTTGATGCCAAGGGACAAGTGGATTCGCCGGGGTGGTGTCGGGGAGGACCCCTGGGCTTCCTGGCACAGTATGGTCTGGGACCTAACCTGGTGTTGGTCCGTGGGACCCCTCCCGTTGGCATAGGATGACCCTGAGTCGGCTTTCGAAATGCCTTGTCGTGAAAGCCTCAAGGTTGCCAGACGTGACCGAGAGTCGCGGGCTGGGTGATTCGGGGTTAGTAACGTCGTGTGGGTAAAGTGTACCCCCTCTGCAGAGGTTAACAACTGTTCGAACAGCCGTGCCCACGGTCATGGGCGGATGTGAGGTGATTCCTTAGCGTAGTTTTATTGAACACCTTGTGAACTGCTGTTGGTGTGAGGTTTCCCCTTCTGTGCTTGGTTTAAGGCTGTTGAAGCAGCCGGAGTCGGTGACGATTGGCAGGGAGCCTCTCGTACCGATGCGTTGGCTTGTGGCTGTTGGTGCAGCCGGGTCGGTGACGATTGGCAGGGAGCCTCTCGTACCGATGTGTTGATTTGTGGCTGTTGAAGCAGCCGGAGTCGGTGACGATTGGCAGGGAGCCTCTCGTACCGATGTGTTGACTTGTGGCTGTTGGTGCAGCCGGGTCGGTGAACGATTGGCAGGGAGCCTCTCGTGCCGACAAGAATCAATCGATACATTTTCACTGCTCCGGCCGGATGAGACGCACTTTCTCATCCGTGTCGTTGAGAAGCACTCACTTAGATGTTTCTAAAGTCTTAAACTAAAATCAATTGTGAAAAATAACTGGATTTCCCTTAAAGCTTGCATTAGACACTTAATTCCCCTGACTTGCTGAGTACTCCCGTACTCACCCTTGCTCTATATAATTAAACCCCCCCCAGTTCTCGAAGATGAAGAGGTGGACCCTGCTGATGAAGAGTTCTTCCAGGAGCAAGCCGACTTCGAGCAGTAGTAGGGTTTCGGCCTTCCCCAAGGCTTTGCTTGTGGCTTAGGGCCAGTCGCCGCTTTCCGCTTCCGCCTTTTTGTAATGCTGTTGTGAACTCGGGTTCTGTCCGCAGTTCCAACCTTGGTTGTAATCCTACTCTTAATAAAGAGACCGCTGTTGTTGTGATATTCAGTCTTCCTGTTGTACCAGCGCTATTTCCTGGGACTAGTACAGGCATACAGATCAATCTGGACCGCTCTATCCTGGTCTCCGCCCGGGGCCAGTTTGGGGCGTGACAGGACTCTATAGGAGAAACCTCTCCGGTTGTTCTCGTTGTTAGCCTGCATCTTGCATAGGCGTTTGGAGAACCAGTATCCGCAGAGAAGTGTTCCTTTCGAGTGGAACTGCTTGGGGAGACGGTAAACTCTTAGCTAGGTCAAATATGACTAGGGATATCTGAAATTAGTTGCTTCTTTAAACAGGCAGATAGGTGAGGCATACGCCTAGTACCGAGTAGGACTTTAAAATTTCTGAATCAAGCGCCGGCTGTTTTTAGATTCGCCACCCTGCAAAGATCCTAAAAATTTAAGAAAAATTTTTGAGTGAACAGTAACCAAAAAAACGACTGTCAACAATAATTCTGCACTTATAATAGTGAATTCAGCACTAGGAATAGTAGTGAACAGTATTTCAGCACCTATTTGAAATGGTGCAACTACACACACGCGCGCAGATACTGCGAGGTACTACTACTACTAGAATATTCTGTGCCAATTTAAACAGTGTTACAATTTTTAGATGAAATAAGCTTCTATACAGCATACCGTAGAGCTTCTTTTATTTTCCCGCATTATTGTTGCGAAATATATTTACTTCACACCTTAAAATGGGCGCGTCTAATGCGGCGGTCACCTCGCACCTCCCTCCACGAATAGTTCGGCCTCGCTCTCACTCGTGTATAGCTCCTCTTTGCTCGCTTTCCTCCTAGCTCATATTAGTCTAAAATTCTAAGGGTGTGTTTGGATGGTGGAATTTTTTGGGATAAGAGATGACCGCCCATTTTTTAGAGGTGTTTGGTTGAAAGGCGAGAGTGGGATATGGCCACCAGATAGGGAATATTCCCTGTAGAGGATGGATGAGTGCATCCGGCCAAATCGGCCGGACGAGGTGGCCCAAGGATGGGCAACGCGCACCTGAGGAAAAACGAGCATACGCTCACCTCTTCCATCTTTAATGATTACTCTCCTTTCCTGTCCTTTCGTTTTTCTCACCGGTGTGTCTCCTAGTCTTAACCCTAGCCTCCCAACATCTCAACCCTACCTCCTTCTCCGGCGACACAGCTGGCAGCGCGGAAGGCCACAAGGGAGACGGTGTCTAGCGGCGACGTCCTGCGACGACGCGCGCAGCAAGGTTCGGCAACGCATGCGGCGTCATCCGGCGATAGCGTAGACGGCAGGGTTCAGCAGCACGGACGGCGACATCCGGTGGCATGGGAGATGGGGTTCGGCAGTGCGGGCGGTGGTGGCAGCGACTATGGTGTGGGCGACCCGTCCGGCGGCAACGTCCGGTGACAGCGAAGGAAGCTGAAGGGGCAGCGTCCTACTGAGGCGCATCAACATTGTTTTCTCCTCCCACTCCTCAACGTTGCAATGTTTGATGGATTAATTCAGATATTGTGGATGCAAGGGACTGATGATTTTGTTCATTGAAGTATTTGTTCAGATCTGGTTTATGGGTGCCAATTTGATGCCTTCTGATATTTTTGTAATTATTTGTCCCCCATCTATGTATGGACATGATTTGAATAATATTTATCCCCTACCAGTCTATTAATCAGATTAAAATTTATGCTTGCATGATAAAATGAGACATACACAGTGTACAATTAAAGATATGATAAAATAAAATTACAACGGGTGAGAAAAAAAAAGAAACTTACAATACACAGTGTACATGTAAACAAGTGTGTCAAGGGGTATTCTCACCATTTCATCCAAAAGGTGAGTAGAAGAGCTCATCCATCCTACCAAAAAAAGGATCACCATATCCACCTCTTATCCCTCCAACTAAACAAAAACTTAGCTTATCCCACTCACCCAATCAAATAAAAAACTGGATTGCCAAATCCCTGAAAAGATGGATGGCCATATCCCATTCATCCTTGTCCATGAACCAAACACACCTTAACTAACACTCACTTTGGCCTCCCGGCACATATGGGACAGCCTTGAATTGATTTTAAAAAGTAGTATAAAATAAGTTTGAAAAAAATACAAATAGAGGAAAAATAATTGTGTTCATAAATATTCGTGTGTATAAACTATACCCATATAAATATATGTGTAGAATCTTTTAATACAGTTATAACATTTGAGTCTGTATCAAAATTTCAAAATTAAATTGGGCATACAATTTTTTAGTGTATAAACTTTGTGTATAAAACTTTAGGAGTATAAACTTTCAATAGACAAACTTTAGGTATATAAACATTGGGTATACAAACTATGTACTTACTATAATAGAAAAGGGAAACAATGCAATGAAAAAAATAAGAAAGTCGGATATGGCAAAAAAAGAGAAAACAACAAGATATATTTCTCTAGTATGTTAAAAGGGGAGTCGTCCTTCTCTCCCCCTTACCAATCCTACACCCTACCACTTCTCTAAGTTAAAAAGAGAATCGTTTTTCTGTTGTACTTACAGATCTTACGCCCCTCCATTTCAGAAAAAACCAAACCATTTCTAAAAAGGGAGTCGTCGTCCCCTCCCCCTTACCGATCCTGCACCCCACCACTT
Organism: Oryza officinalis; assembly: GCA_008326285.1. NCBI lineage: Eukaryota > Viridiplantae > Streptophyta > Magnoliopsida > Poales > Poaceae > Oryza > Oryza officinalis. Next base: position 16,689,749 of record BDMV01000007.1, read on the forward strand.
TAGAAAAAATCAATTAGGGGAAAAGAAACAAAACCAATGTTACTGCATTGCACTGTTTAGATTAGTTAGTTGTTCTCAAAATGTTAAATATATCTTATTATAGAGATAAATTATTTATGGACTATTTCACGGATTATTTATTTATAATAGAAACAAATATATTTTTTTGATAAATAGAGCTTTAAAAAAGTTTTCGAGCAATCGTATTTTTTTCTTCACTTATAAGTTTTCTTATAGGACAGACATCTCATAATTGCATGGCTTTTGAGCTTATAGTTTTATTTTTTTTAATGTGTTGTATATAAACCCCTTATCCATTTAATACATTGACCTCGGAGGCCCCCCTACTGTTCAAAAAAAAAGTAAATATTGTTAACACGGCTTGAACGTCAACTTTAAAGCAACACAACAACTGAGATATGAATTCAACTTCATCTTTTTTTTTTAGCTGAAGCCTAACCAAATAGTTTCAATATATCCAAAATAGAAGTGGAGCTGACCGAAGCACTCTCACAAATGAATTAAAAAGATGGAGCTGGGTTTTGACTGCTTCACAAGTTAACTCCAAACCCAACTCTGAAAGTTAAATTTATGAGTTGGAGTCGTGTCAAACAAGCCTTAAAATATAGCTTTATCAATTTTACATCATATAAAATGGATAACTTAAGAATTATTATGTAATAAAATCCTGATTAAAGAAAGTACAAATGTAACCAGTAATTGAGCACACGGACAGCCATATACTGCACATATCCAAAGAGCTATATCAAGAAATTTTGTCAAAACTACATCTCTGGATATGACAATCATAAAAATATACTACGAGAGTTTTTTTTTTTGGTTGACACAATACTAGACGCGAAAAACTTGGAACCGGTCGAAAGAAAAAAAAAAACTACGGAAGGAGACCGAGTCGGGCGGGGCATTCGAGCGATGGGCCAACTTCGAACCTCAGAGCGAGAGGGGATCAGCCCGAGTCCATGGATATATATGCAGAGGAGCACTCCAACCTCTTCAGATCGATCGAGTCGAGGACTCGAGGCACACCAAATCCCTAGATCCGCCGCCGCTTCCCTTCCGCTTCCGTCGCCGGAGAGAAGGAGGAGAGGAGATCGAGAGCAGTGAGTGAGTGAATGAGTGAAGGAAGGAGGAGAGCGAATATGTCGGGTTCCGGGGCGGGCTCCTTCCGCGGCCTGGTGCCGTGCACCGTCCACCGGAAGAAGGTGGAGGCGGCGGCTTCGGTGGTGGCCGAGGCCGAGGTGACCGAGGTGAAGGAAAGGAAGAAGAAGAGGCCTGGAGAAGAGTTCACCGCCGAGACATCCTCCGAAGAGGTGGAGGCGGAGGAGGAAGCTGCAGGGGTAACGGTGATGACGACGATGCTGACGGCGACGACGTACAAGATGCCGCAGGAGCAGATCGACGACGTCCTGTCGTGGGTGATCCCCGACGGCGACTACGTGCCCGCCAACATGGACAGGATCGACTCCCTGTCCACGCCGGAGCCCCGGAAGCAGATGCTGCGCGCCGCTCGCCTCGGCGCCGCCGCGTGCAACAACCAGATCTACGCCAGGAGGAGGGAGATGCAGCGGTATGTCAAGGAGCAGCTGGAGCTGCGTGGCTACGTCGAGATGGATGATCAGCGCCAGATGATCTTCCCTTATTAAGTTTTCACGAACTTCAAACTTCTTGTTTTTTCAAGTCTAAGATATACTGCTAGTTATGTGTGTCTGCACCACCTAGTGTGTGTGAGCCTATCTATCTTTGTGTTATCTTATCTATGGAATTTGTGTTATCTTATCTATGGGATTTGTGAACTACAATATATTCCTTATTTAACTACTGGAATAGAAAGTGGAGTTTAAACCAGTGCTTATATATGCTTGTTGATCATGTCTACTTATTATACCCTAACCCAACCCATCTAATACTAAGCAGGCAATCCATTTGGACTCCCTCAAAGGTCAGATTTAATCCGTATCCCTCAACCACAAAACTAGATATAACGGCTCTTTTAATTATTAAACTGGTGCAAAATAAATCCTATACAGTATTAAAGGCGGTTTTCGCTGATGTGGCATGGTGGGTTTCACATGTCAGTGTCTTTTGATCTTCTCTCTTCTTCCTTTTTCCTAACCACGTCGCCAGTCAGTATAACACATATGGCTTTCTGTGATGAATTTCTAGTAACATTAAGTCATATCATTAAAATGACGTTCAATGTAGGCCGATACAGCGTAGTGATGGAAAATGATATGTGAGATTAACAGGAAATCGTCATAAACAAGCCCAACAACATGTTGTGACGAACTTTATTTTGTCATAAAAAAGCAGCCAGTAAACGAAGTCAGTTCATAACAATTTTTTTTCCGTCATAAGTTTATTTTTTAAAAAAAAATTCAAAAGTGCTTCGCTGTCTGTTGATGGCAAGCGTGGCCCAGTGCTTCACTCCACGACGACGCTGCCCCGCGCTCGCTCGATTTGCCTTCTCCTCCTCCGGCATCGGCAGGGGCGGCCGGTGCAACGGTGGCACCGGCCGCGGCCGCGGGCGTAGCTTGCCCGCCTTTGTGACGACCAGCGCTGCTGCTCGCTCGTCGACCTCGTCTCCCTGTCGGACCGACGTGCCGCGCTACGATCCGAAGCGGATGTGCTCCCGCGCATGCGCCTCGCCCCCGTCGACTTGGAGTGAGCGCAGGTGCTCCCGAGGGGTGGGCTCATGTAGTGATGTGCGAGCACGAGTACGTACCTCCAGTCTCTGCACTTCAACTGCATCCGCCTCCCCGACGAGGCGACGACGCGGGCGTCGTCAACATGTCGCTCCCCATCGTCCTCGCCATCGACGACCGGGAGGAGGAGGAGATCGTGGCGGGCAAGCCTGACGTCGCGCTCCAGGGCCCAGCTGACAGCGGCATCCTACGCAGGTGACCTCCTCCTATGCACGCACGTAGATCAGATGGATGTAGCAGGCATCGTTGCTTCCACGGGAGTGGGACGGCATAGCAAATTGGCAATGGCGGTGGAGGGGAGAAGTTGAATCGAGACTGAAGAAAGAGAGAGAGAGCGGGCAAAGCAAAACCGCAACGAGTATTTTTCCTCTTTTTTTTTTCTCGTTTTCTTCTCATTAGGACCAAGTACACAGGCCAAGCCCACAAGAACCAAGTACACAGGCCAGCCCAATAGGAAGGCATATCCTAGCCGCGCCAGCCAATCGACCCAGCAAGCTGGGCCGCAAAAAAGCCAAGCCGTCCGTAGATACGTGGGCTCACATGGGTCTCACATGTTATATCAGTTAAAATCGGTCACCGTATGATTGGTATGATTGAGAGACTAAAGTTGACACGGTATTAAAAAATTGAGGGATGAGTTATTTCGGTCACCCAGATTCACCCAATTCGTTCTTTTCGTTGAGACTCTAATAGACATCTCTGCCTTGTCCGTCGAAGACATGTCATGTAAGTTTAAAACTCAATTAATCACACGTTAATGTCACATCGTTTTACGTAAAACACTTCATGTTTATCTTCATCTTCATCTTCAAAAGATTCAAACATCACATGTGTTGCAGTCGAAGCAGATGTTTGTGCTTGTTCCTATTCCCTGCACAAGGGCCCATCTGTTAGATACCTGGGTCCCATGTAAATATCTCTTGATTTGATTAGTTAGAGCATGTTCAATGTTTAATTTGTGGGAAGGTCTTATGGATGAGCCCGGAAGCGGATCCTCTGTTGCTAAAGGCAGAGAAGCACAATAACATGAGCCTTGTGCTATAGTACAAAATAGTGATTTGCAGTTGTTTACTGTAGCACCAGTGCTACACGGTGAAAACACTGTGCGTTTCACACTGTTCACATATCACGGCAGCATACTGTAGCGACCGTTCATTCGCTGTAAATTGAACAGCTAGAAATATCCTAAAGTCACGGTATGGTGCTTCCCTAACTTGAAGGCAGAGGATCTCATTCCAGATGAGCCCAATAGTGAGAATATAAGCTGTGGTGAAAAAATTTATAGTGTATATGACTAACAAATATGTTGTGGGTGGGGTTCACCGTTACTAAAACAGTAGATGTGAGAATTGATCTCTTCATCACCTAAGTTGGGTGATAGAATCTGGTAGCTGGCCTAAATACCTTTCTTTAAAATCAGGTGCTATGGCTAATACCTGATACTACCTTGAAAGTTGGAACTCATAAAAAAATCATGCAGTGTATATGTTTGGCTCTTATCTCCTCTCCTATAGAGCCCCTCAAAAAGCTACGCTGCTCATGCTCTTAGAATGTCCGTGTTTAATTACTCCTGCATGCTATCCTCTTCTGAATCCACTTATCAAGGACGTCATGCCCGACAAAATGGTATCAAGTATTGTACGCTATCTTTTTTTTTATACTCATTTTTGGTGAACCTGAATTAAACCATGTTTACCCGGAGAAAAATCAGGTTAATTGCCTAGACAAAAAGGAAAATCCATTGATCTGTTATGCATGCTTAATTTGGTGAAGCCTAGTTAACTTAGGCTAAATGACCACCTAATGCTATTTCTTTATCAAGCTTCCACCAAGTTGATAACACCGATCCTTCTAATGTCATGATAGTAATATATTACTTTTCAAACAAAAAACTATAAAAAATCTAGCCATAAAACCGCCGCATGCACATAGTTTAATCCTAATCAGATTGAAATATAATACTTTTTCCGTTTCAAAATGTTGTAACCTTCTATACAAGCGACGAAAGTAGCTAGTAGTACAGATAAGTATGGTTTGCTTTTTCAAAGGTCACTTACATAAGCACTCAGGTGGGTAGTGGGCACGTGGTTATGTACTTATCTCACGCTTTGTACTGTCATTGTGGATCTTGGAAATCCTATTACGTTTTTGCTTCCCGCGTGACAATTTGAATTCACTCGGGTGTGTTTCACAATTGAAGATTTTGTTTCTGAAACAACCAAGATAGTACGATGTTTTTATTGATTTAACAGAAAAAAAATACAAATCTATAGCCCTAAGAGGCTACAGTCAGAAAAAATACAACAACACGCGTTTACATCTTATCCTGCTGCTGAAAGCAAAACAAGCACACAACACCGTACCTCGAAGAATTGGATCTTCAAAACGATGCCTCCAGGGAGGATACAATGCCGAGAGCGCCGCCGCCGCCCGTCCTAGGGAACCAGGATGTGGCTTTTGTTATGCCTGAAAAATACCTTTTTCAAACACTAACATATTAATCCCTGTCCCAGGAAAAGTCGGGGTACACCACACAAACTTGATACAAAAGACACATCTTTATTAATTATCACGATAGTATTTACATTATTACAAAGGCACATCAGGCCTGACAACAAAAGAAAAACAACAGCGGACTAGAGGGCCTACGGCTCCATCTTCACAGGCGCTCAACTAGGGTATAAATTAGGACTCTATCTAAGATTTCTTCTTCAAAAAGCTCTTCTGACAAGAGAGGAAAAGATTAAACAAAAATGAGTACAACCACCGTACTCAGCAAGCTATGCCGGGAAATGAATTATAATGCAAAGAGTAACAAAAAGTTGGCATAATAGGGTTTATTTTTGCGTAAAGCCAAAGTCGTAATATTTTAATGTTTTTAAAGAATAGTTTAAACTTGGTCCTATTTCTAAGCAATATTATCACGGTTGTGAACCCACGCATACGGGCCTTAAACCCAGATTAACCACATGTCCAAAGTATCATGAATTTTATCCACTACTTACCAAAAAAAACACTAACTTGGGTACATTGGTAAGCTTGCCCATAACCGAGGACGCGGCTATTCGAATAGTTTTACTTTGATCAAAGATGTATATCTTTACCCACAAGGCACAATACTTGACTTCATGTCAACCATGCATCACGATACCTGAAAGGTACCCGAAAAATCAAGATCATGACAAGACTATCCACCTAGCTCAACCCAAAACAAAATGACCCGCTAAGGTTTTGCCGCCTGCCGGTCCCCAATGTCACGCCCAGAGATTCGCTAAACCGAATTCCAAGTAGAATGTGCATTAAATCCCCGTCCAGGACCGGCCAGGGTACACAAACGACAAAGTTGACATACGATCCACGTCTTACAAACACCATAAAAATCTCTTACATAAATGCAACGGAAAGAGATAAACAAACTATTCTAGATAATTAGACGCTCGCAGCGCGGCAACACCATTCCACGGGCATCCTTGACGGCAACCACAAGCCTACTCCTCTGAGTAGCCTCTATCGGACACGTACTCCAACTCTGGTGTGGGGAGAAATAGAGAAAGACTGAGTACTACCCACTGTACTCAACAAGTCATACCGAAAAGAGAGAAATGATGCAAGTAAAAGCAAAGGAGGCTGGAGGGTTTGTTTGCACGAAATACGCATTTAAATACAGTAGTTGAATGCGGTAAAACAGTTGAATTAATTAATATAAATTGAACCATCGTTGCCCAATGCTACCCCACGTTGCGACAGGCCCAAACCACCACCTGAACTATACCAGTTCCAGTAAGTCAGGTTATTAGAAGTATCACTAATCACGGTGAATCTGGTTGATCGCCTATAACCGCGGGCACGGCTATTTGAATAGTTTTACTCTGATCAAAGATGTACAACTTGTCGGCCCCTGATTTTATAGCACAGGAAATACCAACTCCCTGGATCGGTAGGTTGGTATACACACATTACAAATCTGGTACACATAGTCTGCATCGCATAGTCTTACAATACCAAATATTACATGGGAACCCGAGTAGGTTCTAATAGGCCGTGTCTGACCGGATACAATACCAAATAACATAGGATAGCGGAAGCGAGGCTGCGGCGGTCCATCTATACTCCACAGGCATCAACTGGGGATTAGTCCCTATGGTTCCTCCGTACCATCCCCCTCCTCGGGGATCAGTTCGACTGGCATGTCCTCATCATCAAGAGCTAAAAGGGTAGAAATATGCAAGGGTGAGTACCAACTGTACTCAGCAAGTCACCACTATAAAAATGCAACAAATGCATATAGGGATCCAAGGCAGGTTTTGGTTTATTTGCGTAAAGCCAGTTTTCGCAAGTTATTTCACAAGCCTATGGCCTAGCAGTTTTAACCATGAAAAGAATTGTCGCTATGTAAAGGTTGTCATTAATTAGAAGTTCCTTCATCACAATTCAACCTTCCCATGCATGGGGCAAGGTCACACATGTTGTATTTATCCCAACTTCTTCTAAACAATTTAAAAACATGTGAGTCTAGTCAAGAGTAATACAAGTCCCGGCGCTCATTAACCGCGAGCACGGCTATTCGAATAGTTTAATTTACTCACGCTGCAGTGGATGTACACTTTTAATCCCATACTCCGTGACGCACCCAACACATGAGACTTGTCACGGCCCGGTGTTTCAGTTACCCTCGCATGGTGGCACCCGCTCCAAGGACTATGAATCCCCATTGCACCCCCGGCGCCACATTCCTACCTCGAGCCGGTTGTGAGGGGAGTCCTGGCGCTCCCGAGATTGAAGGTTACATTATACATATATAAAGCTTGACGTCATTAAACCACACACTCCCACATTTCCATACCGATATCCAGAACCGACCATGTCTGGGGTGCCACCCCACGAGAATAACCTAGTCCACCGGGTCTAACCCCACTCAAGAAGTGTGGTCGTACTCGGTTCGTTTCCTGCTTAGCTTCTTGACTCGGTCCATAACTGACCAGGGTCGGCGGCTTACCGTTTCCAGAACCACCCATATTCTATCCGTGCCGCCTCAGTCGAAATCACTTTTGTTTAATTAAGTTTTTGGGTTTTCAAAAAGGTTTTCATGCTGTGGGTGGCGCTTATGTCTCCACCCGATCTCTATCAATCACCCCCATCGAGTGATCAGTATAACCACGTCCACATATCCCACATATGGAGTGTATAACGTCTATGTAAGCAGGGCTAAGCAGTGAGTAAATAATCACGCGTAAAGTAATATACTCGGGTCACAAAGGTGTGTAAATACATAAGGATAAACAATATCAAAGGTAAGGCTTAAGCAAATGTAGGTACGCGTTTTATAATTAGCATGCAATTTTATTTGCAATCAACACATTTATAAAAATAGGATCAACATGTTCGAGGAAAGGGGCGTAGTGACTTGCCTTGCTCAATTGGGGGTTCGTTATTAATTGGTTCAGTTTCCTCCTCGCAGATGTACCCTATCCGGTTGAATAATAACGTCACAAACTACTCGCTAACACAAAAAGAGCCAGAAATTCCAGAACAATCAAAAAAAAATAACAAAACCAGTGCCATTGCGTAAATCTTGATTTTAGAAAGATTTGACGAAAGTTTTGTTCAATTCCGACTTAAAATGAGGGAGATACGGATTTGGAGGATTAATGGATTTTCTGAAATACGAAAATGAATTTATTAAATTAGAAAGGAATATTCCCAAGAATATTCCTTGGCTGTGATGTTGAGAGGGACGAATGTTGGACTTCCTTTTGTGAAGGCTTGGGCTTTAGCCCAGAGATGAAGGAGGTCGGGTAGGGACCTGATATAGACTTTTGGATAGGGGCCTGGGTAAGTAGAGGGATATGCATTAGACTTTGGTGAGGAGGGAGGCCGTTGGTGAGCTTCGGCCTGGAGGTTGTAAGGTAGACTTTTGCAGGTCCATTCTGGGCTCAGTCCGAGGAAACAGGGGACGTTTTCTAGACTTTTGTGGAGGACTATGGGCTTCGGTCCGGAAAAGAAGAGGGAGCTTATTTAGACTTTTTGAAAGTCTGCGGTCAAAGGCCCGCCTGGAGATAGTCAAGACAGTGGGGCCCACTGGCGGGTCCCACCTACCTTCTTCCTTTCTTTTTTTTCTTTTTCTTTTTTCTTTCTCTTTTCTTCTCTCCTTCTTATCTTCTTCTTCCTTTCTTTTTTCTCATTCTCTCTCTTTCTCTGCCCAGTCGAGAGACAGCCCGAGCGGGCAGGGCACCGGCCGGGCTGAGGCGCCGCGAGGGCGGCGGAGCGGCACGCAGGCGGCGGGGACGGCACGCAGACGGCGCGGCGGCTGTGGCCAGGTGGCTCGGCTGCGGCCGAGCGGACGCGCAGGCGCGGCTGGGAGCGACGGCGCCGGCTCGGCAGCACGGCTGGGGTCGCGTCGGCCGGGGCGGCGCGGCGGTGGCGCGCGGCCGGGGAGGCGCGGCGCGGCGCGGCGGCTGCGGCCGGGAGAGGCGGGGCAGCGGCGACGCGTGCGCCGACCACGGCGCTCGGCCGGGAGGCAGCCGGGGAAGGCGGCTGGGCAGAAGGAGGCCGGGGCCGGTGGCTGGGGTGGGCGCCGGCCGGGCTTGCGCGGCACGGCCAGGAGGTCGCGGCGCGGCTTGCGCGCGGCTCGGGCGGCTGCAAGTGTACATGCATACGCATACCTCCAGACAGCTAGCTGCTTGCATGCATGCATGCACACGTTCGGCCAGTTAGCTGTATGGCGCATGCATGGCCGGCTGTGAAGCGACGATCGCTGCGGAGGGCGGCCGTGCAAGGAATGGTTACGGTGCTACGCCTCACGACGTCACCATGCCGTGGTAACGACGGTAGACGAGAAATGTGGTAAGGAAACAAAAGCAAGAGGAAGGGCAGAAGAGGAGCTCACCTTGCGGCAGCCGGGTAACGGCATACCGGGCGACGGTCCTCGTACAACTACGGTCGTCGAGGTACAGCCTGGGGACGGTCGACCCGCGGATCGTCCTCGCACACCACGTGTTCGATTGGTGGTAACAAACGAACACACAGTGTTAAGAAATAAATGGTAGCGGATTAGTGCAAGTTAGGTGTCAGGGGTTAGCGAGTTAGAGGTCAGCGGGTTAGTGAGTTAGAAGTCAGCGGGTTAGATGTTAGGGGTTAGCCGTTCGATAAGTCAGTCGTTCTCGGGTTCAAATGACGGCGCGGCGGCCTATCCGTCCTCTTACTCAACTGAGGCCCAGCCGGAGCCGGCCGCGGCGGAGCAAGCGGAGAGATGGCGGCGTGTGCGCGGGAGGGTGTGACTGAAGGGAAACAAAGCAAAGAGGAGGAGAAGAGAGGATGGAAAGGAACGGGTTGCGTATTCGGCTATGGTTGCCCTTATATAGGTTTCACCGCACGAGCTCGTCTTGAATTGCCATGAAGACAGGGACAGGGTGGTTGCAGCGGCCGCGCGGGTTGGCGCGCATGCTGCATCGACTATCGTCGTTCGGGAGACAAAGGCTGGCTCCTGTGCTGCCTGCCGTCGCCACCTACCAAAACGGAAGACGGCGACGGTAACCCGGCGGGGACCACCGTCGTTCGATAGGAGCGTCGCCCGGTGTACGTGCATAGGCTGTTGGAGTTAAGCGGATGGTGCATGCATGCTAGCTTGGGCTCGACTAGTTGCTTGCATGCAGGCATACGCATAGCTAGCTAGTTGCATGGTGCCTGCTCGTGGCTGGCTTGCTTGCATGCATGCGCATGCACCACTAGCTTGCCGCATGGCTCGCGGCGGTGCGAGGTTAGGCAGGATGCGCGTGGAATGGACGGCAAGCTTGCCGGTGAGACGGGGGCGGAAGACTGCAGCCGGTGATATTGCAGCGGCCTCGTTGTAGCGGCGCAGCGTGCGGCGACGTCGTCGCCGAAAATAGTATGGGGGAAAATTAGACTTTATCTTTTCAAACCCAATAGGAATGAAAGGGCTTGGGGAGGCAACATGGACTTTTTCCAGAAAAAGCCCAGCAACAAGAAGGCCACAGTAAAGGGAGCTTACGCGGACTTTTTGGAGTAAAACTAATTTTGGTTAGAGTGAAAATCTTGGGACAAAAACCACAAGATCAAAGGAGTAGAAAAATTGGAGATTTTCAATAAAAGTTTGGCACTGGCATAAAACAAATAAAGAAATTGTCGGCATGATGCAAAAATAAATAAAAAAAATCAGAAATGATTTTTGATCGGTGTATTTTTATTTAGGAATTTTCTCAGGGTGTTACACAACTGTACCCACAAGACATAACCCCACGACATGTTACCGTGCGCCGGCATACCACCACAGTACACCGGAAAGGGATTGTGACAGGACCTATCGCACAACCCTTTCTAACCAAGCGCACCACAACATAGGTTTCGCCCCCACCTTTAAACCAAGGTAGGCGGCCCCCTCTCATGCCTAAGTGAATCCGGCAGCTGATCAACGAGTAAACCCCCGCCGACCCAACTCCATCACGTCCACCCTTGTCTGGATGCGTCGGCTAGGAAAAGCCACACTACAAGCCCAGCCATTACCCATGCTGGCTTGTGGAAAGTACGATAATTCTTTCAGGGTTTTCCGCGAACCGGTCCTTAATTGTCATGAGCACAACCATCAAAACCATGTGCTCACAATCCACCATTAATCAGGTTTTAGTTGGACCAATTAATTAATCATTCACGATTAACCATTGTGAGCTACCATTAAATATCCATCATTGAGTAATAGTAAAACATTAGTTATCCCAATAGTGTGCTAATGTTTCTAAGCAGGGCTAAGCATGTTCTAACCTAGCATCTACTCGAATTATTTCCCAAGCTACCAAAGGAACAAGATATTTAGAACATAAGGCTGAGTACAATAGGTAATTAAACCCATAAATGACATTATAAAACAATGCAATATTTTGAGAAAAATAAAACATTCGCAATTTAGGTACAATATGTTCAAGTGAATAAGCATGACTTGCCTTGCTCTTGTGCTGGATCGACCTCTGCAACAACCTCGAAGTAAACCGTAGTGTCGGAATTACCAGAATCTAAACGAAAAACAAAACACACTAGCAAACAGGCTATAAGTCTACTGAAACAGAGAACAAAACCATTTTTAATGGATTCTAGGAATTTTTATTAATTTTCTGCAACTTGAATGGACTCAAACGAAGTCCGGATGAATTAGTTATGAATTTTGGAAGATTAACTGTGTTTTTACTATAAACAAAAAATCCTTATTCAATTTATTGCGCAATAATCCCTAGGGCTGACGTCATCGGAGGAAGGGCTGACGTCAGCGGAGGGGCGGCGGTGACGCCAATAGGTGGGCCCCACCTGTCGGTGGCACGGGGCCCCGGTCCACGGTGGACCGAGTCCACTGGCCGACGGGCGAGCGGCGCACCTGCCAAAGATGTAGAGCCGATAGCTGATGAGATCCTTGACGCTGAACTCAAAGCCGCTGAAGATCAAATAAGCGATACCCAAGCCGATCTAGAACTATACCAACAACCTCCTGCATCGGTAAAAACTTCGTACCTACTCATTCTCTCTTCTTAAAACTTTTGTCCATCTAACACTTATCCCTTTTTGTAGCTGCAATCTTATCGGCTTCAAGTGAGCGTACACCAGACGCCCTAGAGCAATTCGATGTCTGCAGCCATCATATTAATGATCCTCAGTCTCAACCTGCGCAAATACTTTCGGTATGTTTTTCCTCACTAAACTCCTTAAACCGATTATATCAATTGCTAACAAGATTTCTTAAGTCGCAGAACTTGGTCGATATGTTCTCTTTTGATGTGCGCCAGTTCCTTGATGAAGAAGACGAAGAGGTGATCAGCAAAGCCAGCACCCCACCTCCCGAAGCGCTCAAAATCATCCTCCTGGACATCTCCGGCTAAACGCATCACTCGATGTTTTAGTTGAAAACTGTGGGCCAATCAGAAGCCATATTGAAGAAGTCCAAAATCAACTCCCTGACGATATCATCAATGATTTGGCCCCATGAGCTTATCTGGAGTCCCATCGGATTCATAATCACAGGGCCCGTCAGCGTATTGTCGATCACATCGGTTTGAGAACCGAAGAAATTGCACTCGAAGCCGATCGGCAACTAGCAAAAACCGAAAAAACCAATCTTGATAACTTGATCACTGGACCAGAAAGCACCACAAAGAAAATCAAGAAGTTGGAGAAAAAAGAAGCCAATCTTTTGGCCACTTTGAAAGCAACACGCAAGGAACTGGAACTCAAAAAAAAACCAACTTGCCAATCTACCCCAAGCCATCGAAGCTCAACGCGGCAAACTTAAAGCCATCATTCATCGGGCTACCAATCAGCGCAAGGTCATCAAGCCAATTCCAGGATCCGATGCCGAAGACCTGAAGATCATTGATGATGCTGACCAAATTCGCCTACGCGCAATTGCTGCAATCCTAAAGTACTTGGGTTGATGTAATAGCTGAATTTTTAAATGCTTTTGCTTGACACACTTGAGGGACTTGTAGTATATTTATCGGCTTACAAGTCGATTTCTCTTTCTCATATGTGGCATACTTTATCTTAAAATTTGTTCTAAGGGCGATATTCAATCTCGGTAATCTTAAGGCGATGTTAATCACATCAGTTATCACATACATCGGCAATCCAATCGATTATAAGTTAATCCATACGCTAAGATAATACTTCTTTAGATACTTACCATTAAGCGCTTTTTCAAAAACCTCTCCATCAAGCCCTTCAAGCATATATGCATTACGTGGCACACAATGATGAATCCGATAGGGCCCTTCCCAATTAGATAACCATTTTTCAAACTTATTATCTCTTGTCCCTATCGGCAAAATCAATTTCCAAACCATTTCACCTTCTTCAAAAGACTTTGGCACAACTTTCTTATTATAATGCACGCTTTTCTTATCTCTTTTAATTTTCTCCAAAGCATGTAGTCGCATCTGAACCAAATCTTCTGATTCATCAACCATTAAATTATGATAATCATCGACCGACAACTGATTTTGTAAAGAAATCCTTCTAGAGCCGATATTATTCTCCTATGGCAAAACAGCTTCATGTCCATAAACTAGCTGATGTGGTGGCACTTGAGTATCTTCATGACACGTCATCCGATAAGCCCACAATGAATCGGCCAACGTAGTATGCCATTTTTTCGGTTGCTCTGTAATCTTCCTTTTAATTAATTTAATCAAACTTTTGTTAGATGCTTCTGCTTGCCCGTTGGCCTGCGCATAATAAGAAGAAGAATTCAAAAACTTAATACCCATACTATCGACAAACTGAACAAACTCATCCGATACAAAAATAGAACCTTGACCCGTTGTTATAGTCTGTGGAATTCAAAACCAATAGATTATATGCTCCTTGATAAATTCAATTGCATCTTTGAAATCAATCTTATTTAAAAGAATTGCTTTAACCCACTTAGTGAAATAATCTGTAGCCACCAATATATATTTGAAAACAAGCTTAATAGATTTGAAGGATTAATAAACCGATATAAGATGATGGATATAACAAATTAGGTCAAAGATAACATACAATCTTAAAACGAAACAGTTATACTAGGTAAGATCGGCTGAAACCCCGATACTACCCATATTGACAATCTAAGAGCAAGTTAGTTCTTACAACTGGTTATAACTTAATAGGTCAAACCAAACTGATGCGGCACCAAGCTATTATCAAAGTTATAAGGTCTAAATAAACTTTTGATTGTTTTTCAGGATGGTAGATATATTAATCAATCTAAACAAACAATAGTAATTTAGACGATATTGACTTATTCAGATCAAATCAGCCGATATAAATGTATTAATTTATCAACCATATAAGATGTATTACCATGCCGAGGGTTTTCTTAACCATATAAATACATGACGCGGTCCCTAACTTGGTCCTATGGTTCATAAATTTTCTCACATGGACAGACACGATACATCGTAGATACAAGATCTCGTATTTAGGTATCATGTTAATGTCATCGTGACGTCAGCTATTCTGTTGAAACGATATATCATTCTGTAGTATTTCTGTATAGGAAAAGGTTAATGCCAAAAGCCAATTTCTAAAAGCTTCGTAGGAGTAATGTAGGTGGATTAGATTATAATTAAGTAATCGATCTTTTTTTGCTTTTAGAAGGGAAATGGCGGGAGCTCTGCATATTCAATTAAGGAGGCCAGAACAGCTGCATTAGCACACGATGTATGTTGACTTCGCGAGTGCCCGGCCGCCTTGCTCTTCGGCTGTTAGTCTTATGATCGATTCTGCTGGCTTCTGATTCTGTCTCATCCGTTGCACGTACCCATTTGTTCTTCTCATCTGCAAAAGATTCGCGTGATCGAGTTGGACGAGAAGATATACCATGAGGCTGCAGATTAATTGTAATTAGTGGCCCGCCGAAGTCTGAGCTTGTTGGCGATTACTAGCTAGCTCTCAAGCAGCGTGCTGCGGCGGCGGCCTGTTCCGTGCTGATCTCTTCGCCGAAATCGCCGCCCGGCCGGGCCGTCGGCGATCGAGGGCGTGAATGCCGGATTATGGCGTGATGCACGCACGGCTAAACTTGCTGCCTCTCGCTGATCGATCGATGGCTGGCGATGTTGCGGCGGCGCGCGAGAGGAATATATAAGCCGAGAAAGACTGGAAAGAGAAGTTGGTGGTGTGATCGAGGGACACAGAAACACACCGACAAAGGGAAGCAAGAAAGCACCAAAACTCCAAAACGGCCAGACGGACCAAAGTGATATGTGGTTTTGCTTTTTCAAAGGCTACTACGTAAGCACTCAGGTGGGCACGTGGTTACGTACTTATCTCACACTTTGCACTGTAATTTGATTTTGGAAATCGTATCATGTTTTCGCTTCCCGATGACAATTTGTTTTCTATTTTCATTATGATTTCCTTTCTCCATTTAGTGTTAAGCGATTTTCGCAATCGAAGATATGCGAGCATGATCTGACGTGGCAGCTAGCTACACGCACGAGCCTGCAACGTCACGATTCAACGCTGAAATACTACACATCTAACGTACCATGATCATGAGTTTTTTTTTTTGGCTAAAACGCGCGGATATTTTTTTAGTAGATAGAAGATAAAAGATAAAGGTTGCATTCTGCATAGTTTTTCTAGGTGCCTTGTATGTACGTAAGTTGGCTACGTAGTTCTAGCCTAACCCTTGAAACATTTTTTGATAATGATATGATAAACCTCTAAACATATTCAATATTAAACTTATTTTGTATCTTTCATCGTCTAAAATATAAGGGAGTAAAAAAATTACACACTTTATGTGTGTATCATGATGGGCAATCATTCTAAGATGTCATGAAATAAACTAGAAATATTATTATGGTAGCCCGCGCATTCATGTGGGCATGTTATAGGTTGCGTTTGAGAAACTTATAAGAGCGGAATAACAACCGGATGACAATGTCATGTTTTAAAAGTATTATTTCTCTATATTTTTTTATTGGCATTGGTTAGATAATTTTTTCAAATTATTTATTACCTTTAAACTATATCATATTTAATTTCTCCCTATAAATAATTATCTTTTATCTCTACAGTACCTAGAAAGAGATGGATTTACTTTGTCAAAAACATGTCTAATGAATTAATTAAGTGTAACTTAAAAGTAAGGTGCTTTTCTTAATTGAATGTTTAGGATTTTTTTAAGCAAATCCTGAAGAACTATTACTGCTAATAAATATGTTTTGTTTGAACCATTAAGATAGCCCTCTTTTTAGTTGATTCACATTGATGCAATTTGTTCCATACATATATATGAATGATTAAAAACACAGAAATATACACATGGTAGACATTGCTTCCCTATGATATGGGTGATCTATATTGTCTTTTTTCTTTTTAAAAAAATGTACCTAGTAAACATGAGTCCCAAAATTTTATTTTAATAAAAAAAATATAACTTTTCAACCAACTATTTGTTGCTACCTCAGTGTGGTTTATATATGCAATAATATGCCGATATACTCATAATGCCATAGTAAAATATAGATAAAAGGCCAATAATATCTAAGCACTTAAAAATAAGTTATGGCAATGGAACATGCGATGGTTGTTTTGATTTTAGTGAAAAGTAAGAACTAATATTCTCATGAATATATTAGATTTTCTCCATAATAGTTCAATTTAGTCCCTTTGATATTTGTTTATTTTTTGTTTTATTTTCTACCAGTCTTATATTTGTTGATAATATAGGCGTTATGAATATTATGAATGCAGCAATAGTTTGATTATAAATCAGATATATAGAATAAAAATTATGCTTGTTTTAAAATTATTGATCATTTCTGTTTTAGTTTGATAGCTACAAAACATAGGGGGAGAAGGGGAGAGTAGGCCTGAGAAGAGAGGGGAGGGGAAGGGCGAGTTGGAATGGAGTTTTTTTTACTTTTTAAAATGATTTAAGTAAAAATTGATGATTTGATGCTTTTTCTTTGAATTTCTAATATCTAACATTTTTTTAATAATTTTTAAGACGTAATGTAATGTAGCTTAAGACTTTTCTAAAAGTAGATCTAATGGTTAAAAATAATGAAATAATGGATCTACCGATTCAAGTGAAATTCGATGATGAATTAGTTTTTTCCTTAGAGTGATCTTTTTTTTCATTTTTAAGACGTAACTTAAGAACGCTATAAAGATAAAGGACGTAGAATGACTTAAAATAGTATAATACTTATCGTCTTTTTTTTACCATGTTTCATTGTGGTTCAAATAACATATTTTTATTTTTATATAGTGAAACATGGGTAATATGGATCTTGAATTATTCATTTAATTATAAATAAAACAATAGTTCAAACAAACTAAAAATCGGATATAACTTGTGTATTATAATCATTTAGCTTTCTAATTATTGATATAAATTTTTATATTAGTTTGTTAATTCAAAATTAGAAGAGTAAGAAATTAAATGGGAGAAGAGAGAAAGGGAGAGTCGAATGGGAGATAGTACGTGTGCATATAATTATAATATTGTTTTACAGGTTTAATGGGTTTTAGTTACTATTACTTTATTAACTATAAGTAGAATAAAAAAAATTATTGATTGATTAATATCTATCTTTTTTAATTATCTTTTCATATATTAAAATTATGAATACTTTTATGATTGTATATCTAATTTAATTATTGTGATGTTATGTGCGACGACAAAATCTTTATCATTATTTTTTCATAATTTTTATAATTGTTTGAATGGCCATATAAGTCAGAAAATATGACCCCAAAAGTTACATATTTGTTTTGAAAGATGAATTATAATGAATATAGGTCTTTAACTGTAAATTTAGTCATAAATAACGTAAGAACATTAAGCGAATCAAAAATTACCTATATGATTAGATGTTACAGTTGCCTAAATTTTTTTACATAAATTTTGCTAGAGCCTCGATGGCTCCCTACCAGATGATAGTTTTCGTTTTCCTTTTTTTGTCGCGTTCGCTTATGTCGAATATAGAGTGTAGGCAATGTCTTGATTAGGTTGGCTTCGGCGAGATACATGTGTAAAATTATTATGAGGAAAAGAGTAGAACAGGGATTGGAGAGTACGAACGTATGTGAAAACGTAAAGTCTGGGTGGGGCCAGGTTGGGAAGTGGACTTTTTTTTTCGTAAGACAGATCTAATGGTCGTAAATAACACTAGTACAATTTCGATTTTCCTGGACGAGGCCCCCAATAGTTTCCAGACAAGCCATAAGTGACCGCGCCTGAAAAAGCCGATGCGGCATTTTCCCGTGCGGTCCACTTAAGCGACCGCACGGGAAAATCGATTTTCCCGTGCGGTCGCTTAAGTAGACCGCACGGAAAAATGGATTGCGAAAAGTCCACCCTGTCTCCCTCCATATTAAAAAATGGCACACCTCTCCCCCGGCCCCCCACCCGCACGCGCCTCTCCTCTCTCCCCTACTCCTCTCTCTCGATCGGTCCCCTCCCTTTCCCTCCCTCTCCCTCCGCTCCCCTCCCCATTCCCTCCCCTCCTAGATCCGGCGGAGGGGAGGGGCGTCGGCGGTGGCGAGCGACGGCAACGGCCTCCCTCGGCTCCCCTTCCCCTCCGGCTCCCCTCCCATATCCAGCGGCAGGCGTAGGTGACGGCGGCGGGGGGCGTAGGTGAAGGCGGCCTTCCTCGCTCGGCTCCCCTCCCCCTCCAGCTCCCCTCCCAGATCCGACGGAGGGGAGGAGCATCGGCGACGGTGGGCGTAGGCGACGACGGCGGCCTCCCTCAGCTCCCCTTCCCCTTCGGTTCCCCTCGGCCCTCCGGCCCCCGCGCGGATCCAACGACGGCCTCGAGCGGGAGGCCGGCGGCGGCTCTCCCCCGCCCGGATCTGGCGGTGGGCTCGAGTGGAAGGCCGCCGGTGGCTCTCCCCCGCCCGGATCTGGCGGCGGGCTCGAGTAGAAGGCCGCCGACGGCTCTCCCCCACCCTCCCCCGCGTGGATTAAGCAAGGGGCTCGAGCGGGAGGCAGCGGGCGGGGTGCACGACGGTGGTGGGCGCGGACGACGGCGGCGACGCGGATCCGTCGCCGACGATGATCGGAGGTGCGGATTCGCCGGCTAGGGTTAGGGTTTTGATTTTGGGAATTTTTATTTTTTTGTGATTTTTCATTTTTGCGTGCGGACGGCTTAAGCGCACGCGAAAATCGGATTTTTACAGACGTTTTCGCGCGTGCGGTTAGCTCTACCGCACGCGAAAACCCCTCTAGAACTGCACGGAAAAATCTATTTTGTAGTAGTGTAATGGATTCACAAGATTTAATAAAAAACAATGATTTTTTAATCAAAATTTATAGTAATTTTTCTTATTTATTAGAGTGTCACATGACGGTTTAGGAACGTTTTTAAAATGTCACGTGACGATTTAGAAGTGTTTGTAGAAAATTTCATGAACTTTTAGGATATAAATAATAGATTAGAAAGAAGCACATGGACTGATTTGCACTGGGGGAGCATGCTCAATACCGAACATACTTAATTAACCGACGTGTGAGAGGCACACATGCACACTATATACTATCACTAGGGTATGATGTATCTAATATCATAATGTGGGAGTAAGTATGAGTAGGAAGTGGGGCTAATATTATCCATTATTAAAAAAAATGGTGCTAATTAATTGCATCCTTGGCTAGTCACCAGTCAGAGGTACAGTCAGAGGTATATATGTTCAACGAAACATTCTCGGCAAAATATGTATTGCAAGTCCTATATATATATTATAAGCCTAAAAACCACCGTACGATTAAAAATAAACAATTAAAATTTATCTATATTATTATAAGTAAAACTTTTACTGTTAGATTTAATTATGAAGTAAAAGTTTTACTCATGATTATGGAGTACAAGAGTCCACATGGCAATTAATTCCGCATCGGCTACTCAATTCCACGCACTTAATTTTTCAGAATATTCCTCCCTATATACTATCTTCACAACGCAGCCTTTTCAAATACTCCTCCATCCAAAATTCTAAAACCTATTTCTTTTATCAACAAAACCAAAAAATAATTGACTTATTCACATGTGACAAAATCAATTAACTCATTCACATACATGTAACCAATAAATACAAAGATAACTTTTTAGGTTCCGATCAATAATTAATTAGTTTAGCAGATAAAAATTATAATAGGTCATAGGTTTTAAATAAACCAAAAAATTAAAAAAGGTTTTGGATGGGGGAGTACCGCGCGGCCCATGGCAGGCGGCCGTCAAGGAAGGTTTTAAGGCAGTCAGCGCGCGCGCGTGCGTGTCGCCTCGGCGTCGGCGAGAGCCGTCGACCGTCCCCGGCCGCGCCGCGTGCGTACGTAATTAGCGGCAAATTAGTCTCAGCTGAGTGTTAATCGGGGATTAAGCTAGCTTTAACTTATTAGCGTAATTAGGTGCGTCATCACGACGTAGTTGTACGTGGGCTCATTAATTGTACACGCAGGTAATAATACTGTTCCATTGAAACATATATAGAGCCAGAGATTATTAATTTGTACCATTTCAAATGACATCCATCACCCCGTACGCCTTACATGCTGCATGATCATCGATCTGACAGAATTAGCTAAATGAGTAATTTGAGTTATTAGTATAGCTCTCATGAGAAGAGAGGGCACGAACAGAATGAGATTAGAACTTAATGACCGATCGATGTGGCACGAACAGAACAGATGCCCAACCGGCAAACGCAGCACGAATCTTCTAAGTAGATGAATTCCTCTAAAAAAGCGACGGTAATCAGGGACTAGCATTTGTAGTTTCGTATGAATACGGTAGGTCGGTAGGTGGGGGCTTAGCTTGGATTAAGTTATTACGGATAAACGAAAGTAGAAGAACTAAAGAAGTAGATTAATTATTGGAGCGAAACAAACCAAACGGAACAAGACAAAAGAAATTAACTTCGATTATTATTATTACATCTTTTATTTTCTAACAGTACAGATTATTGTTACAGAAAAAAAATATACTAGCTAGTTAATACGTACGCATATGCCATTTTCACCGGAGAATTTAAATTATGCATGCTCGAATGGTATATACGTTCCCGACTACCGAAGTTGATAAGTGGTATATACACATACTTTCTTTGCTTAAGCTAATTACTGTTCCGGTGGCGACGGCGACCAAGTGCGTCGTCGGCCACCGCGGGGTGCTCACAGCAGCGGCATTGTCGGCTGCGACCTTCTCGTTTTCGCCTCTTGCCATCGTCTACTCTCGATTATATATTTCCGGAATATATGCCGCCGGCCGGCGAGGTGAGTGGCAACTTGCAACCATGCATGAAAGTAAAGTTCGAGCAGCAAAGATAAAGCTGGCGGTCACAGACTCTCTCATTGGCTGTGCACATGTGGGGGGCAGGAGCCAGGAGGAGTGCACTGTGCTGGCGATGAGCATAGTGACTAGCCCCAGTTAATTTTTATTCTGTGGGTGTTTTTTTTATTATTACTCTTTTGACCGGCCATGAATTCAGGAGATTTACAACTTCACCACACTTATATAAGTGCATATGATATTAATTTGGTCTTTTACCAGGTATATATATATGTATCACACGTGGGTCTTGTTGTCATATATAGGTTATATTTGGCACAACTCCAAAAATCACGTATTCGTTGAATTTGAAATTTGTATGTTAAATTATAATGTAAAATTACTGATTCCTATATATCCTACTTATGAAATGTGCTTGAAGGTCAGGAAGACCAGGTCAAACAGAACTGTTCAGCGCAGACCATAATTTTCTCGTGGTGTTTTCATGCTTGTTGGTTCGTTTCTGCATTTTTTTTTCTGATTTTTGATAATACATACGGTGACGCAGAGCAGGTAGAAAGTTCCTCAAGGGGGGTCAATGATTTCAGTGAGTCAGCTAGTGAGCTATATATGTTCCTCGCACATACTAGTACTGATTAATTGTTGACTAGTCATCTTAATTACCACTTCACGGCATGCTTTAATTAATTAATTCGCAAAGAATTGAAGCCGCATTTTGCCTGCGTTTGTCTTCATGTACGTACTTGTCCATTGTGCTACACAAATTCGATCCTGTCGATTTGAGAAATTCAGATGAGCGTGTAGTGCCGCAATTAATTATTAACTCAGCCCAACAACAGTGTCGATCGAACACTAAATAATCGTAACATTGCAAATAACATCAAACACGTACTAATAGCTTATTGGTACAAAACAACATGCAGACGCCGACTCGATAGTGGGCTGAGTTCTTCACCTCGTCTTTTCAACTCATCACTTTTTTTTCACGCGCATGTTTTTCAAACTACTAAACGATATATTTTTTTAAAAAAGTTTCTATACAAAAGTTGCTTAAAAAATCAAATTAATCTATTTTTTAAAAAAAATTAGTTAATACTTAATTAATCACGTGCTAATGGACCGTTCCGTTTCCGTGCGTTCGTTGTGCACATGAAAATATTTGGGTGAGTTGGAAACTCATTCCCTCCGCATTAACATATGATTAATTAAGTATTTGTTAACTTTTTTAAAAAAAATAGATTAATATGATTTTTTTAAAGTAACCTTTTTCTATAGAAATTTTAAAAAAAAGTACCGTGACCGTGACCGCCGCAGGACACGTGGAACGCGCGCGCCGCCGTGACCGCCGCGTCGGCCACCTCCGCGGGCACGCCGTGGCTCGTCACCTGGAAGAAGCCCCACTCCGCCTGTCCCCGCCCGCGCCGCCGAGGTCGACCACCGGGATGGACGGCGGCGCCGCCGCCGCTTCTTGGTTGCTGGGCGGCAGCGACGGCGGTGGTTCGGGTCCGGGACGCGGAAGATGAGGGGGACGGCGGTGACGCCCGACGCGACGAGGCCGTGGACTCCGGACATGGTGAATGGGTCGGGGAGACGAGAATTGAAGCGGCAGGAAGAACGAACTCTAAGACAAAGAATATATAAAGAATATATAACCGAGCACCACAACAACATCATCAAACAGTACGCAGCTTAATTATTATATAGTATCCATGGCGAGGAACCCATGACATGGCGAGGTGACCTTGTTGATGAGGTTAAAGTTACGGGCGGAGAGCGCGCGCGCGCGAGCCACAGCCGCGCGGGCCTCGGCCTTGCTCAGCGCATTAACCAGGACAAAGATGCTGTTCCAAAGATATGCATGCACCTTATCGCCAACAGTGCCGGCGAAGTCGCTACTTTGGTCGAGGTCAAGCAGCAGATCGGAGAGCCGCCGCGCTAGGTCAGCTCTCTTCGCCTTGTCCCCGGCAATGGATTCCGATTCCCGCTTGACACGCCTCGCTATGCGTCGTGCTTCCATGACCACACGGTCCGATGCTTGAACCAACAATGGGTTCACCTCCTGATCAACATGGCTGCTGCTCCTGTCCACCTGCATGCCAAATTAAAAGTAGTGTAATTAACATAAATATAATTAATGGCTTCAGGCACGCACTACTCCATCTGCAAGCCTTGTTATTATTAATTAAACGGACGAATTAATGAATTTGCCAGATGTGTACGTACCATATGCTTTACAATATGCACGGGGATCTCCTCCAGCATAGTGACCGCGGCTTCACCGACGAGAGCCATCTTCTTCTGCTGCTGCAGACGGGAGATGTATCACTCAATTTCCTCTCTGTTCTCGCAGCACCACGTTCACCCTGCAGTGAGTGTGTAGTACGTAGTGGTTGGTGGTCGATGCCTGTATATATAGCCCAGGACGCAGGCCCCCTCCCCCCTAGCATGCAGAGCAGTAGTTGATTAGTCAAACATAAATTAAATTTTTGTTTTTTGAAAATATGTCACTGGATTGACATTGGTTATGATTTTGTTAGTACAAAACTACAAACATCCAGTGCATACCAAAGCCCCCCATCTTCTTTCCTAGTGATTCGGAAGAAACAAAAAGGTATGTATCGCATCATCAATTCATCGAATTTTCATCACAACATGCATTTTCTTTTTTGAAGATGAAATAGAAATTCTAGCTAGCTAGCTAGCAACGCACCCCACCAACACATCTACTTATTTCTGAACAAGCAGACAAATTATATATGTACTCGCCTAACCATTATGACCACCAATATATATAATTTCCAAATATTAATTATTTTCATGAATGAATTCAGAAACAATGCTGCATACAATTATCTTCTAATTAAGAGGTTGTACACGACTAGCTAGTTGTTGTGATGAGTATGGAACAGAACATCAAATGTGAATGCGCCCACCACTTTAATTACCAACCTTTTCTGATTCAATATGGTATACCTTGCTTCCAGGACTTGCCTATTTTTTTTAATAGGAGATTAAGGATGGTATGTACTCACCGGCCTAACCATTACGACCAACCATATGAGATTTCCAAATATTAATTATTTGTTTTCATCAACGAATTTTAGAAAAAAAAATGCAACGTTTATTTTCTACGAATGGAAACGAGTAGCTAGTTCTTTTTCTTTTTCCTGAGATATATATATTGCTGACTTGGCCAGGTTCTGGGGCTAGAAGAAAAAGATATTACGTGACAGAGACAGAACTAGCTGCTCTGTGGGCTGACCGGTTAATTACTAAAAACAAAGATATTACTAAATACACTTAAGCGGTTAGCCATTGCTACCTTATCAAATACACGTAGCCTGTATATATTTAGTAATGTATATAAATTTGATAAGTTTGAAAACTGCAACAAACGAAATAGGCCTCAAGCTTTTCACCGGCAGGCACGCGTAGCCCGGGGATGGGGGGGGGGGGGGGGAGGGGGGCAAGTGTTCCCCAGTTTTAACTTTCTGAATGTCACTACTACAGAAACGATTTTTCCGTGCGGGCCGAAAGGCATCTTTTCGTGCGGAAGGCCTGTCCGCACGCGCGAGAAGGTCTGGAAAAAAGACCATTTTCGCGTGCGGGCGGCCCAACCGCACGGGTAAATCGATTATCCCGTGCGGGCCGCTTAAGCCGACCGCACGGGATAATCGATTTACCCGTGCGGTCGCGTTAAGTCGACCGCACGGAAAAAAAAATTCAAAAAAAAATAAAAACCATAGCTATCCCGGCGGCGGCGCGGATCCGGCGTCGTATATACTCCCCAAATAACACAAAATTAATTTCACATCACAAATAACACAAAATTAATTTCACATATATACTTCCCAATTAATTTTTTTGTACAATTAAATTTACAAATAAATTGTCGTCGTCGTCGTCGGTGGCGGTAGGTGGCAGTCGGTGGAGGCGGCGGCGGCGGCCGTGGAGGAGACGGTGGTGGTGGAGGTGGCAGTCGGTGGAGACGGCCGTCGATGGAGGCGGATGCGCCGGCACACCCGTCCGACGGCGGCGGCGGTGGTGACGGTGGTGGAGACGACGGTGGAGGCCGGCGGCGGAAGAGGCCGGCGGCGGGGAGGCGGCGGTGGAGACCGAAGGCGGCAGAGGAGACCGGCGGCGGGGAGGCGGAGGCGGAGGCTACCGGCGGAGGAGGAGAGCCCTTGACGGTAGAGACGGGATCTGAATTTCGTCGGGTGTTAGAAAATTTCGAAGCCCGCGCGCACCTATATAGGCGGTGATGATCATCGCGTGCGGGCCTCTTAAGCCGTCCGCACGGAAAGATTATCTTTCCGTGCGGGCGGCTTAAGAGGCCCGCACAGAAAGATTATTTTTCTCTCTGGATTTCTCTCTAGTGTAGAGGAGAGAGAAAACAACTTTTTTATTTTTATTTTATTTTTCTAATATTTTTTTTCACACATAGAAGCACGCAGGAACCAACCACAGAAAATTTAAGCTCGAACGGACGAAATATGTGGTCCGTAGAATTTTTCAAAGTTCTATCGAAAAGGGTCCCGAAGCTTCTCACCTCAAAAACACAATCTTGCAAGCGGAATTTCGAGATTTTGATTTCGCCGAACCCGGCAAAGCTACTCAATAGGTTAGACTCACTTGAATTTTGGCATGATTTTATCTTTACATCTAGATCCCCAATTAAATTGGTCAAAACCCTAAACCCTAAACCCTAATCGGCAAAACTCGTACCTCATCCAAAAATGCATTAAATTATATGAAAGTGTATAAGGAAAATAATTTATTAAAATACTATCTTATTTATAATGAATTAATATAATTTTTCCATAATTTATTTTATTAGTTTTGACCCCCTAAAAATTCAATCTAATTTCAGACAGGCCGATTTTCTTTATTTTGCTGAGAATAAAATATAAGGAATTTTTGTGTGAAACCAAGGAAAATGGAAACTAGGTGTTTTTATATATCTCCACAAAAATCCACTTTATTTTATCTAGCCCACAAAATAAATTATAGCATTATAAAGAAGAGGAGAAAGAAAATAAGTAGGAAAAATACTGAAAATGTCACATTGTCCAACAGTAGCGGGCCCTTTCCGTGCGGGCGCCTTAAGTGGACCGCACGGGAAAATTCATATTTCCGTGCGGTCCCTTAAGTGGGCCGCATGGAATAGTGCGGTATTATCCCGTGCGGTCCACTTAAGGGACCGCACGGAAATATGGATTTTCCCGTGCGGTCGCTTAAGTGGACCGCACGAGATAATGCCGCATCGGTTTTTCCAGGCGTGACCACTTATGGCCTGTCTGGAATCTATCGGAGGCCTCGTCCAGGAAAATCGTTTTTGTAGTAGTGTGTTCCCCATCTTAATTTTTTCTAAACCCTTCCTTGGCGGCTTGGTCCAGGGCGGCATTGCATAGATACACTGATGTGCAATGCAAATCGATGCTGTGCTCCTCATTTGACCAGTGTGAATATTCATGTCACATTTGAAGAAACTGTACTGGTGAATTCTCCATTTCTCTTCATTCATGATCAAGGCTGCAAAGTTAATTAATTTCTAGATCGGTCAGCGGACAAAAAATTTAGAAAGAATCGTTAACTAGCATGCATGAATGTGCTGTAACTCACCGTGTTTAGGCCGGCTCACTAGTACAGATCCTCTTATCTGTGACGGGCCCTTACATGCCTGGAATTCGTGGGCCGTCAAAACGAAATCATCTCAATCGGGCCGAAATTTGCACCGTTGTAGATGTACTCGTACAGTCATGCTCTAGACCGAAGTACATATAGCCCGTCACCGATGACAGTCATCTGTAACGGGCACAGCTTTAGGCCCGATTGAGATGACCTAGCATATCTCAATCGGGCCCGTCTACAGAGCCCGTCAGAGATAAGGGTTATCGGTGACGGGCTCCAAAGATGGCCCGATTGAGATGGATTAAAGCTCGTCACCGATGACTCATATCTGTGTCGGGCTTTTATTAATGCCCGTTAGAGATAACTGTGCGCCCGTTAGAGATGTCTGTTCATTGGCCCGATTGAGATATATTTTGCACACTATAAATAGACCATCCGACTGTTGTCTGAAGTTATCCCACTATTCACTATTTTGGTGGAAGGTTGAAGAGGACGAATTTTTGTTATTTTTTCCAAACAAAAACAGAAAAATCTTAGAAGTAAGTAAAAAGATAGTAATATTTTTTTTATTTTAGTAGTATGTTAACTAATATTTTATTAAATTTTGCAGCGATGGATCGAAGTTGGATGAATGCGACAACTTTGAAACGTCATTGCAAGAAGTATAGAGATAGCGTTTTAAGTTTTATGAATGTTGCGAAGGAGGATAGGAGAAGAAGAAATAGCAAATACATGTGTTGTCCATGTAGAGATTGCAAAAATGATATTATGTTTAGCGGAGAGGAGGTGCACTCTCACTTGATACAACGGGGATTCATAAAGGGCTACACATGTTGGGTAAAGCATGGAGAGTAAGAATCGGGTAGTGGTGCAGCTGCAGACAGAAGTGGTGCAGACAATCATGAAGATGAAGATGAGCATGACATGTTTATACCATCTCCATTGGGCAGTGAAATGTTTGATGTGAATCCTGATATGCTGCAAGAGATGTTACGTGACATTGAGGAGCAAGCTCACAACGAGAGAGATTCCATGAATTTCAAGAGGTTAGCCAGTGACTCCGAGACACCTCTATACGCTGGATGCAAGGCAAAACACACCAAATTGTCAGCTACCTTGGACCTAATGAAGCTGAAGGCAAGTAGTGGATGGACAGACAAGAGTTTTACAGAACTTTTGGGAATATTGAAAGTCATGCTTCCTGAAGAGAACACATTGCCCGAGACGACATATGAAGCACAACAGGTTCTGTGTCCCCTGGGGTTAGAGGCCCGTAGAATTCACGCTTGTCCAAATGACTGCATATTGTACCACAAGCAATATGCGAACCTAGATGTTTGTCCTGTCTGCAAGGCTTCTCGATACAAGCGAAAGAAAAGTGCGGGGGAGGGAAAGAAATCAAAGCAGGGTGGTCCGGCGAAGGTTGTGTGGTATCTACCTATCATTGATCGCTTCAAGAGAATATTTGCCAACCCCAAGGAAGCAAAGTTAGTGCGTTAGCATGCCGAAGATAGAAGGAACGACGGTTTGCTAAGGCACCCTGCGGATTCGATTCAATGGAGGAATATCGATCGAATACACAAAGATTTTGCTGCTGATCCCAAAAATATAAGGATATGTCTGTGTACGGATGGCATGAATCCTTTCGGAGATACGAGCAGTTCTCACAGCACTTGGCCAGCTCTTATTGCGAACTATAACCTCCCACCATGGTTGTGCTTCAAAAAGAAATATATTATGTTGTGCTTGTTAATCCAAGGTTAGTGCTGGCCAAATGGGCCATGCCAAGCCGGGCCGGCCCGAGCACGGCAGCACTGTAGCCGACCCAGGCATGGCACGGCACGGTAGCCAATGGGCCGTGCCGGCACGGCCCGTTTGACCGTGCCGTGCCTGGGCCGACGCCTTAGCCCGCGGGCCGGCACCGCACGGCCCACGTACTGTAGCAGGCCGGCACGAGCACGGCCCATCTGGCCCATTCATTTTCCTTACAATTTTCTAATTTTCCCTTATATTTCTCATATTTTTTATTTTTTCTACATTTTATCTTATTTTTACCGTATATTTTGTGATATATTTTCAATTTTTTCTCACATTTGTCCTATCTTTATCCTTTTTTTCTTCATATTAATTTTTTTTTGTTTTTTTCCTTTTTTTCTCAAATTTCAAATTTTTATGGGCCATGTGTGCTGGTGGGCCAGCAACAACAGTAGCCGTGCTGGCCCGGCACGGCCCAGCACCTCCTTGGGCCGTGCTTAGGCTGAGGCCTTGGCACGTGGGCCGGCACGGCACAGCCCGTTACAGTTGCCGTGCCTAACGGGCCGTGCCACCAGCGGGCCCGTGCCGTGCTGGGCCGGGCCGCCTATTTGGCCTGCTATATCCAAGGTCCGAAACAACCGGGCAATGATATCGATGTGTTCTTGGAGCCTGTTATCGATGATCTTGAGATTCTTTGGAAAGAAGGTGTGGAAACCTGGGATGCATATGGTCAGGATAACTTCAAGCTACAAGTTCTATTGTTCTGCAACATTAACGACTATCCTGCGCTAGGTAATCTTTCTGGACAAACCGTGAAAGGAAAGAAGGCTTGCTCTGACTGTATGGAACATACACGCAGTAGGTGGCTGAAGAAATCAAGAAAGATGGTTTACATGGGTCATAGAAGATGGCTCCCGCTACGCCACACCTTTAGAAGAAAGAAGAAAATTTTCAACGGTCAGAGAGAACCTGGAACTGCTCCCAAGGATTTGTCTGGAGATGAAGTCCACGACATGGTCAAAGACATAACTAATGAGTTTGGGAAGAAAAGAAAACGTGGCAAGGCAAATGATAAGGGTATGTGAAAGAAAAAATCCATATTTTGGCGGCTACCATACTGGAAAGACCTTGAGGTCCGGCATTGCATTGATCTAATGCACGTAGAGAAGAACTGCTGCGATAGTTTGCTCGGGCTACTGCTTAATATGCCTGGAAAGACAAAGGACGGGTTGAATGCTCGCCTAGATCTGCAGGAATTGAACATTCGCAGTGAGCTTCAGCCTGTTACGAACGAAGAGACAGGAAGAGTGTATCTCCCACCAGCTTGCCACACATTGTCGAAGGATGAGAAGATCGCAATGCTATCATGCCTGGCTAATATTAAGGTTCCTTCGGGCTATTCAGCAAGGATCAGTAAGTACGTTAAATTGGAGGATCTAAAACTGGTTGGAATGAAGTCTCATGATTGCCACATGTTGATCACACAGATCTTACCAGTTGCTATCAGAGGCATCCTACCACCCGAAGTCCGTCACACAATCCAACGGCTTTGTGCCTTCTTCAATGCAATCGGTCAGAAGATTATAGATCCCGAAGATCTAGATAAGATGCAGGCTGATATTGTCAATACCCTGTGTCACTTGGAGATTTATTTTCCACTGTCTTTCTTCGATATCATGGTTCATCTCCCAGTTCATCTAGTTAAGCAAACAAAACTATGTGGTCCAGCTTTTCTAAGGGAGATGTACCCGTTTCTCGAGTCGAGCGAAGTTTTCCCGGAGCTTACCTAAACCCAATCCTTCCTGGAAGAGTAGTATCGGTAGTGGGTAGATCGTGTGTTGTTTGTTGTGTGCAGGTGTATGGTTTACATCAGTGGTGAGGATGTGACCATACTAGGTTGTTTGCCTAATCAACTTGAACAATAAGAGTGTACTCACATCAGATCAGTAGCTAAGTGGGTTAAGGTCTTGCCTTTAGTTCAACCTATCTCACTTCCCTCCTCTACCTGCAACAGATGGTCAATGTCAGAAACAATGGCAGTGGATCAGGACCACAACAGTTTCATGGAGTAACTCCAAGCAACCCCATGGACATTCCACCTCCACCGTCCGGAGACCCAACCCTAGCACAAGTGGTGGCTAACCAGACGCAACTATTGGCTATGATGATGTAGCAGATGCAACGACAGTATCAACAACAACAAATGCAAACTCAGACGCAATCCCAGAGTTTGAATCAGAGCCAAAGTCAGTACTTTCCAATACAAGCACCTACACCTCCTGCCGGTATGCCACCGAGATCCCACCAAACAAGTGCACCTCTATCACTCTCATACCGGAGCGAAGCAAACGTCATCTGCGAGGATTGTGTGGAACAAGGTCACTTTCATATGGGACTACCCATCGTTGACTGGATATTATGTTCTAAGCTTTCCCGGAATGAAAGTGCAATGTCAGTGCTTCATTTCGATTGATTGATGAAGAGTCAGATTCACAGATCAGTGTTCCGTGGAAATCAGGGAAGCTTGGATATCCTCAAGGCTAGCGGCTTAATCGTTCAGTCCGGCGAAAGCTCAACTACCTTGGTAAGGTAGGCTTGAAGTAAAATTTAGTTTATCTCATAACCGTTTCGTCTGAAAGTTCAACCAAGAGAAATCGATTGGATTGTAATCAAAGCAGTCAGTTGCAAGATTTTAGTAGAGCTCCACCAATCCCAAGTTAACAGGTTGGGTTTCGAGTCGCACCCAAAATGCCAGTCAACCGTTCAGCCAAAAAACAACGACAACTTAAGGCCTTCGCAGTTCAGGTAAAAGGCAGACCAAGCCGCTTCTTGAAATGCTTGTCGTTCAGATCAAAAGCAGTTCAGAGCAAAATTCAAAGTCCGTGGTTTTACGAACGTCAGTTTCAAAGTTTCAGGAACAACCCCACCGATTTCAAGTCAACAAAGTCGATTCTCAGCTCATCAAAAATTGTAAACGTCAACTATGTAGTCCAAAGTAAGCTCTATGAATAACTGCAACCCAGATCAGGGTCAGAACAGACAGAACCAACCAGTGCAGTTTTGGCAAAGAAACGGAACATCGAGCAGGATGCCAACAGGGTCAGTCGCTCAAGATGGGTTAATCAATCAGCCAGGTCGAAGTCAGAAAGAAGCCGCGGAAATCTGCAAGCCAGCCCAACACCACACACCTTGTTTTCTTTCTAGCCATTCCCGAATCTCGGGACGAGATTCCTGTAAGGGGGGTAGATTTGTCACGCCCCGATTTTCGATCGGGATTAAAAATTGCCTAATAATACATTTTCCAGAAATTTAATAAAAATTTAAACCAATTTAATCAAGTGAAATTGTGAGGAAAATTAAAATTTCCTTTAAAAACCTTGGCCGGAAATATTTTTGTAATATTCTCTGTGCCCTAAAGTACTCTCCAGAATTTTTCGTGAATTTTTGGAGCTAAAGAAGGAATTTTAAAGTCACAAATTTCATTTACCAAATTTATTAAATGGAAAAAAAACAACTTAAATATCCTTCCCTCACTTTGGGCCTCTTTCGGCCCAAAGTCCTCTCTCCTCCCCAGCCCATGCGGCCTCCTTCCCTCTCCATCCCGCGAGGCCCACGGGCCACTCCTTCCCCTTTCCCTCCTTTTTCTCCCTCCGGCCCAGCTCGGCCCGTAGCCGCACTCGTGCCCGCAAGTCTGAATCGCCTCCCTCCTCCTTCCTCTGGCCGGTCAAGCCGGCAACCACCCCGCCGCATTTTCCGCCGCCGCCACACCCCGACTCCGCCGTGATTTTCGGCCGTCCCGGCCACGATCCTCCACCCCACGCCTATAAAACCCCGCCCCGCGCCGCTCTCTCTCTTTTCCCCTCTTTCCGCGAACGCGCCGCCTCCCCACGCCGCCGCCGCCCCCAAACCCTAACCCTAGCGCCGCCGCGACGCCGCCGCTTCCGCCGCCCGTGCGCCGCCGTTGCCCCTTTTTCCCTCCCGGCCGTCGCCGTGCTTGTTCGCCCGGCCGCCGCTAGATCGCAGCCTCGCGCCGCCGCCCGCATGCGCCGGCCACCGCATCGGGCCGCGGCCGCGCCGCTGCTTCCCGGCCGCTTCTCCGGCCGGCCTCCGTCGCCGATGCCGCCCGGTGAGCCCCTCTCTCTCCCTTTCTTTCTTTCCCCCCCGGTGCGCCGCCCCGCCCGTGCGCCGCCGTCGCACGCTGCCGCTCGCCGGCCATTCCCACCGGTGGCCGCGCCGCCGCCTTGCCGTGGCTCGGTCCGACCGCCGCCATCGTGCCATGGCCGGGTCGACCTAGGGTTGGCCGAACCCTAGCCGCCCGCCCGGCCGTAGAGGCCGCCCCGGGCTGGCCCACCACTTCCTCCGGCCCAGCGGCTGTTGGGCCGATTGGCCCACCTTCTCGCGAAAAGTCTGTTTCGCGTCCCTCATCCTTTCTTGGGCCGTCGGCCCGATTGGCGCCGCCCATCGCGAGAAGTCCATGTTTGCTCCCTCCTCGCCCTTTCTCCTCTATTGGGCCGCCGGCCTATTATCCTTTCTCCACACAAAAGTCTACTTTATGTCCCTCAGCCCTCAGCCCATTTTCCAGTGGAGCCCATTGTCTCTCATCGGCCCTTTTAACTTTTCCCGAGGAAGTCCAGTTTACCTCCCTCAGCCTAATTTTTTTCCCTTCCCCCTGCAAAGTCCATTTTACCTCCTTTTCCTCCCCGGTTCGCCGACTTTTATGTCACCGATGCGTGGGCCCCCTTTGTTTAATCCGGTCCACACCTAGACCACGTGGCCGCCACGTCAGCGCCACGTGGTGCATCCGCACCTGTGCGTGCCTGGACTTGGTCCACCGTGGATCAGCCGCCCTTGACCCGTTGACACGTGGGACCCGCCGTTCCGGCTCCGATTCCCTTTGATGATGTCAGCGTAGTCCTTTCCTTTGTAAAATTAATTAATAATTGCGCAATAAATCAATTTAATTTCCAGAAATTCATTTAGATGGCTCAAAACTTCTAAAATTCATATCTAATTCATACGAACTCCAAATTGAGCCATTCAACTTGCAAAATTCATCTAAAATAGAGCTCTACATGTTTGTTTACTTTTTATGTACTGTTTACTTGGTTTTTATTAGAATTTTTTCTCGTTTTGTGTACCCTGGTTGATGCCTGGATAGGGACTTAATACACAAAATGGTCTGGAAATTTGGGAAAATTTTCGGGCGTGACATAGAACCACCACATGATGTGTAGTGCTGATCACTATGCTTAATTATTAGATGATATTAGTCGACAAATGCTGCCTATCAATGATATATATATATATATATATATATATATATATATATATATATATATGTGTGTGTGTGTGTGTGTGTGTGTGTGTGTGTGTGTGTGTGTGTGTGTAGAGTGTACTAAATAACTTATACATATAGTATTTATTTTACTTTAAAAACTAATTAAATTTTTGTATATCTATATCTATATCTATATCTGTATCTGTATCTGTCCTCTTCCTGCTACTATTAAGAGTTGGGCACATATCTATATCTCTCCTCTTCCTGCCACTATTACCCTGTGATGATTTCTTGATAAATGGCCAGTAATGAATGCTCAAGAACAGACCATAAGAACAGACCATCTACACTTGTTCTTTTTTTAGTAACTACACTTGCTCTTTTTTTGCATAAGAACAGACCATCTATACTTGTTCTTTTTTTTTGGGGAACTACACTTGCTCTTTTTTGCATAAGAACAGACCATCTACACTTGTTCTTTTTTTTGGGGGAACTACACTTGCAAATGATTGTAATTGATGCACAATTTCTAAGCAAAACTGAGGTCATATCTTAACCTTAGCATAAGTTATATACTACAACCAAAATAAGTTTTTCTATAATTTTTTTTAACTTTCTTGCCGTACAACAGTTATATAGAAAATGTCGCAGCAAGGCGAACCCATGTCAGCGACTACTAGTGGGACAACATCGAGCCGGGCTCGTAGGACCCAGAATAAGATCCCTAAGGAAGTGTACAAAATAACAGAGGTGGACGATTTGGGATTTCCGACAGCTCCTGCGAAAGCTGTCAAAAAGTTCTCAACGATATGCGGAGTCCTAGGGAGGCGGTACTTGACCATTTTGAAGGACCACATCGATTTGGTCCCACAGGAAGAAAAAGATGAGGCCTGGAAGTAGTTCAAGGAAAGCTTCGAATACCGCCTAGAGGCCGAGGCAAGACTAAAGCGGCAGGCTATCCGCAAGATAGGCAACCTGTGGAAAATTTTCAAGACCACGCTAGTCACCAACTATGTCATCAACCCCGCCCAGCCAGAACCATTTGAGAAGTACCCGTTCATCACCCGGGCTGTGTGGAAAGAGTTCCATGCCGCCAAATCAACCCCTGAGTCTCGGGCAAAAAGCGAGGCCTATAGGAGGTTGCAGGCAAAAAACATTCACCCGCACCGGCTTGGCACCGGAGGCTACACCGGGAAGCAACACGAATGGGTCAAGGAGGATGAAGCTGCTGCAGAATCTAACACGCCACCAGTTCTTGGTGATATCCCAACCACCCGAGCAAGGAACTGGGCAAGGGCGAGGGTGAAGAAGACTAGTGATGGAACACTTACGTTCCCAATTCCCGAAGATCAAGCGGTGTACCAGAAAATCATAAGTACCACACATAGAGTATGTTTCGTTAGGTTGTATCGTACTCTTGATTAAATTCATCCTAATTGTATCGCAGGTCGAGATGACTGCTGAGAAACAGACCTCCGAAGAGGTCTGCTCACAAAGACGCGAGGATGACATCCTCACGAAAGCGTTGGGGAGCGAAGAACACCGTGGACGGACAAGGGGCATTGGCTCCAATGTTTCATGGAAGCTTGGGTTTCCCCAATACGCGTGGCAGTACAGGAAGCACAGGCTTTCAAAGGCGTAGAAACATGAACGCCTTAAGGAACAACTTCGGGACGAGATTAGAAACGAGCTCCGAGAAGAGTTCGATTCGAACTTGTTACAAGTGGAGACTCGGGTGGAGGCACGTCTCAGGGAAAGCGAGCCTGCTGTCGCTCCCATACTAGAAACGATCCTCACGCAGAGGCGTAGCAGCTGCGCATCTACTGGGGCGGCGTCACAAGAAACACCAGCCCCCACTGCGGTGGACCACATAACGATAAAACCAACACAAAATGCATATGTTCTCTTAGCACCATAGTACATTATAACATATTATAAAGACACGTATGAATCTATTGCAGGGACCCACATCGTGTACCCTAGTCGTTAGGATGACAAAAGACTTTACAATTCCTGCCGCAGAGGGTCTTGCGTTCAAGCCCACGCCGGAGACCCGAGTGCATAGGGGGCAGCTGCTAGCCGGCCATACCAAAGTCCAAGTGCACATGGTGAAGCCCGATTGGGTTGGCTTCACTCTCCCGCTCCCACCAAATGACGAGGTTCTGACCCTTAGAGCTGCACGTGGGACCTTTATCCAATGGCCCAAGCAGAACATTCAGATAAATATAACTCCTAGGCCAGCACCAAGTGCTCGTCCGGCGTCGTCGCCGCGTCCCCCTCCAGCTCTTGTATCTGCCCCTCCTGCAGTTGAAAAAGGAGATCAAGATCTCCAATTGCAGTATGATACAGATTTTGGGGATGACGGACAAGAGGTCAGTAGCAGAGCGCACCTCCTCCCAGTCTCCAAAAAAAGAAAGAGGGCAGCATCTTCTCCACCCAAGCTTGGATCACGCAAAAGAGCTGCTGGAAGGGGGAGAGGAAGAGAAAATGTGGAAGGGTCGCTTCTGGTTCCAAAGAAGCTAGATTTTGGCAAGGCGCCATCAGCTCCTCCTAAAGAACTCACATTAGACATGCCATTGGTCGGAGACGATGCCTTGTCGAAGATGGGTCCTGCATGCAAGGAGTTGCACGGGTACTATATGGAGAGGTCCAACACAAGGAGGAAGCATAGAGAGATCTCCATGACGGGCCAGCATGATAGACAGTCGTTCCTTGGCCCTGAAGGCTTTATCGCCGTAGACTTTCAAGATCTATGGGACCTCTACAGGGTGCGAGCGGTCGACACCAACCTCCTTAAGTGCTACTCCTTGTAAGTATTCTTGCGTACGAGATATGGAAATAACTATCCTTGTATTACGCTTACCCGGATTCTTGTCTTGCTTCTAGGTTAACTTGGAAGCATGTCCATCGTAATGCTCCCCATGTTGCCTTACTCGATCCAACTGTCGTCAATGAGACAACTATGAACTACGATTGAGCCAGCATGGTAGAATATATCAAGGATTGCTTATGATCCCGTCAAGACAAGGACTTCATTATGTGCCTACTCTGAACAGTAAGCGTATACCCTACTTAGAATCAAATCTACGACGCGTATAACTTTAGTATTTAACTTGCAATTTATTAATGTCGCAGTCGTCATTGAATTCTCCTGGTCATAGTGCCGAAGTGGAGTTTGGTATACTACCTGAACTCCAATATCAAAAAAGAAATATACGATTGGTCCGCGATCGAAGCTGCCTTGAACAATGCCTAGGACCAATACTGGCAAAAGGCGGAAAGCATAAGGAAGGGCATCCCACACTCGGTCACAAAAAGGACTTTCCAATACGTCAACAAGTTGGCGACCAGTGTGGGTTCCACGTCTGTCATAACATGAGGAGCCTCGCAGACAATGTGACATTACTCGACCTTGAGGTGTGTGCTTCAGTTGTTTATATACATTAGAGAGGAGATAGCACGATTCATACTAACTTTCTAAGTATGTAGACTAACTTGGCGCCTCACATGCATGAAAAACTTTCGGCGATTCCGGAAAACTACTTCAATATCATTAGAGAGGAGATAGCACGATTTATACTAGATGATCTCTTGTCGCCGAAAGAAATGTTTAGAATAAAGTCCTAGCCGAAAGAAATGCTTTTGCGACAAACATTTGATTTTTATAAATATTCTTTGTAATACAATTCTGCACGTTCTTCTGTATATATTTGTATTTCTTAATTACATATAAACTTGTTCCAATTTATAACTCAGTTTTACAGGTTTTGAGCAAAAAAATGATGTGAATGACATATATATGTGAATGGGTCTGTGGATGTTAATGTATATATATGAATTGGCTGTGAATTGGGTTTGATTTTGTGAATTGGCTATGAATTGGGTTTGATTTTGTGAATTGGCTGTGAATATCTGATGAAATGCTGAAATATGCACTGAATTAGGAATGCTGGGAATGGGGTTGTTGGGAATATGGTTGCTGGGACTGTCATTTTTTGCAGCGGGCATGGCTAGTAAAGGCCTAAGGCTAGCCAAAAAAATAAATTTTATTTTTTTTGCTTACTTACTCATCCCTGACGGGCATTTTAATAATGCCCAAAAGAGATACTCATCCGTGACGGGCTCCAAAAAAACCCAATAGGGATATAGACATCCCTGACGGGCTCCTTATCTAAGCCCGATAGAGATAAGTCATCCGAACCAGGATTATTTTGACTCAACAGGTGGGGTCAAATCTATCGGTGACGGGCTTCTTCGAAAAGCCCGTTAGGGATGGGTAGTCATCGGTGACGGGCTGAGTGGTTTGCCCGATTGAGATTAGTCATCCGTGACGGGCTCCTTTCCAACCTGCTTTGACTTGTATTGCTTGGTCAATCTTATTTGTGACGGGTTACGTTGTTAAGCCCGATTGAGATAACGTCCATCCGTGACGGCCTTATGTCCGATAGAGATATTTTCTCACGTCACTGACCTTTGGTCAGTGACGAGAGCCCTACCTGATAGTGATGAGTGTTAATGCCCGTTAGAGATAGCCAATCCCGTGCTAGTGGCCTATCGTAAACTCGTAACTAGAATGTGCCGACATCGCCATTGCTAACGCACAGCTCAAATCATATACAGTACATGCTACTAGACTACTACTCAAATCTGCTACTAAATTAAAGAATACAGTAACAAACAATCAAGTTCTCCATATATATCGCCTTCTCAAATTAAATTCGCATCTTAGCTACTTTTCTGCCTGGCGTAGATTCCAGTCGATGCATGTATACGTACGACTGTTAATTTGACCAGCCTAATAATTAAGGACATAGCCACTTGTATATGCATTAATTATATATAATTCAGGCGGTCAGATCTGCTTTTACATAACCGGGAAAAAAATTGCTCAACAACTAGTAGCCTGTTCGTTTCTCTAACAAAAGTTGGATAAAACTTTGGATACTAGTGGCACGTTTTTTAAACTACTAAACGGTATGTTTCGTGTGAAAACTTTCTATATGAAAGTTGCTCTAAAATATCAGATTAATCTATTTTTTCAAGTTTGTAATAATTAAAACTCAATTAATCATATATTATTATCATCTCGTTTTACGTAAAACACTTAATCTTTATCTTCATCTTTATCTTCAGGAGATTCAAACACCACCTCTAATTGAACTGCTTACGATCTACACGTCAACAGCTTGGTCAATGTTTCCATTGACGAGCTTGACAACTTCGTCAAATAGCACTAACTAGCTACATCACAGCCTGCAGCACATCTTGCCTTACCTCAGATTCGTCTCGTCTCTCAACAACTTGAAAAGGATCGATCAGACCAGATTTTATTACTCCTTTTATTGAATACGTTGGAGCTTGAGATTATTACTCTATTAAAGTACAGTGAAATAGACATATACTCCCTCCATTATCATTTATTCATTTGACGCTGGTCAGTTCATAGGA
This sequence comes from Oryza officinalis, assembly GCA_008326285.1. NCBI lineage: Eukaryota > Viridiplantae > Streptophyta > Magnoliopsida > Poales > Poaceae > Oryza > Oryza officinalis. The sequence continues at coordinate 16,729,360 of BDMV01000007.1, forward strand.
GTATATTATATAAGCAGAGCAGAGCGGTTAGTTGGCCGGGCGAACTGCGAATACGCGATCCCTTCTTCTTCGATCGTCGTCTTCATGAAGCTGCATTTACCCGTGCACACGACGTCGCCAGTCGCCTCACTGGCAAGCTAACAAGAGGCCCTGTTTTCTCTCGCTAATTAACCAGGGATCCCAATTAACCAAGCTAGACATGCATGGCACCGGCCACTGACTGGTGGGAGCAGTCATGCATGCTCCTGTGTGTACTCCACAGAACAGAGGTACAAATTGAAAGGACAAAAAAGCAGGGGACAAAACCCCAAACTATCCAGCCTCAGATCCTTTCGGTCATTTCAAAAATAAATTTCAATAGAAATGATATTATTATTTATTTCAAAGAATACTAATACGTAGGAGGACCTTGAGATGACTATTATTGTTGCATCCTTAAAACTATATGATGTGAGTTTCATATTTTATAGCGTAAAACTTGATATCTTAAATGCTAGATATCTTGAGATATTAAAATTTTTAGTATAAAGTTTAGGGGATGAGATAGTTTACAGTGTTTACGAGGTACGTAGAGATAATAAGAGATGAAACAAGGTAGACCATTCATCAAGAGAAAGATAAAGTATGGAATCAAATTATTGTAATCGATGACAGTGAAGTAATTAACTAGTAAAATATGATATTTTTCTCTTTAGAAAATACCTAGCACGATCTACTCGGTAGTAAGAGAACAACACAAATCTTTCAATCAGTGATTTAGTTATGTCGATTTGGATCAAAATGTCTAGTGGTTGTGGCTGAAAACCCTAGCTCCCCAATTCCCCTTTCCCCATGTATTGTCGCAACTCGTGTCAAGTGCGATGGCCAGTGGCAGCAAGCTCCAGCATCTGGGCAGGAAACTGGGCCACGGCCAGCGCATGGGCCTCGACGGCCGCAAACAGTTAGGCCCAGCGGCAGCAACAAGCATCTGGGCATGGCGATGGCAGAAACTGCTGGGCTGGGCCGCGGCACCTTGCAGGCAACAGGTGGCAGCAAGGCAAGGCCCAGCCAAGCAGGATTCGGTCATATTTTAAACGATGTAAATTTTAAAAGGAAAAAAAATCCGAATTACCCCTTTAAACGATAGTACGAATTACCCTCATGAATTATAAAATCAGAAATCTTTCATTCTTAACTTTTCATACCGGTCGAATTACCCTCTGACTCGCTCTGGAGAGGTTTTGGTCCTATGTGACGCATACGTGACAGTCCAATTAGCATAAAAAAAATTTAAAAAGCGATGGGCCCACATGTTAGTTCTTTTTTTAATTTTTTAAAAATGTTTAAATCCACAAATCAGAACTAACATATGAGCCCCACCGCTTTTTAAATTTTTTTATGCCTCAACTGGATATCTCGGTCCAGGCGCAGAAATCCCAAGTCGTTCCGTTTCAATCCGTGCCTAAACTTCTGGCTTGTTCATCACAAATCTTATACATTCTTGCACTGCTACCGCCCTTACATCAACCACTATCTCTTTCTTTTATTGGTCATGTTTCTTGTAGCTGGCAACATCTTTTTTTAAGCTCTCCTTCAAATTAGCCTTTGAAAAAACTCCTTGAATGCGGCCTGAGTGCTTTGGGTTACCCAAAGCACATGACAAATGGTCCACTTCCTTGTCCGGCTTGAATATCCTAGCCTTTTGTTCTCCAGCGATCCTTTTTGTCTTGTCGGCTACCTGCTTGAGCTGTGGTTCTTTGAAAACTACATCGCCCTCCAGGGTAAAAGATGGGGTTCGTGCATGTACTCAGTTCTTGCTCTGTTCATCATGATCTTCCATAGGAACTGGTTTGCCCGCCTTTCTTAACTCCTCTTCCTTTTGTCCCCATTTCTTGATTTTGGATGGTAACCGGTCGATCCCAAACAATAGGGATATGGGTTTCTTCTTGCTAGTTATGACATTTTCTTGCTCTTCTCTATTTCTTCCGCCGATGTCTTCATCACCACGAACTCATCCCACTAGGCATGTGTTATATCCCAATAGGCATGTGTTTATCTTGCCATAGGGCTTAAAAGGTCCAAGACCATTCATAACATATTTCTTGTTCAGGTCCGTTTTTTAGTTTCACCATAACTTGTCCATAGTCTTCAGCATGAAGTCTCTCATTGCTTCTTTGTCTGTCCTCCCTTCTGGAAAGGAAATCCTACTTTTTAGCTCCGTCCAGCACATCTCTTTTTTCCCAGGGGTAACTTTCCTCCAATCTTTCCATGTGATTTTCACATTATCCCGTAATATTGCTCCGCATTGGTTGTTGTACTTGGTAGTTGGCACATGCATCTTCAAGTGATAGGGGTTTTCCTTTCTTACTGACCCACATCAGGACGTGGATTTCTTTTGACAGGATGTTTTTGCCTCGCTCGCCCCTTCTTTTTTGGGGCTTACTTAAAGCTTTTGGTTGAGCGACAGGTCCGACTTTCGCTGTTGGTTCCCTTTCTTTTGGCGTGGTTTGGGCTTTCCTTTTCGATCGGTGTGGGGCTTTCATCTATATTAGCATTCACATGCATCGATTAAAATCCACATGTACAATAAGATTGAACTAACCAAATGATAATGTTTTACAAAATATTATGCACCACTGGTTCGGGGGATGTAATTGGAGTCAACCTCTTCGTCATTGCCCCTGCCCTTTTTCTTCCTTTTAGGAGAAGGAGAAGGATGAGGGTCACGTGAGTGATACGAGTCACTCGCTGCTTCACCGGAGCTTGATGAAGACAATTCTTCATGGACTATCTGCGTGCCTGCCATGCAAATTTCTTACATGACGTGGAGTTGAGTTTCATTGCCCTTGTCACTCGTGGTTGCGCTTCGGTGGATTTTTTCATAGCTTTAGAAAAAGTGTATGACTATATATTTAGTATCACTTGTCATGTATCCAATTATACTATTTTTTGATTAAATGACTATAAATCTAGTACTCAAAGAGTAGGCATGCAATCATCTTTTCGATACTAGTACCACAGAAGATAGATAGATCCTGATGAGTTCATGACTAGCAGTAGTAGTTAAAGTATGATGAACAATTTCATTTCAGATGGAAAAGAACTGACGATGGAAGGGCAGGAAAAGGCTGCATTGGTACACTTCTAAGATTTTTCAACTTAAAGCACACATGGTACACTAATCATTTATACTCTATTAAAATTCAGAACCTTGTCTAAAAAAAAAACTGGTTACAAAGGCAATGATATACATGTGCATGTCAATGGCACTTTCAGTTTTCGTAATACTGATTACGTAAGCAATGAAAAAAAAAAATGGAAGTATACTCTGCAGAGTAAGCTGCCACAAAACTGGAACTAATTGTCAGTACTGAACTGGCTCACAAAAGAACTATGCAGCTTATTGTGCTATAGGCCATGCATTCATGTTGGATGTCAATTTTGACCGTGCAGAGAAATTGAAGGAAAATCAATTTTGACCATGCAACAAAATCATAGATTCTACTTATATAGAATCGTAAAATCAGGCGTCTTAATTAGAATTGTAAATTCGTAAAATTTTATGACAAGATCAAGGTTTTGACAACCTTGGTTGGCACAACTCTTCTCTATCAGCTTCACTAAATTTAGATATGTCAATATTCTCCAAGGTAATTTCAGATTGTTCTGCATTGCCAAAAAGCCCTTTATAAAAATCAGTGATATGATCCATTAATTCATCCTGGTTCTTGATGACTACCTATATTTTGTCAGTTAGTGTTTTATCTTTCCTTCTTCTGGCACTGGTTTTAGCATGATAGTATCTAGTGTTGTTATTACCTTCTTTTTTTTTCTCTGCTTCTTTGAAGCCATTTTATTTCCTTTTCTCTTAACAAAGTTTTTAATTGATATTCAATTGTTTTCCTTTTCTCTCTCATATGCTCATTCATGCCATGTATTTCACAATACTTATCCAAATTATCAAGTTCCACAACAATTTCTTGTTTTTTTCCTTTTATAGAGGCCTTCCCAATTCATATTCCACTTTTTTAGATTTCTCCTCAGGTTTTTAATTTTCCATTGCGACTTTATATCTTCCTGTGAGCTCAAAATTGTTTTCAACTTCAGCAACAACCCTTATTTCTTAGCCCCTACTTCACTTTCTCTTTTATTTAAAAATATACTTTATGTTTATACATAGTTTGACACCATGAAAATTCAAACATGAATATTTCTAACGCATATAATTCAACCTTTTTAAATTCTCAAATTCAAACAGCATAGTTCAAATTTAAATTCATTTTTACACTTTCTCAAAAGATTCGTTTGTCTGTCTAAATCGCTTGACTAAATAGAGCAGTGAAAACTAGGGTTTACCCACCTGCAGAACACCAGGAAGCAACTAAGCAGCAAGAATTATGCAGTAAACTGAACAAGTATACAAACTCTTCTCTTGTATCAAACTGATGCTCTTTACAGCCCAATGGCATAAATAAAAAGATTAACAAGGGTGTAATTAAATAATAAACATAACTAAGAGGTTTCATCCATTTTGAAGTCACGAGTCCATGAAGTGAGGTGAACAGTAGAAGCAAAGTTTACGATAAATTACAAGATATGGGAGGAGCCACACGTGCAACTGTGAATTTTCCTCTGTGCCAAAAAAAATAGATGGGTGAGATCTAGGGTCTTCCTATTTTGAGGACTTAAGTAGAGGCTCTGTTGAAGTTTGTTTTTTACGCTCAACCCTCAAAAACCATTCAAAGGGCTGTATTTAGTGTTGGAGATTGGATGGGTAAAAAAAAGTTGTTTGCTCGGCGTTTTCAGCCTAGTTAAGACGGTTGGAGTCAGGCTGTGTTTTTTTAATTGGACAGATTACAAACAATTGATTATACGAGTGAATTAAATATTATACATTAGAAAACTAAAAACAATTTAGAACAATTAATCAAAGGGTGCAGAAAATTTCTAGAGAAATTGTAGTTTAAGAACCATGGTACACATAATTCATAAGTCCATAAGTTGAAATTAAAGCTCATTATAGACGAAGACAAGCCATGTTCATTCACTTATCACATATTTTGAAATGCACATTTGGCATGCAGAAATTTGATGTTTCGATGATTAAATTTCCCTACGCACTTTAAGAACTCATTTGAATTTTGAAATCTACAAACTTCACAAAAAATTAACATGTAGTGCTAGTATCTCCCAAAAATCATTTGAAATTCAGTCGAACGGAGGAGGGGGGGGGGGGGGGGGGGGGGGGTAAACATGTCTTTTCTCCCCCCTCTCTCTCTCCTCACCGTCAACGGCAAGCTCAACAAAGTGGCAGTCGCCGACATTCCTCGCGTCACCCCCACTCACCACCCTCGATGCCGCGATGGCGGCGGGGCCGCTCGCTCCGGCCGCTCCTCCGGCGAGCCCTCCTCGTGGCCGCCGTCTGCGCCGCCTCGCTACTCCTCCTCCTCCTCCTCCACCTCCACGGCCCTGAGCTCCCGTCGTCTTCGACCACCCGAGCCTCCCCCTTGCGGGGCGAGCACTCCGAAGCGCGGGATTCGGAGGACGGGGAGGCGGCGGCGGCGGGGGCGGCCGGAGGGGGCGTCTCCACCACCGGGGCCACGTGCGCGACGGTGGAGAGGATGGGGGAGGAAGCCGCGGGGCGGGGCTCCCCCGAGGCGGCCAGCCTCCGCATCCGCGAGCTCATCCGCCGCCACTTCCTCCTCCACGGTACGTGTGCTCCCGCTGCTCGCCGAGCTCTGATCCGTGCGCCTCGAAGGGGAGATCCCCTTTGATCCTTCTGCCGCTCCCTGTGTGTCCATGACATGTGGGCCCGGGCCCACCTGTCATGGACTCAGCGAGTGGCCGATGATCTCTTCTTCCTCTTCGATGATGATGAAATGTTGCGTGACCTCGTAGTGTGTCGTTCCATGGATCAATGGTACTAGCCGGATGCAATGTTTGTTTGTTGTGATGTTGATTGCTGTGTCCAACTTGTTTGGTAGAACCGTAGAAGGGCTAAGAACTTTGGTTTCACTGCTCAAATCGAAACATTGCGGTTAAGCTACGCAGAAATAGCACCAAGAAAGCAAGAACCAGAGCACAGCACAAGGTTTGCTTGCCAACTCACCGGAAGATTGTCATGATAGGCGAATTGATACCGACACACGCGTCTACTGTGCTGTCTCTGCTTTGAATGCGTAGCTATTTTTCACCTTTTGACCAGAGCTGTTTCTAAATGATCTCAGTTGTTCCCTGTTGTAATTTCTCTGCTACCATTAATCCATCATAAACGTCAAGACTCGAAACTGTGGTCTTGTCTAGAGTCTTTGGCTAGCCAGTTTTGAGTTCCTAGGTCGATTTGAGGACCCCCAATATTTACTTGTTTCAATTAATTTGCCAGGGGCTGCAAGAGTTAGAGAGCTTCCTGCTATTGAGTTCTGCAAACAAGGATTTGTGTTGGGGAAAGCCTCTGAAGCTGGGTTTGGAAATGAAATGTACAAGATATTAACAGCAGCTGCTCTGAGTGTTATGTTAAACCGGTCTCTCATCATCGGGCAAACCAGGCATGTGCATTTACTCTCAATTACTTCTCTTCCTTATCTATGGGGTTTGGATACGTTGGAGCTATATTTTGACTTTCCTGTGATGATTATATATGAGATATAACTGTAATACATCACAAATTTAAGTTTCTAGTTTGTAACTCCATCTTTACATGTGATAAAGTAGGCGCAATATCCATCCATCTTGAATCTGTAAAATATTGTTATGGCAATGATTAGAAATTTAGAGTACTGATGATTGATATTCACTACCATCTTACCATTTGTTTGTTCCTCTATCCAACAGGGGGTTATATCCTTTTGGAGAGTACATTTCTTACACCAATCATTCATTCACTATTGGAGAAATAAAGCATTTATGGAGGAAAAATCGCTGTGCTAGAACATATGGTAGAGATCTGAGTATGAGAGTCGACAGTTTTGAACACCCAACAGAGACAAATGTCCTTTGTAGTGACTGGAATAGCTGGAAAGATCCAATCATCTGGTTAGTACTATAGTCTAAGAGTTACAATCTAGTAAAGTCACATTTTCGACAGTTAGTTTTCTTGACATAACATTGATATGTTCATGATGTGTCTTCATTCATCCCTTTCAGATATGACTAAATGACATGCCCTGTCAATTTTTTTTTTGTGCAAATCATGATAAGTAATATATTTAGCTAGATATTTTAAAGGTCTTGATTATCCCCCATATTAATGTAGATACTATTTCACTTTTTGCATTATTTCACCATGTGCTTATATGCCCTTGCTGTCAGTCAAATGGAAAGGCTAACTGAGATTGCATTCTATGTCTGGCACATTGCATGCATTTATGTTTGCTTTTATCCACATCAAGATTCTTTTGTAAGAACAAAATGAAGAAAGTGATATTCTGTAGAATATCTGAACTCTGAACTCTGAATATATGGAATTCCCAGATGTTCATTTCCAACCAAGTTATTGAAGTTGATTATTCTCACCTTTTGTATATGGACATCACAATACACTAGATACTTAGCCTACAGTGCAGCAAGAAAGTCTGCGTTGGAAATTTTACTTCAGATCAATCTTGTCTCTTTTCATTAGACACATCATTTGCAGGCCTTATAGACATATGGAGTTACCGAAGTTAGTGCTTTCCATATTTTGGCAACAATATATATACTGTTTTGAATACAAAATACTATTCTAGTTTTAAATAACTATAGCTCCTATTCAGTATGCAGTAACTCACACGTGCAAGCATGACCTTTTGCAAATGTTTTGTAAACAGATACTTTGGAAGCACTATGCATGCATGTTGTGGGTTCCTACTGGCCTACTGCTACTGTGCTACCCCATGTTATATTTTAATTTCTTTTCCCACTTTTTACATAAAATGTCAGATACTCGAGCATAACCAGGCTATGAGCAAACTTACTATCTTGAAATAAAAATAAAAGGATTGTATAAAAACATGATGTACTTATCTGTCTGCAATATCCTGTTAAAATATTGCCATCTACAAGTCATCTTTGCGGTTCTTTTTGATATAAGCAAACAAGTGAGCTGTATAAATATAGAAAGATGAGGATCCATATTAAAACCAAATGTAATGATTGATGTTCCAAACCATCCCTGTTTCTAGAAGGAAATAACAGCCAAGCACTAATTGGAAGAAATAAATGATGCTTGACCATTACTACTAGTACATCTGACATAAACAGCCTCCTAAAACCCCTGAACTCTTTTATTAATTAGCTGTGGGATAGAAAGTCAAGCACTTGATTTGTTTTCTGGTTACGTTAGCTGGGAATTTCTTGACATCTTTGTCTTAACAGTTAATTTCCTTACCAAACTAAATGTAAAAACCAACGCAGGCTGACATAGTGTTACTTGTTCATGATGCTAGGTTTGATGGTACAACAGATGCAGTTGGGATCCAATTTTTTCTGAAGAATGTTCATGCTAGAATGAAAACAGCTGCTTCATCACTCTTTGGATCCCCGGGCTCATTACATGTGAGACCTAATACATTTGGTGAACTTATGCAAGTTATAATATCTCCATCACAGACAGTTGAAAAGGCAATTCATTGGGCTTTAAAGGGTTCCAGTCCTGATATTGTATTGCACATGCGCATGATGACAAATAGGTATGAAGCACTATCTGTGGCATAAATGGAGGAAATAGATGTAAATTTCCACATTCATTTGAAAACATAATAGGATATTGACAATTTGACGTTGTAAACTTCACGTCAAAACATAACTGGTTCATCAGTTAGCCTTGAAATATGCTGCTTCCACCTGTAGATGTGAACAGAAACTCTTGATGAAGTTGTCAACTGAAACATAAGGATCTGTTTGACATTGCAGTTGTTTGTAAAAGCAATTAAATTCCATTCTGATACAGTAGTTACTAGTTAGCTGAAAGCATATTTTGCATTGTAACGTCAAAATCCCACTTGAATCAGTAAAGATTTGTATGATTAATAGATAGTGCGACTCATTATAGTTCAACAAGTTGGCCTGTCAACCTCTTTTTTTTTCCTTTCCTTCCTGTTGTCTAATTAATAAATTTTTAACACTTCTCTTCTATATGTTTACTAGCAGGATTGATTATAAATGTTTCAGAAATTTCAATAAACTAATGCAAATGGTAATGTCTGATTTGAAGTTTTTTGCACCTTATCAATCTGAGAACCTCCACCACCTACAAATTACGATTATGCAGATCAAATTTATTAGCGACCTTTCCACGTCATATGGGTTGAACTGCTAAACATAACTCATTTTTTGACTAGGCCAGTTCGAGCAAGAAAAGCTGCAGTTAATTGTATTAAGAGAGCTATAGAGATTTGTCATTTGAAGGGTACACCTCGGGTAGCAGTAATTTCAGATACACCAGGCTTTGCCAAGGATATAAAGCAAGACATCAGTGAGTTTGCTGAGGTTAGTTACTTCGTCGAATGTTATCTCAAGGGCTTTATAGTTTTATTCAAATGTAATGGGTTATGATTAGATAGTTTTCGTAGTTAATTAGCTTGGAATTTCTAAAAGGAAGGGGATTGATGGTTATGATCTACTTTTTAAGCAGGTGATTTATTTTGATCACAAAAAGTTCTCCAGGAGTTTTGATCTAGAGATAACTGGAAGTGATAAGGTACAATATACTCTCTTGAAAGATCCATCACTATGTTTGCCACAGTTTCTCAGTGCTGTTTACTGAAAACGTGAGAAGTATCTTCCCGGGTGTTAGATTTATATTAAAAATCTATGTTTCCCCATTCAATTTTCACAACTAAGCATGCACAATAGGGCAATGACATAATGAAGTACTACCTCCGTTTTTAATGGATGACGCCGTTGACTTGTGGAATAACAATTGACCATTTGTATTATTCAAAAAATTAATGTAAATATGCTAAAATATTAGTCATAATTAAAGTTTCTTTAATGGTAAAACATGTCACAACAAAATAAATGGCATTTATATGAATTTTTTGAATAGGACGAATGGTCAAACGTGATGTAAAGAGTCAATGGCGTTATCTATTAAAAAACGAAGGGAGTATACTGATATTAACTAATAAAAGTACAGTAGGCCACATAACCGCTGTTTATGCATTACTTTGCTAATAAACCATGGAAGTATCTTAACATGTGAATTTCATGGTAAAATTTCATTAGCCTGTACCACTCAAGAATCCTGGTCATAAATTTCCCAGTTAACTGGTATAGGTGAAAGTATGGTATGATGCAGTAACAGGAGTGGTTCTGCATTTTTGTTAACATAATTCAGCCTGTCTTACTTTAAATATTTTTCAATAGAGATCTCTGCTAGTTGCTTCTCTCTCCGTTTTTTAATATATGACGCCGTTGACTTTTTAAGATACGTTTGACCATTCGTTTTATTCAAAAAATTTATGTAATTATTATTTATTTTATTGTGATTTGATTTATCATCAAATGTTCTTTAAGCATGACTTAAATATTTTTATATTTACACAAAAATTTTGAATAAGACGAATGGTCAAACGTTGGTTAAAAAGTCAACGGCGTCATATATTAAAAAACGGAGGTAGTATTACACTTGTAAGAAGCAATTTCCCGACCAAATTAAGTTCCTTACTGTGCAGGCTTTGGATTTCCGTTCAAAAGACTGGGGTTCAGCTCCAAGGTGGGCAGCATTTGTTGATTTCTTTCTGGCTTCCCAAGCCAGATATGCAGTGGTCACTGGAGCACACCGACGTGTAGGGACAACCTATGCACAACTCATTGCAGCATTGGCTGCAGCTAACAGATTTGGTGCATATCCATTTGCTCATACCCGTTTCTATTTTGTATGGAAGAATTCAGTATGAGACCGAATTCTAAATTACTGTGCAATTGTCTTGTATCAGGTCATGAGTCTTCAGGCGCAAACTTCACATTCTTAAGCAGCGTCCACAGCAACTTACTTGTTGACGGGCTCTCGTCACAGGTTGGCTGGGGCCATATCTGGAACAGATATGCTGGCCATTTGAGCTGCCAACATCAACAGCACCAATGTGCCTTGACCCCACTCCTGGCACCTGCTTGGTGGGACGGCCAATGGCAAAGCCCCATTCCTAGAGATGTAAGGAGATTGCTGGAATATGGAGTCCAGTTATCAAACACAGGAGAGGTGGATGAGACACACCTCATGTCATACTGTAGGTCAAGGAAAGATCATGTGAAAAGGTACCGTGTTCTTCCATCATACAATAGTTCAATGTGACTGTAGAATGCAAATGACACTCGTCAAGTCATGCTCTTTCAGAGAGCGCAGTTTTGCACTATCACTTAACTAAGGAGGCTAGTATAGGTTAGGATGGTCAGGCTTTTTGAAATGGCCATGACGCTAATTTTGTAAGGTGGTTCCAATTTTGGTGAGCTGTATCATGTATCCCTGGAACTGTCATGTAGGAAAGCTATAGAAAAGAGGCTAGACGTTGTTTCAAGGCATGCCTTGTTTCAAATCTTCTTGTTTTGTTATACATCGCTGTTGTTGCTAATAGTGCGACCAGAATGTAGTGAAGATAGTAAAATCAAGAGACGTGAACTGATGTACTGATGCATAATTGCCATGTGAAATCCTCATTGAGTATTGTACTCAACTGGAAAACTGTAATGGTGGCCATTTTTTTTCCCAATTAGTAGATGCAATGCAATGGTGCCAATAGTGGCCATTTTTTTCATTTCATTATTATTCACAGTTAAAAGACAATTTTCTTCCATTGGTGAGTTGGAACCCCTGAGTCTTATTGCGATCGGCGTGATTGACAAAGATGTGGTTTTTAGCTGCTTGACAGGGTTGCAGAAAGGAACAGCCATTCATATTTGTTTCCACCATGTCCATGTTACTGCGTAGTTGAACACTGAGTGAGGCGATGATCAAATCAATCACCAAATCAGCATTCGAAAGAACCAGAGAAAGTAGACATGCAACTGATGCTTAAGCAACTTAATCAAACTCACAAGTGTTGACACAATGGCCTCCTTTAAGAAATAACTGTATGTACCACCAGTCCTTTACTGGCTATAACTGTGATTCTAAAATAAAATGCTTGCTTAAATAATTTGAATTTAGTTGTATACAAATATAATAACGATAGCTGTCACAGCTAGAAATATTAACTTATAATATCCTTGTAGCTGTCAATATAGTATCATATACTGCGTTTGTTTTGCTGTGATGGGAAACTCATTAACTCATAATTAATTAAGTATTAGTTTATTTTTTTAAAAAATAGATTAATATGTTTTTTAAATCAACTTTTGTATAGAAAATTTTTACCAAAAATACACTGTTTAACAGTTTAAGAAATGTGCATGCGAAAAATAAGAAAGGTGAGTTAGGAAAGATGAGGAAAGAACATAACCATAACGTACACAAGAGCCCTATGTTCGTTTGGAGTGGATTGGGAGGAACACACACTCATTCTCCGCGCACGCTTTCTAAATTGTTAAATAGTGTGTTTTTTAAAAAATATTACTTCCTCTATTTCATATTATAAGTCGTTTGATTTTTTTCTTAGTCAAAGTTCCTTAAGTTTGGTCAAGTTAATAGAAAAATTTAGCAACATCTACTACACAAAATTAGTTTTATTCAATTTAACATTGAATATATTTTAATAATATGTCTGTTTTGTATTGAAAATACTAGTATATTTTTCTATAAACTTGATCAAACTTAATGAAGTTTGACTAAAAAAATCAAATGATTTATAATATGAAATAGAGGGAGTACATAGGAAAGTTGTTTTAAAAATAATATTAATATATTTTAAAATATAAAATAATTAATATTTAATTAATCATGCACTAATGACTTATCTCGTTTTCTATATCTTCTCGGTATTCTCTTTTCCCCACTTCTCAATCTTCTCAATCATAATTAATACATTGTTGTTTTTATTAAACCAATCATCTTGTAACAGCAATAGGAGTTATCTCTGTTGGACGGTACAATTAATTTGAACAAGTTGTCAGCAAGAAGTTAATTTACCATCTCATGAGCAAACAAGAAAAGACACCTAATGGCAGCCTAATAAGCCAATCAAGAAACCCTCCAAAGCAAAGATATGAAGCTGTACTGTTTTGGCTCAAGTGTGTCTCCATCCATCTTGTATCATGCAATTGGACCCCTCATCATGGGTCCCACTTGAAAGAGACTTGCCCATTTTGTTTCTCTCCTGCCATAATATAATGAAAAGAACTCTTCAAACATTTTCATATTAACTGTATTGTAATTAAAATTGCTCTATTTTTTTTAAGACAGACAAAAACATTTTGTCCTATGTGCTCCAATCTCCACTCTCCAGAGAACATATATAATGTAGTATGTATGTAATATTCCATGGTATGTTGTGGAAAGGGAACATAGTACAAAAGCACAAGAGAATTAAGCACGTTAGGATGCTTCCCAAGAGAACACAACTATGGGGACAGCTCCAACAGCTCTGTGCCTTTGGGAAATCCAAAGCCTAGGCGGACGACATTGTCAATGCCGTACTTGCATGGACGAGTACTATTCTTTGCTCAAATGTTATTTTATCCATCGATCGACAAAAGACTCCAAAAACACCATACTAGAAAGGGATTTCCATAATGCACTAATAGTTTATTACCACATATATGTAAACAATGCACTTAAATTTTGCAAAACTTTGAGTAAATTTTACAAAACTACAAATATTTTGATCAAATTATCACAAAACTACAGATTTAAGGTGATATGTCACAACACTACAGATTTAACGATAAATTTATCACAAAACTATAGGTTTAAGGCTAAATATCACAAAATTACAAATTTAATAATAAAATTATCATAAAACTATAGATTTTGGGATTTAAATCCTTAGCACTAATGTTATGGTTGAGTTATATACATTCAAGTTTTGTAATTAAATTGACACTAAACCTGTAGTTTTGTGATAACTTTATTATTAAATCCATAGTTTTGTGATACTCCATCTTAAATCTATAGTTTTTTGATAAATTTGATGATAAATCTATATTTTTGTGATACATCATCTTTAAATTTATAGTTTTATGATAATTTGGTCAATATATCTATAGTTTTGTGAAATTTACTCCAAAACTTTTGTAGGAAAAATAAGATGAAATACTACGTCTAAGTACAACCAAATATGTGTCCTTTTAGGGCTTCTTTCATTTGGACCGATGTAATTTTATAGGATTTTTGTAGAAATCAGTTTAATTTCCATAAAAAATCCTCCATTTCAAAGATGCCATAGACTTTGAATATTGATTATTATTTTTTTGGATATGAGCCTAAAACAGTTATATTTCATATAGTAATTTAGTTAAACTACATAATAGAAATTAAAATCCATCTAGAAAAGTAGCAAACACAAAAATTACAGTCAAATATAATAAAAATTAAATTATATTGTAATTATAGTGTAATTACACTATAATTACAATGTAAACATTAAACATTAGACATACACAGAAACTTCTCTAATTTTCCCTCCTCTCTTGTTCATTTGTACTCCTACCTAGCATCCTATTACCTCTGTTCCAAAATAAATTTATTTTTTTACCTCTCCCACACATACCAATACAAAACAAAAAAGACTAGAATATCCTACTTTATCAAATCTCAATGTAACTATTTCTCATTTTATCCTTTTCCAATTCAACTATTTTCTACTTTCACAAATTTCGATGCAATGATTACTCTAAAAGTAAATTTATTTTGGGACAAATCGAAGAAGATAAAAATGAACTTAATATGGGACGGAGGAAGTACCTTTTTGTGCTTGAGCAATGTGAACTAGATAGCTTTATCTCCCGTCCCAAAATAAATAAACTTCAAGGTTCAAACTTTGTCAAAAATAAATCAATTTCTACCTTCTTACATCAGTTTGTAATTCGACGAGTTTTATTCTTTTAATACTCTTTACCTACCCACACTCACCAATACTACTTTCTTCTTAATGAGGACCACTTTGATCTTTCTTCCTCGCTACTTAAAGTCTCTCGAAATGCGATAAATTGGTTTATTTTGGGAGAGAGCGAGTAGGCAGAAATGGTTGAGGGATGAAAACTGTCGGAATCGGTAGCATCTCTTTGGAAACAGTTCTCAGTCGGTGAGGAATTGACCATATTTATCAATTCAGTATCGACAACTATGCAACGTTGAATGAAATTAGAAAAATCAAATTCTATATATTGCTATAAACAAAAAGGATAGTAAACGGTACCACTTATACAGAAATAACACTCAGTTGGTCAGGAATTTTCGTGCCCATTTTCATCACTAGCTCAGGTATGAGAAAGCAGCACACAACCTTTACAGGTATCCAAACGTGGACCAATAAAACAATAGCACGAATCTCAACACTAATCCAATGGCCCAAACAAAAGTCGACTGTAGTCGGGACAAAAAAATATGACATCATATTTATGACAAAAACTGTTTTTTCTTGTTTGTTACGGATTGGGGTGCAGGAGAGACTTTTCTTACTCATATTCTTAACTCCCGAGGCTAAAGGAAAAGAAACCGCAAACTCATTACATGTGGAAATTGATTCAAATCTCTCGAGAAAATTTTTCCTATGCTTTTTACTACAAAAATGCAATGCCAATAGCTTACCTTCCATATATGGTATCAGCTGTCATAATTCCTTATGGCATCCTTGAGCTACATCTAAGAAGAGAAAAGCTCTCCTCTTATATATTTCTTTATCAATGGCACTACACCACAACACCAGATTTGGGGTCGGAGGGTCTGACGCGAAAAGGGGCTACAGCGTCAAGCAGTCTGACGCTAAAAACATATAGCGTCAGACTCCAGCTGACGCAGTAAGTCCTGACGCTAAAAATCTTTAGCGTCAGACTGGACTTTTAGCGTCAGACAGTCTATCGCTACGAAAACTTTTAGCGTCAGATGATCCATTGCAATGTTTTAGCGTCAGATGATACGTTGACAAACATATAGCGTCAGATCATCCAACATTCATTGTATTTATAGCGTCAGACTGTTCAACGGTACAATTTAAATATATAAAAAAAAATAAATGCATTTTGCACATATGAACCCACATTCAAGCCATCACATAAAAATATAGAAGCACATACCTCACATAGAGGTCACATACATTCATATATCCGATACAATCTTGCAAAATACATCATTCAACAAGGTCAAGCATCCAATCTTGTCTTGCACACTACATCCAATACAGTCAAGCCACCAAAAGCTTACATGAATGCGCACACCAGCAAGCAACATAATAATTTGTGTTTGCTAAACTAAAGTTTGTGCACACAATCCTTTATAGGAACTGAAAAACCAAAAGCACATCCACTATGTTTTATGTGGAGAATCATTGTCCATGAACTCAAGCCAAAGACTTGTGGCCAGCACTTCCTGAAAAATGTAACATGTAATTAGCCAAGTGGAGGAAAATGTAAAGCTGCTATGCAATTGAGTTTGTAATCTATATTAATCACAGTAAAAGGAAGTGTATAGAAAACTGCGAATTGAAGGTCCTAAGTTCCAGGAGATAAGGTCGAGGGTTGGGCTTGTGCAGATTCACATCCAAGGCTGAGCACAATTGACAAACTCACCAGTGAACGCTACCAGATGGTACACGTAGGCTAGCACAATTAACACAAGTAGAAGTAGACCACAGCAGCCTAGTGCACGGTGACAATGGTTCCATAAGGTTTTGTGATGACTGAAAGGTACTAGTACCACGTCGCAGTATCATTCAGTAGTATCAGTATTATGTTTTACTAGTAGTACATGCTGGCCAGTAGCAGCAGCTCCCGCCAGCATCTGCCTACAAGTTCTGAATCTCAAGCAGAGAGTCTACCAGCAGGAGCAGCAGCAGGGTGTGTCGGCCACCTGCATTTGCGTCGAATTTGCTATGCATAGCATACAGGACCATGCACGTCCAGGCATAAACTGATGTAAATTCAATTTACTAAATTCAGTAACAAAGCACAAATGAACTTGTACTTCCATCAATCAGCAGATAACGACACGAGCAGCAGGAGATCTTCTCTGCCCCATCAGCTCATATTGCCGGCCACGACAAGCACAGCACAGCAGCAGCTGCAGGTGTAATCAAGCACAGCAGCAGGTCAAGAAGCACAGCAGCAGCAGCGAAATCCCATCACCCAGCGAAAGCCCCTTCAGTTTCTTAATGCAGGATGGTCTGATGGTTCAGCAACAAGTAGTGCTGAAGAACCTGATCAGTTCTGAACATACATTGTATTCCAATCAACCAAGTGCCCCAACAGTCCAATCAGTTTCTATTCAGCTTGGTTATTTTGGTTGCCATTTCTCAAACTGAAGCTTAAACATAGGAATAAACCAAATCAATCTAACTGAAGAAACCAGGTGGCCATTCCTAGATTCTAGGCAGACAATATTTTCCATTTTTTTAAATTGTCTTTCCTATCTATTACAGATTCTTCATGAAAGCATATATCAAACTTTCCTTGATCAACTTTAATTTTCCCAATGCTAAAAAGAAATTCTGTAGGACAGCCCCTTTGGCTAGAGTTCCAAAGAATTTACAAAATATAGAAATAGTAAAATACAAGAGTGGAATGCCCTCATACATTAAATCCTATAGAATTTGAGAACAAAGAAAAGTTTAGGAATATACCTGTAGTGCCCTTGAGAAGTGTACTAGATGCCTTCTTCCTGCACTCCTTTACCTATCACAGATAGTTTTAATTAGAAACATAGTCATGCACCATAGATGAAACCAAAATGAAAATTATGTCAAGTCTAGTTTGTTACTTTGTTGAATGGCCATGCAATGTTCATATTGAGAGCACTAGCCATAGTCTGCATCTCGCCATAAGCCCGAGGTAGCATAGCATCCCTTTTGATCACAACATTAACTACTACTTCACAATATTCATTACCAAGATGCTGGCCTCCTACAATGGTGTTTGGATTAGTTGAAATTACTGTCCCCCTGGCTACTGCTAATTCAGATCGCAATATAGCATATAAAATCATATCCTTTCCAACCTGAAACAAAGGATGCGTCCATAAGAATGTTAGAGAAAGGCGTATATGAAACCTCAAAAGAATGCAGAAAGACGAAAAGATTACAAGGTCATCATGAAGGCGAGGGACATCATTTGTTGTTGTAGTTGTCTTGTTTACTCTATGGGTGAGCAAGCTCTTGTCAGTTCTAGCCTGAAGATGGAGGATATCATTTGTTGGTGCAGTAGTCATGTTCCTAGCTGATCGGGCTACAACAGGCCTAGGGGGCAGCAAGCTCTCTTCTGTTGCAACCTGAAACAAAATGATGCACTCATGAGAACTATAAAGCATGGAACATATTTGAAAATCACAAAGAGAAACATTGCAGCAGCATGGCAAGATTACATGTGTATCATTTTCAATGTAAGGGTGGATATCACTTGGTAGTGTAGTAGTCATGTTCCTAGCTGATTGGGCTACAACAGGCCTAGAAGGGGGCAAGCTCTCTTGCATTCCAACCTGAAATAAACAATGCACTCATGACAATTGTAATGCTGGGAACATTTTTTAAATCACAAACAAATACTTTGCAAGGGCATAGGAAGATTACATGTGTATCATTTGGAAAGGAAGGGCGATTTGTTGTTGTTGTAATGTTCAAAGCTGATCGGGCTGCAGCATGCCTATGGGGCGTCAAGTTCTCATCCTCGTCATACTGATCATAGTCTTCATCCTCTATGTAATTATCATATTCTTCAAGCCGAGGAGCATTATGTGCCTCATTGGTAGGTCCTTCAGGTGTTGGAGTCTACACAATAGTATGTGAGCAGCAATATATCATTATTCAGAGCAGTAGTACATTAGAACATACAAACAGATAATAAAGTCCTCCACCCCACCCCCAACACACAGAATGTATATGCACAATAAGACTTATAAAGAGACAATAAGTTCGGTTTCATTACCGCATACTGTCGTGAATTAGAGCCATGATGTGATAAGACATCAATGTTTGTCCTTCCTTGTTCTATCCTTTCCTCTTCCATTTCCCGTATGCGTTGCTCAAGAAATTTGTTCCTACTTTCAGCTTTCTGTCTTTCCCAAATTTCAAATTGCATCCTTGTTGACATGAGTCCTTTGAGCCCTGGGGTACCAATCTCTTGGGGAGTTGGTCCCAGACCCAAAACACGAACACGTCCTCGTGTCTCCTTTACTCCACAAACAGTGGCAAATGCATCACCTTCTTGAATTGTTCTATCCTTCAACTCTGGTTGAGCTTCAATAATGGCTTTAAGCTCATCCTACAAAATATGAATAAGTAAAGGTATACAACATGTCCATGTTTGTTTTTTTTTGGGGGGGGGGACTTACAATAGTTCCTGCTGCCTCCCTTGAAGGTACTCCATTTTTTCTTGTATGTGTATTGATGTACACTGGTTGAGCTTCAATAATGGCTTTAAGCTCATCCTACAAAATATGAATAAGTAAAGGTATACAACATGTCCATGTTTGTTTTTTTTTGGGGGGGGGGACTTACAATAGTTCCTGCTGCCTCCCTTGAAGGTACTCCATTTTTTCTTGTATGTGTATTGATGTACACTTCATCTCTTCGAGGGGGGCGTCCAAGTGCTTTGCCCTACAAGTTTTATAACTGTGTTGCAATGAAATTGCCCCAAAAAAATTTACAGGACGAGTAACATGATAGCATTCTGTACCATGTTATAACTACGGCAGGCATAGCTGATACTTCCAGATGTATGATGAACCCTCAACTTCGCACGGTTTGCTTTTCCTCTTTCACTACGAGCATATAGTAGAAATCATTTACATTTGCACATTCATAGGCAAGTAATGGAAAATAGAGATTCATATTAACTGCTGCTTACTTGACATTCAGGAGACCTCCAAAACTTAATAAGACCACTGATGTCCTCAACATTTAATATATTTTTAAGTCTTTCCTCCATTTGTTCATCAGTTAATGTTTCATCAAAAAACTTCTCTTTTAAGTGTGTCTTGTAGTCCTTCCACTTCTTTGCAGCCGTATCGATAAACCATTTCCTAACAGACTCATCCATATCAAAGTACTCCTAATTTGCATTGAAAAGGAGCCATCAGATCATGCAAAAGTTGTACTAAGTTGCTAAGGGCAGACAATGCTATATCTTCATTCCAATGGGAACAGCCCTCCAATCTGTATATCGAACTGGTAGTGTCTTTCTCACTTGACAACCAATGGCACTAGCAAATCTCCTATAATTTTCTCCTACAGGTTGTCCAAGTTCATTGGCTGTCATTTTGATTTTGGGCATGTGAGATTTTCTTGAGAATATGTCATTCATTGTGGTGATTTTCCTTCCATTCCTCTTTTGAATACCATTGTGCAAATCTGAACAGATGAGAACATAATATCAACATAAATTCTCAGAAATTGTAGTAAGAAATCAGCCATTCTACTAACTACCCAGCTAAATCAACATAAATTCTCATCTGTACGGCTAACTACCCAGCTAACAAATGCAACACTGAAAGCCTAAATAATTCCACGGTTTGTCATCAGCCTATTGCTATTCTACAATTTCTGAGAATTTGGCCTATATTGGCATATGATATACATGCTGCACAGCATATATATGGGCATATATGGCTATTTTTATGTGTAATTCATTGTCTGAACCCTGAACTGCACATATAATGTGTGGCATTACTTATGTTCTTAGAAAATTTCAGAAATACAATACCTCCATTCTCACATAAGAAATCTCCAACAACTTCATAATCAGGATCATCAGTAATCTGCTCATTCGCAATCCCAACATAATCTCTTTGTGGTCTTGGTCGCAAATTATGTTGAACAATGGCTGCATCACTTGGGTTATGAGGTCTCTACATAAAAATGCACATCAGAAGTGTTGTTCAGTCTGGTTTACAGTGAAAGGCAAGCACACACATAATCTGAAGCAACTCTAAGCACACACATAATGTGAAGCAACTCCAAGCAGACCATAAGTAGTTGTACTAGTCTAGAAATATTAAGGCTACCTTTGATCTTTTAGTTGGTTGGGGAGGCTGGAGTTCGGCACGCAACTGATGAAGACGAAGGGATTCCAACTTCTTCTGGTTTCTTGCAACTTGTTCCCATTTCTCCCTCTCATACTCAGTCATGTCATCATCTCCGTTGCCGCTTCCTCTTGCGGTTGACATTTTTTTTCCTAAGGAGGTACAAAGGAATTAGCAATCTTATCCTTGCATAAGAAATAATACAAACTGAAGGAACAAATTTTTCAAGTAATTAATGAAGCAATAACAAACTGCATAAATAACACTTACTTTTTAGGCTCAACAATCATACCATCTATGTCTGTCCTAGTAGTGGGGACAACCCCGTTAATAACATCCACAGTCACCTTGGCATTTAGATCAGGCAATGGCACAACTAGTCCATTGCCAATATCTAGGAGCTCACTATCCAAATTATCCATATCATAGAAGTCTCTTGGTTTGGACTGATGAACAGAAACCCACTCAGAACCAGGTCCTTCAGGAACATAGAACACTTGCACTGCTTGTGATGCTAGTATGAACGGCTCATCTGATACTTTTTCACCAGTATTGAATAAATGTTTAAAGTTCACAGTGGTTACCCCGAACTGATCGTTTTTTACCCATTTGCCCCGCACACGATTGTCAACCCAATCACACTTGAAAAGAACAACATTTCCTTTTTGGTTATAGTTCAGTTCAACAATTTCCTTTATAATGCCATAATAAGTCTTGTTTCCTACTATGACATTATCATTATTGCCCCTCTGAAAGCATGTCGACTCTGCAACCAGAGCAACCCCACTATTTTGGATAGACCTACCCACATCATAGGACTCAGTGTGAAAATCAAATCCATTTATTCTGTAGCTACTATATTTTTGTGCACTCATGATTGGCGCCTTGGCTAAGATTTGTATCTCATCTGGTACTTCCTCACATATTTCTTCCACCTATGATCAGTAAGATATATTATTACTAAGCCAAATAAGAAGTTTAACTTGGATAACATGTGTTAAGTTCTCTTCCTACTTACATGTGACCTAAACCATTCATGGAAGCGTTCATGCTGCATTTGGTTGATAGCTCTTTGGTTTCGAACACCAATTGTGGATAGATAGTGAGCATACTTTCTGTAGAAGTGAATTTGTCATCTTACAATGCAAGAGAATCTAAAGACATGGTGTGAAGTGAAACAGATTACTTACTCCAAGTAAGGCCCTATATTTGCATAATTGAACAAAACATATCTATGTGCTTGCAGCCAAGTCTTGTGATCTAAACTCACTGTGCACTTCCCAGCTAAACCATGACCAATGCTATCAAAGAAAGGGGTTGTAGAATTCTTAGCTTGGAGCCCTTCAACATTTCTAAGGGGTCGGCTGTTTAAATAGTGTCCACATAGTGTAAGGCTCTCATAAAACATAGAACCCTCCATAATTGATGCCTCCGGATGGCTTTTTGACCGACAATTACCTTTCAATCTCATCAAATACCTATACACATATAATAGGCTTATTATTATGTTGTAAAATAGTATATGTTTTTTAAGTATGCTGCAATACATTCACAAAAGTTACCTCTCAACAGGCCACATGCTACGGAAATGTACTGGACCAGCCAGTCTTGCTTGGGCAGGAAGGTGGACCATCAGATGTACCATCATGTCAAAAAAGGAGGGAAGGAATATAGTCTCTAGAAGGCTTAAGGTTTCAGCTATTTCAGCCTCTAGACTATCCATATCACTTTGACGGAAAACGGGAGCACAAATTTTCTTGAAGAAATGACTAACACATATCACCGCAGCACTAACTACCTCTGGCAATACTTTTCTCACAGCAAGCGGTAGTAAGTGTTGTAGAACGATGTGACATTCATGACTCTTAAGGCCAAACACCTTTTTCTCTTTGACATGAACATTGTGACGTATATCAGATGCATAACCAGCAGGAAACTTTACACCTTTTAGTATTTCACAAAATAATTTCTTCTCATTAGGACTCATTGAATATGGTGCAGGTGGTAAATAAAATTGGTCTTCAACATCAACAGGGTGGAGATCATTTCTAATACCTAAAGCTAGAAGGTCTAAGCGTGAATTCAGATTATCCTTAGATTTCCCATCAGTATCCAAGAATGTATTAACAAAGTTCTCATACACATTTTTCCCTATGTGCATGACATCAAAATTATGTCGCAGCATCAAGTCTTTCCAATAGGGAAGTTTAAACCAAATAGACCTCCTTTTAAAAATGACTAATGGCTCCCCTTCCTTGGGTGGCTTCTTTGCTGGTTTCTTGCCAGATGGATCCTTGCCAAAAACTGTAACAATATCCTTAGTACACTCCAACACTTCCTCCCCAGAGAGTGGAGTAGGTGCCTGCCTAAATTCAGTTGAACCAAACTTATCAACATCAAACCTAAATGGGTGATTTTCATCCAAAAACCTACAATGATCCATATAGCAAGTCTTGTTTCCATTACCAAGTCTGCGTGAACAAGTATATGAGTGGCAATCAGGACATGCTGCTTTACCACCAGTGACACAACCAGATGCATAGCCTAGACCCGGGAAGTCTGTAATAGTCCACAACACTGCTGCCCGTAACTGGAACCACTCGCCCTTCGATGCATCATAAGTTCTAACCCCCTCAACAAACATATCTAACAAATCATCCACAAGTGGCTGGAGATAAACATCCATATCACTACCAGGAGCATATTTTCCAGGAATTAGGAAAGAGAGAATGAAATTGGATTGTTTCATGCACATTGATGGTGGAAAATTGTAGGGAATCAATATACCAGGCCAAATGCTATAGCTATTAGTTTGGGTTCTATAAGGATTAAAACCATCAGTGGCAAATGCAAGACGTATGTTTCTGCTATCCTTAGCAAACTCAGGATGTTTAATATCAAAGTCTTTCCATAGAGGAGAATCTACAGGATGCCTAAGAACATCATCTCTTGTTCTCTCCTCATCATGCCATCTTGTTAGACTTGCAGTTTTAGAACACAGAAACAATCGTTGGAGGCTTTTCTTTATCGGAAAGTATCGAAGAACCTTCTTAGGTACCTTGTACACATGTTTCCCATCCAGACTCTTCCTAGCTGATTTCCAACGTGAAGCCTTACACTTAGGACATAATTCAAGTTTTTCATGTTCCTTGCCATAATACAGAATGCAATCATTTGGACATGCATGAATACTAGTGTACCCAAGTCCTATGGACTTAATAAGTTTCTTAGTTTCATAGTAGTTTCTGGGTAGGGTTGATCCCTCAGGTAAGACATCATTAAACAGATCTAGTATAAGGTCAAAACTTCTGTCAGTCCATCCTCCAAGGAGCTTGATGTGAAGAAGTCTAATCAGGAAGCGCAGTTTCGTGTACTTCTTGCAATTAGGAAATAATTCTTGACTATTGGCTTCTACCAACTTTTGGAGGTCAACTAGTTCTTTAGGAAGCTCAACAGAACTGTTGTCTTCGAAATCCCCTCTATCATCTAAACCACAAGCTAGGTCTATAAGCAATTGAGATATGTCGTCCTCTTCACTAGACTCTTCCACAAGATCGTCACCATCACCATTGTCGGTATTCACACAAGAGGAACTTGCTTCCCCATGTAAGTTCCAAGTTGTGTACCCTTGTAGAAACCCATCACAAAGCAAGTGCTCTCGTATATCACTTGAGTCTCTCCAAAATGAGTTAACACACTTTCTGCAAGGGCATAGTATCGTGTCCCCTATCGCTGAATTTCTAAATGCAAAAGCTAGGAAACTGTTAACCCCTTGTAAGTATTCCTTTGTGTGCCTAGCATCACTATGAATCCACGATTTATCCATGAGCCTTTGTGGAGACTGAGCGTTACCTGCAGTACTTGAATCTGTTGGCTGCAAGCAATGAGAAGAGAAGGGCGTCGCTGCAGCGGATTCAACTATGCTTGGGCCAGCTCCACAATACTTTCGCCTAGGGCCTGAAATGAATTGGAAAGAATAAATGAACTATATATGCTTGCTCATAACACTGGAAAACAACAATCTCTTAATATACTAATATAAGTGTTAGCATGTTCAGTAGTATATAATAAAAAAATGATGGACACAGCTGCACGTGTGATGCAGCTTCAGAATTGCTACCATGCATACATTCAGAATTTACCATTAATTAGGGACACATATTTCTCAGGATGGTTGTTTAGTAAGAAGAGCCAAAAATTTCCTAGAATGGTTTCGGGCTAACAGTAAGACCAATTATAGACACCTGGTTATTCAGAATTATTTCAGTAAGAAGGAAACATTGGATTCAATACACTAACCTTTGACTCTTGATGATGGTAAGATTGCAACAAAAAAAAGAGCACAAGGTATAAGGTTGGATAGATGGTATAATTCCTGGCCCGTCAGCTCCAGTTTTTTTTAGACAAAAATGCGCTGTATGCACTAGAGCTACCAACAGACAACAGACGTAGAAGAAAAATCTCACTGTAGATCCGAATATCCCCAACCTAACTCTGGGATGGGGTCAGTTGGGCCACCTAAAATAATTTGGAAATAAACTGCTACACTGCTATGCTGCCGCAACACACAAATCTTCAACAAACTGATGGATGCACAGATCGGGGAAAAAATCTTCAACACACAAATCGATCCAATGGCTTGCTTACCAAAAAAAAAGCAGTGATCCAACGGACAACCTTCAGGGCGCGTCCTTCACCGTCGTATGCTCCAAGGGTGGCGGCGTTCGATGTGGTGCCCACGGTTTCCAGGGGACGGCGCCCCGAGAAATCAGCAGACGAGCAGACGGCGTTGGAGGAGCAGACGAGCAGACCTGATGGGAGGAGCAGACGGCAGTGGATTGGATTGGAGGAGCAGACAAGCAGGCGGCGCCCCGAGAAATCAGCAGACGAGCAGGCCGGCGGACGGCTGGAGACAGGGAGCACTCGAGGATTCGTGCATGGCTGGCGAGGAATGGGGAGATGCGACCTGATGGGCGGCGGCGAGCGGGAGATTTGGGGCAGTGATGGCGAGCGGGAGAGATTTGGGGCGGCGGTCGCGAGCGGGAGTTCGGCCGGGAGCGTGCGGTATGAGAAAGGCAGTGGCGGCGGCGGCTTGCTTTTTCTGGATTTGGGATTTTGGGGAAGAGGAGGTTCTAGGGTTTACCTGGGCCAGGCCAAAATTTCCGCGGGAGGATGCATTAGCTGAGCGGGCTTTCTAAAAAAAATGAGTGGGCGTTCGATTGTGGGGCCCATTATTTTTTGCCGTCAGACAGATTGACACCATAGCTCATTTTAGCGTCAAACGGTTGGACTCTAAATTTAACTATGTATAGCGTCAGACAATGGCTCGCTAAATCGAGATTTAGCGTCAGGCAGTCTCTAAGAGATATTTAGCGTCAGATCATCCAACGCTAAAAAAAAGATTTAGCGTCAGATGTCTGATGCTGAAAAAGTGTTGTGGCGTAGTGTGGAGAATGGTGTCTTAGGGTTTCCTCCGAAGTGAGTCCCTTGTCTCTTCTACTTTGGAAGGCCTCTGGTTTTCTTGTGAGACCTAGTTCACCGGTTTGTCGGAACTCGGAAAGCGTGCCCCGCCAATAGGCCACAGCCAGCACCCAAAACAGTACAAGAGGAATTTGGCAAAGAATGTACACCAGCAACAGACCAAAACACTCTTTTGACATGGTGTGCAGATGCCAACATGATGCCTCCAATAACCAGGCCATTTATCCCTCCTCTCTTCACAAGTCACAAATTCTCCAGGCTCCAACCAAGCTGGACAAGGAGAAAACCAAAGCTCATATTAGCGCTGCAAATTAAGCTTCATGTCACCCTCCTCATTAATTGTGAGGTAGAATTCAGAGATAGTTTTAGCTAGATTTCTCATTGACAACCTGATCAGTAGATAGATCAGACCTAGCTAGCTGTGTTGCATCAATTAGTTGCTTGATTCCAAAGCAGAAGAGAGGTTATTGCATGTATTAGTAGTGGTAATTCCATTATCATATTGCATACTTCTTTACTAGTGTAGTTAGCTAGATAGAAGTGATCATTTGATCTCCGATGTGCTCAAGCATGGGGACGACGATGCTCAACTGCGCCGACATGGCCGGCGGCGGCGCCAAGCTCCAGCAGCAGCAGGCGCCGACGTCGCCGACAGCGTCGGTGTCGGAGTCGAACATCGTGGCGTCGACGGCGTCGGCCGACCCGGACGCCAACGACGCCCTGGCCGGGCTCCAGGCGCTCCGGTTCGATGGCGGCGGCGACATCGACGACGTGGAGATCCAGTCGCCGGACATCGCGCTGTGGGAGTCGATCTTCGCCGACCAGATCGGCGTCTCCGGCGGCGCCGACTTCCTCCTGTCCATGTCGTCGGCCTCGCCGAGGAGGGACTTCATGGCGTGCTCACCGAAGAGAGATTACATGGTGACCTCGTCGCCGAAGAGAGATTACATGGTGACCTCGTCGCCGAAGAGAGACTACATGGTGTCCTCGCCGAAGAGGGAGTACATGGTGACGTCGCCGAGGAGGGAGATGGCGACGTCGCCGAGGAGAACGACGTTCTCCAACCTCTACACCGCTAGTCATGGCGGCGGCGGTGGCGGTGGTGGTCACCACCACCAGAGCTACGTGCATGGCGGCGGGATGGAGGGAGGCGGCGGCCATGGCGCTCAGCTGCAGTACGGTGGCCTCGCCGGCCATGGCAAGGGGAAGGCGCAGAGCCCGCTTCACAAGGTGTACATCAACAACGTCGGCGGTGGCGCACACAGCAGCAGCAGCAGCCATGGCGGCGGCGGCGTCAAGAGCAACACGCCGTCCACGCTCTCCTGTTCCTCCTCCTACGTCCATGGCGGCGGGAACGAGAGCGAGCTCCCCTCCTTGCCATCCATGGACCCCTTCCTGGAGGAAGGGTACCTAGGGTCGTACCAGCTTCCGGAGAAGGCAGCCGGCGGCGGCGGAGGGGACATCAACGGAGGCGCCTCCGCCTCCGTCGTCACCGCGCCGGCGTCATCGCTGCCGACGCTGTCGGAGTGCCTGGCGATGCCAGAGCCGGCGTACAGAGGCGGCGGCGACGAGGTAGCCGCGGCGGCGATGGCCGTCGCCGGTGGACTTCCCGTGGGAGCGTTGGTGCAGTCTGAGCTGTACTACGGCGGCGGCGGCGGCGGCGGCGAGTTTGGAGGAGAAGGCATGGCGCCGCCGCTACAGCATCAGATGGCAGCTGATTCTTCACTGAACAGCATGCTGGGTTCAGTGATCCAATCAGAGGCTGAGCAGGTAACTAATCAATTACTGTGCTAGTTAAGCATAAGATTTGTCTTATGTTCTTTCAAGAACTTAATTACACAGAAGATTAACCATGCATCAAAGTGGATTGATCTTACATTAACAAAGTGAATTTATTGACCATGCATGCAACCATCTTCTCTCTGGTTTTAACGTTGGCTACTAATTTCTCCAATAGTTTTACAAATACTTTACCGCGCGCCGAGTTGTCTTGAAAACTAATTTCATAATATTATAATTTCACTAGAAGGTTTTAATCAACAATACCTTGCAACCTAAATCAGCAGTCAAATTTGTATTTTGGAGATAAAAGAACACATCATTTATTTGTATGTCTGTTCCTCCAATCTTCAGTGAAAGATTCTGAAATTCTGCCACAGGCGACCTCAATTGGCCAAATGGTCGTATTCCATGCATGCACGCGTGCTGCTAACAGCACAAGTCCGCGCATGTGATTAATTAGTAGTACACATAATCCTTGATCACCAACTAATTAAGAATGCTGTTTTAATTTGTCGCAAGGGTTAACCAACTTGCCAAAAGTAGCCTTGATGCCTTGTGATTGGCTTTATTAGGGTAGAAACAGGACAAAGGATATGTGTTAATTTTTGAACAGCAACTATATATGTATGTATTCTGGAAGATTATGATGTTGTTAGATACGATCAGAATCAACAAGTACATAACAATGATGCAATCCAAATTTAACGTGTTCATAACTCATATTGGGCTCTAGTTATTGATAATTAGCAGAGCTCTGTTTGTGTAATTGAGTTGAACTTTTTGCTAAAATGTTTCGTTCGGTGAAAAATGGACATGGCGTTGTACTTTGTTGACACTGAAATTGTTTCTAAAAAGAACAAGTGAAAAATATAACTAAAAGAAAAAATCTTCATATATAAAATTACTGAAGCACACAGTCCAAGGCAAGATGAAACTCACAGAGGAAAAGTTTAACACACACGAAGAGGGAGAGAGGGCTGTGAACATATGTTTGACTTAAAAATGACGATACTGAGTTTCAGACACATGTTTAATCATTTATCTTATTTCAAAATTTACGTGATTATCATTTATTTTTTCTGAGTTTTTTTATCACTATAAGTATTTTAAACATGATTTATATCTTATACATTTGCATAAAATTTTTAAATAAAATAAATGATTAAATATGTGTCCAAAAGCTAACGACGTCATCTATTAAAAATAAAGGTAGTAAATTTTAGTTGACAATTCAATAAAGAAATGATTTTTTAAGATAATGGGAACTTTATTTCAAGATAGGTCAATAAAGCTTTATTTGGAGAAACTGAAGTTTAGGGGTCCAAGATTGTAAAAGAATATAAAATATGTCCTTATGGCATTTTAAAATTGTAAAAAGACTATGCATACTGTCTGTATGTATCATTGTTAGTAGCACAGCTAGCTAAATGTGTGTTAGTTTGTTGCAGATAAAACTAAACTTTAAAACGTATCTACTCTATTCTATGCTATTAAGTTGTCCTACTTCAATAATTTGCCATTTACATTGTTTATTTTTATAATATACCAACAAGTTCATTAATTATTCTAAATTATGCCATTATGCGAAACCTTTTTTAAAAAAATTACCCAAAATACTGTTAACATAGAAGGTTATCAATTGATTTACCCTATCAGAAGCTTCAAAAAAACATTTTTTTTAAAGCTTCTTTACATAATGTGGAAGTTTGTGTATATGTTTCAAGATTTTTGCATTTTTATTTTTTTAAAAAATATGTTGTATCCGTTATATGCTATATAGAATATTGTTTGTGTTGTTTTTAATGTAAATCGTATTTCATATCCTTCAAAGGTACTTTTGTGCTATTATGTTTAGCATAAGGAATTTCTCTCTCATATAACAAAAAATAACTTTTTTGAAAATAAAAATAAAAAAATTGAAACTTATTTACAAACCTCCATGTTGTGTAAGAAAACACTATATAAAACATTTCATATTTAAAAATGTTCTAATGGGATAAATTAATTATTAATCTTGTATGTTTTAGAGGTATTTGGGGTGTTTTTTTAATAAAAAACAACCTATATTGTAGAATTGTTATAAAATAATTGATAAACTACTCAGTATATTATAGAAAAAAATAATGTGAATGACAAATCGTTGAACTAGAATGAACTTAACGGGTAACGGGTATAGAGAAGAATCTCTTTGAAAGCGACAAATAAACAACACGGCTGTTCGATAGAAGCTGGGACCTGTGAGTATTTCCCGAGATGTTAGAGAACTTATTACAGGGGCACAATCTACAACTTAGACCATGTTGTAATCCACGTTCTTCAATTTTTATTTTGTGAAAAGTAGCATTTAATGTGCTGGTGTGTAACTGTGTATTATAAAATTACTTGACGTTGGGAGAACTGCTTTGAGTTCTTCAAATATTTGTTTTGGCACGATTGAGTAACTCAGAGTAGATTTGTGAATATACTGAACATGTGCATCTGCAAGTACATAAGGACTGTGTCTTAAAAACAATAAAAAGGACAATATTGCCCAATTGCAAAAGTTGGAATTACTGAAATTGAATGACCGACCTGTGTACGTCGAAAATTTCTACTCAGTATATTTTCATTTGAACTACATATTAAGTACAAGCTGCGATTATTCTAAACCGTGCATTGTGGCAGGAAAATGGATTTTAATCCTTTGAGGAAATGTCCATCCTATATTTTTTTCTTTCAAATAAAATACAAATGGTTATGAAATAATTTGGTAATGTTGAGTATATGATATCTGTCTTCTACCAAAAAAAGAAACAAGTTCAAAATTGATCCACACATTGAGAAACAAAAATGATAATCGGATGTGAATAGTACCGGTATTTTTCATGCACTGGATTTGTCTTAATTTCTCGATGTGTGAGTTGGGTATAGATTACTGAAAATTGGAACAATATTGCCTAATTGCAAATTTGGATTACTGAAAATGATTGTCCAAGCCGTGTTGTGGAGTTATGGACAAATAGAGCACGAACATTGGTAGTGCAAATAGATGTCAAATATTATATTCCTAATCAACATATTCTCTTGCATGTGTGCTTTTCGTAGGCTGATCAGATGTTCTAACTTGTCTGTTGTGGATAATCAGTCAGGACTGGGGAGAAATGTTTTGTTCTTTAATTAACCACTAATCATGTTCTCTAACCAAATTACTACTACTAGTCATCTACTAAATCATAAATAATCACTGCAATTAGCACCTTACCTCTGCTAATTAACAGTGTGCATGGAAGCACCGATACTGTGGTGGTGAAAATCCCGATGCCTATGAAAATTACGAGGATTTCAGTAAGATTAAAGATTTATCGTTGATTTTTATCTCTTGGAGCATGTGTTAGAGAGTGTATTTATGGGTGTGTGAGTGGGGAAAGTGTTTTTATTCCTTGAGGGATATTATCGTTTCTTGCATGTCACATAAATAGTTATTAAAAAAATTTTAAAAAAATTGACAAGATAGATTAATAGGAAATATATTAGTCCACGGACATGCAAGTTCAAAATCAACTTCTACAAATTGCAACAAAAATAAAAATTATAATTGTGAATGTACGTTAACTATTTTTAATTTAATTTACTTTTTTGTTGTAACTAGTAGAAGTCGAATTTTGTTTTGCATGTTTGTAAAATGATATATTTCATATTAATTTATGTTGTTAATTTTTTTAAAATTTTTTGATAACTATTTAGATAACATGTAAGAAACGAGAGGATGTCTCATCGAGGAATGAAAATCAATCTTGGTGTGAGTGTGGTGTTACGTGTGTAGTGTGGTGTTACGTGTGTAGTGGTATGTGTCCGTATACCATGAAACCGATAAAAAAACAATTAACAGTGTGCATATGCCCTGCAATTTGCAGGAGCAGGACAGTGGTCTTCAGCTGGTGCACCTCCTGCTGGCGTGCGCCGACTTCGTCTCCAAGGGCGACCAGCCGGCGGCGCTCCGCCACCTCCACCACCTCCGCCGCGTCGCCTCCCCTCTCGGCGACTCCATGCAGCGCGTCGCCTCCTACTTCGCCGANTCCCCCGCCCCCCCCCCCCCCCGCCTCTCCTCCCGCGCCGCCGCCGCCGCGGCCCCCTACCCGTTCCCGCCGTCGCCGGAGACGCTCAAGATCTACCAGATCCTCTACCAGGCCTGCCCCTACATCAAGTTCGCCCACTTCACCGCCAACCAGGCCATCTTCGAGGCGTTCCATGGCGAGGACCGCGTCCACGTCGTCGACCTCGACATCCTCCAGGGCTACCAGTGGCCGGCCTTCCTCCAGGCGCTCGCCGCGCGGCCCGGTGGCCCGCCCACGCTGCGCCTCACGGGCGTCGGCCACCCCGCCGCCGCTGTCAGGGAGACGGGGCGTCACCTCGCCTCCCTCGCCGCGTCGCTCCGCGTGCCGTTCGAGTTCCACGCCGCCGTCGCCGACCGCCTCGAGCGCCTCCGCCCCGCCTCCCTGCACCGCCGCGTCGGCGAGGCCCTCGCCGTCAACGCCGTCAACCGCCTCCACCGCGTCCCCTCCTCCCACCTCCCTCCTCTCCTCTCCATGATCCGCGACCAGGCTCCCAAGATCATGACCCTCGTCGAGCAGGAGGCCGCCCACAATGGCCCCTACTTCTTGGGCAGGTAAACCAAACCAAAACGCCATCAAAATATCATCAAATTTGAAGGAAATTCATCGAAAATGGTATGGTGTTTGAAGGTTTTTGGAGGCGTTGCATTACTACTCGGCGATATTCGACTCGCTGGACGCGACGTTCCCGGCGGAGTCGGCGGCGAGGATGAAGGTGGAGCAGTGGCTGCTGGCGCCGGAGATACGGAATGTGGTGGCGTGCGAGGGGGCAGAGCGGGTGGCGCGGCACGAGAGGCTGGAGCGGTGGCGGCGACTCATGGAGGGGCGAGGGTTCGAGGCCGTGCCGCTCAGCGCCGCCGCCGTCGGCCAGAGCCAGGTGCTGCTCGGCCTCTACGGCGCCGGCGACGGCTACCGCCTCACGGAGGACCACGGCTGCCTCCTCCTCGGGTGGCAGGACCGCGCTATCATCGCCGCCTCCGCGTGGCGGTGCTGAGCTCAGCTGCTGATCGATAACCATGGTGGTACATGGATCAAAATGGCCGGCCGGCGGCCGGAGACGAAGAAGAAAGAAGAGGCGCTGCAAGGCGGGCTCCTCCACCGTATGTGCATTAGGTTTCGTTGTTGCATGTGTGGTTGTGTGGTTAATATACTATTTGGAAATTTCTTCGTATAATTAACATATAGATACATTATCTAATATATGTATGTTGAGATCCTGATGAGATTAGAGTTTATTAGTTTTTGTACTTTTGTTTAACATCATAAACATTGTTTCAACCATAGAGGAAAGAGATGCATGGTGTGCTTTTAGATTTTTGAATGGATATAGCATTTGTACTCCTATATCTCGGATGTAAAAGTACATTTGAATAGTGGCAAAAGAAAAGCAATTTATTAGACATCCGAGAGAGTACAATTTATTAGACGTGTTCCCAGCGTGCACAGTGATCACGGAAAACGGAGTCGGTTATTAGCGCTTGATTAATTAAGTATTAGCTAAATTTTTTTTCAAAAATAAATTAATTTGATTTTTTTAAGCAACTTTTGTATAGAAACTTTTTGCAAAAAAGTTAACCGTGTAGTAGTTTGAAAAGCGTGCGTGGGAGAAAAAACACTGTGCGCGCTGGGAGTTAGGCAGCCGAACACAGCCTTACTGTCCGTCTGGACCGTCTCGTTTATCTACTGCGCAGAATCACTCATATGGGTGTGGGTGTGTGGGCGTGCGCATTCTTGGTAGATTATTGTGTTTGGCTAACCTATAGTAGGGTTGTTATAGTTTATTTGGCTTACTCACGATTTATCAAAATAGGGTCAAACTTAACTAAGACTGAGTTCGATAGTATAGGTTGTCAATTTCATATCTTTTTTTTTCACGCGTACGTTTCCCAAACTATTAAACAGTGTGTTTTTTTAAAAAAATTTATAGAAAAGTTGCTTTAAAAAATCATACTAATCCATTTTTCAAGTTCTTTAACTAATAATTATTTAATCATGCGTTAATATGTGCTTTGTTTCGCGTGCCTTCTCCCGAACACACCCTAATTTCTGCTCCAATCTGTTTCATATTGTAGTGTGTTTTAATTTTTTTTGTCAAACTATGTTTATAGCAAAAATGTACCAACATCTGTAACAACAAATTAGTTTTATTAAATTTTGACATTAATATATTGTGATATTATATTTGTTTTGTGTTAAAAATGTTGCTATGTTTTTTTATGAATTTGGTCAAAGTTTGACTTATAGAAAAATAAAATTGTTTTATAAAATGAAACGGAGGAAGTAGTTTAAGAGAATACCGTGTCACTGTTTGAAAATGATTTCTGTGATGGTACACCCTCTGGTGCGTGCGTCCTCTGCTTGCCACTCCCTTTGTTACTCTGTCTCCCCTGTTTCTCCCCTGCTTTTTTTCTGTTTGCCCTTGACTTTATTATATGTTTATTAAGGCAATATTATAGTTGAAGAAAATACTCCGAATGTCTACGCCTGATTCACAGCCACACGTACAAGGTAGAAAAAAATACATTCTATTAATTAAACAAATACCAATTGCTTCTCATTATCATTAAACCACCTTACAACCATTTTGCCGGCAGTGTCTCATATCAAACACCGATCGACAATTCATGCAGCTGATTAACATTTAACACCACGCTCACCACAATTAATCATAAAAAAACACCACACTACAAAGTGTATAAACCCATGCAAATTAACCATAAAAAAAACAACACCATCCATATGCATCATAATCATGTAGCCAATGCATCCATGTTTCATCATATCTCGTCCATGAGCTCTTGGAAGGCATCCATGGCGGACGCCGGGAGGCCAAGCAGGACGTTGATGCTCTTCCTCTCCTCGCCGTGCGCGAGGAAGAGGATGACCTCCTTCTCCGGCAGCGTGACGGGGCCGGACATCGCCGGCGCCCCCCACCCGAAGTCGGCGTCGTGGAAGGCGAGCCTGGACCACGTCGTGATCAGCAGCGTCGACGCCAGCGACGGCCGCGCCCGCGTCGCCTCGAAGTAGTCCACCGCCGACCGCATGTACTCGTCGGTCACCATCCGCACGGCCGCCTGAACCAGCCCCGCCGCGCGCGACGGCGGCGAGGACAGGAGCTCGCCGGCCGTGGCCACGGCGTTCGTCAGCACGATGCCGTTGCCGAAGTATCCCCTCGGGAGCGGAGGCTCGAAGCGGCGGCGCCCGTCCACGGCGAACAGAAGCTTCGTGCGCTGCTCCGGCGCGAGGCCCAGGGCGCGCGTGCGCGCGCGCCAGACGAGCCCCGACAGCGCCTCGAAGGTGGTGCACCGCCCGCCGAGGAGGTCGTCGCCGGCGCCGGCGCCGGCGAGGGCGAGCGCGCGGACGCGTTCCAGGCGGTCCGGGTCGAAGCAGAAGGAGCGGTACATGAGCTCCTGCTCGCCGTAGAGCGCCGCCGTGTCGGAGACGTCGGGGATCTCCTCGAACTCGTGGTGTTCGAAGGAGATCACCGGCGGGTCGCGCGCGCGGAGCACGGTGCGGTCCAGGAACGGCGGCACGGTGAGCTCGGCGGCGCCGCGCGCCGTCTCCGCCCACGAATTGACGAACTCCATGGCGCCCAGCCCGTCGAACATGCAGTGGTTCATGGCGAGACCCAGCGCGAAGCCACCGCACTTGAACCGTGTCACCTGCAAAAAAAAAAGTTATTTAATTATTTTTTTCCCTGATTAATTAATGGCAAACAAAAACAACCTTTTCAATTTCACATCACTAGTTTATTGCTTAATGAATCATAAATTAAACTACGGGTTTGATTTGAGTTAGTTAAAATTGGAACAATATTTGATAGATTGGGCTCAACCAAAAACGCATTGTTTAAGCCAAGTACGATTTAGTGCATGATTTGACACATCAGCCGGGGGTACAATTAATTAATAATTAATCTGGTGCAAATTTGATTGTAGATTTACCCCCATACATATTGGAACTTGGGTGATAAGATTGGACTGTGACAAGACAATTATAAAATGTCATGAGCTACCTAGCTATTACAAAACAAAATGATTGATATGGTTTGTTGATTTATAGGTTGAGGTGGGTAAGCTAACTTTGAAAAAGAAAATAAACCTATTTAAAAATTCTCTATTTGAAAATACGGTCTAAAAACAAAATTATCTTCTGGACAGCTAAATTTCAAAATGTTTTTCTAGAGTTTCCATTAATGTCAGCAACATTAAATTCTTTTTTTTTTGCAACCCCCATCCTCTAACCAGCAAACCAAACACATCGACTCGTGACCTGCCACGTCATCACTGATACCACGCACGCAGCTGCATGGCTTTTTTTTCCTCTAGCTCTCCTTTCACCAAAAGGGGAAGAGAGAGCGAGGACGCCATTAACGCCAAGCTCAGGGCAACCATGCCGAGCTGCGGCAATGGCGCCAGAAAGGTGAAAGAAAGGCGAGCAGTTAATTAATGGCGGCACGGCGTTTACCTGCGCCGTCATGGGGGGCATCTCGAGGATGTTCTTGGCGCCGGGGACGGAGTAGACGAGCTGGCCGAGCGCGGCGGGGTCGGGCTTGGTGAGGTCGCCGACGTCGGCGAGGTCGCACCCGGCGTCGGCGGCCATGAACACGGCGCCCTCGCCGGTGAGCTCCACGGCGAGCTTCATCTCCGCGCTGATCGTCAGGCGCCCTGCCAGCGGGTGGTAGTGGACCAGCACCTTCGCCAGCGCGTCGCGGAGCACGGCCACCGCGTCCGCGGCGTCGCCGTCGCCGGCGCGGTCCGCCGCCGCCGGTTTGTAGCAGTAGACCGTCTGCACGATCACGGCGATGTTCTGGTCCAGGTTGGACAAGTAGTACTTCTCTCCCGTCGGCGTCGCCTCCGCCGGCGCCACCAGCTCCGGCTCGCCGCGTTTCACCGTCAGCTTCGCCGCCGCCGCCGCCGCCGCCGCCACTCCGGCGCCGTTCTCCCTGGCCTCAACAACCTACATGCCACCAAACCACACGCCACAACGTTTCACATTAAGACATGATTAGCAAGAAAACCATTATCCAAGATAATTAGCAAGGAGGTTAACAATGCAACTAAGCTCAGTTGTGTAGCTCACCATGGTTGATGATCTTGGTGTGATGAGAGAGAGAGAAGAGGAGAGAGCTGGATTGTAGAGAGAGAAAGTGGGGGTTTGTGTGTTTGAGGAGAGGGGGCTGAGAGGAAGTGTTTATATAGGGGTTTGTGGGGGTTTTGCTGCTGGTGTAGGTCAGTGATCAATGTCAAGAGTAAAAAAGAAGTGAAGGAAGGACATAGCAGTTGGGGTTGGAGGAGTTGCATCTAACTACCAATGCTGCTCTGTCCTGGTTTTTAGCACACCACAGAATCTGGGGAATGACAGCAACACCCAATTTGATAATTAATTAATATATTTCATAAACCATTTGAGTACAGCTAGATTGATCTTGGAAAAAAAAACTACAGCTTATAATGAAATTCAAGTAAATATTTTAAGATTCTACTGGATATGTTCAGGTTGTGATTGAAAGAATGAAAGGTGACACCGATGAGCTAGTATTTTTCAAGTTGGCTTTGAATATGTTTTTGCACACAACCTGAGTGATTTGATTGGATGATATTTGCAGGATTGATTAATCATTTTGTACAAATCAATTTTGGAGTATTCCGTTGTCAGGCACGCAAGCATGCGTGCAAGGGTTGAAAAATACCGCCATATTGCAATTGCTTGTCTCTCTAGGAAATCCACCGGAGATCATCAAGTACAAATATATTGTTCGGCCTAAGCAAATCTACTTCAACGACCACACTTACTTGTAAAGTCAAATTAAGAGCTTCATATGTACGTTACAGCAGTCAACCGGCAAATTAATCACCGAGTTAAACAAAGATCATCGACTCAAAAAACGAAGGAATATATCTATGTATAGAATTCGCCAGGATACACCTGATGCCCTTTTTTTTAACAGAAGAAATTTCATTTTTCTTTTTAAAAGTTAACCGAATCGCTTACATATGTGATACTCCAGAAGCCCAGATACACTGATCATTGGTAAACTGATCACAAATTGTGCAGCTTATGAATTTGCAGGAGCAGGAATCCCTAACCCGAACTTTTCACGGATCGGAGAGCTACCTGTTCTCGTCCGAAAATCTCACAAAATTCATGCGTGTTTCTTCCTGTTCCACCGAAAATCTGTCACAATCTCGCAATACCCACCTGTAAATTGAAGTCAACCCAAAAGCCTGAACTTTTGGCCGGTCCACGGGGGTACTAACTACTTCAGCGAATAGACCGGTTCATTGTGGACCAATTGCCTGCACAAGAAGTGGGCCATACCTGTAAGCTGGCTGCGTATCATGGTGGGGTCCACGGTGGATGGAGTCTAGCAAATCCTAATACTAATCTGCGATGACGAGCGTGATCCAGAGAGAGTGTATTCTGTTGGGGGTTGGCCACGGACACTGGAGCTATCAGCTATGTTTGTTGGGGATCGTTGGCCAAACCCAGCTACTGGTTAACAAGAATATATATTATATACTAAAAAATACATTTATTTTATAACTTGATTTTGAATTTATTTTTTTGGTTTTCTCATTGTAGTTTATTTTACAATATTTTCTTTTGAGTCGCTAAGGAAGCTTTCCTCACAAATGATCTTTTATTTACTAATAAACAATTTGGATAAACATACGAATAAGCAAAACAATATGACTGTTATTTTAGAGAAACAGAAGTAACAAAAATAGACTTATTATAGGACAGAGGGAGCAACTAATGGTCGATTGAGTAACTCTAAAACCATTCTGTCAATGCAACATTTGTCACCTAAGATAATGGAACACGATGTAAAAATAGTAGAATGCTAGCGTGTGTTTTACTGGATGTTTAAATTTTTATGACCGAGAGGTTTCGGACTTCACTTGAAAACACTACGCGACGTCATTTTGTTAAAGATAAAGTACTGCTTGTGAAACGTCCCTCGCGCGCATCATCGACCATCCTTGTGTTTGATGGTGAATCGATATGGTCTGCAACCGTTGTTGTCACTATGGCATCACCATCACCACAGGCCAAAGCAGAGAACGAACTGTTGCCTTTGGAGAGTTTGCGGTAATTGAGTTGAAAGCATTCACGGTTAGGCTAGTCTCAATGAGGATTTCATAGAGGTTTTATGCACATTTAATATAGTGACACATCAGCACTTTGCATGAAATGGACAGAAGAGGGAGAAAAATCGTTTCACCATGGTAAAACGAAGTAGCGTCGTTTTCAATATCTTGGTAACCGGGTGAAACGAGCACTGAGACGTTTCGTTTCATCGTCCCCGATCCCGTGCGGGTTTGATCGTAGTATGCAGTCGTACGTGAGAAGTTTGATCCGAACACACAACGGCTACAAAGTTCAGCTAGTATATTTGATCACAACAAAAAACAAAAATTAAATGCTACAACGAGCATATGAAACGGTGCAATGAAACACTGCATTGTGAAGACCAGTTTCATTCATTGTTTCATCTCGCTCTAGCTGATGTGACGTTTTAGAAACTGTGTAGTGAAACCAGACGGGCCTTAGGCCACGCTATTCATATCACGATGCAGCGTGACTTCCAATTGGACATTCGCAGCGGAAACGCTAATTAGCGCAGACGTGCTAACTAAAGATCTGACGCGCGTTTTTTTGGCCCACATCTGTTTCTATTTTTTCGCGCAAACAAACATCGGGAGGCACCCGTGCATGCGGATTCAGAGGAAAAATCATGATTAGTTTAATTTTTACTTCCGATAATCACGCTATTAATTAACCTTTTTTTTCAGGAGGTATTTTCTTTTTTTACTAAAAATTTAAAAATCTCTACGTGAATTTTGAAACTTTCAAATAAAATTTGAAAACTTTTAACTCGAATTTTGAAAACTTTCAACCTAAAATTTGAAAACTTTCAACCCAAATTTTGAAAACTTTCAACTCGAATTTAAAAACTTTCAACCCGAATTTTGAAAACTTTTGGCTCCAAAATTCGAAACTTTCAATTCCAAAATTCAAAAGTTTCAACTCGAATTTAAAATTTATAACCTCATGTCAACTATTTATTAGTGCTAATGATGTGATTAATGCTAATCACATGATTAGCGTTAGTACGAGAGGGGCAGCGTACGCGGGTTAATTGGAGTTTTTTTCCGCTAACGAGGACGAGAAACTCGCAAAAAGGAAAACGGCAAACCACCGATTCGTAGTCCGCTCCACGCGCGTGCGATTTGATCTTCCGACGCGTGCGCGCGTGTTAGGAGCCCTCCTTCGCAGTACCAGGCCCGCAATGTGTTGTCTCGATAGCGCCAGGAACACGGACCTCTGTGGAGATCTGCGGCTCTTCTCGAAGAGCCGAGGGATGCTTATGGGTGTGTTTGGTTGCTCGTATCCTTCTAGTCTAGCTCATCTCTCTCATCTTGGCTGAGCTTAACCTGGCTAAGAGGATCCATATGCGGTTGTTTGGTTGTTTGTATTGGACTAGCCTGGCTAGTACGAGATTGTGTTTGGTTGTTTGTATGAGAGATACGGTTTGAAAGAGATTTTGTTTGGTTGGTTGTATGGGTTTTGAGTTTGGTTACCTCTCCATTTAGTTAGGTAAGGTTACCTCTGTAATATCATATGAACAAATATCAGATTTCACCAGTTAAGAAGATGTTAATAATTTATCACATGAAAAGAATAAGATTGGTGTTGATTTAACCTTATACAAAATTGACAACATTGAAGAATTCATCGGAAAAAATTGACAACCTTTCTGCCCCAAAATCAAGACATTTCAGAACAGCAAATCAACACACCAATGATTCGAAACCAAGAACAGCAGGAGTGAACCAAGCAAAAAGATGCAATATTTGATCCCAAGACACAACGGCGGCATCATAGACACAACAATAGATCCCAAATACAATAGCAGCATCACAGAGGAGGAGATCAGCCACAGCAGAGGGTGATGCGGGAGCAGCCGCGGTGGTAGGGGTTGGCGGAGGCGCCGGGGTGGTAGTTGTAGTAGCTGGCGCCGCGGCGAGAGCACGGCACGCTGTCCCGGCGCAAAGCTTGGTAGCTGATGTACCCTCTCCCGGCAAGCACGCAGCGGTGTGCCTCGCCAGACGCCGACCCGAGCTCCCCTTCCTCCTCCTCCAGGCACTCCCTCACCGTGCCCCTGTACTCGCCGCGCACGCCGCCGGTGGTGGACAGTATCCCCAGCTGCAGGTGGTGGTCGCCGCCACCCAGCG
Source organism: Oryza officinalis (assembly GCA_008326285.1). Taxonomy (NCBI): domain Eukaryota; kingdom Viridiplantae; phylum Streptophyta; class Magnoliopsida; order Poales; family Poaceae; genus Oryza; species Oryza officinalis. The sequence continues at coordinate 16,771,014 of BDMV01000007.1, forward strand.
ACGTCGCGGAAGACACCACCGCCACAGCAAGAACGAGGACCAAGACTGCCAAGAACCTTACAGAGGCAGCCATGGCGCCGGCGGAGAACTCTCTAAACGGAATGCGGCGGCGGCGGCGGCGACGGCGACGGCGAGAGGGAAGGAGATGTGGGGGGAAAGGGCAGGAAACGTGTGGGGAGCGAAGCCTGTAGAGCCAGATCCGGTGGCGAGCAAATGAGGAGAGGGAGGTGACGGGATGCGCGACCCCCTTTCTCCACGCAGCACCAGCTCGTCCCCATGCTGCACCCGCTCATCTTCGCCTCTGCACGCGCTCAGCCAGGCTCTCGAGCGAAGCTCGATTCAGGCGTTTCTCTTGGGCCTGGCTGGGGAGGCCGTTTTGCATGCGCACGCCCAAGCCTTGGAGGGTGTGCGGGCAACCAAACATCTAGCGATTGCACGCGCGGATGCGAGCCAAGCTCGATGCAAGTAACCAAACACGCCCTATGTGAATCTCAAGCTGACGAAATATTTTAACTATTTGTCACTTTTACAAATTATAATTAAAAATTTGCTATTAGACTCATATGTTATAAATACATAAGAGTTCACATGTCATATACTGCAAACGACAAATCCTTAATTGTCATATCTTAAAAGTAAAAAAAAAAAAGTTAAATGCGCCTGACGCATCAGGGCGGAACAGGAGCGGTTGGTGGCTATGGCCCAAGTCCAGGGATCAAAAGCCCATTGGCCACGATATTTTTTCAGCATACAGGAGCCAAGGTAATTAATGTGAAAATACTATAGATCTTTTTCACCATATATGGGCCAAGGTAATAATAAATGTGAAAATACTCTAGGCCAGCCCGAGCCGTCGTTGTAGGCTGGCTCCGCCCCTGCTGGAACATCACATGTACGTACCATTAATGTCTTGAGAAGAAAGAATTCAAAAACCTTCCAACAGTGATGGTCAAGCATTCGGCATTTGTTCGGCGTCCGACCAGAAGTATTATCAAACGAAAGTGGGAGAAAACTTGAAGGATTAATTGGATTCATGTCTTTGCAACTTATATAAAGTTTATTTTACGATATTTTCTTTTGTGTCGTTAAGGACATACTACTATTCACGATATCTGCTAGATATCATCGGTATTTTGTCAAATTTAAATCATGTCATTATATACGTCTCGAACATAGTTGGACCAAGTTTTTTCATACTGTAATTTTTTACAGACCAAAGTGCCCCTAGCCCTTAGAGGCTAACAAGTGGGACCTACCTGTCAGATTTGTCTTCTTCTCCAACTCTTCCTCTGGCTCGGCAAGGTCAATGGCTTGTCGAGAGCAAGACGACGATGGTGACAGTGGTAGAGATCGATGAGGCCAATGACGGAGCGAGAGCTTGAAAAAGCCAGGCCGTGCGCGGGAGGCCAAGGAGGATTGCGGTGGGTTAGGATCTTGACTGAAGATGGAACAAGCGACGGGTCAGGAGCCGACAAGGACAACACGAAGGCGGAGCTGGCTATTGTCTCCGCTGCCACCGGAAGAAAATTACAGGGAGGAAAAAAAGAGAAATATGATGATTGGTACTCTCATATTGTTTGCGTAGCTTTTTCATGAGTGCTTTGTAGGACTTGTTTTATTGGGAAGATGATTCAAACAAAGTGGTTTGCTTGTTATATTACAAGTATTAGAGCAAGTACAATAGCGGGCTATAATCAGCTATAAGCATATGTGGAGAAGATAAGAGAGGAGAGAGAAGAGAAGTGGGCTATAGATTTGTAGCCAGCTACAATACAACCTCCAAGACGTTATATGTGTATGAGAGGTGAGACTAGATATTAATAGCATAATATATGTTTATAGGTAACTATTGTATGAATTGGCTATTAGATTGACTATAGATGATTTGAAGCTAGTTGTTGGCTATACTATTAATCTTGTTTTTATGTGTTGGAAATACGCTCTTAGACCAGTTGAAACATTTTTTTCTCGAACACTAGAGTACTAGACTAGTTGAAACTGAGTTTTGTTTCTTATGGCTTCCATAATCAGTTGATTAAAAATTTCAGTATTCCTAAGAACCATTTCCTGCCCATGTAAGACATGGAGTACCAGAACCATTGTCTTCTACTTTTCATGTGTTCCGAACCACTGATGCTTTTGACTTTCCTAGCAGTTGATAGTTAACCAAGGTTTGCTTTGCTAAATAGTCATGTAGATACTCCTTCTAGTGTTTGAACTGCATTGATCAAGTGCCCACTTGTACCTCCCTTCTTGGCTGCTTTATCCTCTTTTTGTTAAACTAGAAAAATAGCCCACGTATTTGCATGGGCATATATATAGATTGTGTTTGAGAACTTTATAAGAACGAAATATCAATCAGATGCCCTACCACACTTCAAAAGTCTTAATTGTCCATATATTTTTTTATCGCACATTTACATAATTTTTCTAAGGTATTTGTTAGCTTTAAACTATATAATATTTAATTTATTCCCATAAATAATTATCTATAATCTTTTTATTATCTATAAAGTTAGACTTAACTTGTTAGAAAACATGTATAACAAATTAATTAAATTAAAAGTAAGATGTTTGTACATCCTCTTTCATAACAAATTCTGAAAATCTATTCTTATTGATAAATACTCCCTCGGTCTCAATATGATCTGACGCAAAGACGAAGGAAAATTTATCATCCGATCAGCAGCTGGCTAGTGACATTTAGGTGGTGTTTGAATCTTCTGAAGATAAAGATAAAGATGAAGATTAAGTGTTTCACGTAAAACGAGGTAATCTTAACTTGTGATTAATTAAGTTTTAATTATTACAAACTTGAAAAATAGATTTATTTAATATTTTAGAACAACTTTCATATAGAAAATTTTTGCACGTAACACACCATTTAGCAGTTTGAAAAACGTGCCACGTGAATGAAAAACTTTATCCTGAAACTTCAGGAGAAGCGAACGCAGCCTTAATTAATCCACTTTGATCCATTTAATCTCCATCGAAGAAGCTGCATCCTTGTTTCGTTTCTCCGTGTATCTTGTTGCTTTCATGGGCCCTGCGTGCGTAAATCAAGGAGAGGACCATCCTAGATTTACTCAAGTCTCTTTGCATGCGAGTGTATTAACCGTGCATGCATGCAGAACTGAACAGCCGTTTGCATTAAATCCGCATGCAAATCCCTCATGGCCTTATGTAATAATCAATTTGGTATTTTTGGTTTTTTTAGGATGACCATATTGGAATGAAGAAAATATATTTTATTTGCATCATCAAGCTAGCTAGTCCTCTTTCTAATTGGCTATTATTGTGACGCTCTAATAAATTAGAGAAAATTTTAGAAATTCTAAGAAAAAAATATTTAATCTTAATTTTCACTTAAATAGGTGATTAGACCATTATATCTTTATTTTAAAAAGAATAAATTTCACAAATGTATAGTTACCATTGGGTAAAGCCCCCAAGTCAAATCCTCTCCCTCCTCGATACACGGAACCCCCACCCTGCCTTCTCTATACCTACTCCTCCTCTCTCCTTTCTCTCCTATTTTTAAGTAAACAATTTAAGATAAAATATCAATAGTTAGATTATAATTTGTAAACCAAATATTCAATTTTTAAGCTATCGGAACCATTGTTTTTTAAAGAAAAATTAAAGAAATAATTCAAAAACCATAATACCCAAATATTTGTAGTCCTTACATAGTATGTAAATAGCTATAATATATTGTAAAATTTTGAAATATAGTTTTTACCAAAACTGCTTAATTTATCTTTGCAGTAGTACGGAACCAATGATGAAAGGAAAGAAAATAGGCTAGGCACTGGATCATCGATGAAAAAGAAAGCTCCAAATGAAAATCGGTTGGCCACGGAATCAAGCACAAATCAAAAGCGTAGATTGAGTCATTAACGGCTAAAAATCTGAATGCGTTTAGCGAGAAAAACATGCGACACATTTTTAGACAATCCGTTTTTCTATTTGTGTTTCTAACAATATGTCCCGAGTAATATTTTAATTTCTCATTATTTCATCTTAAACTATCAATGTAGGCCCATTGATGCAAATAAAATCTACCTATACTTAACAATTATAGTGTAAAATGATAAGTTGATTTGATATTTGATATTATATTATATATCTATTTTTGACTATGTATGTTTTGTGAAGTAATATATTTTTTCTTATACTACCACCTTCACTAAATATTTAACATTGGTCTTCATAAAAAAATACAGAGGAAGTATAATAGAAAATCTAGTTTAAAGATCGTTTTTTTCAGTAGCACGTAGTACGTATGTATGCAGTGAGGTAGCGTTCGGAAGTACTACAAAGCCAGGATAGGATAAAGATAGAGATATTCATGGCACACTTTTCAAATTGCTAAACGGTGTGTTTCGTGTAAAAATTTTCTATATGAAAGTTATTCTAAAATATCAGATAAATTCATTTTTCAAGTTTGTAATAATTTAAACTTAATTAATCACACATTAATATCATCTCGTTTTACGTGAAACACTTTATCTTTATCTTCAGGAGATTCAAACATCAGTTTTTTTTTTGCTGTCTATCTTTTCTTTTCTTGGTCGTAACTCGTATGTACGTATGCCTTTTCGGCTTTTTTTGGCTAACATTTTCTATGGTAAGTACATGGAAAATTAGGCTTTTTCCGGCTAACATTTTCTATGGTAAGTACATGAAAAATTAGGAGAGATAGATTACTATTTAACATATCTAATCTAAATCTAATGGTGTAAATTAATAGGTCCACCAACTGAAATGAAAATTGAGAGCTAGATATTTTTTCTCAGAATTTCTAAGATTTTTTATTAGAGCGTCATGTGACAGCTTAAGAGCGTTTTTAGAGCGCCACGTGACAACATGAGAGTGTTTGTAAGAAATTTAATGGATTTTTAGTATCTAATAGAAAGAAGAGCTCCAAGCTTTCTTACTAATGTACCCATTGCCATTTACTCATTTGTGACCATAAGAGGTTACAGCGGAAGTATTTAATAAAAGATAATACAAGGTTCACCGAATGAAAAGATGTACACCGTTCTGATTTGTGACTGGTGCAAGGTAAACCGAAATGACATGGCTCAGAAGTTCCTAAAAGTTGATCACAGGATAGAACCAAACATAGTTACAGACAACATTCTCAGTGGTATCTGTAGGCATGCAAGCTTGCACCGTGACTATGGAACAGTTCTCGCAGCTGAGGATGTTTTGAAGGAGATGCATGAAAGGGGAATCGAACCGGATGTCACGAGCAACCCTGGCTGTGTCTGTTTTCCCAAAGCAAACAGCACACGAAATACGAAACGGTCCATTGGCATGAGATTAATTAAGTATTAATTAATTTTTTTAAAAAAATGGATTAATTTGATTTTTTTAAGTAACTTTTGTATAGAAACTTTTTAAAAAAAAATACATCGTTTAGTAGTTTGAAAAGCGTGCGCGCGAAAAAAAAAAGTAGTGAGTTGGAAAAATGAGAGAAAGAACTCATCCGCACGTGTTTACAGTCATGCGCATAAGCCTGAACTATATGTCTCTGTATGTTCCACTCAAGGAAAGAGAGGCATTTGTCCCACGGTGGCAACCTACACTTCTGTGATCAAGTGCCTTGCTTCCTGCGGAAGATTGGAAGATGCTGAGAGCTTGATATTCACACTTACAACATACTGATTTGAATGTTCACCAAGTTGAACCGACATGGCACTGTTATGGAGGTTTGGAATGATATGTGTGAGAGCACTGTTGGCCCTGATATTGATTCATATACCTTGTTGATCCATGGTTTCTGTGACGATCAGAAATGGAGGGAGGCATGCCAATTCTTCATGGAAATGATAGAGAAAGGGCTTCTTCCCCAGAAGGTCACCTTTGAGACACTATATCATGGCTTAATACAAGCAGATATGTTAAAAGGACCTGGAGAAGGCTGAAGAAAAGGGTTGATGATGAAGCAGTAAAATTTGGCGAAGAGTTCAAACTGTTCCACATCAAGCCTTACAAGAGGTGATCTGCAACCATTGGGAAAAAAACATGATCCGTTCATTCTTTCGATTGGTTCAAGTGGTTGTACCATAGGCTCCAGACTCTCAGCTTGACTGGAGCTCAAGTGTAGTATCAGTCCTGGTACTTCTGTGGTTCTGCCGATAAAAAAGAGTCTTACAAAAGAGAACCAGTAGGAAATGTTGAAGAAACAAGTTCCGTTGTTGCACAGATTTTGTAAGTAAGGCACAATTGGTTATGGATGTGAATCATTGTTACTTGGTGCATCAATTGAACATGGTGATTCTTTGGTATGTTTGGAGAAACTTGAAGGCAATCTGCATTTTGTTACTGAAGTTCAGAACTTCAGATATTCACTTTGAAGCTTCATGCGCGGGAAAAGGCTTCTAGAACAATTTCATCTTCTTTTTTTCTTACTCTTCTGTTCATGTGGGTACCATCCGGGTTCATTACTCATTTCTTCTGTGTGTTACACAAACAATTCTCTTCAGAATTGGACGGCTTGCGCATTCATGCATTGGCCTTCTTGGGAATACTGAACAACTGAATTTTCTGGCGGGCAAATTGAGCTTCCGAGATGAATGGCTGTTGGCTTCATTTGCATGATGTCGCGCAAGGCACATGTTTTTTCTTGTCACAAGGCATGTGATAAGTGTTTATGTTTCATCTTTGTTATGTTGTTAAAAGTAATATGTGTTGACTGTCAGTATGCTATTGCAGAGAAACTGTCATTGATTTCTTCCTACAAAGATCGAGTTTTGTGTTGAGTCTCAAGTCTCAACTTGAGATTAGTAACTCCACCACAGTCTCATTTACTAGTACTGATTAATTCAGTACTGTTTGTGGACTCAGTTCTAAATGGAGGTTAAAAACGGCTGATATCGTACTCACTCTGTTTCATATTATAAGTCGTTTGATTTTTTCTAAGTCAAAATTATTTAAGTTTAATTAAATTTATAGAAAAATATACTAATATTCTCAATTTAAAACAAATATAATATCAAAATATATTTAATGTTAAATTTAATGAAATTAATTTGATATTATAGATGTTGCTAATTTTTTCTATAAACTTGGTCCAACTTAAATAACTTTGACTAAGAAAAAACCAAACGACTTATAATAATAAAATAGAAGGAATATGTAATACACAATAAACGTGATTAGCATTACCTGAGTATTAGTTATTAAAAATTTTAAAAATAAATTTATTTGATTTTTAAAGCAACTTTTATATATAAAGTTTCACACGAAACATAGTTGTTTGAAAAACGTGTAACGAAAATTAAGGAGGTAGCCAAGCTGATCCCGACTTTAAAACAGGCCCATGATCCGACGATTTCTCTTGGAGATTGGTTGGTTCGCGCCAAGATCCGATTCGAAACCGTTTGTACCCTGACGTGAGAGACGTCCTCCTCGGGCTCGGACCACAGCTGCACGCATGCTCCGACTCGGACAACGCAGCCGACATCATCCCTACAAAATCCCCGACGCGCCCAGACCGCCACGACACAACACAAACCAAATCACTTCGTCGCCTCTGCTCTGAGTTCTCGCCGTCGATCAGCCGTTCGCCGTTGGTTGCTGCTGCCGTCGTTCGAGTCCTTTGGCCGGCCGGTGCAGAGAGACAAGAGATGGCACGACGCTACTTCGGCGGCTACGGGAAGAGGTCGTGCTCGACGCCCCGGCGGGCGGCGACGTCGCCGGAGGAGGAGGCGGCGCTGGCGCTGCAGGCGGCGGCGCGTGGGCTCCTGGCGCGCAGGGCGGTGCGCGCGGTGCGGGACGCGGAGCGCGAGGCGGAGGAGGTGCTCGCGCCGAGGGTCGCCGCGGTGTTAATGCCGGAGGCCGAGAATGCGAGCGGCGGCGGCGGTGACGCGAGGGCGAAGCTGGCCGTGGCGGAGGAGCTGATGCGCCTGGTCCTGCGCCTCGACTCCGTGCGCGGCGCGCGCGCGTACCGGCGGCGCGTGGTCGCCAGGGTGCTCGCGCTCCAGGACGCCGTCGTCGACGCCGGCGCGGCGTGAATGCGTTGGCTTCGATGACGGTCCGTGCATTTGGTTGATTGCTAATTAATTGCATTACATCCGTCTCTCCCTGTTCAATTATTAATTGTGTTAAGTGAAGTTATTACTCTATTTTCTAAATAACAGATATGTGTTTTATACTTTTATTTATACCTTTCGAACAAACCATTAAGAAAAAAATTCGAATTACCTCCTGATACGAATTATTCTCCTGAATTCAAAAATCAGACATTCTTTATCTCCTGAACTATTGTGGCGACACGAATTACCTCCCTCAATTCAAAAACCAGACATTCTTTACACTCAACATTTCATATTGAACAAATTACCCCCTTGACCACCTCCGGAACGGTTTTGGTCCTATATGACGCACACGTGATAGTCCAGTCATCATAAAAGTAAATGGTGAGGCTCACTTGTCAGTTCTGCCTTTTCTCTCGGTCACCACATGCGGGTCTTATCTTGTTTATATTTTTTATGCTAACTGGACTGTTATGTCACGTGCGTCACGTAGGACCAAAATCGCTTCGAAGTTGGTCAGGGGCTAATTCGTTCGGTATAAAAAATTGAGAGTGAATAATGTTTGTTTTTTTAATTGAGGGGTATAATTTATACTGCAACGATGGTTCGGGGGATAATTTAGACTTCTTTTAGCCATTAACCACTACGAATAATACAAGGCGTCGAAGGTATGCAAAGATGGGGAGCTAAATCGATCATTAGGGCACCTCCAGTCCTGGCTCTTACTCGTGCAATCCACGGAAGAAGAACAAAATTTGGTTCGATAGCGGCAGTGGTAACATCAATTTATGGGACCTCTCTTAGTGCCCGTGTGCGATACTCATCCTCCCTGGCGCAAGCAAAACTTTATAGGGCATGTGTAACAATTGTTTTTTAATCGATTGATTTTGGCTCTGTTCGTTTCTTCTAAAATTTCAGATTATCATGGTATATTTTTTAAACTGCTAAACGGTGTGTTCGTGTGAAAATTTTCTATATAAAAATTATTCTAAAATATCAAATAAATTTATTTTTTAAGTTTGTAATAATTAAAACTCAATTAATCACATGTTAATGTCATATCGTTTTACGTGAAACACTTTATCTTTATTTTTATCTTCAGAAGATTCAAACACCTCTGTCATTTTTTTTAAGCTCGATTCTGTTTCTAAATGCCCGACTGCTCGTCCTCCCTCGCGCAAAATAGGCCATGTGTAACAAATTTTTTTTTGTTAATCGACTGATTTTGACTTCTCTTTGGAGCTCGATTCTGTTTCTAAATGCAGCAGTTGACTGTCGCAGTATGCTTTGTTCGAGTTTTTCTGCTCACGGATCTGCTCATACAAGATTCATCTTCTCATAAAGCGTGTAATGATATTATATTTATAAGAGTAAAAGAGGCATAGGTTTCTCATATCATCACTAGCTAGAAAATAAAGCAATTAAACCAAGAAATATAGAAAGACACATGAGGATTTGTAGAGAATTACATCTTTTTGTAGCGCGTCTAGGGAGACAATAATTGTAGATACCAAGCACGTGACTACTTATTACTCTCTCCCTTTTATATTAAAAAAAGTTCAAATTACATCTTTAAACTATAGTGATAATACGAATTATCCTCATAAATCACAAAACCAAACATTCTTCACCATTAACTTTTCATATTGAATGAATTACCTCCCACTCTCTATGAGGTGGTTTGGTCCTACGTGATGCATATGTAGTAATCCAGTCAGCATAAAAAAAGTAGTGAGGTCCACATGTCAGTTCTGATATGTGTATTTGAACATTTTTTAAAAAAATTTAAAAACAGAACTAACATATGGGTCTCATCAATTTTTTTTATTTTTTATGCTGATTGGATTGTCACGTAGGACCAAAACCGTTCCAGAGCGAGTTAGGGGTAATTCGTTCGGTATGAAAAGTTGAGGATGCATGATGTTTGGTTTTGTGGTTCAGGTAAGTAATTCGTACTGTCATGCCACTATAGTTCAAGAGGGCAATACGAACTTTCTCCTTTATATTAAAAGTCGTTTGATTTTTTTTAAGTTAAAGTTATTTAGGTTTGATCAAGTTTATATAAAAAATTAACAATACTTACGATACGAAATTAGTTTTATTAAATTTAACATAGAATATATTTTAATATATTAAAAATGTTACTATATTTTGCTACAAATTTAATCAGTTTAAATTTTTTGACTAAAATAAAGTCAAACAACTTATAATATGAAACAAAGAGAGTATTATTCTTCAAGTTGAATATATGTCCTTAAGTTCATTATATATGCTACTCTTTAATTAATGAAACCAAATGCTTTTTGTTCGTAGTCATCATCTTCGGTTAAGAGCTTCCAACATGGAAATGTTCCTATAAAAGCGAAATGACTTTGTAATAAAGAAATAAATTACAGGGTTTGAATAGAAATAAAATACATAAATAAACAAACCGAAATACTGTTTACGTCGTTACTTCAATTTAGGAATTAACAAGAAAACCTTATACTGCATTTATCGCAAGACAGCAAAGTTAAAAAATCTTATGGAGTCGATCGGATCACGCCGGTGGCACTGTGGCAGTCAACCATCCACCAGAGGTCACAACCAGAGCCGTCGATTCTCCATCCAACGGTCTAAAACCTCTCAGCACTTGTAATCTATTAACCCTCGAAACCCGCCTGTCCCCACCGCGTGACCCAACACAACCCCACAGCTGGGCCCCACACGTCATCCACCGCTGATCCTTTCGTTCCCCACCCTTCCAGAACCTTCCGGAACGCCCCTCCTGAACGGCCTAGTCTCCCAATCCGCCCCGTCCCCCAAGCAAATCCCGAGAGTCCAGAACATTCCGAAACTACCCAAATCCTTCTCGAACCTTCCCCTCTTTGTCCTATAAATCCCCACCGCCTCGTGTGTCGTGTCCCCCTCTCACCATCGCAAACAAATCCAAAAACAGATCAGGCGAATCGAAAAGGCAAGAGAAGCTCGGAGACCGCATCAATGGCGTCGTCTCGTCGATTCTTCGGCTACGACCCCTACGACTACTACTACACCTCCCCCTACGACTACGCCTACCCGTACTACACCCACACCCGCTACCCCGCCGCCGCCGCCGCCCGCCGCCACGCCTCGCCGCGGTTCTTCCCGGCGGCGGCCGATGAGGAGTATCTGTACGGCGAGCCGGTGGAGACGGCGGACGTGCTACGCCCGAGCTCGAGGAGGAGCAGGGCGAGGTCGGTGTCCGTTCCTGTGCAGTTTGCCGGGTCGGAGCCGGAGATGGAGACGAGGACGAAGGGGTGTGAGATGCGTGCGCCGCGATCGGTGCCCGTGGCGAAGATTGAGAGGGAGGACGCGGCGGTGAGGGTGCAGGCGGCGGCGAGGGGGTTCCTGGCGAGGAGGATGGTGCGGGAAGTGCGCTCGGTGGAGGCGGAGGCGGAGGAGGTGGCGACGAAGGTGGAGGCCGAGGCGGAGGCGCTGAGGCGGGACGCGAGGGGGAGGATCGCCGTCGGGGAGGCGCTCATGCGGCTGCTGCTCCGGCTCGACGCGGTCCACGGCGCGAGGGAGTACCGGAGGAAGGTCACCAAGCGGGTGCTCGCTCTGCAGGACGCCGTCGACGCCCTCGAGCACACGCCGGCGCCGGTAGAGGTCGCCGACGACGCCACGCCGGCCGTCCACATGGAGGAGGCCCACGACGCGCAGGAGAACATGATGACGCCGTCGCCGGCGCAGGAGGCGTCCCAGCTCCATGTCGATGCCGTCGACATGGAGGAGGCCCACGATGCGGTGGAGAACGAAGCGGCGCCGGGGTCGCCGCGCGCCGCGGAGGACCACGGCGTCGAGGCGGAACCAAAGTTCGAGGTGAAGGTCGCGGCTCCCGAGAAGGGCGCCGAGATGGAGGTGGACAACGCGGTCGAACAGGTGGTGGGCGGAGAGATGCAGGAGCCGGAGGAAGAGGCGGAAGGCGAGTGGGAGATGGTGACTGCAGAATCCCACACCGAGGTTGCCGCCGCCGTGGAAGCCGCGGAGAACTCGGCGGCGCCCGAGGCGCGGGGCCAAGAACCGGCGGTTCAAGAGGAGGAGAAGAAGGTGGCGGTGGCCGAGGGGGTGGAGATGAAGAAGGTGATGGAGATGGTGGCGGCGCTGTGCGAGCGGAGCGCGCAGCAGTGCGCGGTGATCGGCGCGCTGGCGGAGCGGGTGGACGCGCTGGAGCGCGCCGTGCGGCGGGTGGAGGAGAGCGACCGGCGGCGCCGCCGGAACAAGAAGCTCAAGAAGGAAGGCAAGGCGAACAGCAAGTCCATCCGAAGCTGCTTCAGCGATTGAATAAACAGAGTTTTTTTTTTAGCTTTTGGAATTGGACGGACAGAAAATCTGGATTAATTTTTTGGTTTCGTTCGTTGTTTTGATTTGGTTTGTAATCCTTTCGAATGTGAATCAAACGATAATATTAGTTACTCCAATTCCGCCACGGTTTCTCATCGTTTCAGAAAATTCAGACTCGGCAAGATCCAAATTTTCGACGAAGCATCTGCAGTTAACATAGCTTTTAGCAAATCGAACATGGGCCTAAATGCGGCGAGTTGCAGCACGTTCGTAATAATCAATATGACTAAAATTTTTGTCAGCCGATCTAGAAATTCGCAGCTTTCATTAATGAAGGGAAATATGTGTTCTTTTGCATTGTCAAAATTTATTTATTTATGTGCATTGTCAAAACATAAATCTGTATTTCTTTTGTTTCCTTTGCCTTTTTAGTTTCAGTTTGGTTCATATAATGGATTCAGAATTCCCAGGCTTCTCTCCTCACGGGCGGAGGCCCGTCAGGCCGTCAGGGCCTGTGGTGTAGCGGCACGCTGCGGCCGAGATACGAGAACGAGAACAAGGCCCAGCCTGTGAAACATTCTGGGAATACTTCCGTTTTTTTTTACTGTCCATGTTATTTGTAAGAATTTTCACATTAAAATTAACCAAGCATTCAATTTAATTGCATTGATCTTTTTTTTAATTTCTCAGTCTTACGCTTGCTGATTAGAGTTTGTCAGGGCACCAATCGTCGCACTCGCATGGAGAGTGGAGAGAGAGAGAGAGCCAGTAATCGCTCCATCTTGCATGGTTTGGTCATGCAGGAAACGTTGATTGTGCAAACAGTGGTCTAAGGTTAATTTCCTAACCGCAATATTTTGGCAAGATTATTGCAGGGTCGTAAATCTGTGATGCGCAGAAGTGGGTTAAATTGTGGTCCATTGTCAATGGATTCATTGCTCTTGGTATGGTTGCATAGCATATTCGCATGGACTCAGAATTATCACTGTACTTATCAGTCTACAATGGATGCATGCATGGTTGTTCACCGAGGGCAGAATTGTACGCAATACATTTTCTATTTATTTGTCTAACGTGATATTTCCATTGAGATGTAGTTCTTCTGCAAGGTAAAGTGATAAGCTAATTATTACGAAAATTAAGGGTTGCCTACATTATTCATCCCCTCCTAGCAAGCGAAAGGAAAGGCTTCGTATCATCCCCACCAAACACCACAATCTTGCTCTTGTAAAATCAATTTGGCACCTTGCTCGGTTGAGTGTGCTGTGTTTGAGAGGAGTGAAAGGAGAAAATTAAGAAGATATGTAAAATAAATCATTAACATATGATTAATTGAGTATTAATTATTTTAAACAAATTAATATGATTTTTTAAAGCAACTTTTCTATTGCATTTTTTTACAAAAACGCACGGTATAGCAAAAAAGGGATGGGCATACAACACAAATTCTTTACCTCTGTTTTCATTTTCTTTTTTGGGTGAATAGCCAATGAGGGTCCTAAAGTTTCGCTTTAGGGTCAGTTTAGTCCCTAACATTTTAAATTGTCTAAATAAGTTCTCGAAATTTATCACTTCCTTAATATATAGTCTCTGGATTCTCACCAAATAGACATGTCACATCATTATCGCACGCAAGGACAAAATTAACTAACCATTCTATCCTTATACCCATAGTGAAAAAAGAAAGCATTGATAACGGGTCACCGCCAAAGCCAGACTCCGACAAGGACTGTCTTCTGAGATGGTGGAGGAGGAGGATGACGACGACGAGTATAGCGGTGACGATGTTGACTACGAGGGTAGGAGCGGAGGAGGTGGAGGGCATGAAGGCAGAGGTAGAGGAGGGGAGAGTGGATGAGGAAGACGGCCACACATGGACCTGTCGGACCATCATCCGTTTTGCTGCTGCTTGGTGGGCCCATGATGCCGGTATACTAGACAAAAAGGCAGGTATGCACGGTCTCTTGTAGGTAGACATGCGCTTGCTATGAAGAACATAGTCTGTGGGCCTATGGAAGGAGATGTGTTGCGTGGGAGGGAAGACAGGAAATGTGAGAGGGAAGAGGCCAATTGGGCCAGGGAGAGAAGAGAGGGATTGGGCAGCTCAATTGAATAGTAGGTTTTGATAATTTTCATGGGAGATTTTTGAAAGAAAATTTGATGATGTGAATTTGGTTTTGAAGTTAAATTTGATATTTGATCTTGGTGAGAAGTGGGGAATTTTCGGAGAGGGTTCTAGGGTTGATTGTAAGAAAATTTAAGATCCACACTTTCGTACTCACTTCAAGAATTCAATTATTAGCCAAATTTCACAAATAGGTTATTTTTAAAATAGTTTTTTCACGAACGCAAAAACATTGACGTTACAATACTACACCATCCAACACAGAATAAAAGACTCCTCTAATTTTAAGAGTTTGCACATAGTATCATGCTTCTTTTGTGATAGAATCAAAGACCAAGGGAGGAACAACTGACAGACAATTAGACGTGAAGATAAGCTGCATATGACTATCCACTTATGATTTCGGTGATGCCTTGTCTTTTCTGATTTTGGATTTTGATTTGTACGTTTCCTGAAGTTCTAAACCGTGTGTTTTGTGTAATAATTTTTAATATTTTTTCTAGATCAAAATTTCAGCTTAGGAGTTAATTAATTCTTTTATACAACCTCCGTCCCAAAATGGTTGTCTTTCTAGAATTCAAAATTTGTCCAAAACACTTGTCACTGTCAAGTACAACTTATCCCATCCATCATATCTCATTCAAATTTTTCTCTATTCTATCCCAGCTACCACTCCACTTCAAACCATGTACTCCCTCTATTTCATATTGATCATGAGAACCCGAGGAGGAGACATGATAGGCCAATACAGATCTAGACATGTCAAGACAAGCCAACAGATGTGAAGGCAAGCCTAGACAGACCCACTATGGATCGGAGCCACAAAGGCTGACAAGAGGGATTTAGCGCTACCTCCAATCTCGCCAAGTTCATATTCGAGGAACCGAATTATGCTAGCCGTCGACCACGTGTGAGAGCTTTATGGCACTACGTTGATAGGGACTAGATTAGATCATTTCTAATATTGTACTCGTAAGATATTGATATATAAAGGCGATACTGGTTTTGGTCAACAAGAGTAGAGCTATTATCCATCAGCAAGGGGGCCCGAACTTGTATAAAAATCTCTATCTCTCGTCTCTTTTACCGCAATCCCACATATACCTCGGTACCAACAATTTGCATACTCTACAAATACCGTAGGTAGGTATAGCCCATCGACAGAGTGTTTCTATATTTTATTTATTTATTTTGATTTTTTTGTGTATAAGGTTTTAATATCGAATGTTTCTTATGTATAAGTTGCAATGTATAAAGTTTCTACACCGGAAGTTTTTATATATAAAGTTTTTATATATCGGATGTTTTCTACTATATATTTATCGATTTGTTTCTATACGTAAAGTTTTTATATTGGATTTTTCAATATACAAAGTTTCTACGTATAAAGTTGTATAAAATTTCTAGGGCAATATGTTACTTTCATTGGACCAAAACTTAGTGTGATTAATTTAAAAATGGACGCATTCGAAATAGAAAAAGAAAACAACCCAAAAGAGAAAAAGGCTTGTGGGTTCCCTATGCACGTGGGCCTGTCAGAACATGTGAAGACGCGTTCACGTGGAAGAGACACACCCGCGTGAAGCTTCGCGTATTACAGCAAGTTTAATAGTAGACTAATCTTATAGCTAATTTATTATACTCCCTCCATCCCAGTTTGATTATCCATAAACAAAGGGCACCAAGACCAAGGAAGCCAAAACATCCATTATTCTAAAATTAATCTCCATACTCTGTCGCTTCATGTCCAACAAAAAATAATTTACACCTTGAATGTTATATGGGTTGAACCGATAGAAATTAATTTTGGTTTGCTACATGCATATGCATATAGGGCATTTCACGATGCACATTTACTCTTTGCATAAATAAACAACGAGGCACTTTTTATATGAATCCTAAATGTGAAGTGGTATTTTGGGGAATCCTCATTTTGATGATGTTAGAATGACAATTTTCTCCGTGGAATCATTAATCGCCTATTAATTTCTGCCGAAGATCATCCCTCAAGCAAATACTCCTACCAAGTTGAGACTGGAAGGAAAAAAAAACACCCATGCATATAGGCCTCTAGTGCCTATCTGAACAACTACTCTTTGCATAAATAAACAAAGAGACACTTTTTATATGATGATAATTTTGAAAAAAACTTAAAAATCTTAGATGACGATTAATCTGGAATAAAAAGAGTACATGTTAACTCTTAGATTGACTTATAGTTAATTGATAGCTATACTATTAAACTTGTTCTTGGACCAACCATCCATCCCACACAAACATGTCGTCGTGCGTTTCTCTTCCCTAGTTCCCTTCCAAAACGGGAAAATTGGTTTTGTGTCATCAATTCCAGCTCTAGAAATATACACCCAAAGATATTTGAGCGCTAGCATGTGAACTAATTTTAGATACGTGGACTGTGTCTAAAACACACGCTAATATGTGACATTGTTCAAATAGGCACTAGAGGCCTACATGCATGGGTGTTTTTTTTCTTCCAGTCTCAACTTGGTAGGAGTATTTGCTTGAGGGATGATCTTCGGCAGAAGTTAATATGCGATTAATGATTCCACGGAGAAAATTGTCATTCTAACATCATCGAAACGAGGATTCTCCAAAATACCACTTCACATTTAGGATTCACCAAAATGCCACTCTAAATGCGGGGCTTCGCCTAAATGCCATTAACTTCAATTTTGAGAATTAAAAATTGTTTTGTCCCTTCCCTTTTATGTTTCATGACCAAAATACCCCTGATTGAACCCATCAAAATTTCCCCATTCTACTTGAGCAGGAGCAGTGCCCTGGGACCTAGGGTTGGCCCCATCCCGCCGTCGCTCCTCCTCTCGCTCCGCCGCCATGCCGCCGCTCCTCCTTTTCTCGTGCTGCCCTGCTGCTGGCCCACCTCTCTGCCGCCGTCGCCCCTCCCCACTCGCCACTCGACCACTGCTAAGAAACCCGTATGCAAAAAAACCTTTCCAATGCACGCGTCTTTTTTTCTCTTTAAGTTTTCACCCCTCTCCCTCTTATCCTCCACCTCTCTCTCTCTCATGCAGTCCTCCCTCATCCCCTCATCATCTCTGCACGCCTCTCCTCTTGTCCCCTCCCTCAATCCATAGATGGCCCGCGATGGGCGGGAGTTGGCGGGCAGATCAGCCGTTGCTTGCCCCGCAAAGTGGTAGGGACTGTCACGCTTAGAAATTCACGAAACAGAATTCCAAGTTGAATGTGCATTAAAACCCCTATCTAGGACCGGCCAGGGTACACAAACGACAAAGTTGATACGCAGACCCACGTCTTACAAACATATTAAAAAGTTCTACAAATGCAGCGGAAAGTAAAAGCGAGCTAAATTGATAGACTTGACGCTCGCAGCATGACAACTCCACTCCACGGGCATCCTTGATGATAACGACGAAGTCTACTCCTCTGAATAACCTCCATCCGAGAAGTACTCCAGCTCTGGTGTGGAGGAGATAAAGCAAGACTGAGTACTACCCACTGTACTCAGCAAGTCATACCGATAGAGGAGGTATGATGCAAGTAATTCCAAAGGAGGCTAGGGGTTCTTTTGCATAAAGCATGTATTTAAAGCAGTAGTTGAAAGTAGTAAAACTGTAGAATGTAATTAAGCAATATTAATCATCACTGTCTAATGCTATACCACGTTGCGACAGGCCCAACCAACCACCTGAGCTAAACCAGTTTCGTTAAGTCAAATTATTAATGATGAGACTAATCACGGTGAATCTGGTCGATTGCCCATAACCGTGGACACGGCTATTCGAATAGTTTTACTCTGGCCAGAGATGTACAACTATACCCATAAGACACAGTCCCACAACACGTTACCGTGTGTCGGCATACCACCACGGTATACCGAAAAGGGACTGTGATAGGACCCTTCGCATAACTCTCCCTAACCAATCGCACCACACTTCAGGTTTCGCCTCCACCCCTAAAACTGGGGTGGACAACCCCCCTTGTGCCGCGGTGAATCCGATAGCCGATCAACTGGTACAACCTCGGCCGACCCAACTCCATCACGCCCACCCTAGCCTAGGTACGTCGGAAAGAGAAAAGCTACACTACAAGCTTAGCCGTTGCCCACGTTGGCTCATGTTACGCACGGTAATTCTTTCAGGGTTTCCTGTGAACCGGTCCTTAACTGCCATGGGCACGTCTATCAAAACCATGCGCCCACAACCCCCCATTAAGCATATTTTGGTTGTATTAATACCATGATGATACATGTCCAATATCATCATCATTAAACTAAGATATAAGTTATATGTGAGATCCCTCATAGTGAGATATTTGATCTCAGCATGGCTAAGCATTTCCTAAACCAAAATCTAATTCTATTAATACCCATGTTATCAATGATACAAGGTGAACAAGCTATGGCCATGTATAGGCAACCGTCCCACATGATATTGTAAAATAAATGCAATATTTAATAGAAAGCAAGACATTTATGAAATAGGTACAATATGATCAATTAACATGTATGACTTGCTTGCTCCGATGCTGCAGAAACCTCTGCGACTACTTCAAAATAAAGCGGAGTTTCGAAAACGCCGAAATTTAAGCGACAAACAAGGCACAGAAGCAAAACAAGCTATAAGTCTACTAAAACAGGAAACAAAACCATTTTAATAGATTCTAGGCATTTTTATGAATTTACTGATACTTGAATGGACTTACATGGAACTCGGATAAATTAGTTATGAATTTTAAAAGATTCTCTATGTTTTTACTATAAACAAAAACACCTTAATGATTTATTACGCAATAAATACCCAGGGCTGACGTCATCAAAGGGGGGTCGGCGCCATCAAGCAGGCCCTACCCGTCAGCGACTCAAGGATGCCGGTCTACCGTGGACCGAGACCATGCGGATGGTCCACCGCCGGTCCACAGGACCAACGGTCCAGATCGGCCGAGAACCGATCGGACGGTGGCGGGAGCAGCTGTCGGGCTCGGGCACGGCTCAAAGCCGGCCTGACCGGCCATGGCGATGCAACGGCGCAGAATGCGACGACGGGCGGCGAGGGCGACAGCGGCGCCGGCCGAAGGCGGCGACTCATGCGTAAGAGATGACAATGGCTAGAGGAAAAGGGAAAAGGGGAGGAGGAGCTCCTCACCGGAGGGGCCGACCAGTGCGGTGGAAGACGACGGCGATGACGATGAAACGGCGGCGAAAACGACGGGCGAACGACGACCGAGGTAGCCCTCGACCTCGCAAACCCGACGACGGCCACGGCACGGCGGTCAGCGGCGGCTTGTGCCTAGCGGCGGCCGGAGGTGACGAAGGGCGGCGACGCTAGGTCTACGCGGCACGGGAAGAGTTCAAGAGCATGGGAGCTTCGGCAAAATGGGGGAAAAGAGAGAGGGTGAGCCGGGGAGGCTATTTATGGGCTCAGGGCTCTCGGACGTGGCCAGAGGGTGGCCGGATTTCTCATTGATGTGCGGAAGGAGAGAGAGAGAGGAGATGGCAGGATTCGAATTCGAATCCCGGCCTCTACATTGCGTGGGACGTGCGGGAGGGGGGTGGATGCATGCGGAGAGGGCGGTGACGCAGGCGCAGGCGTCATGGGGCGCGGGAAAAGCGAGCGGTGGTGGGAGGCGCCTCCGACTCTACTGGCTGGAGGTTGGAGAAGGGGCCGACAGGTGGGCCTCACCTATCGGTGACCCAGAGAGAGGGGAGGAGGCGGGTGTTGGCTGCTAGGCTGTAGCCACGGGTCGGCCCAGCAAGGGAGAGGGTGCGCGTGCACGGGTAGGATGGGCCGACGGCCCAAGAAAAGGGAAGAAGGAGGGAAAAGAGAAAAAAAAAGAAAAAGGGATTTTGTTGGATTTATTCATTACCGAGAATTGATTTTAATTGGTTTAAAATTATTTCTAGTGCTTTGAAAATTCCGCTAAAAATCCTGTTAGTGTATTTTAACATGAAGAACTCAAGAAAAAAATCCACCCATGTGCAATTCACTTATTAAATACATTTATTAATTAGGGTTTAACTCAAGATTAAATTAAATATTTTCTTAAGACCATTTATTAATTGATTTAAAGCTAGAAAAAGGGGAAACTTCACGGCATGTGGCGGCGGGAGCTAGCGGTCGATGCCGTTGACCCAACGGACGGAGCCGGTGATGATGGCTTTAGGAGCGGCGATAGTGGTGTTGGTTGCGACGATGATGATGGCAACGATGATGGCTTCCGAGACCTAGGGTTTAATGAGAATTTGGGAGCTAGGGTTTCAGGAGAATTGGTTTTGTTTGGAATTTTCATTTTTTTTCAAAATTGTTTTTGTAGACGGACGGACAACATAAGTGCCCACGTGCGAAAACCCTGTTTTTGCATGCGGTTTGCGCTGCCCATATGAAAAGATATTGAAAATTGTATTTTAGTAGTGATAAGTGCCCTTGCAGCGAAAAAAATCTTTAGACCTAGCAGCCTGCGAAAACGGGTTCTGGCTAGAGCGAAAATCATATCGTTTTTTTATATATAGTGATAAGTGCCCTTGCAACGAAAAATAAAATCTTTAGACCTAGCACCAATAGGTAAATACACCTTCAGGTATCGATTATCTCAACATGAAACCCACATCTCTATCATATGTTCCATCCATGACGCGCATAAGACCTACCCAGGTTCATGAAAAAAGGCCCCCAAATATCCATCATCTAACTCTCCACCACCGTAAAAAAAAGTATATTACATATGTAATTTGGATATTTCATTGTAAAGCATGCACATCTTTGCTAGTATTATAGAAAATCTTAATTTACATACCGTTGATTTTTTTTCCTATCCTACCTCTACTACGTAGTATGCTACGTACGTGTACGTATATGTTTCTTTTGGTTTTATATTGTTTTTTGGATCATGTACACGTATGGTTTTTCCGGCTTTTTGGGTGAACAGTAATAGGTATTTTAATTCTTTACTACATACCGGCTTATTTAAACAGTGCTATATGTATTTTTCCCTCCCACATGTCTGGGATGGAGAGATTAGGAGGGCAATTTAAGTGAAAATCAAAGGTAGGATGTTTTGTTTTTTTAGATTTTTTACTATTGTTTTTAATTTATTAGGGCATCACATGACACGTGATGAGCTAGAAACGTTTCGAAAAAAATTTAATGAATTTTTAATATATAATAGATAGATAGATTATTTTTTATTAAGGAAAATAACATGTTTCTGAGATGAGATCGGGACACAGATTTTTTTGTGCTGTCAAGCGGCAACGTTTTATGTATATTTGCTGAACTTAAATAGCTAAAGGATACAATACTCAATCGTCGCCGAAGCAGCAGCTAGCAAGTAGGGATGACAACTGGTCTATATTCATTGGGTCTTCTTATCCCATATACTCATATGTGATGATTAAAAATTCCCTCTTCAACACCCACATCTGCTCACGGGTGTAAAATTCTCCCCATACCCATATCCATACGGGTAATGGGTACCCATCGATACCCATACCTACTAAAAAGCACTTATAATTTTACACAATAATCAGATGATTATGATGACAACCATCAATATTATATTATGTAACCTTAGTTTAACAATAACATTTAAAAGGAAGTAAACAAACCATGTAAGTATTAGATTATATACGAAAAGTAAACAAACCATGCTATAATTAAATCATACATTAATGTTTAAAAGAAGTAAATATCATCCTAAGAACATGGGTTTATTTTATCCAATGGGTTAATGGATACGGGTGGCTAAAGAACGGACCCATATCCATCTATCCAATGGATAAGAATATTTGCTCATTAATAACACATGGTACAAGAGTTAAACCGTATGTGATTTTTAATAGAGTAAAATCCATCGGGTCTCGGGTTATGGGCCACGTTGCCATCTCTACTAGCTAGGAAAAGTTGCATTCTATCGTGCAGTCGGGGTGCTGATGTAGCCTATACGTGACTATATACTTTTTGGTTTTGTGTGGTCTCTTTTTTAAATATTATGTTGTATTTGTGTGAATTACATATTCCTCAATCTTGATACGAAATAAGCAGTGACGAAGCCAAAAATTTTATCCTGTGGGATCGAATAACATTGGTTTATATTTTAATAAGATCATTTTTATAAAGCTTAATAAATATATATATATAAATATAGACTTATAAAGGTATTTATGAAAAAGCTATGGGTTAGCTGATTCCACCATCATCTACACGGCTCCACCACTGAAAATACGTGAAAACCAAAAAAAAAAAAACTAGACTAGACTAGACTAGTCTTGATGACTAACGCGCGCCACGCCCATCATGCACGTAGGGGCGTAGGGCGCTAATTGCACAAGTACCTCGTCTGCCTATAGCTCGCTTACATCGGTGTGCCACATCATCCCACATTCCCACACACGGCGAAAACACGACGCAACTAGCTAGCCGCTTACCGCTTCAACCAGCTGGCCTCGATCGAGCATGAAGACCCAAATCAAAGGACAACGAAGAAGATACTGAGAGAAATACCGACAAAAAAAAATACTAAGGAACAGCAAGTATTGCTAACAATATGGGCAGAACAGAAGGCTGTAATACGGGCGAGGGTCTTGTGTGGCCGCCTGGCTTCGTGACGAAGGAAGCGGAGCAGGACGTCCGGGAAACGGTATCATGGAAAAGTGTTCGTTCTGCATATGAGAATATGTTTGAAATTATTGAACGTAAAATTTATTTTTTACACGAGTGGCGGAAACGGCGCGGCTTGGCGCGAGCGGGAGATGGTCGGTTCACGCGCGGCTCACGGCGGTGACGCCACGTACGCCACCACGCGGGAGCGTGGCGTGCGATACAGCCGGGCTGGCTGCTCGGCTGAATATATTGGCAGACCGGCTGGCTGCTGGGCTTGGGCCTGCAGGCCGAATTGGCAAGCAGGGGAAAAGGCAGGGGAAACTGGCTGGTTGCGCGCCAGTTTTCTGGGCCGATTGGCTGGCGCAGCTAGGATGCTTTTTCTCTTGGGCTGGCCTGTGTACTTGGCTCGGGTGGGCTTGGGCAGAGACAAAGTAACGGGCCTGATTGGCAGGCAGAAGGAAACATGGCCTCACAGCCTGAGTAGGTCTAGGTGCGTTGGGTTGGGTTGGGTTAGGCAGAATTATCTCGATTTGTTTTAGTTGGGCTGGGACGGCCCATCAAAAGGTTATAGTTTGAAACATAGGTTCGTTAATTTAGGAAAATATTTTTTTCTAGATTGGATATTAATTCATAATCATGGTTTTTAGTTTATATTTATTTGAATCTAGCATTTGAATTTGATTTTTTTTGAATTAACATTTGAATCAGTTCATTTGGAATTTTGGCACTGGAATGAAGTGAAAAGAAAATTGAACCAACAAGATTCAGCACGATGCATGTTTTAACAAAAGTTTTTAAATGTTGTCAATTTTGGTTTCCGGATTTTAAATTCAAATTTCAGGATTTTACACCATGGAGAGCCTTACTCATTTGCTGTTGATGAGAATGTGGGAGGGATCATAGGAACATAATGGCTATGCTTGTCCACCCTTAGGCACGCAAGGCCTTCGTCTTGGTATTCCTGCTTTGTAAGCCAGGATTTAGGTGCATCCTGCTTGTTCAACAGTAGTCAGCGGCGTCATCAAGGAAATGAGCATTCCTGTATGATAATGCACACACAGTAACACTAGTGCAAAAGTAAAATATTAGATGATTAAAGTAAGTAATACTATATTAGGCCCCCTCCAATATTTTTGGGCCCATCCCATATTTAATTCTGGCTCCACCGCTGATTTCTATTATGATGTATGGTGAGAATATTACTTTTTTGGATGCACACAATACTTCTTAAGTTGTAATATAAGGTCTAATCACTAAAGCTCGCGTCCCACAATTGAATTTACAGATAAGTTCGTTCCTCGATACTTCTTTATATGATTTTGAGGATATATTAGTACCTAATGATTTAATTATGATTAGGAACTATGAAGAATACCATGAAGCACTTGAAAAGAGGTTAGGAGATGGACAAGGTTGTCATGGGTGTTCAAGCCAAGATAGAGGCCCAACTCATATCAAAGTTCGAGTCCATCTCGAACTCCAAGAGAAGTCCGCACTAAAATCATCGTCCTAATTGCATTCGGACTCCGATTTCGATGTTCTACATATGTACGAAAAGCTAACAAGACCACCTTTCCAATAGATATGGTCCCACGTCAAAATTCCTTCCAAGTCATTGAGAATAGTCAAAACAAGAAGGCATTCTGATTCTGCCCGGGTGCTACGTTATCGTCTTTGGGCCCATGTATCGTGTAGGAGTCCAATAAAGACATGTTCAAGGGTCTAAGGTCAACCTTAGAACCTATATATTTAGTAGTCATCGTTGAGTTAGGGTTGAGTTTTGTTTAGATTATTTCTGCCATTGCAATTTTGCCACTAGTTCAGTTTGTGAAACCCAACTTCGAGTTCTTGATTAATCATTCATCTGCAATTGAGTTGCTATACTTCTTGTTCTTGCTTATATTTTTCGATTTGCACGTAGCGATTAGTCTTCTCGGCGAGGTTAATCAGAGACATGGTTGATAATCAGAGGATCGTGTTGATCGGGCATCCTGTTGCCATCAATGTATTTTTTTCATGGTAAAGGGAGAAATTTATTACTACCTTCATCCCAAAATATAATAATCTATAGTACTTGGATACGAATATAGACAGACGCTTCGTCTAGATTCGTAATAATATGTTAAGTTATTAGATTATAGGACGGAGTACTCAAAATTAAGGGGCTGCCTATATTTTCATCCCCTGGTCCACTCCTACTAAACACAATCAAAGGCTTTGTCCTCATCCCAGCTAACCCCCACCATCTTGCCCTTGGAAAATCAATTTGGCACCTTGGAGAGTTAGTGACTTCAGTCCATCATCGTTGTGAGCGACAAGTGCACATACAACTAGGTTGGTTGTTACTTATATCTAAGTGCGCAATCCCGCTGATGCACAAAAAATAGTGTTTAAATTAAGTCTTGCAAAAGATTCTTATATCAAGAAGGAATTAATATTACTATGTTGGTGCCACTGCTTTCCTGCTCCCTCCTCATCATGTGTGTAGGATGGTCAAATTGACACTGTTTTCAACGTATTAATCGGGTGAAATCTAAGTCAAAGAAAAAGTGGCTGAAATGTGAATTTGATAAGGCAATATATAGGAGAAATAGATTGTTATAATTTGTTATTTTAGCAACTATTTAGTAGTTTAGTAGTTTAGTAGTGTAGTAGATAAGGGATAAATTTTATTAAAGCACAAGTTTAACTACATCTCCAGCCTCTACACTATGGATATGAGTTCCCAATTAGATACCAAAGTTAACCTCTCAATAATACCATCCAATTTTCCCCTCCAATTGCTTCGGACAACGCTTACAGTCGGACGTCCGATCCACAAATTAGAAATCGGACGCCTGCTCGCATCTCCTTGTTAGTGTATGAGTGTACTACTTTATCTATCACTAGCTTCTCTCCATATTTCTTTACTTTTCTCATTTATCATGTAGGAGTATGTCTGCACATGCATATCATGTCATGTCTATCCATGCATGTTCACACAAGTTTTTCTTACTTTTTTACATCTTTTTCTGTTTTCTTTAAATGTTTTCTTCTAAAATAATTATCTGTTCTACGATCCGATTACACCGTTGTATTCTTTACAATTAAATTTTTATAACAAGATATCACATAATTATATTTTGATAAAAAATCGAATATTGTTTCATCCCTTATAGAAGTTTGTTTCAGTTCAACTCTGTACTCCCAACGCGCTACAGTATTTTGCCCCCGCGCACGCTTTTCAAACTACTACACGGTGTATTTTTTTGCAAAAAGTTTATATACAAAAGTTGCTTAAAAAAATCAAATTAATCCATTTTTGAAAAAAAAATTAGCTAATACTTAATTAATCACGCGCTAATGTACCGTTCCGTTTTCCGTGCACAGTCATTGTTTTGGGAAAGGGTGCCAAACAGAAATGTTTCAGAAAAATACAACAGTAAAAAATACCGGCTGCAATACTAGCACCCACTTATACGAAACACTGCGTTTCAATGAGTGAAACAAAAAAGATTATTCAAGAGATATAATATATTTTAAAAACTTAATATTGTTGAAATATTTTAATATCACATATGAACACTAAACTATAATTATTGAAACATTATAAAATACTTGCTGAAACATTCCAAGAAAACCACTGCAACATTTGCAAATTAAATAGTAGAATATCATATGAATACTAGTTGAAACATTTAAATTAAATAGGTGCAACATTTAAAAAAGTCTATTAAAAAAGTTAAGTATTTTTTCATCGAATTATAAACATATGCGGTCTTGTTTTAAAGATTTATTTGCAACGAATTTAGTGTTGCAATTGGATCCACTACTAAATAAACGACTTTTTTGGACGGGACCTTTATGTTGCAAACGGACCATAATTGGTCGCGTCTGTAAAAGTCGACTTGCATTTTCGCATACGGCTCCTTAAGAGGTTCGCATGCAAAAATCTATTTTCACAGACGGGCCTCTTAAGTGGGCGCACACAAAAAGGAGGGTATTTTTGCATGCGGTCCTCTTAAAGGGCCGCATGCGAAAATAGATTTGGGCCTCTTACGTGGTCCGCATGCAAAAATACCCTTCCTCCTCAGCACTTCAAATTTTTCATCCTTATCCTCTTTCTCCGTCTCTCTCACCTCATTATTTCTCTCCATCTCTCTCACCAGATCTCTCACTCTCTCCTCCTCTCATCCTCTCCTCTCTCCCATTGGTCGACGACGAGAGGCAGGCGGCAGCAGGCGCGACGGGCGGCGGCGGTGGGCGCGGCAGTTGGCAGGTGGCCTCGGCCAGCCAGCGACGTCAGGCGTGGCGGGCAGCAGTGGACGCGGCCAGTCGGTGGCTTCCTTGGGTGTGGTCGGCGGTGGGCTTCCTCGGGCACGACGGCCGACGGCGAGCTTCCTTGGGTGCGGCTGACGACGGGCTTTCTCGGGCACGACGGTCGGTGGTGGGCTTCCTCAGGCGCTCGGTCCAGGCGACGGGCTTCCTCGGGCCGGCGATGGGCAACCAGTGGCTGGGCAACCTCTGTCGGTTGGCGGCGGGCGGATCTGCATCCGCTGGCCCCGCGATGGCTGGTTCCCCGTCGTTACCGCCATTGGGATGTGGATGGGAACTAGGGTTTTGATTTTTGGGTTTTTTATTTTTTGGATTTTTATTTTTGCTTATGGCTGATATAAGCACCCGCATAAAAAAATCGCTATTTTAGCAGAACTTTTCGTGCAGATGAGTGCTCCAACCGTATAAAAAAACACTACAAGAAATTTACTTATACATGACGGTTTACTTTCATCACAGACGAGAAAATGCGTCACCATTAACTCATGATGACGATCGGGATAGACGTCATGTATCCCTCGTCATACATTTGTTGGACTGAAAACGACCATCACAAATTTGTATTTTTGTTCGTCATGGATGAACTGGTCGGCAACAATAGCATAAACCAGTAGTGATGAAATGAACCGTCACAAATCTATTACACGTCAGCTGCTGCCATGTCAGTTGGTGATGTGGGATTTGACGTGGCTGCTAGCTGCCACATCATCAGCAGGCTGTTTGTGGCCCATTATTCATGAGGCCCATGTGTTGTGTAGTTCTTTTTCTTCTATTTCAGCCCATATTTGGGCTAGCCCAGTTGCACAAAAGAATTGGCTCATTGTAGACCATCACACATCAGCATACATTTAAATTTAAATAGCACCAAATTCAAATTTAAATAGACACCAGATTCAAATTTAAATTGACAGCAAATTCAAATTTAATTTGACACCGTCAGATCATCATAGATCAGCACAGATTCAAATAAATATGCCATAGCATATAAATAGATAGCTGTCGTCATCATAGTTCACAGCTACATCTAAACATACCAACATAGTAGCCATCAGTTACATAAGTTTGGCACACCATAGGCTAGGACATGCATCAGACCTTACAATGGTTCACACATACATGCATCAAGTTCACAGAACATGCATCAATCACCAAAAGAAACATCCACCTGTTCACAAACCAAGTCAACTTGCCAAAATGCATCCATCAGCAAAAGAAACATCCACCAGCATAGGTGCGCCACCTGGTAACTAAAGACAACATTACTGTGTTGCTTGACCTCCTTGAATCATGGCCATAAAACTTCTAAGCAGTGCATCAGTGTTAGCTTGCCTTTTCTTCGACTCCTCATCTTGTTTAGCCCTTGCTGCTTCTGATTCCTAGAATTTCTTCATAATCTCTTCCATTTGTTGTTGTTGAGTCCTGACAACCTCCCTAAGATCATTTGATGTTTGTTTCTCCACCACAAGTTCCTCTTCTAGGTCTCGCTCAGCAATGGGCAACTTGCTGGCTGAGTTTTTGACCCCCACATTTACAAGAAATCTATTCTTCTTTGTTTTCTGAACAAGAGCCTCCGAAACCACATCAGTCACATCCTTTGGTTCAGCAGCAGCATCTAGTGGTTCATTTAGCTCCTCCTCCATTTCAACCTAGCAATGGAGGAGACATTGATAGCTCAATGATCATGACATATGAACGTATCATCCAGTTGTGAACTTAGTATGATTTTACTTACAATAAGAGATTGAACTGCAGGAGCAAACCCTTTCTTTTTGCTGTAGTGCATCT
This sequence comes from Oryza officinalis, assembly GCA_008326285.1. NCBI lineage: Eukaryota > Viridiplantae > Streptophyta > Magnoliopsida > Poales > Poaceae > Oryza > Oryza officinalis. The sequence goes on from BDMV01000007.1 coordinate 16,800,182, forward strand.
CTTTAAATAGTTCCAGTGCATTTGGTGGTTCATTTTTGTACTTGTTTGACTGAAATGAATAGAGGAGGACACTTTTAAAAAGTTGTTGCTGTTCTATGTATTTCTAACACATATGAAAGGCAGTAAACAAATTAAATTTATAACATGTTCTAGTGAAAGTGGCATAGCTAATTTTAATTTACAGCCCAAGTTTAGTATGTTGTGACATAATTTTGGAAACCAAGCAACCAACAGTAGATTTTTGTCAATTATTACTAATCTATGTGGCAAAGATAAATACAAAGCTCTCTTAATTAAATATGCAGAGAAGAAAAGACCTGACAAAAAAATGACAAGACTTGATATTCAACACAAATTCATATATAGTATCTTGCAATTGAAGACCAAACAGCATGTTCTAGTGAAAAGTGATAGTGAGTTGTACTCACCAAATTTACAAGCTGCATTTCATAGCTGCAAGAACCAGTGGTCTGATGGAACTGTACTTTGCTTCTGTTCTCTCTGTTCTTCTCACAAGTCACCTACAACAACACAGTTCTGTTTTTAAGCACATATGACATCAACATGATGAGATGTGGCACAGTTTGATGAAATTACCATTTTTTTCTCATTTTTCCAGTGGTCCACAAGTTTATCCCACTGCTCATTAGTCATCGAGGTCACAGGAGATGTTTTGGGCACCTGATGTAGTGGCAAAGCATCGAAATACCTCTTTTTCAGCTTGTAGCGCTGCTGGCGAATAGCTTTCTTCATCATAGCCACACATGCTTTTTTCACAGGTGCTGCCTGTACATCCGTGTTAAACTTTGTCTAGTAACAGTAAACAACTTTGTCAATTGTTATTGAATACACAATGTTAGTGTTGGAAACAAACGGTAGAAAGAGGCAAGTTTGAACACTTACACCATCTCTTTTTATGTACGCCATGATGAGGTTAGGATGTTTCTTGTAATCCTTCCAATTTGGAAATATCGGAACAGTGTTCCTTACTGCAATGTTGCACTCAGTTGCAAACTTTGCAGCAATCATCACTGAGTTCGGTCTTTTCTTCCCTGGTTCAATGACCAAAGGTAGCTTGCCTTTCTTCGAGCGAGTCATCTGAACAAGTTCTCTCCCAATATTAGGACCCCTCATCCACTCCTAATCAAATAGGTCATCTACAAGAATATGCATTAACTTCTGAGCTCTCATTCAAGAAATTCAGCACACTCGGTAATGCATAAACAAAAGTAGTAATAGATACTAGCTAAATATTATCCTATCAACTCATGATATCAAAACTGGTTTTCAAGATTGAGCTAATTTTCATTTTATTTTGAACAATCATGTATGAAGTACAAAATTTTGAGCCAAGATTGAGCCTAGCAGTAGGTTGACTTGAGCAAAAAATTAGTGTAACTTGAACTGATGCTCATGTAGACAAGCAAAGCATGCACAATTTGACTACAAAGACAAGCTCGACTTGTGGTTCTTCTATGGTACCATGCACGTGATGAATCATCAGGACAAGTTAAAACATGTGAAGAACAAATACCAAGAGCATGACACAACTTCACACACCTTCAGAGACATTGGCACCCTCTGTTTGTCCATTTTCATTGACATCAGTCATGACACCATTTGTAGTGTGTTCAACCTGGTTCTGCTCAGGTTGTATATTCTCATCTCCAGTTAGGCAACCATTTTGTTCGCCTGCATCAGGTTGTATAAAATTAGTAATAGTACTTTGGAATGCTAGTTCTCAAATTTGAGTTCAGTTTAGCATAGAATGCTGTCAGTTAATCTTGCTCTGGAGCCTGATTGCAGATTTCAGCTTGATTAGTCACTGCAGTAACATTAGCTGGACGATTCTTCTGTGACCTTGTGAGAACACCAGGTTGCATCTCAGGTTGCTTCTTCCGAACACCTCTCTTGGTAACCTTTGATGTTGTCTTCTTCTACAAAGAACCAATCAAATGTACAGATTGTGGGTGTTAAACATTAAATGCAATGAGCAAGCATCCACATATTAAGATTTGACACTATGGAATAACTAGCACCTTATTATATGATAAACTAGCAAGTGTACACCCCAACTCCTCTGGTTCTAGATCATTGTCACTTAGATGGCCATCATTGATAGGCTCATCCTCACCATTGTACTCTGGATCAGAGTCTTCTTTTTCCTTCTGCTCCTCTATTTCTGGAATAATCCTAGTGTTCGCAAGAATTTGAGATAGGACAGGAAGTCCTAGTTGCCGCATCTTTACATTGTTGAGGTAACATGTTCTCAACCTCTGAAGTTCATAGTCAGTAAGCGGAGCATCTGCATTGAGAAGACAATCTAAGTTATCATGGCAATCTAAGTGATGAAGGTAATATATTTATGCAGCCAGCTCACATTAGCAACCAGTTCACACCAGAAAAGTACATTGAAAGTGGCCATGAATATTATTAAAAAAATATATATGGTGCCCAGTCAACTTCTAAACAAATTAGAGCTAAGTGTATTTTGTTCGAGATCACAACAGGCTACAGATTTGCCCTGCTAAGTAAGGGTAACAAGGCGAACCATTTGAGCTGTACAGTTCATAAACATATAAAAATCATACTGAGCACACAGTTCATGATCTATACAAAGCACAACTTACTTTTTTCCCTTAAAAAAATTCATATAGAGAACACAGTTCTTACCAAAACCATATAGAGCACACAGTTCATATTCTTTGGATTAAAAAAGAATCAAAGCAACATTCCTCAGCACTTTGCTTCTTTCACATTCCACTACATCTGAGTACAGCCTGAACTAAGAGGCAGCATACCAAACTAATAGCCCTAAAAGATGGCATCAGGAACCAGGATATTAAGAAACACGGGAATCTTAAACTCACCCCACGAAACAAGCACCACCCACCCCACGAATCCTTAACCCACCATGGCAATCAGACTTTCTGAACAAAGAAACACAGGCATCTTAAACTCAGATAGGAGAGACTTCACCTGGAAACTGGTTTCATGTCGGTGGCCTCTTCGCTGGTTTTCTGCCCCTCTTCTTTGGCAACATCAGCGTTTCTGCAGGTACTCCGGGAGAAGAGGAAGTGGCAGCTGTGGAACGGTGGCGTTGGCTGGGAGAAATAGGGGATTTGGGGGCGGCGTTGCCTGAGAGACGGCGGGTCTGATTATATATGGCCCTGCGTATATTACCAAAATGTCCTCATTGTTTTCTTGGCGGGTTGTAGTGCTATCCTGGCGTGCAGGGCAGAATGGTAAACTCTACGGCCAAAAATTTTTAGGCCACGCGCGGCCGCTGTGCAGAATCCCACCGAAACATTCAGGCTGCTTTCCTTTTTCTTATATTTTCTTAGCCATCAAGATATTAAAATAATGCCCGGTAATTAACGTTTTGATTACTGTATACTTTGCTTCGTCTTAGTTGTCTAAATTTGGTCAATTCAATTGTTTATAGGCTTGGTATAATCTATAAAAATCACTAATGGCACATATTAAGCCCAATAATCTATAAAAATCACTAATTGTTTGATCGGGCGTAAATTGCTTAGGTGTATAACCTAATAAGTAGCCGGTCCCATGATGTATATATAGTAACCTAATAAGTTTCTGCCGTGCGGTTGAGCGAACGTGCGTTTGACGTTCGAGTGAACGCAGCTCGGTGGCTGCGTTTTCGAAATCGCGAGCGGTAGTTCATTTTTCGCGATGGGTAGGCATGGACAATGGACGGACGCGGCCTCAACGCAACCTGTTCGATGAAATTTTCCGCGATGGATGGCCACGAACGCGTAATAAATGAAATTATAGCAAATTCTGCAAATTTTGATTTTTTTTCAAAATTCCAAAAGGTATGAAATTTGGTCCAAATGTCCAGCAAAATCTACTCTTTAGTTTAGCATCTCTCTGTCTTCAAAATAGGAGATGTTGTGTAACTAAATGACATCCTTTTCTTTAAATTTATACTGTTTTCTAGAACTTGTATTTTTTTTAAAAAAAGGGTCTACAAGTTACTCTGTTCTTTCACCTCGGTCGGTCAAAATAGATCAAGATCGCCCCGTGCCCTTTCTTCGTCCCCTTCCTTCCCCTCAGCTCACGAGCTTGCGGCGCCTGCAGCCCACAGTCGCCGGAGCAGCCGCGCTGGAGGAGGGAGGACGGCCAGCAGCTCACGTCGCCGGTCCTCCGCATCCGCGGTCACCGGAGCCTGCAGCCGCGGTCACCGGAGCATAAGCGCAGGAGGAGGGAAGACGCCCAGAAGCGCGCGACCACTGTCGGCCGTAGCCCCAGGGCCGCTGTCGCCGGAGCAGACGTGCGGGTGGAGGGAGGTCGGCCAGCAGCCCGTAGCGCTTGCCCCCCGTAGCTCACATCGCCTGCAGCCCCACCCCATGGCTGAAGGGAGCTCCATTTTTCGACAAGCCATGGCGGCGGTGGTGTATCAAGCGATTCAGGCCCCCCCGTCCCCTACCGCGACGGCCCTCTTGACTACACTCCGCTGGTAATGTGCCCCTGCAACCTGAAATCGCTGAAGCTCATCTCATGGAGTACTGACAATCCTTGCCGCCGTATTACAGATGCCAGAATAAGTGGGTACATTTTTTTTCCAGTGAATCGATGGTGACATGTATTTCAAATGATGAAATTAACCTGATGTTCAGATGTATTGGACCTAATTTTGAACTAATTTTGTAGACTGCTCGAGATTGTCAATAATTTCGGTGGATTGATGCTCCAAAAAAAAGATGCAGCATTGGAAGCATTGACTGCAAACAAGACTGCTGGAAGCATTGGCTGCAAACAAGGCTGCTGGAAGGCTGAATTTCAGAGCTATTTTCTTTGTGTTTCTGGTTGGGGTCTTGTTTCATGTGTCCTTTAGTTCATTGAGGACAGTGTGATGGTCGTCTGGTTGGATGTTTGTGCTGGAAGGCTCGGCTCAGAGTGATGTTGTTCTGCAACATGTAGTTCAGAGTGCCTATGCATGTAATATGTAGTTCAGATCAACTTCAATTATGTAATATATGTAGTTTGAGTAACTTCAATTATGTAATATGTAGTTCAGACCATGGCAGTGTCTTTCAAGTAATGAAATTTGCAAAATGTGGACCTATTTCACATGATCTGACCATGGTTTCTGCATTGTGTGGTTGTATGTGCAAGTTGAATTGAGATTTAGCCTTTATCTTCACAGAAATTTTGCCCTGATGTTTCACAAATTTTGTCTCTATCTTTTGCCTCAATGACTACATGCTATTTGGCTAATGGCTGAGATTTGCAGAACATGATTGAATGAATAAAAACAAGGAATGATCAGTAAGTTGTAACAATGGCCAATGGTCGAGATTTCCAGAACACAAGACTCAGGTTGATGATGCTGATTGAACAAATAAAAAGCATTGTAAACACAGGACTCTTTCTAGAATTTGCACCAATTGAGAAAACAGCACTGTACAGCACATAATAATACATGACAAATGTCTTGTTGCTTCCTGATATGGGTTCTTAACTCCAGTACTAAAAAGGGAAAATATTACATAATTATACATGACAAATGATCCGTTCACTAGTGCAGAAACTACTCATCATCGCTATCAACCTCAACAGGGACAGCTTCTTCTTCACTCAAGTACTCCATCAGTGTGTCATCCTCTACCTCGTCACCCTCATCATCTTCACTAGTAGTCCTTGATTCATTTTCCTTTCTAAGTCGAGCAACCTCAGCAGCATCAACCAAAAGGCCATTCTCATCAACTCTGTTCAAAGGCATGTCAGGTAAGATCTCAGAAACTTCTGGTCTTCTGCCAGTGTCCACAGCACATGTCTGCTCTTGATAGGGTGCAGCAGTGGATATGACACCATCTATTTCAGACACATTATACAGATGACGATGCTTAAATGTTTGGACAATCTGCCAATTCGTTCCATTCTTAATATCCGGCAAATAGAAAACCTGTGTAGCTTGAGTTGCCAAAATAAAACAGTCTTTCTTGTACCACAAGCTGCCAATATTGATGCTTTTACAAAATCCATCATCCTTTACTGCAGTATGCTTACCATCCAATTTGTACCAGTCACATCTAAAAAGAACAACAGATCTTTTTGTACCATCATCCTTGGCATGGTACTCTAACTCAATAATCTCTTTCAATGTACCATAAAAATCAATCATCTCACTTCTATATAAGCTTGCACAGGCCACCCTAGAGTTTTGTGTCTTCTTGTTTTTGTCATGCTCGACGGTGCAGTACCGCACACCATTGACAACACATGTGGATTATGATCTCACTCTAAGGTCAGGGCCACAAGCCAGGGCAAATATATCATCATCTATCTCTTCTGATGCATTCAACCTCCACATCTGCAAAAAGGAATGTCTCAGCGCCAAAATAGTTATCTACAAGATAATTAATAATTTAAGATAAGAATTAGATACTAACATAATTCCTGAACCAACTCGCAAATCCATGCTCTGTCCTTCTTTCAAGATCTGCAGCATGCACTCTTGATGCTCTTAATTCATCTTCAAACATTCTGTAACTCAAAAATAAAAAAACAGTAAGCTACTAATGTGAAAATAATTAAGAAACATATGTAATATACAAAATAGGCATTATTTAAGAACATACTTTATGTACTTCTCAGCCTGATCACAATTATGAAAAACATACCAAGCCAACTTATCAAGTTCCTCAGAGTACGAAAGATCACATGCACCAATAAGATTAACACCATGTCCAAAACCATCAACAGTATAGGCTGATTGATCTGAAAATCCAACATTTCTTGGAGTCGATTAAACCTTGTCTCTACATCATCCATATATCTCGAGCAAAATGTGAGGGCTTCATCTTCCACATAAGCCTCTGCAATTGAACCTTCTGGGCGCGCCTTGTTCCTAACTGACCTTTTCAATGTATACAAGCGTCGTTCAATTGGGTACATCCACCCAAACTGTACAGGTCCACGGAGGATGGCCTCATCAGGCAAGTGGACAGCAAGGTGAACCATGACATCAAAAAAAGCAGGGGGGAAGATTTTCTCAAGCTTGCACAATATAACTGGTATTTCAGTCTTCATTCGAGCCAATACATCTTTGTTCAGTTTTTGGCTGCACAATTCCCGAAAAAAATTGCCAAACTCAGCAAGGGTTTCATATATACAATTATCCAACAGCCCTCTTAGCCCAGCTGGTATAATCCTTTGCAACAGAATGTGGCAGTCATGAGTTTTCAAGCCTTGCCACTTGATTGAGTCAGCATTTAAGCATCTTTGTATATTTGAAGCATATCCGTCTGGAAACTTGGCCTCCTGCAAGAAATTACTAAATTGAGTCTTCTTTGATTTGGACAACGTATATCGAGCTTTGGGCATTTTATATTTATCTCCACTATCCTCTAATTGCAACTCGTTTCTAATTTCAAAATCAGCCAGATCGAGCCTTGTATTAACTGTGTCCTTTGACTTCCCTTTTATGTCCAGAATGGTACCAAGGAGGCTTTCACACACGTTTTTTTTAATATGCATGACATCCAAATTGTGTCTAAGCTTCAGAGATGACCAATATGGTAAGTCCCACAAACAATTCCTTTTGCCCCAAATTGGCACATGATTGCCCGAACGCTTCCTTTTCTGTCCTACTCTAACATCTCTAACCTTCTCTAATTCTTCTAGTAGCTCTTCTGTGGTGAAACTAGTTGGCTTCGCACTGCTATCATGGAGGGTTGCAAATTCATTGGCCCTGCACAAACGATGACCTCTCGGAAGGAAACGACAGTGCCCAATATAACATAGCTTGCTCCTTATGGCATATGACAGAGGATTTTTGTCACAATGGAGACAAGCAAAGTAACCACTTGTGGTACGACCTGATAGGGTACTTAGTGCTGGATAATCATGAATGCACCACAAAACTGTAGCACGAAGCTTAAAATCTTTTCCAGTGATAGCATCAAGAGTATCCACACCAGACCATAGCTCAAGTAGTTCTTCTACAAGAGGCTGCAAGAAAACATCAAAGGCCTTCCCCGGTGAACGAGGACCGGGAATCAACAAAGCCATCATGAAATTAGATTCATCCATGCATGCCCAAGGTGATAAATTGTACGGAATCACAAAAACAGGCCACATGCTATAAGACGAACTCATGTTGCTGAAAGGATTGAAACCATCTGTGGCAAGTCCAAGTCTTATGTTTCGTGCATCTTCAACAAAATCAGGCCAGCGGTTGTCAAAATCCTCCCATGCCTTTCCATCTGCAGGATGGGTCATTTCCTTCTCATTGTATTTCCTCTTCAACTTATGCCATTGTGCTTCCTCAGATCTTTTCTTGGAAACAAACATCCTTTGCAGCCTAGGGACCAATGGGAAATGCCGCAATACTTTTGCTGGAACCTTCTTCCTTTGAGGATCTTTCCATCTTGATGCCTCACAAATTGGACAGCTATCCTTTTCTGCATATGCCTTTCTAAATAGCACACAATTGTTGGGGCACACATGAATTGATTCATAACCAAGTCCTAATGCGTGTAGCATTTTCTTTGCTTCGTCATATGATTTCTTTGCGCGTACCTGATGAGTTCCCCTAATTTTTGAACTTCGGTGTATGTGTAGTCCTTTGTTTCGAGTTTCTATTATCTGTACAGTTACATAATCTATTATATATTAAAAATCCATTAAACTTTTTGCAAACACTCTCAAATCATCGGTGGACCCACTATTTCCAACCATTAGATCAATATTAACAAAAAGAAAAAAAATCCCTAACGGTTTGCTTCTTTCTCCCATACGTACATTACCCCAATCCCTGCCTCCTCTATGGCTCCATCTCTGTCCCTACATACCCCTCCCTCTATCATATACATACATGGCTACATCTATCTCTCTCATTTTTTCCTCTTCCTCTTATTCAATAAAAACATAATCAATAATTAACGACCAAAATTTTCAAGCAATATTTCCACTTTTAAATTTATTGGAACAGTCATTTAATTTATAATTAAACCAATAATATAAGATTAATATTGCTCACATTTTTTTATCTACAAAAATTCATCTTTTTTAATAGACCGTTATCCTTAGCATCGCTACCAAACAGCAATAAAATATTATAAAAATCGGTAACAAGTAATATATCATTGTTAACATTTTACAAATCAAGATAAGATCCATAGTTTCGAAGTAAATAAAAAATTATAAATTCAACTGTCAATAACATCAACATAAAACAATAATCTATCACATGCCATACTTATATTTTACATGCCAACCAATTTTCCATAAAGATAACGTGACATCAGACAACATAGATTGCTTTATTATATATTTTTTTGCACACATGCATAATAAAATTTAGAATGTATAGCAATAATCTAAGATTTGTATTGCACATGTTTTGCTATGTACGAAAAGCATTATTTTGACACAGATCCCTATCCTGTGCATCGCATCCAAGTAGCAATGGAACATTATATAAATAATTGATAACCAAGTAAAAAGTTATTGATAATAAATATCTATTTATTATATACTAAAAGTCCATTAAATGTTGTCTTCAGCGCTCTTAAGCCGTTACATGTCATGTCTCTAAAATGAAAAAAAAAATCTAGAAATTCCGAGGAAACAACATCAAAACATCTAAACCATTATATAAGTATATAAGGCCATTAAATTAGATTTATAAAAAAATTACCGGCTAATCGTACTCTCACTTTTGTGTACGTTGGTAAGCACACATGTGGCAGCAGGGCACACATGTGGCAGCCGGCTCCCCTGATTTTCTTTCCTCTTCCTCTCCTTTGTTTTGAATGATGGTTAACTATGAGTGCAAGTACAGTTCAAATAAAAATCACATTAAATGATATATTTAATTTCTATTTCATTTAAACAGTAGTTTTTCTAGCATCAAAATCAATAATTTAACTATGAGTGCAAGTACAGTTCAAATAAAAATCACATTAAATGATATATTTAATTTCTATTTCATTTAAACAGTAGTTTTTCTAGCATCAAAATCAATAATTTAAGAATATGTTTTGATTATAATAAAAATATGGCACATATGACCATATTCTAACACTTCGCATGTCATCTAGATAATCATGAAATAGTAGAAAAATATTACAATGTAGATTATGCTATCATGTTTTAATCTACAGACATACATAGCTAGATTAGATCCATAATACAAGGAAAAAAATATCAGATCAACGACCTTTAAATGATTATGACCGCTAAATTGTATATTCCATTTAGTATTCATTTTTATAACCATTAATTCATAAAAGAACATGTTATACATGTAGGTTTTTACTATGCCAATTATTTTTTGGCAACAATACGGTGACATAAACACTAAAGGTGAGGTTATGGCCTTCAGTTTTGTCACGGCAAGGTTAATTTGGGTGTGCATCTCTCTAGATGATTAATTGGTTAGTGCCATGAATAATTGTAGATGCATATGCTAATATATGATCGACTACGACATTTTATCAGTAATGAGTGTGCTTCTCTCAAATAACATCCTCTTTCACACGCACATGCAACCTAACCAAATAGGAATTGAAGCTAACCTTGCATTAATCGGCAGCATAAAAATCTCACTTAATTATAGGTTCTAAACTCTAAAGCGTGAATACACACTCCTCCACATGTGACTCCACACCGACTCGAATTAGCATCTCTAGATCGAATAAATCGCATCATTAGCAGCCCATGATTCGATCCTGCTTTCATGCATTCTAGTTGCATATGCTGATTTGATTTCACTTTGCGCGGCTCGAAGTCCGGAAAGGTGAATTCACTGAAGAAACTAGTAATCAGAACATGGTTGCTTTGCCTAGTTATCTAGGTCGGCAGATCGATCGAGCATCACTTTATTCCTGAAAATCTCTCGTCTTGTTCCAAACTTCCAAGCATCAAGTGATCATAGTATAATTGACAGGTAGTCAGTATTCCTCCTAGCTAACGAATTGGTCCAAAGCTTTGGAATCTCCGAGTCCAAAAGTTGCACGCTTGCGCCATTGAATAGTGGAGCAAGCAACCACCTGCAAGAAAACTTAACCTAACCAAAGCTAGCTATAGCAATAGTAGCTAGCAGCTGTAGTTTGTTTGACTAGATACCGGCGTAATGCATCAACATGTAGCACGTAATGCGAGATCAGAGAGAAAATTAAAAGAAAGAAAACTAATACTAGCAGATTGATGTGAGATCGATGCGCGAATGCGAGATGTGATGTGTGTGAAACGAATCGTTTCGATACGAGAGAGATAGAGGCCGGTGAGGTGGGTATAGCAGGTAGGTTAGTGAAGCTATAGCTCATGGCTTTTCTAGTTTTCTTCTTCTACCTGCAGCAGTGTTAGCTAGTTAGCTTAGCTACAGCTTGCTCGGTTGCTCTCCAAGATGGTCCAATTGAGAAACTCGCACGTGTTCGATGTGTTGGGAAAGATGGCTACTGTACTACTATATCACCTGGGAATGCAAACCATAAAAGTTTAGCCTGTTGCAGGCATGCAGCAAGTTAGCACTATGTCTTGTCGCCTGGAAGGATTGCTTGGTTAGCATTGCAGCAACAATGCAAGTATGCAACTGCAGTGGAATGCTTTTGTCTGTCTTGATCGCTCGGCGGATAATTTTTCACGAACGCGTAAAAGGATTACACGTTATTGTATTAGAAGGAGCAAAAGCAAGTTTTACATAATGCGACGGCGGAACGGCCATCGTAACCATGGTGAACAGGGAGAAAAAATGAACTAGGATCTACTGGCTAAGTGCCAAACTTTGGCTAAAGAGAAATAAAAACAATATCCCACTGGAGCCAATCGATCAGAGTTTTTCTTTTAAGTAAACAATCGATCAAAGTTTCAAGAACTGGAGGACAAGAATTGCTCCTGAATATGCAGCGTTGCAATTGCAACGGAGGCGCTCAAAGGGAGAAGGACAGCGGTGAGCTGGATTAATCGGAGGAGAAGAGGCAACACGATGGGCCCAGAAAGTGGCGAGGCGGCAGATGGGCTGAAGCGGCCCAGCCCATCATTGCCGCCCATGTAGTGTGTAGCCCGGTTTGGCGATTTGCCAGTCTGAAGATTTTCAGAAATGCTTCTTTGATTCATTCTCCTAAAATATATACAATTCAAAGTTAGTTTTTTAATTTAACTTTTGTTTTCATTATTTGTTGGGATTATAATATGTCTACTTAATTCCTAATAATTCAAAATTACGAATTTCAAATCAAATTAAGGAAACATTGATGCTTTCCCTAATTAGTATAGTACAGAAATCTCCTTTGATAGAATTTATATAGCAATAAATGGTGTTTACCTCCCATGAGGCCATGAGTTAAGAGCAACACTAGCCCTTGGATAAATGGGCCAACGGATAGTGCAAAACAAACTTGGTGTACCATAAAAAAAATCCAACATGGAAACATGGATGCAAAATTTACAACTAAAACGTGATGAACATCACTTACAATACTACACGACAATATAATATCCAGAAATCAGTGTAACATTTCTATTTCCCCCTCAACAATTGGTGCAACATTGGAACATAATGAGTGAAAATTCAAATACAACATTTGGAACTAATTATCAAAAGAACTATAACAATAATCATTGAAATACATGTAAGGTGAAAGGCTACCGGTATACAGTACATATGCCTTCTTCCTCCCTATCTAGACTCATCAACATTCTCAAAGTCGAATGAGTGGCGAAGCCAGGAGCTACACATGAGAGGAATCGATCAGACTTAGAAAGTGATAATTATCATAAAGAAAATATCATAACAACCGATGTAGATTTTAGGACTTTGATTGATTCCGCATTAGAGTAATTCTTATTATACAACTCATCCTACTATAGAGTAGTATAAGAGTGATTAATGTAAAACAAAGTAGAAACACAAGATATGAGGGGTGAGTCCTGGGAAATGCCGATTAGAACTCGCGTGCTGCTACACGCGCTATCCTAGCTCTCACAGCGCTTTGAGATTCATCCAAGCATTTAACACTGACATGTATTTTGAGTAATAGAACTTGTAGAAGTTCTCCGTAACATCCATAATTACTTCATCCGTCTTAATTATAAGGCTTATTTTTTATACGATCTTAAATAATATAATTTAATCATTAATTTATTTCATGTTATATTTCTAATGAATATGAAATTAACATCACATAATTTATGTACTTCAAAATATAAATCTAGTAATATAACATACATAATACTTAGCATACATATGGTTATATGATTTTTAGTCAAAAATTATGAAGTTTGATTTTTAGGGATAGCCCTATAATTTGGGACAGAGGGAGTACAGTATTTCAATGAGATGAGGCTCATATTTTTGGGAGTTGAGCTGCTACAGTTTATTTTTTAAATTGTGAGTTAACTTCGCATGGTGTCCAGTTTTTTGGACTTCAGCTAATTTTTGAACTTCGGTGTATGTGTAGTCCTTTGTTTCGAGTTTCTATTATCTATACAGTTACATAATCTATTATATATTAAAAATCCATTAAACTTTTTGCAAACACTCTCAAATCATCGGTGGACCCACTATTTCCAACCATTAGATCAATATTAACAAAAAGAAAAAAAATCCCTAACGGTTGCTTCTTTCTCCCATACGTACATTACCCCAATCCCTGCCTCCTCTATGGCTCCATCTCTGTCCCTACATACCCCTCCCTCTATCATATACATACATGGCTACATCTATCTCTCTCATTTTTTCCTCTTCCTCTTATTCAATAAAAACATAATCAATAATTAACGACCAAAATTTTCAAGCAATATTTCCACTTTTAAATTTATTGGAACAGTCATTTAATTTATAATTAAACCAATAATATAAGATTAATATTGCTCACATTTTTTTATCTACAAAAATTCATCTTTTTTAATAGACCGTTATCCTTAGCATCGCTACCAAACAGCAATAAAATATTATAAAAATCGGTAACAAGTAATATATCATTGTTAACATTTTACAAATCAAGATAAGATCCATAGTTTCGAAGTAAATAAAAAATTATAAATTCAACTGTCAATAACATCAACATAAAACAATAATCTATCACATGCCATACTTATATTTTACATGCCAACCAATTTTCCATAAAGATAACGTGACATCAGACAACATAGATTGCTTTATTATATATTTTTTTGCACACATGCATAATAAAATTTAGAATGTATAGCAATAATCTAAGATTTGTATTGCACATGTTTTGCTATGTACGAAAAGCATTATTTTGACACAGATCCCTATCCTGTGCATCGCATCCAAGTAGCAATGGAACATTATATAAATAATTGATAACCAAGTAAAAAGTTATTGATAATAAATATCTATTTATTATATACTAAAAGTCCATTAAATGTTGTCTTCAGCGCTCTTAAGCCGTTACATGTCATGTCTCTAAAATGAAAAAAAAAATCTAGAAATTCCGAGGAAACAACATCAAAACATCTAAACCATTATATAAGTATATAAGGCCATTAAATTAGATTTATAAAAAAATTACCGGCTAATCGTACTCTCACTTTTGTGTACGTTGGTAAGCACACATGTGGCAGCAGGGCACACATGTGGCAGCCGGCTCCCCTGATTTTCTTTCCTCTTCCTCTCCTTTGTTTTGAATGATGGTTAACTATGAGTGCAAGTACAGTTCAAATAAAAATCACATTAAATGATATATTTAATTTCTATTTCATTTAAACAGTAGTTTTTCTAGCATCAAAATCAATAATTTAACTATGAGTGCAAGTACAGTTCAAATAAAAATCACATTAAATGATATATTTAATTTCTATTTCATTTAAACAGTAGTTTTTCTAGCATCAAAATCAATAATTTAAGAATATGTTTTGATTATAATAAAAATATGGCACATATGACCATATTCTAACACTTCGCATGTCATCTAGATAATCATGAAATAGTAGAAAAATATTACAATGTAGATTATGCTATCATGTTTTAATCTACAGACATACATAGCTAGATTAGATCCATAATACAAGGAAAAAAATATCAGATCAACGACCTTTAAATGATTATGACCGCTAAATTGTATATTCCATTTAGTATTCATTTTTATAACCATTAATTCATAAAAGAACATGTTATACATGTAGGTTTTTACTATGCCAATTATTTTTTGGCAACAATACGGTGACATAAACACTAAAGGTGAGGTTATATTTGGTTTTGGTTATTGAAACTCCCTACATATATGGGCTGTTTGATAGATATATGTTATACAGAAAATCCAAATGGAATGAATAGTTCAATTTCAAGGTGTATATATACTTTTTTTACAATATATATGACATGGCTGTAGAGAGAAACGATGTCTAATGCACCCTACTCATGCAACTATATATAAATGATCTCTAAGTAGTAAATAAATGCATTCTATTAATTAGTAAATATGTAGTTATAAAATAGAATGTATTGGCAATTGACGATAGATATATGTCAAAATATAAATATTGTGACAATAGTGTTATAGAGATTTTCATGGTAGTATATCTCTTTACTCTTCTATAATTTTTTTTAAGTAGTATCAAATGATCAATCCCACTCATATTCTAAAGATAAGATTATATCCGTAGCACTAAATTTTGTGTGGTACCAACTAAAATAAATTGTGCCTCCACTTTACACCTCGAATAGACTCAAAACTTCAATAATTACCACTTGTTATATTTTTCATCATCTACATAACCACAAAAATGACTAAAGCACCCTCCTAGATCCCATTCTTAATTCTTCATCTTCCACATCTTCCCGATTCTTCTCTTGGTCCTCCGCCAATGGCTGCCATTGGTGCATGGAAAACAGAGCTTTTTACTCTATTGTGAGTATCACATGTGTGTGGATGGCTCAACCGACATGTGGTGTGCCCCAGTGACAGGCCGGTGTTGATGGTAGAGCTCAACGAACTACCTCACCCTATATATAAAGACAAAGTGTGACAACAACAAACTAAACATCCGATGTGAAAAAGATATGTGCTTCAACAGTGAATCTCACCGACGTGAGCTATTGCAAGGGACCTGATTGGTGTGTCTATGTGGGATCTTGAGTCGGTGCGTAAATGCATATCTCGAGGAACATGTTGGCGCATGTCGGCCATGGCAGCGTCGATGCCATAACCACGGCTTCGAGACATCACTGAAAGCCTTGGCAAGACATCAAGGGTATGATCATGTCTGATTTTAACATTGTCATCCTATTAATCCATTGGTGTTGTTTTTCTAAATATTTTTATGGAGCTTTAGACATAAGGGACACATGGATATTTATGTCTACCTAGGAGGGCCTAATTAATCATCTTTTTCACATGCTAATTTACTATGAGTGGACGGAAACATTGCAAAGATCACGGAGGACAGCACTGGCCATCGTCATGGCATTACTCACCTCGTCGTTGCTGCAGGTACCATGTCACCTCACTCCCCTGATCATGATGCATCGCCATCGTTGCCGGTACCATGTCACCGTCGTTGCAAACTTGGTTACAGATCAATAGAGAAATGGCGGCAAAATGAAGGTGCACGGTGAATTAATTGGCCTTATGCTTATCCTCCTTGGGCTGCTGATCGAGTCCTTTGTCGAGAAATGGCGTTCCATCAGATTAGAAGCCCGATCAGAAGGAACAATAATCATGGGCCTGATTTATTGATTTTCTGATCAAGTACAAATCCAAAAATCATGTCGAACGTTACGTACTCCAGTACCTTGTCTGAATGTTTTGTTTTGCAGTAAGTAAATTACATAGAAAGGCAATATCTTTTCTTGCGCTTTTAATTAGTGGAAAAAGTGGTTACTGGAAAGGGGAAAAGCAACAAGCTATATGTGCGCTTTCATGTGAAATTATTGCGGAGAAATTAAACCACAACATAAGATCTGACAAATGTAGATAAAACTAAAGAAAAGCTGGCTATAAATCCACTGTCGACATCTACCACAAGATTACAGGACACAACAATAATAGCCTTCAATGCAAACATGAACCTTACTAGACAAACAGTTCTACCCAGTATCTTGTCCTTTCAAGCACTTTTCATTAGTTCTATTCCTTGAGCCGAGAGGATTCAAAATTTTCTTTGAACATAAAGTACAAGAAGTACAATGACTCTTGGATTTTGACCTGATCCCAATTCCCATGTTGCAATTTATCAAGATACACTTATGTCTGATATATGAAGTTTGGCATGAGAAAATATATCTATCTGTTATATTATAAAGGTCCATCAAACTGTTGGTGATATACTTTAGAGGCAATCATAGAGATAGTCGTATCACATATTTGTTGGAATTGATATATGGGCTAAAGCCCATATGAAGATTAATTTTTGAAAAATCACAAAACCCCACCTTATGGGATGGCATGCATGGAGAGTTTAATACCACCTTACCTATTCTAGGAGAGGGAGACCTCCTTATAAGGGAGGATGCTCTTCTAGTCACTTGAGGCATGTGTGGTGGAGAGCACAAGAGGAACACACGTACGCGCTCACTCGCCTGGCCTGGCCTGCGCGTGAATGGTCCGTCAAAATTGGTTCCTCATCCTTGCGCAGATGTGGTCTTCTTTTGCAGTTTTGTTTTGTTGCAAAAATTTGGTTTTGTTTTTGGAAACACATCGAATAATCCGGTGCGCAACATACGCAAAATCAATCTAGGGTTTGCCTCCTCCGCTGTACTGCGCTGTCGCTCGTAGTCTACTCCATCCCGCTCGATAGCGTGCACCAGCGATCGGGAGAGCAGGTTTCTGGAACCTTCACCTCTGGTGTCCTGCACTGGGAGAAGACGGCAATAAGGTTTTTCGGAAGCGCTTCGTGCGACTGCTTGTTGTTCATCCACAACGGCGCGTCTTCCTCTTCGCTCGGGTACTGCGCGCTGTCGTCAACGCCCGGTAACGCGAGTCTTTCCCGCTGTGTAGCCAAACTTCCAGAACTCTCGGTACGCATCAAACATGTTTCGTATATTTGATCTGTTTATGTTTTACTATCTAGTTTACATGTGTAGATCGAATAATGCGATTATGTTAGTTTACATCTGCAATGTCATGATTTATTTATGGAATAAATTAAATCACTATGTGCTTATATTTTCAACAATCCAAAAACCTTATTACAAGCACTGTGATTTTAATATGACTGGTTTTGCCGAGGCACTGAGGCCGGATGAATTCACCGGTGTGCACTTCAAGAGATGGCAGATCAGGGTCACTCTGTGGCTAACGGCTATGAAATGCTTCTGTGTTAGTAATGGCAAACTTGAAGGAGTTCTTACTACTGAAAAGCAGCAAGAATTCAAGGAGGCCACTAATCTTTTTGTGGGATGCATTCTTAGCGTTCTTGGAGATCGTCTGGTCGAGGTATATATGCAGATGACCGATGCTAAGGAGTTGTGGGATGCACTGAATACCAAATTCGGTGCTACTGATGCTAGCAATGATCTATACGTCATGGAGCAGTTTCATGACTACAGGATGGTTGACAACCGTTCTATAGTTGAGCAGGCTCATGAAATACAAACCATTGCTAAGGAACTCGAACTCTCTAAGTGTGTCTTACCCGACAAATTTGTGGCCGGGTGTATTATCGCGAAACTACCTCCCTCTTGGAGAAGTTTCGGTACTACACACAAACACAAGAGACAGGAGTACCCCGTTGAGGGGTTAATAGCATCTCTTGATGTTGAGGAGAAAGCTCGGGAAAAAGACGCCGCGTCCAAGGGTGATGGTGGGCAGTCTATACCAATGTCATGCACAAGGCCCAGAACATGAGCAAAGGGAAATACAAACCCCAACAGACCACCAACTTCAAGCAGAAGAAAAAGAACAACAGCAATCCGAACTAGGATGAGAGAACTTGTTTTGTGTGTGGCTTGCTTGGTCATCTGGCCAAGAAGTGTCCACAACGCAAGGGGATGAAGGCACCTGCAGGGCAGACTTCTAAGTCTACCAATGTGACAATTGACAACATTGGAGATGCAAGCGGGTATGGTAATTTACCTACTGTCTTTTTAGTTAATTATCTACAAACTGGTGGGTTGATACAGGGGCCAATGTACATGTTTGTGCTGACATCTCGCTGTTTTCTTCCTATCAGGTCATACAAGATTCCTCTGTCCTAATGGGGAATGGGTCACATGATTCTGTTCATGGTGTTGGCACGGTAGATCTGAAGTTTACTTCAGAAAGATCGTGCAGCTGAAAAATGTGCAGCATGTCCCTACTATTGACAAGAATCTCATTAGTGGCTCATGTCTATGTAGAGACGGATTTGAGTTGGTGTTTGAGTCTAATAAAGTAGTCATGTCTAAAAATGGATATTTTATTGGTAAAGGCTATGAGTGCGGAGGCTTGTTCCGCTTTTCCCTTTCTGATTTCTGCAATAAGTCTGTGAACCATATTTGTGGCAGTGTGGATGATGAGGCTAATGTTTGACATTCACATTTATGTCATATTAATTTTGGCTTGATGTCCCAGCTTTCCAGTATGTGTTTAATTCCTAAGTTTTCCATTGTCAAAGGTTCTAAGTGTCATAGTTGTGTGCAATCAAAGTAACCTCGCAAGCCTTACAAGGCTACTGAGGAGAGAAACTTGGCACCTTTAGAACTCCTACATTTATATCTTTGTGAAATGAATGAGGTTTTGACGAAGGGTGGAAAACGATATTTCATGACGTTGATTGATGATGCTACTAGAGTTTGCTATGTGTATTTGTTGAAAACGAAAGATGAGGCTCTGGACTATTTTAAAATTTATAAGGCAGAAGTTGAAAACCAACTTGACAGGAAGATAAAAAGACTTAGGTCTGATCAGGGTGGAGAGTTTTTCTCAAACGAATTTGACTTATTTTGTGAGGAACATGGCATCATACATGAGAGGACGCCTCCCTATTATCCCAAGTCTAATGGGATTGCCAAAATTAAGAACCACACACTAACTGACTTGGTTAATGCCATGTTGGATACTACGAGACTACGTAAGGCATGGTGGGGGGAGGCATTGTTAACCTCGAATCATATATTAAACAGAGTTCCTAACAGAAACATGGACAAAACACCATACGAGGTATGGATTAGGAGAAAACCATCACTTTCTTGTGCACATGGGGGTGCTTGGCGAAAGTCAATGTATCAATAACAAAGAAGCGCAAGCTTGGACCTAAGACAGTAGATTGTGTCTTTCTAGGATATGCTCACCATAGCATTGTCAATAGATTTTTAATAGTTAAATTTGAGGTACCTGACATGCATGTTGGTACAATTATGGAGTCTCGTGATGCTACCTTCTTTGAGAGTCTTTCCAATGAAGGATACACATGGCACTTCTAGCCAACCTTCTGAAATAATTCCCAGTTTAATCACACCACCAGAACAAGCTAAACATACACATGAGGCAGTGAAGCTCCTCGGAGGAGCAAGAGGCAAAGGACGGCTAAATCCTTTGGTGATGACTTCACTGCGTACCTCGTGGATGATACTCCTAAGTCAATTTCAGAAGCATATGCATTTCCTGATGTAGACTACTGGAAGGAGACTGTCCGTAGTGAAATGGATTCCATTATCACTAACGGAACTTGGAAGGTGGCAGAGCGACCCTATGGATGTAAACCCATGGGGTGCAAGTGGGTGTTCAAAAAAAAAGCTTAGGCCTGACGGTACTATTGAAAAGTACAATGCTCGGCTTGTTGCAAAGGGGTATACTCAGAAAGAAGGTGAAGACTTCTTTGACACTTACTCACCTGATGCTAGATTGACCATAATCCATATGCTACTTTCCCTAACAGCCTCACATGGTTTTCTCGTTCATCAAATGGACATTAAGACAGCTTTTCTTAACGGAGATCTGGATGAGGAGATCTATATGGATCAGCCTGATGGATTTGCAGTGGAAGGTCAAGAAGGCAAGGTGTGCAAACTCTTGAAGTCTTTATATGGTCTAAAACATGCTCCAAAGCAATGGCATGAGAAATTTGATAGAACATTCACATCTGCAGACTTCGCAGTCAATGAGGCAGATAAATGTGTATACTATCGCCTTGGTGGGGGTGAGGGAGTTATTCTGTGCTTGTATGTTAACGACATACTCATATTTGTGACAAATCTGGAGGTGATTAATGAGGTTAAATCATTCTTGTCTCAAAATTTCGATATGAAGGATTTGGGAGTAGCTGATGTTATCTTAAACATTAAGCTAATTAGAGGTGACAATGGGATTGCACTCTTACAGTCCCATTATATGGAGAAAATCTTGAGTCGTTTTGGCTACCTTGATAGCAAACCTTCTCCAACACCTTATGATCATAGTTTGTTACTTTGTAAGAATAAGAGAATTGCTAGGAATCAACAGGAGTACTCCCAAATCATTGGCTCACTTATGTACCTAGCTAGCGCTAGTTGGCCTGATATCTCCTGTGCTGTGAGCAAGTTGAGCCGGTTTACCTCAAATCCGGGAGATGATCACTGGCGTGCGCTTGAGCGAGTGAGGCGCTAACTAAGAGGTACTATGGACTTGGGTCTTCACTATCCCGGATATCCTGCGGTACTTGAGGGATATAGAGATCCAAATTGGATCTCCGATGTTGATGAGATCAAAGCCACTAGTGGATATGCTTTCACACTGGATGGTGGTGCTGTTTCATGGAGGTCTTGCAAACATACCATTTTGACGAGGTCAACCATGGAAGTAGAGCACACGACACTAGACACTGTTACTGTTGAGACAGAATGGCTACGTGATCTACTGATGGATCTGCCTGTGGTTGAAAAACCGATGTCGGCTATCCTTATGAACTGTGACAATCAAACGGTAATTGTCAAGGTAAACAGTTCTAAGGATAATATGAAATCGTCTAGACATGTGAAAAGACAATTGAAGTCTATTAGGTAATTGAGAAATTCCGGGGTTATAACATTGGATTACATCCAAACAGCAAGAAACCTGGCAGATCCCTTCACAAAGGGACTATCAGGGAATGTGATAGACAATGCATCGAAGGAGATGGGTATGATACCCATGTGAGTTATACTATGGTGGTAAACCAACCTATGTGATCAGAGATCCCGTGAATTAGGACCTGGAAAGAACAAGCCATTAGTTAACTAGAGGAGAGTATTTTTCTAAAACCCTCTCTAAGTGAAAATGCATGTACTCTCATGAGCTGTAAGGCAGGTTGGCTAAGCCTTAATGCGTTCTGTTGGTTTTAATTAGCGAAGATGCTATCCTGCATAGCACTCTTGAAAGGACGCACCTATGTGAGCATGACTGTTGGTCGCAGTGTATAGAGATTTTGGGTGAATCTTCTAGGAAGCTTACTAAGAGACCAAGGAGTATGACTTATACACTCCACTCGAGGGGTAGTCTACTGACGGCCTAGTACCAGATAAGACTCCGAGTAAAACTTGCTTGCACAAGACTTGCAATTCAAGACGTAGTCCATTGTTCAAGTTGTGAGTAAGCGTAGCTTGGAGCTCTAGGTAGATATTCAACCTTAACCGGCCTCCATCGAATCGCTGGTATATAAACAGTACATTGAAAAAGGCAAATCTCTATGGGATTTTAAGATTTGGTGGGGGATTGTTGGAATTGATATATGGTTTAAGGCCCATATGAAGATTAATTCTTTGGAAAATCACAAAAGCCCAGCTCATGGGATGGCATGCATGGGGAGTTTAGTAGTACCTTGCCTATTCTAGGAGAGGGAGACCTACTTATAAGGGAGGATGCTCTCCTAGCCACTTGAGGCATGTGTGGTGGAGAGAACAAGAGGAACACACGCGCACGCTCGCTCACCTCGCCTGGCCAGGCCAGGCCAGGCGGCATGCGTACGCAACATGCGCGTGGATGGTTCGCCAAAATTGGTTCCTCATCCTTGCGCAGATGCAGTCTCCTTTTGTAGTTTTGTTTTGCTGCAAAAATTCGGTTTTGTTTTTGGAAACACACTGAATAATCCGGTGCATGGAGTCCGGATAAGTTACGCACGACTTATCTAGTTCGGTTGCGTGGAGTAGAGACTGTGCAGGCGCCCTGATCAAGCGTCCTGATATCTCTATACAAACCGAACCGCCGCCTTCACGCAACATACGCGAAATCAATCTAGGGTTTGCCTCCTTCGCTGTACTGCGCCATCGCTCGTAGTCTACTCCGTCCCGCTCGTTGGCGTGCACTGGTGATTGGGAGAGCAGGTCTTCAAAACCTTAGCCTCCGACATCCTGCACTGGGAGAAGGCTGCAATAAGGTTTTTGGGAAGCGCCTCGCGCGACTGCTTGCTATTCGTCCACAACAGCGCGTCTTCCTCTTCGCTCGGGTACTGTGCGCCATCGTCAACGCTGGTACCGTGAGTCCTTCCCGCGCTGCAGCCGAACATCCAGAACTCTCGGTACGCATCAAACATGTTTTGTATGTTTGATCTGTTCATGTTTTACTGTCTAGTTCACATGTGTAGATCGAATAATGTGATTATGTTAGTTTACATCTGCAATGCCATGATTTATTTATGGAATAAATTAAATCACTACATTCTTTAATTTTTAGCAATATTATTTTTATATCTTTATTATACATTGTTCCTTGAAATAGATAACTCATTATTGATTAATGAATATGTGATTAGTTCATGAGATTATTTATGTTGTATGTTACTATTTCTAAAGAATTCCTGATCAAATATCATATATGGAACAAATATGGTTCAATGATAAGCACATGTATTGATTGATGATCATGTCTCATGGATCATGGTATGGAGATACCAAATTAATAATGTGGACACATGTTGAGAAACATGTTGTTGGATAGACCCAATATGAAACACTGCAAGAGCTATATGTGTTGTGCCATCAGTGGTGTCATATTAGTGTTGATGCAGAATCCATGGACCTGAGATTATCATGGTTCCCGACATGTGTAGTAGCTTACTTAGGGGCTGCCAAATACTACTCCATAACTGGGTAGTTATAAAAGTAGTCTTC
Source organism: Oryza officinalis (assembly GCA_008326285.1). Lineage (NCBI taxonomy): Eukaryota > Viridiplantae > Streptophyta > Magnoliopsida > Poales > Poaceae > Oryza > Oryza officinalis. Next base: position 16,824,159 of record BDMV01000007.1, read on the forward strand.
GGGCATGTTATGAAACATGTAGTGGGATATGAATAATTAAGATGAGATTTGCCCCTCCCTTGAAGAGATATCTCTAGGCCCCTCGATGTTATAGAATATGGAAGTGCATGGCCATGCCAAAAATGATTGAGGAGTCAATTGCAGGTTAAATAATCTAATACAGGATCGAGTGAATGATTAAGCTATTAAAGAATGGCACATATCTAGTCTTGACCTTAATCGATATCGTGAAGCAAAGAGATTCATACAAGCATACACAAGAGGTTCAGCCGATATGATCTTTATGTATGCCTGGTGGGTCAATATGTTCTTCTAGGGACCGCTATTGATACATGGACCGAAAAGGAGTTTTCGGGTTGTAGCTGAGAGTACATGAACCTACAAGGGTCGCACACTTAACGGGCCAGAATAAAGAGACTGGATGGAGATCCAATATATGCTCAATTTGGACAGAGATCCGAGTAGTACTCCTATGAGACTCGGAGGTCCAGTTATGGATCCTATATATTCTTCGGGTGATGAGGTTGGTAGCGTAAGAAAGAAGCCCCAGTCGTCACACCCCTCCCGAGCAAAACCCTTGCCACGCATGGGCGCTAGCACGTCCATGCGACGTGTTCCATCCCTGGACGTGTGGATACCGGTAGAGATGCCGCTGGTCTATGGTGCTGATCGGCGTGATAGCACGGCGAGGCATACGCACGAGGAGGAGAAGGTCAGGCTGCTGCGATCTACTACTTCCTCCACATCGATGCGCGCCTACGTCGCCAACGTTCCTTTGGCTTCTTAGCACCTACTTTCGCTACATAGCGCGTTGAGTGGTAATGATCTATGATTTCATACTTGCATGGTTCCTGGTTTACGCGATAGAAAAATTTTGATTTGTGCTATTGTAGCCTATACATAACCCAGCAGTGGTATTAGAGCCATCTTGTATAGCTTGTGATCTGGATCCATGCATATAGTTGATGTGCGGCCGTAGTAGATGAGATCTTTTACATGTTAAATGAGTTATTTACCTAATCAGACCATGAGATTGATCGAAAAGCACATGGGTTGATGAGAATAATCAGTATAGGGTTTGGTGACTTCACCAGATTGTTTGGTATTCACCACTGCAATTGGTTTCATCGGATTGTCCGATGTCCACTAGAACCGCACGTCATTAAGAAAAAGTGAGACAATGAGATTGACTCATTTTTTGCGTAATTTAGTTACGATGTTAAGGTTTTCACATGACGAATTATAAATGAGATCTATGTACCCCTGTTAAGGTTAGCGAGACCGCCGTGTGCGTCACCCCTTAGATTTTGCTTGGGTTTGTATCATGGATAGTGCAATTCAGTCTAATGTACTAGCATATGATATCTATCTATCTTTCTTTATTGTCGTTGTATATTTGATATGACGATATGATAGGACAGATTCCCTCAGAAAAATTAAGTGTAATTGATGCCCTTCCAATAATTGCAACTATCATGGTTGTGATCATCAGTGATGGTGTCATAGCGGAGTGTCACTGGTTATCATGATGAGATAGGATGGATGTCAGACATCTATATGTGAAGATTGTTGGTGTACTTGACAAGGTTATCGAAACGATTTTGAACCTTGGGGCATAGGTTGGGTTGGTACATGGAGATGTCACCCAATAGCACGAGAGTCACGTAGGATGTGATTAGCAAGGCATTGCTTACCTGTTTTGCTAGTTGTCTAGCTGTGATGCCAAAGCTTACTAGATACTAATAAAATGAGGATCTTGATTCACTATGTTTCTAGAGGGAACTTTGTTGCAAAGTACATAATGGGAGTATCTTTTGTTAAATTGTTTGATGAAAGATTAAATATAAACATGGTGCTAATTTTGCATATATATATTTCCTACTGTAGATCATGGCAGCTCATGCATCAACCAGTTTTAACTTGCAGTCTATTCTTGAGAAAGAAAAGTTGAATGAAACAAACTTTATGGGCTAGATCTGAATCTCCAGTCGCTCTTTTCTAGTTTTCAACCATTTATATTAAACTTCAACATGAACAACATGAGCAAGACCTTGGTCGAACTGCATGGGATGCTAAAGGGTGCCGAGTAGAGCATCAAGAAAAACTCCAACCATGTAATGGTCATGTATAAGCGTAAGCCCAACAACAAGAAGATTGATCAAAAGAGAAAGCTGAACTCCGATGAGATCGCGAGTACTAGCAACTCTAAGACCAGGCCCGCTAAGGATGCAGAGTGTTTCTTTTGCAAGGAGGCAGGTCATTAGAAGAGAAACTGTAAGAAATACCTAGAGCGGCTCAAGCAGAAGCAGTAGGATGGAAAGAGTTCCACCTCAGATATTAATGTTATACAAATTAATCTTACTATTTCCTCTATTGATTGTTGGGTATTTGATACCGGTTCAGTTGCTCACATATGCAAGTCATTTCAGGGACTGAAAAGAAGTAGGAACTAGGCAAGAAGTGAAGTGGACATTCACGTGAGCAATGGAGCAAGAGTTGCTGCTGTTGCAGTTGGCATTATGTCGTTATCTTTACCATCAAGATTAGTTTGAAATTAAATAATTGTTATTGTGTTCTAGCTTTGTGTAAAAACGTTATCTCTGTTTCCTGTTTGCAAATAGAGGGTCATGGTTTTAGATCAATGGACAATGGTTGTTCAGTCTATTATAATGACATTTTCTATTTCCATGCACCCATGATGAATGGTTTGTAAACTGTGAATCTTGATAAATGTTCAGTTTATAACATTAATGTGAAAAGGCAACATCCTAATGATTTGAATCCCATCTTTATTTGGCATTGTCGTTTGGGCCATATAAATGAGAGACGCATGGAGAAACTCCATAGAGATGGACTTCTACACTCTTTTGATGTTGAATCATTTGAGACATATGAATCTTGTTTACTTGGCAAAATGACAAAGGCGTCTTTCAAGGGTCAAAGTGAAATGGCAAGTGTGCTATTGGCACTAGTACATACTAATGTATGTGGACCAATGAGCTCAACGGCTAGAGGTGGTTTTGGGTATTTCATTACATTCACCGAAGTAGATATGGATATGTTTACTTAATGAGGCATAAGTCTGAATCCTTTAAAAAGTTCATGAAATTTCAGAATGGGGTACAAAATCATTTAGGCAAGACAATCAAGTTTCTACGATCTGATCGTAGAGCAGAATACTTGAGCCTGGAATTTGGCAATCATCTAAACGAGTGTGGAATTGTTCCACAACTCACTTCGCGAGGGACGCCTCAATGGAATGGGGTGCCTAAAGGGAGGAATCATATATTGTTGGGCATGGTACGATTAATGATGAGCCAAACTGATTTCCCATTAAGCTTTTAGGGTTACACTCTAGAGACAGCATCGTTCACACTAAACAGGGTTCCATCAAAATCTATGGATAAGACACCATATAAGATATGGACAGGGAAACGTCCCAGTTTGTCTTTCCTGAAGATTTGGGGATGTGAAGCTTTTGTAAAACATTTACAATCAGACAAACTCACACCTAAATCAAATAAATGCTTCTTTGTGGGGTATCCTAAGAAAACGAAAGGATAATATATCTATAATCGAAAAGAAGGCAAAGTGTTTATTGTCCAACACAGTGTTTTCTTGGAGAAAGAGTTTCTTTCAAGAAAGGATAGTGGGCCCACGGTGCAACTCGAAGAAATTCGGGAATCAACAGAAAATGTTTCAACTTCCACACAACCACAACAGATTGAGCAAGATGTTGTTCAATAGGTTGAACAAGTTGTTGTTGAACTAGTTGTATAAGCACCGGCTTCACGAAGGTCTGAAAGAATGCGGCGTACACCTGTCAGGTACTCATTGATAACCACAGGACAACATGATATATTGTTGTTAGACAATGATGAACCTACAACCTATGAGGAAGCAATGGTGGAACCAGACTCTGAGAAATGGCTTGGAGCTATGAGATCCAAAATAGAGTCCATGCATGAGAACCAAGTTTGGAACTTAGTCAATCCACCCGATGGTGTAAAAGCCATCGAGTGCAAATGGGTCTTTAAGAAAAAGACAAATATAGATGGAAATATTCATATCTACAAGGCACGATTGGTGGCGAAAGGTTTCTGACAAATTCAAGGTGTTGACTATGATGAGACTTTCTCACCTGTTACCATACTAAAGTCTATTCGGATTATTTTAGTGATTGCTGCCTATTTCGATTATGAGATATGATAAATGGATGTCAAAATAGCTTTCCTCAATGAAAATCTAGATGAGGATGTGTACATGACACAACCCAAGGGATTTGTCGATCCACAATCAGTTGAAAAGATATGCATGTTGCTTAAATCTATTTATGGGTTGAAGCAAGCATCTCGGAGTTGGAATATTCGTTTTGACGATGTAGTCAAGGCATTGGGCTTTGTCAAAAACGAAGAAGAGCCTTGTGTATATAAGAAGAACAGTCAGAGTGCACTGGTGTTTCTAATCCTATATGTAGATGACATATTGTTGATTAGGAATGACATTCCTATGCTTGAATCAGTTAAGACATCATTGAAGAAAAGTTTTTCAATGAAGGACTTGGGGAGACAGCATATATTCTGGGCATAAGGATCTATAGAGATAGATCAAAGAGGCTAATTGGATTAAGCCAGAGTACTTATATTGACAAGGTGTTGAAAATGTTCAACATGCAAGACTCCAAGAAAGGTTTCTTACCGATGTCACATGGCATTAATCTTGGCAAGAATCAGTGTCCTCAAACGACTGATGAGCGAAATAACTTATGCTTTAGCTATTGGGTCTGTAATGTATGCCATGCTATGTACACGTCTAGATGTTTCATATGCACTTAGTGCAACAATCTGATACCAATCAGATCCAGGTGAGAGTCACTGGATAGCTATAAAGAATATCCTAAAGTACTTGAGAAGAACTAAGGATATGTTCCTAGTCTATGGAGAAGAAGAAGAGCTCGTTGTAAATGGTTACACCGATGCAAGCTTCCAAACCGACAAAGATGACTTTAGATCACGGTCTGGATTTGTGTTATGCCTAAATGGCGGCGCTGCGAGCTGGAAGAGTTCCAACCAAGATATAGTCGCTGACTCTACAACAGAAGTCGAGTACATTGCTGCTTCAGAAGCAACAAAGGAGGCTGTTTGCATAAAGAAATTTGTTTCTATACTAGGTGTGATGACTAGTGCCCTCAGTCCTGTGGACCTGTATTGCGATAATAGTGGAGCCATTGCACAAGCCAAGGAGCCTAGATCGCATCAAAAGTCCAAACACATTTTACGGCGGTATCATCTAATTCGCGAGATAGTGGGTAGAGTAGATGTGAAGATATGCAAAGTACATACGGATTTGAACATTGTAGATCTATTGACAAAACCACTCCCTCAGCCTAAGCATGAGGCACACACTAAGGCAATGGGTCTTAGATATGTGCATGATTGACTTTAGTGCAAGTGGGAGACTATTTGTGATATGCCCTAGAGGCAATCGTAGAGATGGTTGTATTACATATTATGTTTACATCTTTATTATACGTTGTTACTTGAAATAAATAACTCATTATTGATTAATGAATACGTGATTCATTCATGAGACTATTTATGTTGTATGTTACTATTTCTAAAGGATTCGTAATCAAATATCATATATGGAACAAATATGGTTCAATGATCAGCACATGTATTGATTGATGATCATGTCTCATGGCATGGAGGTACTAAATTAATAATATGGACATATGTTTGGGAATATGTTGTTGGATAGACCCAACTACAGATGGCAACGGGTAAAATCCACACGGATACAGGTCTCCCAAACCCGCACCCGCGAGATCAATTTCATGTCCGCGCACGCGCCCGCCACCCGCGACGGGCAAAACCTTGCGCCCGCTCCCACTATTCGCGGCAAAATATGCCCGCGGGCATACCCGCAGACCCGATAAAACTTTAAATAAATCACATTTGTACAGCATCATGAAAGGTAACACATTCACAAATCTCACTTTAGTTCACACATACACAAATAATCTCAGCTGAGTTCACAAATCACACTCATACAATACAGTTCAGTAGTTCACAGTACCACACACACTCAACAATACAGTACAACTGTACAAGTTCAAGTTCCAAGTGATGAAAACAAACAAGAAATGAACGAAGTTGATTAGTCGGAATCCGCTCTAGTGATGCAAGATTCATCTTTCAGCTCTTCTTCATTGTCTTCAAGGCATGACCAAAAGCTATTGAACCTTCCATCACCCTCATCTACATTAAAATTGAAATATTAGTAGCTGCAGTATGCAATATTGATAAAAATAATTCATTATGAATGCACATTCTATACCTTTGAGATTGTGGCAAAGCCAACTTTGGCTGCACATTAATGCTTCCAACATTTTAGGTGTAAGACGACTGCGATGCTCACTTAAAACCCTCCCACTAGTACTGAAAGCTGATTCAGAAGCTACTGTGGTGATTGGAATAGCCAAAATGTCACGAGCAATTAACCTCAAAGTAGGATAACGAGCTCCCTCCAACTTCCACCAACCAAGGATATCAAAATAAGTCTCATCATGAAGAAGAGTTTCCTCTTCCAAGTAGCGATCAACCTCATTCTTACTTCTAACAAAAGTGCTAGTCTTCTTATTTGCAGCAAGGGTTTTAAAAATGGACAACACAGCAGTTGCACTAACTGTAGAAGGGGCACCACCAGAGGATGTAGCCATAGAGTCGTTCTCTTTCACATGATAATGTTTCATCAAACCAGTAAGCAATTCCTGGGCCTCTGTAACATAGTTTCCAGCAGCCTCTTCTCCAAACAGGGCAATATAGCAAGCATGTAACATTGTCATCTTAAGACGTGGATCAAGAATAACAGCAACAGCCATAAGACCATGGATGTCTGCCCAATACTTATCATACTTTTCTATCATGGCAGTAGACATGTTCCTAATAATTTCATTTTCATCATGACCCCAAGAGTTGAGTTTAAGTTTAATCTCACATACTTTTGGGAAGAACAGGTTAGCTGTAACATATTTTGTCCCAGAAAATAGCACAGTAAGCTCATAGAATAGCCCTAATTTCTCACAAACATTAGTAGCAAATGTCCAATCATCCGCTAGTGGACAATCAAAGTTCCTATCAAGCTCACCCAAACGTTCAAAAACCTTCCTATAAGGTATAGCAATGCTAAGCATGATATATGTTGAGTTCCATCTAGTTTTGCAGTCTAAATGCAACTTTTTGTCCAGTTCAACAATTTCATCTAGTGCAGTTTTCTCAAACTTTTCATACCTTTTAGGTGTAGATATCCAATAAGCAACACTTTCTCGGATGTGTGCAACAGCAGTTCCAATTACTCCCATGCCATCTTTCACAATGAGATTGAGAATATGTGCACAACACCGCATGTGTAGCCATTTGCCTTTCAGTAGCAAATTAGATTAGCTGCCCCAAGCCTTGTCTCCATTAAGCCAATCATGTTATCATTGGCACTGCAATTGTCAAGAGTCACCGTTGAAACCCTCCGATCAAGATCCCAACTCTGGAGGCATTTATGCAATGCATCACAAATAGTCTCTCCTGTGTGGGGACATGGCACATAAATAAACCTACATCAAACAATGGAAAATTCAGCTAATCAGTTCATAATTAACATATATATATATACAATCTGGACAGCAAGCAAAATTAAGATATTCACCTTAATATGCAGCTTCTAAGTGTCCATGAGTCATCAATAAAATGTCCTGTCACTGCCATATAGCCTCTGTTTTGATTTTCAGCTGTCCAAAGGTCAGTTGTGATAGCAACACGACAATTTGTCCTTTGCAAAAATATCCTAGCTTTCCTTTTCTCTCCCTCATAGAAACTCACAATGTCCCTTCTAATAGTGTTTCTAGTTGCCATTTTGAACAAAGGTTGCAATGCACTAACAAATTTACGGAAGCCATGGTGATCAACAATGGATAGCGGGTACTCATGCAGTATAATCATGGAATAAAGAGCTTTTCTAGCTATGTCTTGATCAAACACATAGTTTTCTACAGCTACTGCCCCCTTTTCAGTTGTTCCAAACCTCAAATTAGTTTGAACTTTTGTTCCTGCCTTCTTGTTATTGTAGGGACAAGTTCACAAATGAGTTTTCAAGTGAGTTGTACCATTTCTTGATGTGGCCGAAAGCTTCTTGTTGCAGTGGTTACACTTGGCCTTCCAAACTCCATCAACACGCACTTTTTCAAAATCATTCCAAACTACAGAGGTCAACTTTCTCTTTGAAGGCCGCCCATCATAATCATCAGAGCACTCCTCCCCCTCAGATACATGCACAACATCCACAGCTTTGTCACCCTCAGTACCAGTTGCAACACTTGCATGGGAGGTTTGCACTTGAGAGCTACCAGGGGTCGCCATTGTAGCTGCACATCACAAGCACAAGATCTGGAATATGAAGAAAACTACTAAAAAACACAAGATCTGGTGGGAATAGATGCAGTAGTTAACATGCCTGCTGCTACGGTGGTCGGACAGGGCGAGCGTCGTCCACCGCGTGTGTGCTGCTGCTGCCAGAGTGCCGGGCCGGACTCTTGCCGCTGTGGACGCGAAGGCCGCGTGTCTCGAGGAGGGCAGGGCCACCGGAGTTCCGCCTCGAGGCCACCGGAGTTGCTCCACGGGGCCGGCGGCGGTGTTCTGCTGTGGGGGTCGCCGGAGTGAGTGGGGTCCGGAGGAGGGCGGGGCCGGTGGGGGTCGTGCGTGCGCTGCCCGCCTGCCCCGGTGGCCGGGTCGGCGCTCCTAGGCAGCGCGCAGCTGGCGGCAGAGGAGTGGGCGGCCGGTGGCGGCTAGGCGATGCGCCACTGCGGCGGGCGGCTGGGGCTCGGGCGGCTGGGGGTGGGAGACTGGGAGTTGGATTGGATAATGATTGAGGAGAGTAGAAACCCTAATCTAAGTTTATATACCTCCACTATAAGGGTCCCACATGTCAGTGCGGGTTTGGCGGGTTTGCGGGTGCGGGCATGATATTTTTGTGCCCGTATAAAATTGCCCGTTGGGCACAGTTTTGTACCCGCGCCCATACCCGCGGGCACAAATCCATGCCCGTATCCTCGCTCGCCGGGTCGGGTGCCCGCGGGTACGCGGATTTTTCGTGCCCGTTGCCATCTTTAGACCCAACAGGAGACACTGTGAGAGCTATATGTTATTGGATAGACCCAACATGAGACACTGTGAGAGCTATATGTGATGTTCCATCAGTTGTCTCATATTAGTGTTAGTGTAGAATCCTTAGACCTGAGATTATCAGGGTTCTCGACATGTGTAGTAGCTTGCTTAGGGGTTGCCAAACACTACTCCGTAACTGGGTAGTTATAAAAGTAGTCTTCAGGCATGCTTTAAAACATGTAGTAGGATATGAATAATTAAGATGAGATTTTTCCCTCTCTTAAAGACATATCTCTGGGTCCCTCGATGTTATAGATTATGGAAGTGCATGGTCATGCCAAAAGTGATTGAGGAATCAATCGCATGTTAAATAATCTATTACAGGATTGAGTAAATGATTGAGCTATTAAAGGATGGCACATATCTAGTCTTGAGTTTAGTCGACATCGTGAGGCAAAGAGGTTCATACAAGCATACACTAGAGGTTCAGCTGATATGATCTTTATGTATGCCCGGTGGGTCAACATGTTCTGCTAGGGGCCGCTGTTGACAGGTGGACCAAAAACGAGTTTTTGGGTTGCAGCCGAGTGTACATGAACCTACAGGGTCACAAACTTAACGAGCCGGAATAAATGGATTCGATGGAAATCCAATATATGCTCAATTCGGATAGAGATCCGAGTAGGACTCCTATGAGCTTCAAAGGCCCAGTTATGGATCCTATATATTCTTCGGATGATGAGACTGGTGGCATAAGAGAGAAACCCTAGCCGTCACACCCCTCCCGAGCAAAACCATGGCCGCGCACGGGCGCAAGCACGTCCGTGCGACGTGTTCCATTCCTAGACGTACAGATATCGGTGGAGGCGCCGCTAGTCTGCGGTACTGATTGGCGTGAGAGCACGGCGAGGCGTACGCACGAGGAGGAAAAGGTCGGGCTACTGCGATCTACTACTTCCTCTATATCGACGCGCGCTACGCCGCCAACGTTCCTTCGGCTTTTTTGTACCTACTTCCGCTGCATAGCGCGTCGATTGGTAATGATCTATGAGCTCATACTTACATGGTTCCTGATTTACGCGATAAATAAATTTTGATTTATGTTATCGTAACCTATGCGTAACCCAATACAAACACCCTTTAGACTTTGTTCATTTGGACACTTTTCCAACTTTTACTATCTCATTTTCCATATGTACGTTTTTCAAACCGTTAAATATATATTTTCTGAAAAAACAATTAAAGGAGAGTTGCTTAAATAAATATTAGTCTATTTTTATAATTTTTAGCTAATATTTAATTAATCATATGTAAGTCCGTCGCTTCATTTTGCATGCTTGGAGGAAGGGTTCCCAACCCTCCCAAACGAATACAACCCAAACGAATACAACCTTAGAGCCTTCCTGAGCCATCATGTGCCACGTTGAAAAAATAGAAAATACTAGTAATAATTCTTTCAACTTGCCATTGATTTTTCTTAAAGTGACGAGCCATTTAATTTAAACCATTAGATTTGTCTTTTCGAAACAAATCCCATATATCATATATCCAACCCCGTCCAGTATGTACACCACACCCCTCCTGCTCCCCTCCCTCGTGCGCCCACCCCTTCTATTTTCTTCCTCACCAATTTTCAGGCACACCATTTTACAAAAAGACACCAAGGACGTCTTCTACCTTATGTATATTATGGAAAATAAGGAGCAGTAAAAAAATTGAGACAAAAATGAACGGAATTGCTAGATATATGGTACTACCTTCATCCCAGAATATAAAAGCATGTGTAATGGTTGTTAATAGTGTTCTCTTAGTGTTGCTAATTAGGAATACTTGTTGACATGAAAGAAAGAGAAAAAGAAAAGACAAAACATCGTTGCTATGGGTAACAACGGTTTAACAACCAGTTTTAGCCTCTATAATATGGAAACATGGTTGCATGAAGGTAAAAAGCTGAAAAAAATAGTAATAAAAAGGATAATTTTTGAGTTAATGGTTAAAGTCTTTGTCATCTCAACTATTGTAAAGACACGGTCTCTAAATAATCTTGTATTGTCTAAGAGAGACTATACTCATCTTTACCATTGAACATACCCTACGAATTTTTAAAATTAAACACAGTTATTAAGTAAATAGGTAGAGTTTAATGGGAAAGTTGTGATTGGATGAGAAGTGTAGGTTGGTAAAAAATCAAATGGTGGAGGGCTGTCATTGGTTGAAAAAAATGTTAGTGAAAAAATTGTTATATTTTAGAATAATCTTTAAAGGATAAAAGTTGTTATATTATTTTAGACGAAAGGAGTAAGTTTTCTCCCATCGTTACAATCAGATTTCTGATTGTTTGATTCGCTTTGTGATTTGTGCTGACCTAGGCCGAGGAGCACACTTCACCCATGTCCAGTCTACCATGTTGTCGGGTTCATTAAAATGGCGAGGCCCATAATTTTTGAACAGTTGTATTCTCAACTTAAAATAAATGACAGTACGTGAAGTTCAGCTATCAATTGAAATTTATGTAGTGGACTTCATTAATTCTACAGAACTTTTTAGTTGCTGTATGAAGCATTGCTATTTTGTTGCTTGATATTTTCTATTTAAGCCCTATGATATGAGGTGCATGGCTTATTTAAATAGCACACTATTGTAGAAACGATTTTTCTATACGAGGACTCCTATAAATTGCAGGCGCACTGTAACTGATCGTGCATACAAAAATCAACCTATTTTTACATACGGTCTTATTTTCGTATGCGGGCCTCTTAGTTGATCCGCATATGAAAATACCCTCTCTTATCCATAGATTTTTTCCCCTTCTCTCTCTTTTTTTCTCAGCAATTCAAATTTTTCCACCTCCTCTCTTGATATTATTTTCATCTCCTCCTCTCCTCTCTCTTTCTCTCCTCTCCTCTCCACTCTCTTCCACTTCTGTCCTCTCCTCCAAGCGGGAGTGGGCGGCGGCGGTCAGGCCGCCGCCGCCGACGAGGTGGCGGGTGGCGGGCGACGGGCGGGTCGGTGACCTGCCTGGATCCGGTGGCGACGGCGGCCCCGAGTTTGGCGATGAAGACGGCGAGCAATGGGGGCGGTGGATTCGACGGTGATGACGACAGCGGGCGGCGGATCTGGCGCAGAGGATGACGGGAGTGGCATCCGCAGGCTCGAGCGATGCCGTCCCGCGTGGATCTGGTTGCGGTGGGCTCAACTGCGGCAGTGGCCCCAGGTTTGACAACGACGACGGCGGCGACGGGCTGGGGTTCGACCAGCAGCAGGCTAGGGTTTGGCCGATTTGGGGTTTTTGTTATTTTTTTTGCCAAAATTATTTTTGCGTGCAGTCAGTAGAAGTTTCCGCTTGCGAAAATGGTATTTTCACGTGCGGTTGCACTGGCCGCATGCAAAATTTCAATTTTCGCAAACATTTGGGCGCAGGCGGCCGTTCGCTGCATACAAAAATCACTTTTGGCCGCATGGAAAATTAATTTCTGTAGTAGTATTGGCAATTACATTGTACTTACACAACAGATTGTTCTTGTGTAATTTTAATGTAGGCATTTTGTGATTTATTTGTGCAAAATTTCCTTGTCTTCTTTTTTCTTCAAAAGATATTCTATCCACAAATTTAGCTAACTAATTTTCATGAGTTTATGCATTTTTAAATTCATCCGTATATGTGCGATGATATGTTTATTTTCAGGATGTTGGCACATCAATCATCTGAACGCCATATAATTAGTTGCAAATATTTTTTGGAACTAATTAAATCACATGTCCACATTTGCCACTAACTTAAGTTGGTATATGATGGGCTGGAGGTTTTCTTTCGCTGCCTCTGTGCCAGTAGCTAACAGCCCAATTATGTTTGAGTGGTTAATGGGTCGGCCTATTACGCGTATGACGTGTATTGCAGGCCCGTTAGTAGTGGGCCTGAAATAGGGCTAATGTTGCCAATCTTTTTTTTTCTCGAACAGTTGCATATTATTATATCATATTTTTAGTATAAAGTTGATGACATACAAATGTGCCACATCATCATCCACTAGCAATTGTTATCTAAAGTATTTTAAATCATATGCAAGTATGCCACATCATCATCCACTAGCAATAATTATCTAGAGTATTTTAAATATCATGTAAATATGAAATATTATTTACGATTTTATTGTATTTTTAGAACTCAACAGGTAAGCAATATCAAATCATTATCTCGATATATTTGTTACATTATTTAAATATATACATATATTATTTTTATAATATATAATATGTATTCATCCATATATGCCACCGTAAAGCATGAGGTATGAACTAACTAGTTAAGAAGAAAAGGGAGGGTAAGGAACAGCTAGCTTTGTCATTAAATGTTGGCAATCTGACTAACGGGTTGGCTAGTCTTTTGTTTGTCTGTTGTGGGCCAGTTAACATCAACAGTTGGATCTACTCCGAGCTGCCGATGGACACTGACAGCGGGTTTTGGCTTTGGTGGTATCTCCTGCCGACGTCAGGCAAGGGGGTAGGTAGCACGAGTGGCCGAAATTAGAAAAACAACCAGTAGATTTTGCCATGCCATTTTCCCTTTCTCCCCTTCACATCCAACGCGATCGATCGGCTGAGTTGGTCGTACGTAACGTAATATTTGAATGATTGTTTGGTTATATTCTCTGAAAGGGAATTCTTGTTGCAAGTTAAGGATGATGATATCATCACTTATTTTCAAAAAATCAAGCAAAGGAAAGTTCTTTTCTAAACTGTAAGATTTCATATCATTTTATCATTTTATCATTTTCTATTCTTGATATGTTGAAAAATTATCAATTAGTACTTTCATATGTTAAACACATTCAATTTGTGGCTAATTCTATGAATTTATGAAATTAAGATTATACCGCTATATATTATACAATTATTAACTTAGAACTACATGCAGTTATACATATGAAATATTAGGCTTTGGGTTGTAAATTTTTTTATCCCTTCCCATTTCAAATACCCAAACTTAAAATTTTAGGCCCGTCCCTGCGTACCTGGGAGACTGGATGGATAACAGATATGCATTTAGCATAACAGATATGCATCTACCCAGTTGACCTAGGGTGATCCAATTGATCATTGAGTTTGGTGTTTTTTTTCTGATTGAGATATTTTATCTTGGTTCATGTTAGCATGAGTTTTAATCTGTTAAATGTTACATTTTGTGTGAAAACATTATATATAGAAGTTGTTTTAAAATATCAAATAAATTCATTTTTTAAGTTTGTAATAAATAAAACTCAATTAATTAGATGCATGTATGCATACACACACACACACATATATATATATATATATATATATATATATATATATATATATAGGTAAATGTGGAAAACGGATATGTAGCCTCTGTACCTTCATCTTTAAATATAAGGAAATTTATTGGTGAAACTATTTAAAGAGATTAATGATTAAAAAAAAGATTATGATGTCGTTAGTTTAATAAGGAGTGGTGAGGATGGCTGGCTGATTGAATATAAAATGGAAAACTTTAAATAAGTTCTAATTAATGGGATAAACGGTGCTTTCAAAATCCTAAAAGTTGATAGGACCAAAACCCCTCACGGTGGGAGTATAAGAAAAGGATCATGTCATGAGATAATCATTGGCTCGAATATAACCATGCTTATGTTACACTTCAACAAGCTAAAGATGCATATGTATTATATTAAGTTTACTCATTATAAGTTTGAACAAACGTTATTGCATCATGAGTTTTTTATCTTCTCGTTTGTAAAAATACTTGCGTAGGTGAAAGAAAGAAGAGAGGGCTCACGAAGTATATGGATGATCAAAGAAGTTGATTGGAGACCAAACTGAGATCTTCCCCAAGTCTACTTGTACGTCACAACGTCACTTTTGGTACATAGAAGACAAGAGATGAAATTCTGTATGTTTTAGATTTGGATTCGAACCTCCTAACAACATCAAATTAAGATGGGCCTAGCCGTAGATCCAGAAGGAATCTCGGAGCCCATGAGTACTTATTGAAAAACTTATCGAGTCTAGTTTCAGATGGTACTGGTCCCACATCAAAAATTCTCCTGGTTTGTTGGGAATCTGCAAAACAAACCACGTACCTCATTCAGTCCAAGTCTGATTTGGTTCTTGGGCCTTGTCATTGTGTCGTGAGCTAATCCCAAGAAGATGTGTGCCCTAGGGCAACCCTAGGACAACCCTAAAACCTATTTATTCAGTAGCCATGATTGAATTAGGGTTGGATTTTACTTAGATTAATTCTGCCATTACAGTTTTGCCGTTTATCAATTTGTGAAACCCCAACTTTAAGATCTTAACCATTCAACTGCAAATTGAGTTGCAATCTTTCTCTCTTTTACTTGTGTTCTTCGATTCGCATGCAGAGATTAGCTTTCTCGGAGTGGTCAACCAGGCAGCGCACGGTTGATAATCATAGAAGACGTGTGGTGCTGCAATTGTATGGTTCGGATCGTAATGATCGAAAGCCGGATCGTGTGTGTCAAATTTCCATCAAATCGAGAGTTATCAATATCTGTCGAAATGTCGAAAGTTCGGGACTTAGTTCCTCATCATCTTTTTCCATTGAAAGCTAATAGTGTGGTCCTGGTATATCTATCTTTCGTTGACGTGGACAACAGAGCTATATATATATATATTTTGATGTTGGTAAATGTGAAAAACGGATTTGTAGCATCTGTGTTTTTCTTTAGTTTTATCTGCATCTGATCGGTTCCTAAGTTGCGTTTCTCAGCAACAATTCCTCATGAAAGCTCATATATAGCTTCTTCATTTTCCCCTTTTTCTGTCATCAATTTTTGTTTCACTAACTAATTAAAAAAGCAAGAAATTAAAGGATAATGTTTCATGTCTGTGTAACACCGGATAACAAAATTAACAAGACAATCAACAAGGTGCTACCAATTAATTTCGAGGTTCGTACTTGACCATGCATCGCATCAATTAATCAGGCCGCAATTATTTTGCTTCTGTTGGAGCTAGCAGAGCTTTTGCAAAAAGTGGCTGATGATTTCTCCTATCACACAAGTAAAACATTTCTTTTACAAGTTAAAATATTATAAATATGGGTATTGAATTGTAAATTTAATTATGAATAACTAGAGAATGTAATAGAATACACTACTACAGAAATAGTCATTGGTACCGGATTGAAAGGGCTCATAGGTACCGGTTTCGAAGCCGGCACCAATTGGTCGGCACCAATGATCGAAGCTATTGGTACCGGTTTCTCAACCGGTACCTATAACACTATAGGTGCCGGTTGTGAATGTCTAACCGGCACCTATATGGTATTATAGGTGCCGGTTCTTATTACGAACCGGCACCTATATGTGATAGGACCCGGCCTTTGAAGCCTCATAGGTGTCGGTTCTTTACAAGAACCGGCACCTATAGTCCTGAAGCACAAAAAAAATAATTTCGGGGTCATATATAATATTTCCTGAAACACTGAAATCACAGAATATTACAACATTACATTCACATCGTTCACATTCACAGGAAGACTCATTTTAGGTGGACTCCTGTCCATTTTCATGAAAATCAATGCATGGTATAAAAGGAAATAGATTTCATGGTTAATTAATAAAAACAGTATGTTACTAAGAATTTTCATGGCCATTCATGTCCCATGCCCTTCCTATATATTTCTATGAAAGTAAAGATCACCTAATTAAACAACACATACAGACTAGATAAATGGATCAGATTGATTTCAATTTTAACTTGTTTTTGTCTCAAAGATAGTTAAGCTTTTTGGTGTGATTAATTAAGAAAGAAGATCATAAGGTTGGGTGAGATGATGACTTAAAGTTGTAGGCTTTTTCCATCTACAGATGTATGCAGTATATAGTACTGATCTGATAGTGTCAAATTGGTGTATATTTGTAAATATATATGTTGATCTGGAGTACATGCATGGCTCAAACAAAGACATTGGTTCTTTTTTAATTTTTTCCCGGAAAAGTAAAGCAGAAAAATTAGTTCCTAAATGAAAGATGAAACCCCTTTTTTCAAACCGTTTGTAACACATCCATTTTAATACGTCTTCCCATGAGGTTTTCTTACAGTGAAACGATCAATATTGACTGGTTGCATATAGGCAATTAACATTTGTTTTGTTTCAAAAATGGTCTCAGAGTACTTATATAACAGTCTAGTCATCGACCACCTCACGCATTCAGCGAGACGGTGATTGATTATTCTACAATAACAGTGTTTTCTTGTAGTGAAAAACGAAATACAGAGGAAATTTAACGAGCTTGAAATCAAACAAGGAGAAATCAAACAAGTACAGGAGGCTGACATGTTCGTTTCGGTGCCAAACCAGATGTGTCACTAAGATAACAAATATCATTTGCAACTTCAACTAGGAAAAATAATTCAATACTTGGGATTTTCTTACTCTAGCTCATGAATAATGTCTTCACTCTTTGTTAACGGATTTCTGATCTTATCGATAAACAAATTGTTAGGTCTCCCAGTCAAAAAAAAATTGTTAGCTCCAGCTATGTGTAATTCATTGCCCCTCACAAATTATATATCTGGATATCGATTGGTTGTTCAAACTGAAAAATATAACTAGCTAACTATAACCAATACCACTGCACAATTTGTTCAGGCATATGTTCTATATAGTACCTAACACTGTTAGCATTCAGCAGTCTGCAAGTTTCAGAACATAAAGGCCAAAAGATACAAAACTTCTTGTCAGGGAGAGACAGCACCAAAGATATCAAATAGATTATTTGATGTCTGCATTGAAGCTAACAACCAGGAAACACAAGAGTTGCTCAGTTTTTTCAGAACATATACCTATGCAAAAGTAAGATATTCAGTAAGCCTACTCTCAATCTGAAATTGAAAACCTGCACCCAAATGGCTCTGCAATTAGAGGCTCAATTTTCTACCAAAAATGCAAAGCCAAGAAAATTAAGCCTTGTTCTTTTGGCACATGAATGCATACACAAAACGGTACATATGTATGAAAATACAGGGAACAGGTTATGGAAAATATGTAGTCAGACTTGAGCATAACATTTAATATTTTTTGACAAATCTAACTATTTCTATGTTTCTTTTTGCAGGGAACTAGTTTCCAAATCGCATTGATTGTTACATACTTTCTCCGATTTCATAATTTTTTGTTTTGAATAATGATACGACCTGTCTTTAAAATATATGTTTAACTATGATTTTATATTATAATATATGAAAAAAATATGTGTGATCATAAGATGGTTTATTTTGTCCTTAAGAGGATGCCCTCTAATTTAATACATATCATCTAAATAGTTTTAAAAGTTTTAAAAAATATTTGACAGCACAAATCAATATTTATGTATCACTTCATAATCATACAAGTTCAAATTTAAATGTGACTCATATAAGTTAAAAAAACCCGAAGCCTCGAGTAGAGAGCATAGAAAATATTGCTGGAACTCAACGTGCCAGTCAACTTCAGCCTGAGACGTGCCCGTCAAACCACACGAAGGCGGCGACCAGATGTGTTACACATCTCAGGAGACTTGACAAAAATTCGCTTGAGCTCTACAACATCTCAAATGCTCTAAACTCGTACTCATATGAAAATTTTAGTTACACATGCTCACCTGTTGCTTACAGAGACAACAATGATGATGCCTCCCTCATCCATGCCACATCCAGTCAGTGAGATCACCTGTTGCTGTTAGGGATAAAAATATGAAATAGAGAAAATTGAATACATGGTTAGATATATATGTGAAAAAATAATAGATAAACATTAACAAATAGAGAAATTTAATGCATGTTCAAGACATTAAGAAAACCACATCAATCCAAATAACTAATCTACAAGACACTTAGAAAATGTTTGAAAGGTATGGCCCACTAATTCTAGGTCTTTGTATGCTTTGGCGTTGATCGGCTATCTAAAGTGTCAGTAGGGCCGCCAGCCTCAATGAAACCCACTAGCCCAGCAGGAGCCTTCGAAATATTGTATGCGCCGTTTGACGAGATGATATGGTCGAAGATGAATCCACATAGCTGTTCAGCGAGGCCCAAGCAAACATGTGGCAGCAATTTACTTGTCGGGAGCTTTAATTTCTGCAAATGGAAGGATTAAAGATGTGGAAAGATACTATGTGCTTATTAAATTGGATTTATGTCTTAGGAGACAAGGCGAACCTCAGCATCCGTAATGTTCCAGTTGCTGTCCTCCATGAAAACCCACATAAATCTCATCACGTAGAACCCACATGTGCTCGTGCCCGGATCCTGACGTGAGCAATAAGGGTGGCACCAAACTCAAAATTTATTTGCACATGGAGCGTGTCGAATACACTTCTTCTTGTACTTCACAAGTGCCTTATCTAGGATGTCAATGAGGGATTGGTAGTTGGATTGCGGTTTCCTCATTGAATCTATGACGACAATCTTGGAATCGTTTAAATGGATGGCAATAAGAATCCAGTGAGGCCTACATACAAGGGAAGAGAACAATTAACATCTTAAAGTACAACGATGGGAGGTACAACGATAATGCCACACTTACTTAAAGTGGTAGGGCAGAAGGATGGTATTCATGTCCTGCAGCTTGACAAAGGATGTGTAAAGGTAGTTCAGCACTTCTTGGGAGGACCATTCGCCTGCGTCAATATTACAGGAATTGACTATTTGTGGGTCGAGGAATCCTAGCTTGTTATGGGTCGCTCTACATTCAAGCGACCCCATTCTGCATAAGGAAAATAATTAGACACGCAACGAGGATATTTACTTAGAAAAATGGTGAGAGGTCGAGTATACTTACAATGCCCATAACTGAATTACCGATAAGTCTAGCTCCCTCAGATTGTATAGATGAAATAGTTCTCTAAATGGGACCCAAACTATACCATCACAGTGATGAAAGTCCTCGTCCCTGTAAAAGACGGGGAACATCTCTTTACCATCCTTGGCCATCTGTAAGTACCACTCTTCTACCCTTCTCATTTGAGTACATTTGCCAATGACGTGGCGATATTCGTCGGTAGTCAAAGAATGACCAAGCTTGAACTGAGCTGCCAATGGGGCCATCTCAATATTATCCACATCATCCAAACTTTTCAGCCCTGCCTCTTTTAGAAAGTCTTGCATAGTCTTGCTGGCCTCATCTTTCTCGAATTCTTTCTTGGAAAATTCTTGCAATCCCTTTTTCCTGATCGTGCGTCGGAAGTCCGTAATAGGTTGCTTTCGGGCAGGTGGCCTTGCCATGCGAATGAAGTGATCCTATACTTCGACTGGCACTTTGAAAGATGGCTCCGACCTGGTAGGCAATGGCGTCTTCTTGGTCTTCTTCAGAGATGGTGGTTCAGACATTTGGGAAGTTTTACAGAGGCGTCCCCTCTTTTTCGGCCGGTCTGATGAAGCTAGGCTCTGATGTGCTGCCTCTGGAGGAGATGGGCTCTTACGTTGCGCCGGTGGAGGAGACGGGCTCTTATGTGGCAATGGTGGTGGAGTTGGCATCCTTTGAGGGGAGGGAGGAAGTCCTTCAGAGCTAGACCCGCCATCGCTTGGCTCATCATCACCATCTCCTGAAGGAAAGATAATGAAACGCTTGCGCCACAGGATTATGTTGTGGATGGCTTCACCAAGAGTGTTCACCCCCTCCTCTGGAGCAAAATCAAGCTGCACTGCCCTGTACCTCCTCGGCACGTCCTCCACTTCGACCATTGAGTAGCCACTTGGTATCGGCTTACCGTGTATCGTCCCTCCCTCCGTTACGGGATGTGCCATCGCGCGTGCCACCTCTTGACTGATGTTTTGAAGTGGCACATGCAGCCTGCATGCAGTACGTACAGTGATGTGGTCCACGGGGTAATGAACTGTGTCCGGTTCTTGAGGAACCTCAGTTGAAGCGCAGCTGCTTTTCTTCCCACCTGGACTGGTTAAGTGGCCAGCATTGCCTCCTTGCTGACCTTCAAGCCTTGCCATTACCAGTGCCATTTGTTCTTTCAATAGCCTTATCTCTTCCGATTGGTCTCTGGAATTTTTATTGCTCCGAGACCGGTACCTATGTCTGTCTTCAGGAAAACCTTCTCTCCATGGAACTAGGCCAATTCCTCTTGTGCGTCTTGGATGCTCAGGGTTCTGCAATGCAAGTGTAAGCTCATCTCTCTCCCTGCTCGCAACAAAAGAACCTTCTGAGGACTTTAGATGGGCCTCGTGGATCCTCTGGGACACTTTTTGCTCTCGAGGACCCTTGTGTACCAACTCGCCTGTATCCGAGAGTGTTGAACCTCGGGCGTATTGGTAATTCTTTCCCCGTTGGCACCAGTCCTTCGTCTCGATCTCGATTCCCTTTTGCAGCAGCTCATCTTCCCGGAGTTGCCATTTGGCTATGTTCTTAGCATATCCGCTAGGGCCGAGACGGTGAGGGTATCGGTTTTTGGCCGCATTGGCCTGGTTCCTTTCGCTAATCTCCTTTGCCTCATCTGATGTTCTATAGGCCACAAAGTCATCCCAGAAAAGACGACACCTTCGATAGTTGGCATCTTCAAAATTTGGTGTCAAACCCTTCTTGACAAACTTCCTATTAAGATCCGTCTTCCACTTCTTGAAGCTGATGGACATCTTCTTAAGAGCCCCGGACTTTGCGAGTTCTTCTTGTCCCTCGGGAAACTGGAATGTCCGCTTTAACTTTTCCCAAGCAAGATCCTTGTCTCTGTCTGGTACCGTCCACTCCAATTCGTTTGTATCACTGCTCTTCCAGTGCCGGTACTTGATGGGGATGTCATCCTTCACGATGACACCTATAGCTTTGCCGTATGGGGTGAGTGCCGATTCTGGAGCTATAGGGGTCCCATCTGCAGCTAACTCCGTGATAGTGTATAGACCTGAGGGCATCCTAGTTGGACCTCTAGCCTTTCTTCTTGCCGATGAGGTTGAAGTATTCGCGGAGTGCGTAGTGGCCGAAGGATCAACCTCCTTCAAACATCAGTATAAATTAGTCATTCATATGTAGTTTTAAGGTATTATTTGTTCCAGATGGGTTAATTTACCTCTGTATTGTGCGGGTTAACATCGGGCTGATTCAAGTTTAGAAAGCCACTTGGGCTACCATTACCACCATCGCTTTCTCCAGAATCTGTAGGCCTAATGTTATCTTGTTCCCCTGACATTTCCTTTTGTAGATCTAGGCTAGAACTACTGCTAGATAGATACAAGAAATTAGTGTAAGAACGTGTTGTCCTCTTGATGATATTCTTCCAAATATACCAACAGTAAAGTAATGCCATCTAATTCTATACACCATGTAGCAGTTTAGAAAACGTGTACGCGAAAAGTGAGAGACCCAAAATTAAAAAAATATGAAAAAGTAAACAGCCTCATAAAGCAAGTGTACTAATGTACTTTGCATAGCTATAGTGTACGTATTAATTTCTGAATTTGTGCTCAAGTTCTGAAATCTGTTTAGTTATGAAACATGAATTTGAGTAGTGAAATTCAAAAGCAATCCTTATGTACATAATTGTTCTACGATACACTAGGCGCACGATGCTAGTTTCCTGTGCCAGGCGTAACACCGTACACCGACACGGCATTGCATCCTCTGTGCAGTTGTTCCTTGCCCGTGTACGTCGCGTGAATAAACTTTGCACACCTTTATTGTCCATCGTAAAACTTGCTCAAGTTTAGAAAAATTTCTAGTACAATCAAGTCTTCTCGTTAAAAAAAAGTTATCATAGCCTTTTTAAAAAAGGAAAGGATGAGACATGTTAGTATGAGATATATTATTTCATAAACAAATGTTGTAAACTTTTTTTCTTTCCTATCTACCATCGAGAGTAATGAGTAGTACCACATAATACCAAAGATCTTCTCTTTTTTTTTAAAAAAATTAAGAGTTAAATGTAGGGTTCAAAAAGTGTGGCTTTGCTCCTAAGTTGGTGGCTTTGCTCATAACTGGACTGTGGACAAAGCTGGTTCTGTTTTGCCCCCACAGGCCCCACTAGCCATCACTCTGGTTCGGCTCTTTCAATTGTACTTCACGTGAACATACTTTTCTTGTTTTATATTATATAAAACGTTTTAGCTTTTTAAGAAAATTAAATTTCTTTAATTTTGATTAAGTTTATAGAAAAATATAGCTATATTTTTCACACAAAATAAATAATTTGATGTTCTATATGTTAAGTTTCGCTATAAATATGATCAAATTTTAAAAAATTAACTTTAAAAATTAAGTCAGAACATCTTATAATGTAAAACGCATAAAGTATACTAGAATGTTGAAACAAAGAAAATACTCTTGGCCATATCAAATTAGTAGAGGCCGAACCATCAAAACAAAAAGTGCTACGATCATCAAATTTGTTACTCAATTCTTGGTTAGCTGAGATAGATCGATGATCGATGAGCTACTGCAATCTAGCTAGCACCACAATAGAAATACATGTGTGGTTCAAAGATGTGGACAATACATGAATCACAACTGATATGATAAAAGGTACCCATGAATCACAACTAGTAATATAGAAAGGGTTATGGAGTATCAAGATGTGGACAATACTACAATACCCGATGGCAGGGAGGAGGAGGGCGGCGGTGACGACGGACGACGGCGGCGCTAGAGGAGCGCGGTAGCACCTCCCGCAGCAGCAGCACAGCGGCGGAGGAGACCACCAAAGCAGCGGAGGAAGGCGGCTGCGGTGGACGGCGGTGGACAGCGACGGTGGACGGCGGTGGACGGCGACGGCGGAGGAATTGGACAGCGCTGCAGGAGAGCAGCGGCGACGATGGAGGACGCCGGCGCTGGAGGAGGGCAGCGGCGGCGGTGGAGGAGGATGGGGATGGAGGGCGCAGGGTGAGGGGCCCGCGGATCCGGAAGGAGGACGACGGTGGACGGCGACGGCGGTAGATCCAGGCAGGTGGAGGACCGACGGTGGTGCAGGAGGGGGACGGCGGTGAACGGCGATGGCGGGCGGCGGGCGGCGGACGGTAGAGCGATGGAGTCGGCAAGGTGGTTTGGGGGAAATGGCGTCGGCAGTGGCTGGCGAAATGGCGATGGGCCAGCATATATACAAGCCACATAGGTACCGGTTCGTATTTACAACCGGTACCTATTATGGTTAAAGGTGCCGGTTGTAGAATGGAACCGGTACCTATTTATGCTAAAAGGTGCCGGCTATAAATTGAAACCGGCACCTTTTCTACCATATAGGTACCGGTTATTATGTACAACCGGCACCTTTTACCACATAGGTGCCGGTTGTTAATACGAACCGGTACCTATGGACAATTCTGGGGGGGGGTTATACAGGTACCTTTAACACAATCACAATTACATGTTTGCAAATGTAGTACTTCACAGCCAGTATTCACAGCCAGGATATGTGTGGAAATCTTACGATATTCATAGCAAAAGCTCTGACTACAGAGATCCATGCAAGTGAGCTGTTGTTTGGGGCATCATTCATATATATATATATATTTCAAAATTATAAGAATTTCAAATCTAAAATAAATCAGTAAAGTGCCACAATTTTGATTTAGTGAAACCCATCTATTGCCAACAAATACCATATTTTCTCTTTTGTTGTGTAATTGTTCTATTCTTTGAATCGGTCCAACTCTTGTCCTCATATTCAAATGAATCGAGATTGATAAAGAGTTAGTTAATGATGTTTGAGCATGTACTGTTTTTAGTGCTTATTTATTTTTGATTGGTAGCTATGGTTTGATCACAACCCATAGCATGCTTAGAGCTCTAATATGCCTTGAACTTATACTGAATTCAATTAATCTAAATCTCGTAATATATATATATATATATATATGTATATAGATATATATATCTATATATATATATATATATATATAGATAGCAAGATAGATAGGTAGATAGAAACACAAACCAATAGCCTGCACTAAGGCTGGACCAATTACACAATTTACATGTTTGTTACAGTACAATTCAAACATGCAGGTCTAGCACAATTACTCCTTCTTCATGGTCGCTGCGAACATATGGTGCTTCTTCCTCGTCTTCGTCTTCCTGACTTTCTTCACCTCCTTCTACATCTGTTGCAAACGGTGGTAGCTCGTTGATTTGATCGTAGCCTTCCTCATCAACGATATTCTCAACTCCGACAATGCTTCGCTTTCCATGGAGAACCACGTGGCGATCGGTCAACGAGGAAGGGTCTTTGACATAAAAAACTTGTGTTATGGATTCTGCGAGCACAAATGGTTCATCTTGGTAACCTACATTGTTTAAGTCCACGATGAACATTCCGTACTTGTCAATCCTCAAACCACTTGGAATTTTGACCCATTGACACTGGAAAAGTGGTACCTTCAGCGGTCCATATTCAAGCTCCCAGATTGCCTCTATATAACCATGATACGTTTGTTCTACACCATTACTATCGAAGGCGTCTATGCGGACACCACTGTTTTGATACGAGCTCTTGGCATCCTGGGTTCTCGTGTAAAATGTATAGCCATTAATGTCATACCCTTGGAATGAATGAATTGTGCTCGTAGGTCCTCGAGACAAAA
This sequence comes from Oryza officinalis, assembly GCA_008326285.1. Classification (NCBI taxonomy): domain Eukaryota; kingdom Viridiplantae; phylum Streptophyta; class Magnoliopsida; order Poales; family Poaceae; genus Oryza; species Oryza officinalis. Next base: position 16,849,853 of record BDMV01000007.1, read on the forward strand.
CATACAGCTGGTCACTATCAGTATTCATAGCAATGATATGCTTCTGTAACCAATCGCCAAAATTCAGCCTATGCTGCTTAGCTATCCATGCCTCTGATTTGCTTGGGTTCTCGCTGCGGAGTGTGTTATAATGCATGTCGACAAATGGAGCCACCAAGGCCGACTGCTGGAGCACTGCGAAATGTGCTTGCCGTAATGTTTCTAGGCTAGGAGCGAAAATTGCCTTATGCCCTAGTGTCCCTTTCCCTAGTAGCCTGCCCTCGTGTCGAGACATCGGCACACCAATGGGATGCAAATCCATATAGTCGATACAGAACTCAACCACCTCCTCTGTTGCATAACCCTCTACGATACTGCCCTCTGGTCGAGCTCTATTACGCACATACTTCTTTATGATCCCCATGAACCTCTCGAAAGCCCACATGTTATGCAGATACACTGGGCCGAGAATCTTTATCTCTTTCACGATATGTGACACGAGGTGAACCATTATATCAAAAAATGATAGTGGAAAACATATCTCGAGCTGGCAAAGGGTAATGATTACATCTGCTTGGAGCTTGTCTAGCGTGCTTGGATCGATCACCTTCTGATATATAGCATTGAAGAACGAGCACATCTTTATGATTGGGTTTCGAACCTTATCTGGCAAAATGCCTCTAATAGCAACAGGAAGAAGTTGTGTCATCAGCACGTGGCAATCATGTGACTTCATGCCCACTAATTTCTTCTCCTTCATGTTGACAAGTCTTTTAATGTTCGCGGAGTAACCAGAGGGGACTCGGACACCCTGCAGGCACTCCAACAGGCTTATTTTCTCTACGGCACTAAGGGTGTAGCACGCGGGAGGGAGGTACTGGCGACCATTGGGCTGTTCTAGAGGATGTAGCTCGGGCCTGATGTTCATGTCTGCGAGGTCTCTCCGGGCTTTCAACGTGTCCTTTGTCTTGCCGGGTATGTTTAACAGGAGTCCCATCAAACTCTCGCACACATTCTTCTCAACATGCATCACGTCAATCGCGTGACGGACATCCAAATCTTTCCAATATGGTAGTTCCCAAAAGATAGATTTCTTCTTCCAAAGAGGTTTCTTACCACCCTTGCTCGTTGTGCCTTGATTGCCTTGCCCCTTACCAAATATACATTCAATATCTTGTACCTCTTCAAAAATCTCTCTGCCGGTACGATGTGTTGGAGCTGTACCCTCCTCCACCGTGCCATCAAAATCTCTTGTATTGCTACGGTACTGGTGGCCGGCTGGAAGAAACCTCCGATGGCGCATGTACACAGTCTTTCCGGAGTACTTCAGCCACTTGCTCGCTGTATCCCGCATGCACTGCACACATGCACAACCATCTTTCACTGTTTGCCCGGATGTGTTACCAGCTGCAGGGTAATCTTGGATGGTAACAAACAACATTGCCCTTAAGGTGAAGTACTCTCTTTTGTACGCATCCCACATCTGCACACCCCGGTCCCATAGAAACTTAAGATCATCCACTAATGGCCTGAAGTAGACATCGATATCGTTGCCAGGTTGCTTGGGCCCTTGGATTAGAAGTGGCATCATAATATACTTACGCTTCATGCACAACCATGAAGGAAGGTTGTAGATAACAAGTGCCACTGGCCACGTGCTATGTCGACTGCTCATGTCACCGAATGGATTCATCCCGTCCGTGCTCAGCCCAAACCTTATATTCCTAATCTCTTGCGCGAAATGCTTTTTATACTTTCTATCTATCTTTCTCCATTGAGATCCATCGGCAGGGTGTCTTATCATTCCATCCTTCTTACGCTCTTCGTGGTGCCAACACATCATCTTTGCATGTTTTTTATTTGCATACATGCGTTCAATCCGAGGGATTATAGGAAAATACCACGCAACTTTAACGGGCACTTTCCTCTTCTTCAGGACCGGGCCACCACTGTCATCATCAACATCATCATCATCGTTAACTCCACCCTTATACCGCGGTGCTCCGCAAACTGGACATGTATCCAAGTCTGCATAGTCACCTCGATATAGGATACAGTCATTTCGACATGCGTGAATTTTCTGCACTTCCAGTCCGAGTGGGCAGACAACCTTCTTCGCTCGGTATGTTGTTTCTGGCAGCACATGACCCGCTGGAAGAAGGTCTCCAATCAGCTGTAGAAGCTCTGTGAAGCTCTTGTCACTCCAACCGTTGGTTGATTTTATCTGCAGCAACGAGAGGACGACGTGTAACTTGGTGTGCTGCTCATTGCATCCTGGATAAAGCGGGGTTTTTGAGTCCTCCACCATGCCCTTGAACTTCTCGTATTGCCTGTCATCGTCGAGGGCTGTCTCCCCGTCGCGTAACATCTGATCTAAACCATCTGATTCGTCACTATCATATCCACCTCCGTCAGCAGGCAACTCCACATTGCCTCCGTCCATTACATCCGGATTCTCATCTTCACCATGATTGTCCTGACATGTGTAATTAGGCATAAAACCCCTTGTTAGGAGATGCCCATGAACTTGTTTTGCAGGAAACTGTCTCTCATTCCTGCAATCAGCGCATGGACAACGCAAGTGTTTCGTCGTGTTCAATGATCTGGATCTCGTGGCTGCGATCACGAAGTTGGTTACTCTCCTGGCATATTCCAAGGTACCGCGCTGCGGAATGTTCATCCCTCCTTCATCCATCGCTCCTACGAAAATTCTTAAATTAACCACTAACATACGTATATCATTCTCTATATCTATTGAAATTCAGATATATGTTAATAACAGTTACATTACTCATTGATGATTAATCTCTAAATTACTCCAATATAATAAGTCATCATACTTTCTCATGCTTCTCATTCAACAAAACAAATTGCAAAAAAAAATTAACTTGACAAATATTAGTGCGAATTACATATCGAATCAACACATACTAACCTTTACGCATGCAAACACATAGATCTCTCGATATTTTTTAAATTTTTGGGCAAAACCTCCTCCCCCGTTTGGATGAGCTGAAGAGAAGCCACAAAATCATGAGAATGTAGTGAACAAGGGGTATATATAGACTTGGGGGATATAGGTGTCGGTTAATGTTATGAACCGGCACCTATTTAGTTTCCTTCCGAAGGAAGCCACCACATAGGTGCCGGTTTTTAATAAGAACCGGCACCTATCTGATAGGTGCCGGTTTATTAGGTTAAAGCGGCACCTATGTTGCCGTAACATAGGTGCCGGTTCTTATTACGAACCGGCACCTATGTGATAGGTGCCGGTTCGTAAATAAAACCGGCACCTTTTTTGGGCTCATAGGTACCGGTTTTTCTTACAAACCGGCACCTATAGCCTTCTCCCATTCAACCGGCACCTATAAGATCTTATAGGTGCCGGTTCGTGAAAAAATTGGGTCTATTTGTCTTTTAGGTACCGGTTCTAGCAAATCCGGCACCTATGGAGGTTTTTGTAGTAGTGATAAAACATTAGATTTATGATTTTGAGTTATAGTTGTTTGCAATTTATTATTACAAATTATAGTTTTCATCCAACTAATATTTATGCATAAAATAAGCATATAGGAGAAGGACAAAATGGGGCCTCATGTTGAAGAAGGTGGCTGGAGTTTGTGCAAGGACGGGAGGGGATCAAATGGGATTTTTTTTACAAGATAAATCTAATGGCATACCTTTTTTTAAAAGTTAGATATGATAGTATAATATAATGGTCCGACCACTTTAAGTTAAAATCGATGACTATGATTTATGTTATTTTCATACTATTTCTAGTATTTTTCTAATTAGTTTTATGATTTAGGTGTTATACCTGTTTAATTTTTTTCATGTACTATGCTTTCTAACTAATAATAAAACATGAAAATAGGAGACGGAATATGAGGAAGAGGGGTGGGTTTGGGGGCGGTGGTGGTTTCAATGGCGGAGGAGGGCACGGAGTTAGGATGCGTTGGTTTTTTTAAAAGATGAATGTAATGGTTGAAAATAATTGGTCCTGGCTACGGCTAAATGTTTTTATTTTTTCTCAAAATTTATAGTAATTGTTCTGATTTATTAGAACAACATCGGACGGTTTAGATATGCTCTGAAGAATATTTAATGAACTTTTAATATATAATATATAGATTTATTGCAGTTTCTTTTATGGGCACCTTTACGGGCGGTATCTACCGGTAGCACTTTACTACTAATAATATCACTAGTAGGAGTGATCTTAATCGTTGATTACGAGTTCTACCACTAATAGAAAAAGTTATATATGCTAATACCAAGTTGATAGTTTATATACATAAGATATACATTAAATTAGAAAAGATGAATGGTTTATGTTGATTCTTTTAGGGACACGGTACAAGGCACTAGAGACCATGATAAAACGCCGTTTCTTTTATTCACTTGTATTCGGAATTATGGGATATCTCCTTTATTTTTATTTTGTTTTAGTATTCACTAGTATAAAAACCCTCATAATTGCCGAATTTTTAACTAGTACCAATATAGCTAGCGTAACCAACAAGGATAGTCATTGGTACCAATTGTAAAATATTTTATAGGTGTTGATTTTAGATAAATAAATACCTAAAATATCGGTCTATATGTTGTTCTGCAGTAATTACACCAAACTGTTCAGGGGAAGTTAGAGACGTTACATTGATTTTGGTGATTGAACGATTATTTTTCTAGTAATTACACCAAACTGTTCAGGGGAAGTAAGAGACGTTACATTGATTTTGGTGATTGCACGATTATTTTTCAATTGTTGTTCAGTGATATCACAATTTAGTTGTAAATTAATGTTCCGTGGATCCTCATTCAATGAAATATTTAATAATTATACCATGATAAAGCTTGGATTGAATCGTGCGGGCCATAGTCACGTCCTTCGAACAAGCCCACTGGATCAAAAATGACTATACTTTAAACGTCTGAATCTGACGTTAGTTCAGGCGAACGGATCGCGTGATGGCTAATTTATACTATATGCATATAAAGTTCACTGACATCTAAATCTCAATATAAAAGTATATCACATCATCACTTACTAACAATTATTATCTAAAGTATTTTAAATCACATACAAGTGTGTCACATCATCACTCATTAACAATTATTATCTAAGAGCATTTTAAATATTATGTAAACATCATACAAACATGACCTATTATTTATAATTATGTTGTATTTTTAGAACTCAATATGCAAGCAATGTCAAAACATTATTTTTACGTTATTTTTATATTATTTAAATATATATATATATCATTTTTATAATGTATTATATGTATTCATCGATATATCTCGTAGCAAAATGTGAGATATCAACTCGTGACAATGGGACAGAGATCACTGCCTATATATAAGAGAGCAGCACAGCATATATCCGATCAACCACAAGCAGCACAGCACAGCACACACGCGCACTTGTCGATGATGGCCGCGCCCGCCGACGTCCACCGCGAAGGCCAACAAGCCAAGGACATGTCCCTGGTCGAGCTCATCCCCACCTTGCCGCTGGAGACGCGGTGCCCGCCGTTCCCGCTCCGGCAGTACGCCGGCTACTGGCTGCCGGAGTGGGTCTTCCTGGAGATGGAGGCCGTGTACACGCGCTTCGAGCCGAGGCCATCCGACATCATCCTCGCCAGCTTCCCCAAGTGCGGCACCACCTGGCTCAGGGCGCTCGCCTTCGCGACCGTCAACCGGGCCGACCATCCTCCGTCTAGCCAGGACCACCCGCTACGCCGTCATGGCCCGCACGAGTGCGTCACGTTGCTGGAGTCCAGGCACGACGGCGGCGATGGCATGTACGCGGCGCTCCCTTCGCCGCGCCTCCTCGGCACCCACATGCCCTACTCCCTCCTGCCGGAGCACATCACGTCGGACGACAACTCCGGCTGCCGGATCGTGTACATTTGTCGGGACCCCAAGGACGCGTTCGTCTCTGCCTGGGTTTTCTTCAACAAGGTCAAGAATGACTTGGATGCCAAAAATGGAGCTCAGGAGGGAGGGGCAACACCTTACACGATTGAGGAGGCACTCAGGCTGTTCTGCGAGGGGCGGTCTGTCACCGGTCCACAATGGCGCCACGTTCTTGAGTATTGGGAGGAGAGCAGGAGGCGACCAGCGAAGGTGCTCTTCCTCCACTATGAGGAGATTCTACATGACCCAGCTCGAAACGTGAAGAAGATGGCCGAGTTCTTGGGTTGCCCATTCTCTGCCGAGGAAGAGGCAGCTGGGGTGGTGGACGCTATCGTCCACCTTTGCAGCTTCAACCACCTCACAAGTTTACAGGTGAACAAGACTGGCGTCACAGAGTCAGGAATCCTGAGTACAAACAACGACTCATTCTTCCGCAAGGGCGTGGCTGGCGACTGGAGAAACCACTTGTCGCTAGAGATGGCAACACAGCTGGATAAGGTCGTCGATGATGCGCTGCGAGGCACCGGGTTCAGCTTTGCCACAGTTAGCGACCCAGCATGAGCCAGGCATACCCGACTACGCAACCAATAAGAAGCTGATCAAGACAAGCCGCCGGTGCATGCTATGTTGTGTTCATTGTGTCATGGATGCTCACACTCGTTGCATTTTTATGTGCGAAGTGTGGATGAATAAAATTGTGCTGTTTCGTTATTGTTTTCCACTAGTGTGTGGTTGTGAGCAGCTATACAGCTCGAGTGTTTGCTCTTTAGCTTATTACTTCCTGTCAAAATTTGAATTTTAAAATTGATTTTGCTGTTTTTTTTATCATACTTTATTTTCTAGCCCTGACTTTTATGTCGCTAAAAACGTATATGTCATAGTTACTACAAATTATTTTTTATCACTAATAAGTGTTATGGCCTATAATCAGTTATAGGCGAAACGATGATCACGGTATATGATGCTTCACTTGGTGGCTTAACACGGAGTATACGCCGTCAAGCCGATTGACGTACCGCCGGTAACTGTCAACACCGAAAACAACGGAGAGAGGGCAAGTAGAGCTTACATTGGTGAGGTTGAGAGAGTTGAGTAAGGTGAGATAACACATTACAGCAGCAGTGATCGAGGGAAGAAGAAGCTGCTACACTTGATCTTTTGTTCATGATATTTATAGAAATTTACTGTTGCCTTCAGTCACTCGAAGAATTAGCATCATAGCACTTACTTTTCCTTTTCCTTTTACGTCATGCAGATTTTCATATATTGTACCGATGTCATGGATATATATGTACTGCCAAATAATATTGTTGACATCATCAAAGATATTTAACTGGATGTTGCCCCGGTTAAACCTGAGGGACATCAACCTCCTAGCCAGTAAGAATGGTATATATATTTATATATAGCTCTGTTGTCCATGTCTATCAAGATCAAGATATATACCACACTACTAGGAAAATCATTATCGCAAGCGGCCGAAAACGGTCTTCGCGGGCGGGGCGGCCGTCCGTCTGTAAGAAGACGACTGTGAAGATCGCCGATCTTCGTAGGCGGGGTGGCCGTCCGCCTACGAAGATAATTTTCGCAGGCGGACGTTGGCTAGTCTGGTCCGCCTGCAAAAATATGAAGCTGCCGCCTGCAAAAAAAAAATATCCGCCTGCGAAGATAGGTAGAAAATTTTGAAATTTAATAATAATTTGCCTGTAAATTTAATAATAATTTGCCCGTTAATAGAAAGCAATTGGGCCACTGTAAATCTGCAACAAAAACAAGACAATAATAATATTTCAAGCTTGAAAAATCTGTACAAGTTTAGCATATACCGTATATGCTTAGGACCCTGAATTACATTGATCTCTATGAATTACCAGTGCATGCGAAAATCTATATAGCACTAAAAAAATTCCAACTGGAACCATGCACTAAAGTGAAAACCACACTATAAAGTATGTTACAAAAAAAGGAACTCTTAACTGAAAAAATCAAACTGAAGATTAACACAAACAGTTCAAACCAGAGCTAGCTCATGCAAAGGCCAGCTAAAAAGAGGAAGAAGGAGAGACATGGTCTCTCATCAACTCGTCGAGTAAGGCGTCAGACAAGACAGGGAATTCAGTGATGTTGCCATCGCAGCTTGGGGTGCTGCAAACATCGCCGAGGTTGGAGATGGCGGGGTAGTCAGCGAGCGGCGGCAGAGAGCCTTCCGACAGCAGCAGCGGTGTCGTTGTCTTCGTGGCGCCATTGATGATTTCCCTGTCGCCACTGCTTGTGGCGTAATCTTGGTTGTGGTTGGCATCGTTGATGATAGCGGTGGTGGAGCGGCTGACGGTGTAGCTGGATCGATTTTGGCACGGTGGAGCGGCCGGCGCGAGCTCAAAGGTCGGCGACGCGTGGAGGACGACGGTCGGCGGCGGTGGAGGACGACGGTCGGAGGGCGATGGTCGCAGGCGGGCGGCGGCGGAGGACGACGGAGGCAAAAAAATTTGGCAGCCTGACGGCGCCAAAATTTCTAGGGTTCCCGCCTGGACTTAGAAATTTTGGCGCCGCGGGCGGGTCCTTATATAGGGAAACGACCTTCGCAGGCGGGTGGTCCGCCTGCGAAAATCGTTTTTACTATCTTCACAGGCGGACGGTCCGCCTGAGAAGATGTAAACCCTACTCGGCATAACAGTCTTCGCAAGCGATCCGTCCGCCTGCGAAGATTGTTACAAAGGTGAATATATTTATTTCAAAATATTTTTTAATTTATTTTTGTAATTTGAAAATGTCTACAGTAGTTGTAATAAAAATGGTAATTGTACATACAAATATACAAACCTTAATATTATTACTTTTCAAATGTAAATCCTACTTAAATGTTTGAAACATTAATATGACTACTTTAAATTTTTTAAAAAATTTTCAAACAATGGTAAGTGCACATAAAAAATTGCTACTAAATTTTGAAACCTCTTTTAAAAAAACTTTTAAAATATAAAAAACTATAAATTTTACCCTACAAATGGTAATTGCACATAAAAATTAGTACAAACTAATATGCAAAATGTTGAGTACAATTGTTCGTCAATTTGCAATATGAGCACACATATCCCCTTACATACCACCATTACATAACTAATAACTTCTTAGATGCTTACATGCCACTCATAGTTATTTCATCGGTAGTTTGTCCCTCAGGAAAGTCTAGGTCTCGTAACCAATCTATGAAGAGACGCTTGTGTTCTTTCATTATCCCCCGATGTAGGTTTTGGTGCAAGATCAGTCTTTTCAGTGCCATCGAACTCCGCCTTCATCTTGCGGTACCTGTGATTTGTGCGTAGGAACCGCCGGTGCCGTATGTACACAAGCTTGTTGGAACCCGGGAGATACCTATATTTCGTACTTGTCCATAAATCCACGAGTTACCAAGTGCTCCTTCACTTTATAAGCATCTTCCCAGGCTATTTCATTCTTATAGTCAGCACATGGACAAATTATCTTCTTCATATTGTTCTTCTCAGTGTGTGCCTTCACAATACCAATAAATTTAGACACTTCATCTCTATATGGAGACAAAAACCTCAGCCAATGATACATCCATTCCCGACTTTCCATATCTCTAAAAATTGAACATAAAATATTTGCACTATTAATACCAAATTTGCAGGGTTTATTGAAAAAACATATCGCTATTCAAAACTAACTGAAAGTTAATTGTAAATTAATAAAAAAAAGTTTATTTCATTGTTTTACACAGACATGCCAAATTAGTATATTAGGAAAATCTAACAAAATCTTATCATCGACATATTACAAACTAATATAATTATTTTTTGATTGCACCAAATAAATAGACATTAAAAATTTTATTCTCTCTCATATATATATGACAAGATCTAGATCTAGATCTAGAACTAGGAGGTGTATGTGATAGCAAAATAAAAAAAAAATTTATGTTACCACATTAAACCACTAAAACAAGAGGCATCAAGTATTACACATACATCTAACATCAACATATCAAAAGAAAGTAAATTAAAAAACATGGAGCTTTTCCTTCACAATTTTGCATGCATAAATCCATCACAAATTGAGGTCTAAAAGCTTAAAAAATTGCATACCTAGTGAGGAAATGAGTAGATCTAAGCACCGTAGAAAAATCCCCGAAGATTTGAAGTTCGAAACCTCCCCCTATATTTAAGTCACTTTAGGAGAGAGAAACTTCGGGGAGAATGAACAGGGCTCGGGGAGGAAGAAGACTATATAGGGACATCTTTGCAAGCGGGCCATATAAGCGGCGCCTGCGAAGATCGATCTTTGTAGGCGCACGTTGCCTGCTGCCTGCGAAGATAGATCTTCGCAGGCGTCGCTTATATGGTCCGCCTGCAAAGATCGATCTTCGCAGGCGGACCGCCCCCTCCACCCCGGGTATCGTCTTCGCCGGCAGGATTTTGGCTTCGAAGACCATACCCGCATGTGAAAAATTTAACCCCTACGACGCCAAAAATAAGTTTTCTAGTAGTGCCAGGACCACACTATTGGCTTTCAATGGGAACATGATCCTTTTCTTATACTACCACCAACAGGGGTTTTGGTCCTTATCAGTTTTTAGGATTTTGGAAGTACTGTTTGTCCCTAGATTTTATTAAAATTTCCCCATTTTACTCAACCACCAAGCCAGCCCCACTACTCCTTATTAAACAAAGGACACCGTAATCTTTTCTTTTTATTATTAATATCTTCAAATAGTTTCATCAGTAAATTCTCATATATTTAATAAAGACGAAGGTAATACAGTGAATCATTTTTTACTTACCATACTCGTTGTAGGTACATAGGTGCGGATTAAATTTAAAAATATACTGTTGTCGACGGTGTAGACTGCAACTACGGTATTTGAAGAGTATAGGATCGTTGGTACAAGGATCTACGTAAAATGAGTTTAAACACACACAAAGAGAAAGATCATACTGGTTCGAGCCCATTGGAAGGTAATAGCTTTACTCCAGTTTACATAGGATTATGATGAAAATCACAGAGTGTACAATAGAGAACAACGAAAAGTATCGAATACCAACAAGATCCCCGTCGAGAACAACTCGACGAGATCCAAGCGACGAGTTATCTTCAAGTCCTCCGGATTGTCTCTGCTATGAAATGGTTGGCACTATGATTCGATGATCCTGTATCTACTGGGGGACTTTGTATTTATATCTCAAACTGTCTTGTTATTCAAGTAGAACTCGAAGAGTAGTCTTAACTTACGAAATCACAGAGATTGCATTTTTTTCGAATAGGACTCTAACACCTTCTATTCGAGGTACAATTTCTCTACTTGTAAGCCTAATCCATAATGATTAAGTAACCTTCCCGTATACTAAAGGTATATCGTATCTGTATATTTCATGACTTCAAAGATAGAAAGTATGTCTTATCCATAACCCTGACAACTGGTTATTTGTTTTTTCTCAGAATTATTCAGGATGTAATTTTTTGACAAAAATATACCATCGATCTCGCACAACCGTTGCACGAAAACACCATGGCGGGATGACACGGGTGGTCTCGCATGGTGACAATGAGAGGCCGTGCAGGTGTAGTGTCGCGCGAAGACGGCGTGGAAACTGCGAGACCACGCGAACTTGCTTGATTAATTAATTAATTAGTGTCATTAGCAATTAATTAATTAATTAATATTTCTTTAATTAATATCATCAGTAAGTAGTATGATTAATTGCATCATTAGCGGCCATCTCGCTCGGCCAACTAGCGAGACCGAGGCCGATACTGACCGGTGTCGCATTTTTTCGGCTTGCGAGAGCGCCTGTGTCATCATGCTATCGTCACTATCGCGCGTTGGTTCTGTGATTTCGTCATGATTTTGCACTGCTTAACGGTCTATTCGTGTAAATCCGTTCGAATCTTATATATTTTTGAGAAAAAAATTTAACAGTATAATTTCAAATTTTTTTCCATAGGTGCCCATCGAAATCAGTTGGTGTGCTTTTCTAATGAAGATAAAAATGAAGAGCATGCCAAACAAGAAAGCCGTTAGTAAATGATTAATTCAGTTTTAATTATTACAAACATAAAAAATAGAATTATTTGATATTTTTAAATAACTTCTATATATAAAGTTTTAACATGAAATATAGCATTTACCAGATTAAAACTCGTGCTAACAGAAATCAAGATAAAATAAGTAACTCAATAAAAAAAACACCAAACTCACTGATCACTTGGATCACCCCTACGTCAACTAGGTAGATGCATCTCTATTATCCATCCAGTCACCCAGGTACGCAGGGGCGGTCCAAGATTTCAATGTTGGGTATTTGAAATGGGAAGGTATAAAAAATTTTTTTACAACCCAAAGCCTAATATTTAATATGTATAATTGCATACAGTTCTAAACTAATAATTGTATAATATATAGCGGTATAATCTTAATTTCATAAATTCATAGAATTGATCATAAATTAAATGTGTTTAACATATGAAAGTACTAAAGAACTAATTCATATATAATTGTTCAACATATATATATATATATATATATATATATATAGAATAGAAAATGGTAAAATAAAAAGAAATCTTACAATTTAGAAAAGAACTTTCTCTTGCTTGATTTTTGGAAAATAAGTGATGATATCATCATCCTTAACTTACATGAAACATTTTCTTTTCAGTAAATGTAACCAAACAATCATTCAAATACCAACTCAGCCGATTGGTCGGGTTGGATGCGAAGGGGAGAAAGGGAAAATGGGATGCCACCAAAGCCAAACCCGCTGTCAGTGTCGATCGGCAGCTCGGGCCGCCGGCGACATCCGCTCGTGCAGGGGGCCCCCGGTACCATCAAGGTTGTCGATCGATCACATATAGCCTTTACTTTCTCCTCACCCCACCGTAGTGGAGACCATGCCTGCATGTGATGCACGCACGCTAACTAATCGAATTCAGCCTTAGCATATCTTAAAATTGTCAACTCATTGTCCATGAATACGTACGTTATACCTACCACTAAAACAACAATTACCACTTATATACTATATAAGTCTAGTTTTAATTATGTGACCCGATTCGTATCTACCGCTAAAAAATAATTACCACCAATACACTAGATCTAGTTTTAAATATGTGATCCGATTGATAATAGTCTAATTCAAGTTTTTTTTTTCTATTATGAATCTGTCTTTCCCCCTCTACGTCCCTTGCAAGCCATACGAGAAAAATATGACAGCCTATTGTTATTCATGTGTTTGTAATGAATCCTCAATAAATAAGTCAATAGTATCATTACCGTTGACGCCCGTAGACTTTTTCCCGTAAGAGTTTTTCACGTAAAAGTTAGTGTCTCTGTTGTTGATCCATCTATCTATTATATACTAAAAATCCACGAAGCATCATATAAACACTCCTAAGCTACCACATGACCTACAAACGCTTCTAAATCGTGACGTGACACTCTAATAATTTAGAAACACCGGTCCCACCCACCTCCTTCCCCTCCTACATACCAGCCTCCACAAACTAACGAAATCCCTACATATGTTCTGATCTCCTATTTTCATGCTACACAATAGAATTCGTATGTAATCTCACTACACTAGATATGGTCACCTGTGACGGGCTCAAACCCTCACCTTTGACGGGTTTGGGCTTGGTCAGTGATCAGTGGTCACTGGTGAGTCAAGTCACCTTTGATGGGTGGCCGGCCGTCAAAGGTGACACTCATCTCTGACAGCCAAATAATTAGAAGTCCGTCAGAGGGGTTGGTCTCCGCTAGCCTAGGACCAGTTAGAACCCGTCACAGGTGTATCATCTCTGACGGACAACAAAACAAAAGGCCGTCAGAGGTATCAGTCTCCGGTAGTTAGAAGCCGTCACAGCTGGCCTATCTGTGACGGGCAAGATAGTAAAGGCCCGTCACATGAGAGTCAGCTGTGACGGCCCCGTTTTACGAATCCGTCACAGGTATGGTTACCTGTGACGTCTTTTTTTTTACCCGTCACTGATGTGTTAAATCCCAAAAAAAATAAATGCTAAACATTGGCTAGCCTCAGGATTTGCTAGCCATGCCCTCTGAAAAATAGAAACATCACAGATACATGCCAGGCAGTTACGCTTGCAAATTTATAAAATAAAATATTTAGCCCGAAAAACATGGGATTCAATATGTTCAAAGGGTGAGGGCAAACTTGCCTTGATTGATGTCCTTGCTGGGGTCAGCAATAGGTCAAATCTCCTCACCAACAACAAATTCGTCTTCTAAAAGAAATAACGATAATCTAATAAATACCGAAACATACAAACATTCAAAATGCTCTAAAATGCATGAATTCACTAGTGTGGTTAGATACTAGGTGTATATAATTTGTGGTGAAGGAATTTTCATTTTATCACATTGCTTTTGTGAATTATTAATTTTTAAAGCTCAATACTAGTAATCGATTAATTAAGTTTTATTAGGTGTTAAGTGCATTTTAGGTTCAAGTTTTGTGAGGTTTTAGGTTGCTGTAGTGAAAGCTATGTTCGTAGGAGTTCAACAAATTTTAGTTTCAACATATGTCGAATTGGCATGATTTTATTATGAATTTTACAAGTTACATGACATATTATAAGTCTTATTTATTATACAATTTTTTTAGATATGTTTCTGGTACTATATGTGCCACATTTTAATTTATAGAAACCAAATCTATGAGTTTAATAACCTAACCCATCTGAATTACATTATTTGGAGTTAGAATGAATTCTGTATGGATTTTATAGTTTGTAGTTTACTTTATAGTAATTATTTTACTGCACAATTATTTAGTGATGATTTCTTACTGAAGGTGTCAAGTTTTAGTTCATGACATTTGAGAACATGCCTCTATGAGTATTCTGAAACTTAATTCACCTCTAAATGAGTTAATGTAAATCTCATATGGATTTTATGAATTGGTGAATGTTATATGTCAATTATTCCATATACTAATTTTTAGAGACATTTCTCCTACTGTAAACATTATGTTTTGTCTTACCATATTAAAGTTTATAATTTTATGAGTCCATAGAAATTTGGTTCACCTCAAATGGAGTTAAATTGAATTTTATATGTATTTTACAAGTTCACTCATTTTTTCTGTGATATAATTATTGATTTGAGTATTTTCTTTAATATTTCTAGATTTTAAACATGAGCGGTCCACTGGTCAGTCTCTGTGACTTTTGCAGAAAGGTCCCTGGGTTTCTAAAGATTCAACCCGAAGTCTCTAGCACATGTTTAAATACATCTTCATTAAGAGTACTCAAGTTTTTACATATTTACAAGGAAGTCCTATGGTCCACATGTCATGCAGGGAAGATTTATAAATAGAACCCTATGAGATTTAAACCTTCTCTAATCAAGTCCTAAGCGTCCTAATCATTGTGGCCCACATGTCAGCGGCTTGCTGAGAGAGAAATCGGAGGCAGCGGCTGGGCGTGTCGGCCGGCGAGCTTGTCGTCGATGCCGGTGGCAAACGGCGGGGTTTCGCGAGACTCGGCCAAAAGAGAAAAGGTGGAGGGGAAGCTGGCGAACCCGTCGGTGGTTGGCTTGTTGGCTATGGTGGTCGGAGTCAACGCCGGCGACGATGTGAGCGGCGAAGTGCCTAGGCATGCTAGTGTATCACAAGCTCTAGCTCGTTTTAGTGCAATTTCATGCATGCACGTGCACCTACGGGGTTCGTGGGTGCTCACTTGAGGTCGCGCTTGGCTTGGTGAAGCTTGGACAGCGGCGGCGATGTGAAGAATGCTCCGGCAGCGGCGGAAATGGCAGGGCGACGGTGACGGTCGCCCTCCGGAGTTCAGCCTGCCAAGGAAAGGTGTGGCATAGCTTAGTGAAGACCTAAGGTCGCTACCCGTGCGAGGAATTGCGCCGAAACTCACCCGAGGACAAGTAATCAACGACGATGGCCGACGGCTGGACTTGGGGAAGAAGAAGGAGATCTCCTCAATGGCAACGTCCTGGCTTGATCTTCTTTGGGTTTCTTGCTCTTGGGACCTAGGCGGTAATCCTTGCGCAGTGGCTTGATCAGGGGTCCACCGGGTCGACGGGAACGACGATGCAATCCGCAGCGGCACTCTGGACACCGAAGATGCTGACGAGCTTAGCACAAGCTGCTCGACCTGTGCCAAAGTAAGGGGGAAGGTACAAATGGTTTAGGCATGGATAGGGGATCATGTTCCCACGGTTGGTTTGCAGCGAAACTCATCACAGAAGGATGGCGACGGTGGTGGATCTCGATGGTGCCGGAGAAGATGGGTTTGCTCCCGGAGCTCTCGAGGTGATCTCTCTAGGGTTTTGGGTGGAATGCGATGTGGATGAAAAGTTTCGTCGGTGGGTAGAGCGGCGCTATTTAAGGTGGAGCTTGGGGAGGTGGTGGATGGCGAGGTGGCGCGCTGGTGGCGTGGCGCGCGTCCGGCGCGTGTCAATCGTTCCTGGGCTTGGAGGAGGAGGTGACAAGGTTATGTGGCTGACAGGTGGGTCCCACAAGGGATGGGCCCCACATGACAGAGAGAGAAATGGAGTGAGGCCTAGAAGCTTCAATTTTTCTAAGTGTTGGCACTATCCCAATGTATTGATTTATTCTTTTCATCTCCTCTAATTATGTTGAGATTTAGTGGGAGACAAAATCACAGAGGGTAGACAAGAATGTCGTCCTATTAATAATTCAAGTCCCAAGGTTAGACTACTTTTAGTTTTACCACAGTAATTTTATAAAGTAACCTAAGTTACTAGGTTGGCTGCAGTCCAAAACTGTTTAAGTAACTTGTGGCTCTCATTTCATGTGGTTATATTTCGAATTAGGATTAATCTGAGACCTGTCATTAGAGTACAATTTAGTTAACATGCTCACCAAAGAGTTTTGCTAAATAAATTATGGTTTAATTTTGGTGAAGGTGCAAAGTAGGCTAAGTGATATCTGGACTTAGCAGATTTTGCTGAGTTGGAGGATTTATTTGAGACACCAAATTATTTGATAAATTCAAACCAATATTTCTGTAAGGTCATGGTGTGGAATAGTATTTATGAGAATTTTTGTAGGGTTAAAAGTTGCACCATTTATTTTTAATATTTTCCCCTAACCCTTTCATACTAATGAGTCCTATTATGAGATGCACAATA
This sequence comes from Oryza officinalis, assembly GCA_008326285.1. Classification (NCBI taxonomy): domain Eukaryota; kingdom Viridiplantae; phylum Streptophyta; class Magnoliopsida; order Poales; family Poaceae; genus Oryza; species Oryza officinalis. The sequence goes on from BDMV01000007.1 coordinate 16,866,894, forward strand.
AAATCCTAAAACAATCCCAAAATAATAAAATGCACATACGACCAAGTGTATCTTTTAATAATTTGGGTTTACATATTTTTAAAACCTATTTTCCCATTTGTTTGTATTTAACTTAAATACTTTGGATCAAGTCCAAAGTAAAAATCAAGATAATTGAAATTTAAGTTAAGGTTAAACTTATTTTATTTAAATTGGATTATGTCAACACATGATTTATAAAATATGTTTTGGACTTACTTCTGACTTGACCCAAGAAAATCTATGTGTTTTACTTTTATTAAATGAGTTAGGCCTAGAATGAGCTTTAATGTTTTCGAAAATTTTAGTACTCAAAAAGTTTTAAATTTTCCATGTGAATTCTTCCTAGGTGAATTTTCAGTATGTTACACAAAGACATCTCAGAATCTACACCAACTTGCTGAACTTCTCAAAATCCCTCTTATTGTGTTTTTGGTCTTCAACATCACGAAACATTTTTGACAGTTTCAGGGTCGAAATCTATGGTACCACCGCCTAATGGAGAAGGGACAAATATGCCATCTCGATCTAGCCCGTTCCTTAGATCCGACAGTTCATTAACTGCAACATCCGGAGACTCTTGCTCTCCATGCCTGGTCCAAATTTATAGTGCTTCATAAATCCTCTATGAATCAGATGAGACTACCCATGAACTATCAGAGAATATCTCCTCATTTTTGCAGTCTGCAAATGGACATTGCATATATTCACTCATCCTAGTTCTCCTAACATTGTCCGCAATAATCAGGAATTCAACGACCCCATCCCTATACTCTTGTCTCCAATGAGAAATGTTATACATCCAACTTTTGGGCATTCTGTGATCAATAAGATAGTAAGTAATCAAAGGTTTTTTTACATCCAATTTCAGCAAAAAAATCGCCTCATCTACCCTACCACCCAAAATGTGAACAATGCATAGGGTTAGGATGGAAAACAATAGGTGGTTGGGGCATTTATAAGCTGACCAACACCCCTGACGGGTTAGGGTTTAAGCTTGTCAGAGATGAGTGCAACTCATCTCTAACGGGCTGATATAATGCTATCCATCATAGGTATCTGACCACCTGTGACGGGCTGCCATTTGCACCAGACAAAGGGCAACCTTAGGAATTTTTTTATTATTAATTTTATTTATTAAAAGATTTACAAAAATAATTTTCTGTCTTGAAAATTTACAAAACTAGTCGCCCATCGCCCCTGGGAGGGTGTTTTTCTAAAAATCGCCCTCCCAGAGGGTGATTTATGTTACGTGGCAGACGGCCGTTGGCCCAGGGGCAACGGCCGTCCAATGGTGGACGCGAAATTTGCAGGCGGCCCGCTTGCCACCCTTTAGGAGGGCGTTTTTTCCCTGTAGGGGCCACCTGCATAGGGCGACGAGGGAGGGTGGCTTTTTAGGCCCCCTTGCCACCATCTGGAAGGGCGATTTTTACCCTTTCCAGGTAGGGCGGCCTCCTTGCCGCCTTCGGGAGAGCGATTTTTCACTAAACTTATTTAAAAAAATAAAGTAACCATTTTAAGTACGAACAAAATGGAAAATATTTTTTAAAATGTAAACGATTGATTGTTAACTCGGATCGGAGCGTAAGGTGGGGGTTTTTTCATCGAAATATTGACCTGTTTGTTAAAAAAGTTAGGTAAATCATTGTTCTGAGAAGGAACAAAACATGAAGAATTTTGTAAAATTGAAAGGATTTATTTTTCAGTCATATTGGAGTCCGAGGAGAAGGTTTTTTATATCAAAATATTGATCTCAACGTTCGAAAAATTTGGTAAATCATCATTTTGAACCAAACTAAATGGAAACAATTTTTTAAAATTGCAACGATATATTTTTCAATTCAGGTTGGAGCCCGAGGAGGGGTTTTTTATAACGATGTATTAATTTTGTCGCGTATGCTCAATTATATAATCATGTACACAATAGAAGGTATAATTTAGGAAAATATAAGCACGTACTTATAAATTGTAAGGAATGCAATGTATCGGAGCGTAAAAAAAGAACGTTGCAAATCGAAACGATACAATCTCATTAATTTATATTGCGTGACGTATAGAACAAGACACCGTCATAATTAAACATTATTATCATAAGATAGTTAAGAAGTGTCATGGATACATGATACAATTTTGTGGGTCCCGACGAATCGAGCCTGAGCTTATCTACTGACCCCTTCTACGTCGTTCAACGTGTACTGCATTTTCATGCTCCTTCAATCGCTGGTATTCTACTTGTGTTTCAGACTCAGTTATCTTTTGGCCATGATATGTTGGATTGATATTGTCGATCCACAAAGTGAATCCGCACTTCCTTGGATTGCCCTAAGAAATAAACAAAGTTAGTAAGTTAGGGTAGTAATATTATGCAGATGGTAGCGAAATTCGAGAAGTGTAAGACGTACAACGAAGTTGTTGTCTATGTTGGGGTAGACAAAATATCTCCTGCCAAATGTTTGTTCTACAAAGGAGGTAGCCACCTGGCAGCGACATCAACAACCACACTTTGGACGTTCTGACCATTTAGGTAAACCTAATGGATTGTTCCTCCAGTCTAAGCTTGCAATTTGTACCCGACGTTCGTACTCCATCCATGGCTGAATGAATTGTGTGGTTGTCTCAGGTTGCGTTATCGTTTGATTGATGGAAGTAACTCTGACTGTATCGATCCACTGTATGAATTGACATTTCCTTACATCCTCTTATTTGTACAATTTTGTAAGAATAGGTTAGTGCAGGAAAGTAGCGATTAGTGGTATCGAAAAAGATGATACTTACAACAAAATCATCATCGACAATGTTAGGATACACGAAGCATCTTTGTCCTCGAGTTTGTTGTCTTACGGACCTTATTACTTGACAACGGTCACCACAACGGCATTCAGGCCATTCCCGCCATGTGGGGAGTCCCAGGGGATTTACCTGCCATTCTAAAGCTTCTCTAGCAATTCGGCGCTCATGCTCATCCTTCCTCCTAAGGTACTCTGATCTTGTTTCACTACATGAATATCCACGTGTTCCATCGTTTTGTGGGTTTCCGTATCTACCTACTCAATGAAGTTGCACACCGTATGATATGTCTGCGTTAGATGTTATGATAGTGCACAAAAGCGGTTCATGTATTGATTCTAATTTTTTTAACTTGGAACAAATGAATCATACCTGATCAGTGTTTGGGTATTGGAAGAATCTCCTGCCCCGAGTTTATACCATGAGGGATGATTTAAGTATGGATCGATCTCCACAAACGCACAACGGACGGTCACACCATGGGGGGAAACCAACCGGCGAGAGTATCGCTTCGTCAATTAAGACGCTCAACAAATGGAGCTTCCATTCTTCCAATGTGACTGAAAAATAAATCCTTCCAATTTTACAAAATTCTTCATGTTTTGTTCCTTCTCAGAACGATGATTTACCTAATTTTTTTAACAAACATGTCAATATTTTGATGAAAAAACCCCCACCTTATGCTCCGATCCGAGTTAACAATCAATCATTTACATTTAAAAAATATTTTCCATTTTGTTCGTACTCAAAATGGTTACTTAATTTTTTAAAATAAGTTTAGTGAAAAATCGCCCTCCCGAAGGTGGCAAGGAGGCCGCCCTACCTGGAAAGGGTAAAAATCGCCCTTCCAGAGGGCGACAAGGGGGTCGCCTGCAAAAAAGCCACCCTCCCTCGCTGCCCTATGCAGGCGGCCCCCACAGGGAAAAAACGTCCTCCTAGAGGGCAGCAAGGGGGCCGCCTGCAAATTTCGCGTCCCCCGTTAGATGGCCGTTGCCCCTCGGCCAACGGCCGTCTGCCACGTCACATAAATCGCCTTGTGGGAGGGCGATTTTTAGAAAAACACCCTCCCAGGGGGCGATGGGCGACTAGTTTTGTAAATTTTCAAAACAGAAAATTAATTTTGTAAATCTTTTAATAAAGAAAATTAAAAATAAAAAAATTCCAACCTTTGTCGGGTGCAAATGGTGGACTGTCATAGGTGACCACCTACCTGTGATGGGCCTCGGCTCATGGCGTCACCTGTTATGGCCTTCAGTTGAACCTATCACAGGTGAGGCTATCCGTGACGAGGCACTTTGACCCATCACAGGTGGCCCATGAAGGCTGGGCCGATCTGGCGTTGTTAAAATACTCAATCCATCCAAAAGATGTTAGTATTTATAGTCTCTATGTATCCCTGACCTGAATGCAGTGGCAAATCCTGAGTAGTGATAATATATACAATACAATCACAAATAATAAAATTAGCAAAAGTACATCACGATATATTAAAAGGGTATTTTGGCCCCAATTAGATAAGTAAATTGACTTATAGAAGTGAAGAAGGTTATCACACTACTTCGTGTGTTTAACAATCTGCAGTATAATAGAACAATATGAGAAGAGTCAAAACTGAACGTTGAAAAAAAAACAGTAAGTTTAGAAGACCTAACCGGCTAATCAAATAATCAATAATCAGTTAATCACATATCCATGATTTTACTTCCTTACAGCTTTTCGCCGTTGTCATTCGTCCTTGCTTCTAGACCATGACCTCCCTTGCTTTGCTTGGCTGCTTGTCTATCCGCCGCCGGCCGTTTGCCAATGCAGGTGACACCCCTTGAAGGTTTCTTGTCAATGGCCGGCCTGCCGCGCCACCCATGTCACCCACATGCTACCCTTGCTGGCTTGCTGTCACTACTACAGAAACAGTCTTTCCGTGCGGGCCGAAAGGCACCTTTCCGTGCGGAAGGCCTGCTCGCACGCGCGAGAAGGTATGGGAAAAGACCATTTTCGCGTGCGGGCGGCCCAATCGCATGGGAAGATCGCTTATCCCGTGCGGGCGGCTTAAGCGGCCCGCACGGGATAAGCGATCTTCCCGTGCGGTCGCGTTAAGTGGACCACACGGGATAATAAACCAACATATAAAATAATATTTTATATGCACATAAAATAATGGGTGGATCGCTTATCCCGTGCGGTCCACTTAACGCGACCGCACGGGATAAGCGATCTGCCTATTATTTTATGTGCATATAAAATATTATTTTATATGTTGGTTTATTATTTTATGTGAATATATTACCTTATCTCTCCCTCTCTCCTCTCTCTCCGTCTCTCTCAGTAATAGTATATATACACATCACACGTATTAAGAATTGAACGTAATTAATTATTTTTTCATGGAATTAAGATATTAAATTGTACGCATGCATCACATATGTATATACGTATCATCGCGTCTCGCAATTTACCAAAGTTTAAAAAACCACATAAAATATATCCTTAATTAGAAATATTTGTACTAGCTACTATACATACGTTCTTTTTCCCACTCTCTAAGTCGTTTGAAGGTATCCTCCGTCGCAAGCTGGCTCTTCGGATCGTAGAAATCGCCCAAATGGTTGCAGACATCGCAGCGGATGAAGCGGCAAATATCTGCACACAAGTTTAGTATGGTTCGATCGTCGAACCGGTTCGCTACAACTGGAACGGACGGGATCTGTTTCAGAAGGAATACACATTGTTATAGTTAGGAAAGTTATACAAGATCTTATAATGTGTGAAAAGATATTTTCTCTCGACTTACTTCTTCAAACTTTGTAGTGTATCTCCCGTTGAGTCTAAGCATCTCGCATACGTAGTATCCGCATAAATTAGTCTGTGGTGGTTGTTTAAAACACTATGTTGAAAAAAATTGTATACATCAATATTTTGAGTGAAACAAGTATATGTAAGAAATGTCGGAACAAGGGACATGTAATTACCGGCCATCTTGTCTTCACGAGAAGTTTCTTCTTTTGTGGATTATTAATTGGTCCACCGTGCTCTATGTAATATTTGTGTGCTCTATAAAGACAAAATAATTGTTTGAGTCAATTATGTGTCTTCGAGAGTACAACAGCCAATATTTAGTAAATGGTGCATAACAGGACTTACAAATTTAATATAATGAGAAACTCTGTAAATGTTTCCTCGCCATAGTGCGCCGGATCCAGCACTACGGCCAGGTGGTCCCGTTGATATACCAGAAAAAGTATGTAGTGATCGCTGCAAAGAAGATATGTTAGTTGTATGTGATATCGTACTAAAACATAAGTACTACGGAAGAATCATACGTACCGCAGCGCGTAAGGGACGAAGAGGACAGTTTTGTCTTTGTGCGCGACCATCGCTCTGCCCAAGTACAGTGCTACGCTGACCATCTTTTTCTTGTGCATTTTTTCGACGACCTCTTTTTTCTCGGACGTCATTTTACCTTTGAGCTCAGCGGAATCTACACGAATATTCACCGTGTGTTCCGTCCAGCAAACCCTTGTTGGGTTGATGTATCCTACTGGATGGTTGGCCTTTTCAGCGGCGTGGAATTGCATCCTAAGTAATAAAGCGGGTAATTTATCAGAAGTTAGTTAGCAAGTAATAAGCCGACGAGGTTCAAGCTTGGTCGGACTTGGAAGACTTGCGCTTCTCATAAGAGGCCTTTCAGGTAGCGCCAATGCAGACTGTGGTGTCGGAGGAGGTTGTTCTGCTTGGACTTCAGGGGCTGATAGATGTGGTGAACCTGGACCTAAAGGATTAGGGGAGGAGGGAGGTGGGGAGGCAGGCCTATTAGTTGGCGAATCTTGCCCTGGTGGAGAAGGTGGTGCAGGCGCAGCAGCAATCTCTGGAGCCGGCGGGCGTGGGGTTGAAGGCGATGGACCGACCAGCAGGATATCTCGTCGATGCCATAGTATAAACTGATTCCCCAAGCAATTGTATCCCTTCCGGTGTTGGAATATCTATCTCTAAACTGGTATGCTCTGCATGCACCTTGGCCACTTGCACCCTTGCATATTCTTTAGGGATTAGCGTGTTCTGAATTTGGCGTCCTAGTATCGCAAGTCCTGTACCCACCTCCTTTCTCTTCCCGGCCCTTCCTATCGGCACGAGCAGGCTGCACGGCGTCGGGGCAGTTATGTTGTCTACTGGATAAGGTGCGGTGTCCACTGACCCGACACTGCTTGGCACCTGTACTGTGGGTTCTTCGGATTGCTGGAACAAGTGCGGGAAGGCTTAACGATTTTGAGCAACAAGAGAGTAGAAATGTTGTTCAACTTGTTTTGCTATCCTCTCTTCCAATTTCTGTTTGTACCTGTCCCGTTTCTTGTAACCCTTAGCTTCCTCCGGAAACCCTTCCTTCTAGCTCGTCCTTGACGATAGGCCCCTTACTCGTCCGGAATGTTCAGGGTTGCCTAATGCAGCTGTTAGTTGATCATGTTTTCTCTTGGCAATGAATTCCCCTGTTTTCTCTTTTTCCGCAATGTCCTTAAGACTACTGGTCACACGCTCGATATCCGGATCCTCGAACTGGATCTCTCCCGCATCGGTGACTTGCCCTGTGCTCCGTGCCCAAACCTAGTTTTTGCTTCTTTCCTTTAGGGCATCTACAAGCAGGGGCTTGCCTTGGGCGGCAAACTTCTCTTCAGTTGCTCGCCACTTCTCTACGTGGCCATCGTAGCTGCTCGAGCCCAACCGGTGCGGGTATTTGTTCCTTTTAGCTAGATCGGACATCTTTTTCCTCCGCGCTAAGGCTTCCGGGCTAGTCATCTTTGCCACAAAGGTGTCCCATTCGGCGGGCGTAATACCACCGTAGTCGGCGAATGGAGTCTTGTTCTGTTGCACGTAGTGAGTGTTCAAGTCCGATTTCCACTGCCTCCACCGATGCGCCATCGTTTTTAGGGCAAATTCTTTTCCCATAGCCTCTGAACCAGGCGGATAGACAAGCCACTTCTGCAACTCGTTCCACATGAAGTTCTTCATGTTGTCATCCACCTGCTCTCAGGAATCTACATTCAAAGGGCTGTGCGTTCTGGGCACCACACCGCAGGTGGTGCTGAATTTAGTCATTGCTACCTTGGGCTCTACTAGTTTCCCATCCTGGTTCAAAGAGGTGATGTAGTATGTCTCCTTGGGGGTTTGTGTCTTACTTCTCTTAGCACGTCTTCTCTTTTGACTGGACATTTCTCCGGTGTCGGTTTCTACCGGACCGGACGTTGCCGTGTCCGTCTCGGCTTCGGCTATTACATAGACTTGGCAGCCTTTCTTTTTGACTGGTGTCTTGTTTTCATCTGTTCGTACATCAGAAAAAGTTAAACGCGACCGAGAGTGAGACGGCTTAGTTTATAACACTACAACTCGACTTACTGCTTCCTCCATAGGAATGTAGTCGGAGTCTTCTTCAACCGGTGGTGCTGGCGTAACTTCGACATGGCACATCGGATCGCTTGGTGTCTGCCATGTGCCTTCGCTCGAAACCTCTTGCGTTGGTTCGACGTTGGGTGCATCGGAGGGAGCTTTCTCGGTCGACATTTGATCTACGGTTGGTCGTAACACAATTAATTTTATTTTCATCTTATTTTAACTAAAATACCAGGCGGAAGAAATATTATACATAATATTAGCATTTTTAGAGTATTAAAATTTGGGACAAAATTTAAACATCACATATATTATACATATATTTACAAACAATGCTAATATTATGTATAATACAAATATTATGTATATTAAAAAATGCTAAAATCATACAAATATAAAAAAATGCTAAATATATATTAAAGTATATTATACATATATACATAAATAAACATCTAATTTACAAACATCACATATATTATACATATGTATAATACAAATATTATACATAATTAATCAGCCTAATCAAGCATCACTTAACAACTAACTAATCCCTCGCAAAACGACAGCAGCCTGCGCATAAACAAGCATATAAACCAAACCATGCATTGTTTCAGCACATATATAGTTATGTACACAACATATACATTATACACAAGTAAGTACTAGCTAGTAGCTTTGTATATATTATTGTTCTAGATTCCTCCAACCAACAGCCAGAACAAGAAACATTTAATCTAAAATAATAAAAACCAAAGAAGATCAGCAGGAACAAGAGAAAATAACATTCAATTTAGGATGTTATATTTTAGGATGGATGCAACAGTTTTTCCTCGATTCTTCTGAAAATTGGGTTGTTCCATGTGGCCTATAGCTGAGCTCCCAAGTTTGGCATAGGCCAGAACAAAATCATACATGTATAATCCAAGGAATCCATGCAAGCATATGGGGCATATTGTGTGATCATGCATGCACCACAGCAGACCTGAAAATAACAGGTTGCCTCCGGCGGGTCGGCGCTCGGCATCGGGCTCGGTCGGTGGGACGGCGGTGGCCGGGTCGAGGGCGGCGCGCGGGGCGGTGGGAGGAGGCGTCGGGGTCGAGGGCGGCGCGCGGGGCAGTGGGAGCGGCGGCGTCGGGGAGCGACGGCGGTCGGCGCTCGGCGGTCGGGGTCGGTCGGTGAGGACGGCGGCGACCGGGTCGAGGGCGGCGCGCGGGGGCGGTGGGAGGAGGCGTCGGGTCGAGGGCGGAGCGCGGGCTGTGGGAGGCGGCGTCGGTGAGGCCGGCGGCGTCGGGGAGCGGCGGCGGTCGGCGCTCGGCGGTCGGGGTCGGTCGGTGAGGAGGGCGGCGCGCGGGGATGGGCGGCGCGGCGGGGGCCGGCGGCGATGGGGGGCCACAGATCTGGGTGGTGGGGGGGCTTGAGGCCGGCGGGCGGGAGGGCGCCGAGAGAGAGAAAGAGATGGGCGGCGGCGCACGGTGGCTTAGAAAATTTCGGCAGCCTGGCGGCAGAGATCTGGACTTGTCGGGGACTTAGAAAATTTTAGGGAACCCGCGCGACTATATATAGGTTCCAATTATCCCGTGCGGGCGGCTGAAGAGCCCACACGGAAATATGTCTTTCCGTGCGGGCTGCTTAAACCGCCCGCACGAAAATAAATCTTTTCGTGCGGGCCGCTTAAACCGCCCGCACGGAAATTTGTCTTTCCGTGCAGGCCGCTTAAACCGCCCGCACGGAAAGACATATTTCCGTGCGGGCTCTTAAGCCGCCCGCACGGGATAATTGACGCCCTTATTTTAAAACTGTAAAACTAAAAAAGATATGAATGCAAAAATATTTATTAACATATTAATTATTCCATTTATTAATTGTCCCATGTAAAACTTAACAAATATGAATGCACATGGTAACATATCAATGTAAAAAAATTTAATCAATATAAATTCGTCACATATTAATATATTAACATATATAAAACCGCACGTTCACTGGTAACACCATAAGCTTGATACATTGGCGTGCAAAAACATATTGATTAAAAAAAAGAAACTAGCGTTTCACTATTTTTGGATTAACATCCTTCCGCACGGATGCAAATTTTGATTCGTCGAGGACACTCTCAATGCATTTCATTCGCGTAGGAAGATCTGTGAATAACTCAATGGCATCATACTGATTATAATCGCTTGCGTCTTGAATGTTGTCCATTCCAATGATGTTTTGGTTGCCCGATACAATAATGTCCATCTTGTCATCGGAAGGATCTTTCACATAAAAAACCTGTGCAACACGCTCCGCAAGGACCCATGGATCATCCTTATGTCCAATTTTACTCCGTTCGGCACAAGTAAATCCAAATTTATCTACCATGATGTCTTTCACCCATTGGCATCTGAGAACAAGGATCTGAATGTTTAAACCGTAGTCAAGTTCCCATATTTCTTGTATGATCCCGTAGTAAGACTTGTTCTGCCCTGTTGCGTCCAACGCTACGACACGAACCCCACTGTTCTGTGCTGAGCTTTTCCTATCTTTGCTGTTTGTGTAAAAAGAATATCCTCCGATATCATATCCTTGCCATGAGGTCACAAGGCTTGTTGGGCCAGCTGCAAGTCTTTCTATCGTTTTTTCCTCGATTGAATCTCCACACGGTAGCTTTTGATCCTTCAGCCAATGGGGAAACGTGTTCTTCTATTCTTTCGAAACCCAACCGTCGGATCGCCCAGGATTGCATGCTCTGATATCAGAAGTGTGTTGCTCAATGTAGGGCGCAACGATGGCGAGTTGTTGAAGAACACTGCTGTGTGCATCTGATACCGCTTTGTAATCGTTGTCGTAGAAGCATTTTCTTCCCACAGTACCCTTCCCAGATAACCTTCCATCATGTCGAGGCACCGGTATCCCAATGGGGTTGGCATCGCTCATATAATCTAGGCAACACTCGACAACCTCCTCAGTTGTGTAACCCTCTATCATCGAGCCCTCCGGATGAGCACGATTACGGACATACCCTTTCAGAATAGCCATGTATCGCTCGTACGCCCACATTTGATGTAGGTATAGAGGACCAAGTTGAATAATTTGAGGGACAATGTGAACAATGAGATGTTCCATCATGTCCCAGTACGATGGAGGAAAAAACATCTCTAGCTGGCAAGCGGTCTCGACTGCGAATTTCTGAAGGGGTCCTAATTCTTCTGGATCAAAAACTTTCTGTGAAACTCGATTAAAAAAATAGCATAGCTTTGTTATTACTACCTTGGTGTGCACTGGTTTCACCGCCCTTATAGCGATAGGGAGGAATACCGTAAGCATCTTGTGACAGTCGTGAGCGTTGTATCCAGAAATCGACAAATCTTTCATTGATACTAGTTTTCGGATATTCGATGAGAATCCAGTCGGCACTTTCAATCCACGAAGACATTGACAGAAAACTTTTTTCTCTTCTGGTGACATTGAGTAGCATGCCGGTGGAATCTCAATCTTACCATTCGTTAGCTCTATCGGGTGGAGATCTTTCCTTATGCCCAAATTGACCAGGTCGTTACGTGACTTCAACCCATCCTTTGTTTTACTTGGGATGTCAAGTAAAGTCCCGATGGTGTTGTCGAACACGTTCTTCTCGAGGTGCATGACATCGATGGCATGGCGAATCTCCAGGTCTTTCCAGTACGTCAGGTACTTGAAAAAGATTGAATGTTTCTTGAAGGGCAGCGTGTTTTCTACCACTTCTTTCTTCCTCTTGCCTAAAGCTGTCTTTCCTTGCCGAACACGACCTTTATGTTTTTTGTCAGCTTAAACACCGTGGAACCATCCTTTGCTTCGGGGGCAGTACCTTCCTCAACAGTTTTGTTAAAAAAGGTAGCCATCGCACGATACCTATGCTTTTGTGGTAAGAAACGACGATGATGCATGTAAACTAACTTTTTTGACGAGGTCAGGTATATGTACGATGTGTTGTCCAGGCATATAAGACATCCGGTCTTTCCTTTAATCTGCCCTGAGAGAGAAAAATTTGCTGGTAAATCGTTTATAGTAACGAATATGATAGCACGCAGAGTAAAATGCTCCTGTCGGTACGCATCAAACAATCGTACACCCTCTTCCCACATTTCTTGCATATCCTCCATCAAAGGTTCAAGAAACACGTCTAGATCGATGCCAGGCTGTTTTGGCCTTTGTATAAGGATAGTCAACAAAATATACTTTCGCTTCTGACATAACCATGTCGGAAGGTTATACATGGTGAGCAGAACAGGCCAAGTGCTGTGCGAGCTGCTTAGGTCACCAAACGGATTCATTCCATCCGTGCTCAACGCAAACCTTACATTTCTCGGATCATTTGCAAATTCTAGATGCTTCGAATCAGAGTTTCTCCATTGTCGAGCATCGGCGGGGTGTCGAATCATACCATCTGTTTTCCAACCCTCTTGATGCCATCTCATCAACTCGGCGTCGGCGGGGTTCAAGAACAATCGCTTCATGCGATCTTTCACTGGCAAGTACCACATCACCATGGCCGGAATCTTTTTTCCTGGCTCAACCAATGTATTTGGTTCGGCAACAGCACTGTCGGTGGCACTGTTATCCTTTTTTACCTACTCGCCCCACAAGTTGGACACTTGTCCAAGTCAGCGTATTCATTGCGATAAAGTACACAGTGATTAATACATGCATGGATCTTTTCCACACCAAGTGATAATGGACATATCAGTTTCTTGGCTTGGTAGGTGTTAGCTGGCAACAAGTTAGGCTTAGGAAGTATAGCTCTAAGGAGACCCATCAAGTCATTAAAACTAGTATCAGACCAGCCGTGCCTGGCCTTCAATCTAAGAAGTTCTAGCACCGACCGCAACACTGTATACTGCATGTCACATCCCTTTGATTGATCGTACAAAAGATCTTTCGTTGATTTTTGCAACGCCTCCCAATTATTTAAATCTTTTGCTTTCTCTGTTAGGACCTCTGGTTTAGCGTGCCGCAACATATCCTCAAGATCAATATCAACCTTTGCGGTGTCAAAACCAGTGCCGCCAAAATCACCAGTCATTTGACGAGACATGTCGTCAATTATAAAATCCTCTGCCTGATCGAACCAAATATCACCAATCTCTACAGGAGGGGCGACTTCCCCGTGATAAGTTCAAACTGTATATTTCTCCACAAATGCACGCTGAATTATGTGTCCCAGGATTACATCCGGATCTTTCTACATCTTCTGATTCTTGCAATCCACGCATGGACAAAAAATATCCTTCCTACTCTCTCTCAAAGCGTGTGTCTTAGCCTTGTCAATAAATGTTGATGCTTCTCTCATTAACACCGGATGAGTTCTCCGTGTCTCATACATCCATGTCCGATCCATCTAAAAAATTCACAGCATTAATTAATATTATATTGCCGGTGTTTTCTAAATAAACAAATTAAACTTAATTCATACATTTTAACTAAAACCTCATTCACAACAAATAATAATACGGAGACAATATTAGCTACCAAAAAATGGTTCAATCAAAAAAATAAAATATTTGACCTACAAATTACATACATATATAGCACAAAGTATCAATTCGCACAAGTTTAGATATCTTCGCATTCAACCAATGAAATTTTACAAAAACGGAAGCAAATGAAGGAGATGATCGAACACATTACCTTTTATATTGATTTCAATCGAAGATTTTAACTCTAGAATCTCCCACCAAAAGAAAATGACTATTTTTTGAGAGAGAAACCGAGTTAAAATAAATTCAAATATCTTCACATTAAACCAATAAAAACTTTTAAAAGTGGAAGCAAATGAAAGAGGAGATCAAGCATGGTACCTTTTGTATTGATTCCAATTGAACAATACAAGTTGAAAACCTTCCCCCCTACAATTGCATTTTTTTGGAGAGAGAAACACCAAGTTCAAAGTGCCACTGTCGGGGGTGGGAGCTGTTTTATAGTGCATCATCGCGTGCGGTTGACCTAACGAACCGCACGGGATAAGCATTATCCCGTGCGGGTCCTTAAGCGGACTGCACGGGATAATATTATCTCGTGCGGTCGGCTTAAGGAAGCCACACGCGATAATGAGTTATCCCGTGCGGTCGGCTTAAGCCAATCGCACGGGATAACTCATTATCGCGTGCGGTTCAACAGCCGGCCCCTTCGGGACCGGTTTTTCCAGGCACGGCCACTTATGGCCCGCCTGGAAACTGTTGGGGGTCTCGACCAAAAAGCCCCTTTCTGTAGTACGTAGTGATTCCTCGAAAGAGAGAAACATAATAAGTGATCCAAAAGAGGCAAGAGGAGGAAGGACAAGATGGATGTCCAACGGAGGCAAAAACAAGAAGGAGAAGACTATGGGAGTGACACCTCGTAGACCATAGCCAACCGACATTGATCGAGGGCCGCCACGGAGGAGTAGATCGAGCTAGTGGACTACTTCAGTGAGCAGATCCGTGCCGCCGTAGGCAGCCAAACAACAAATTCAGCACCGCCGGTCGCAAGGATCGAAGCTCTTTGGTGAAGAGTGGCAAAGGTGACAGTGTTAAGGGAAATACGACAGTGTTGGAGGAGATAGAGCAGAGGCGGTGGAGGAGACTTGGCAGTGCAGCATCACCAGCACCAGGTTGTGTGGAGGTTGGGGAGTGGCCGGTCACCATCAACTATAGCTCGGAGAGCCATCGTGGAGTGTGGAGCTCGCGGTGCCGCCAACGCCGTTGGTGGAGGTTGGTTTGAGAGAACAATGAGAGAGAGATGGAAGGGGAGAGATTTTATATTAGTTTTTTATTTGAGGGTATTTAGGGTGAAATTTTAGACTTCTACATAAATTGGAAACACATGAGGATTAAAATAGAAGATGACAGAGGTTAACGTGAAAAATTAAAAACACCACTGAAGCTATTTCGCACTGTGAGAGTGAGGGTGTGGTCTTAATTTATATGACAGACTCTCTCTCCTCTGACTTATATGTATGTCTTGCATTCTGAGGCCTTAGAGGTCACCCTAAAGTCTCTTACAAGATATACTTTACGTAAGACCAAGGATGGAGACAAGTAGGGCTTATGCCCTAGGCTTATCTACTTAATCCCTTGTAACTCCTTTTAGGAAATCGAGGAAAATTTGAAGATTCAATAAATTTCATTGGTTGATCCCTAATACCTTAGCCTTTGTTGATTGAACCGTAAGCCTTTGTAAATTCATGGCTTCGTCACTGAATAAGACCCATCTATATTTCTACGTTGTGGCCCTCAAGTGTTGAGCGATACAACAGCCTCACGTGGGTTGGGAAGCGAGAAAAGGAAGGGCTAGTTAACGTGAGTGTCTGATGCGGTGGAGCCCATGGGCCATCAACTTTCGGCTCCATCCGTCCATCGTCGCACCTGCACTACAAGCATGTCCCTTTCTCATTGGAGGTGTCCCGTATCCCCACATGTCAGGATCGATTGATACGGAGCGGGATTAATTGCGGATACAATGACTTTACCCCTACGATTAATAATGATAGCGATAAACTGTTCAGATTTATTCCTTCAAAAAATATAATGTTTATATTTATAGTACTAGGGTATATTTTATTCACTCAGAAGTTGTTATATAAAAATAATTTGAGCCAGGCCTGAGCGCCATGATCTAGGACGCTGGTGCTTATAACATCTTAGCACAAAGAGGTCTTAGTGTTGACTCCCCATATGCTGACTTAAAAGTAGTACTCCTATTTAGGCTTATAACCTAGTTTATAAATCGAAAAGTTGCCAAATATGCTCTGAATCAAAATTTTGACATGACAATTGACTAAATGCATGGTGAAACGTTGAAGAGCTCATACCTAACCTTTCTAAGCTGGCAATGCGGAAGAACCGCATGGTGCCCCATGAACTAGTTGGAAATCGGTGGCTGCGACCACTCAGGAGGATGAACCCTGATGAACATGGACTCCTTCGGCGGCAACTTCCTGTCCTGGTGGATGGCATGCCACAAAAAGCTCATCAAGGAGCACGAGAGACCTTTTGACTAAATTGTTGTTGAAGGGGTCGCATTCCGTATCCAGCTAAGCGATCATAATGAACTGTCATGCATGGAATAGGGGTGAAAACAGTACGTAAATTCCTTGGCTGTATCGATACCATTTTTGTAAAGATGATATAAAAAATGACACATTTATCAACTTATCCCGTTTCTAGAATTTTGTTTTTAATTTCTATCAGCGTTATACTAAAGTTGATACTAAATAATTGATTTCTTAAATTTGAAAACTTTCTGACCGTCTCCATAAAAGTAATAAAATAATGATTTTATTCCCAACCATTTTCATCCCTACTATGGAATATACAGTATATAAAATTTAATTAAAAGCTTTTTACTCATTTTTACAACATATGTATTAATTTTATTAAAAGTATATTCATGTACAAAATATTGCTTATTTGCTATAACAATTATTTTTGGATATTAATTATATTTTTTTGTTAAACAAAGAAATGGCCGTGAGCGCCGAATTTTTTATAGAAATAGTAATATTTTAATAAAAATCACAAAAATAATTGGCTTTCGGACAAAATCGAAAAGATATGGCCCTATCAAACAACAGTGGTTCGACAGGACCCAATCGAACTGCAACGAAACGAGTGGACGGGCCGATCGAACGACCATGGTTCGACTGGGCCCAGTCGAATATCAGCAGTTCGACAGGGCCCAGTCGAATTTCGGCTGTTCGATAGGTCGGCGCTGTCGAACCACGGCTATTCGACAGGCCTGCCACCCAGCGAAATTATTTTTTCTTTTTTAATTTGTTAAGAATTGTTTTAACTTGTTATTAATTAATTACAGATTTTTTTCTAATTGATTAATTTGAGAAATACTCGTTTCTAATTGATTAATTCGAGAAACGCATCGGTTTTCTAATTTATTAGTTTTAGATATACCCATTTATAATAGAATAATTTGAGATAGATATACATTGCATTTCTACATGATTAAATTATTTATATACAGATTCTTTATTAATTTTATTGTCATTGTTGCTTTCATGTCTTTGCCGTAATTTTATTGCGAATGCCAAATGGTTGACGTCGCCTTAGAGGATGGCGGAGAAAGAATGCAAGGAGAAGGATGACATTGTAGTGATAGCAGAAACCAACTTTATCGATGAAAAAGCAAATTAACCATTAGTTTTTTATTCGTGAAACACAGACCAAAAGAAGCCAATCATGACGCATACACCAACATAAAAGGGTTAAGAAGTTGCATTGATGAGCTATAAGAAAATGGCGATCGCAACGAATCTGGGTTGACCTGGGCTACGGACCCCTCCTACGTCATTCAGCGCGTATTGAAACTTCGTGCTCCTTCATTCGCATGTATTCTATTTGCGTTTCAGCTTCGGTTACTTTTCCACCATCATGTGTCAGGTTGACCATGTCGATCCATAGAGTGAATCCGCACATCCTTGGATTCTCCTGAGAAAGTAATGTAATTAGTGAATGGGATCAGTATAATATGGAAACATGAGCGAAAATGAAATTAAGTAATTAAGCATGTGTCGTACAATGAAGTCGTTGTTATGTTGGGACAAACGAAATATCTTCTTCCAAATGTCTATTGTGAAAATGATGTAGCCATCTGGCATCGATCTCTACAATTGCATTTTGGACGCTCATACCATTTAGGTAGACCTAATGGATTGTTTCTTCAGTTTAAGCTAGCGACTATGCCCGACGCTCGTATTCCATCCACGCCTGAATGAATTGTGTGGTAGTCTCAGGTTGTGTTATCTTTGCACCGATGGAAGTGACTCTCACCGTATCGATCCACTTTACGAAGCAACATTTCTTAAGTTCTTCCTGTTTGCGCAGATGCATTACGACCGATGACATATAGAAGTATATGCAAGTATTGTTTTCTGAGAGTGAGAACTTAACGGTACTTACGACGAAATCATTGTCGACAATGTTAGGACACACGAAACATCTTTGACCTGTAGTTTGTTGTCTTACGGACCTTATCACCTGACAACGGTCTCCACAAGCACATTCTGGACGCTCTCGCCATGTGGGGAGTCCCAAGGGATTTACCTACCATTGTAAAGATTCTGTAGTAATTCGTCGTTCGTGCTCATCCTTCCTCCTTAGGTAGTCCGATATTGTTTCACTGCGTGGATATGGGCATGTTCTGTCATGTTGTGGATTCGCCGTATCTACCAACTCAATGAAGTTGCACAAACTACGCTAAGTCTGTGAAAGATTGTATGTTTGTCCACAAATAGTTAGCAATGTATGTGTTAAGGATAGTTAACTAAGTAGATAGAATTGATTATTAACTAGTGAATGTTCGGGCATTGAAGAAACCTCCTAACACGGATTTCTGAAGCAAGCATACAACGGGCGGTCAGACCATGGTGGAAATAGACCAGCGAGAGGATCCCTTCGCCACTCTAGATGCTCGCAAAATGGAGCGTCCATTCTCCCAAGATCGATGTGAATTTGAAAGGAAAATGTAGGACGAAAATAACTTGCGTAATTGTTCTGCCAGGGCAGGTCCGTCTATATATAGTGACGTAGCAACTGGAGGCACTACACGCTTGAAAAGTGGATTGTAACCACGATAGGGTTTTCTGTGAAAAGACATGACAAGCCCAAGCAACCACACTTCGCCGAAAGGTGATCCTGACTAGTCGACCTTGCATTGTATTATCGGTGTGTCCGATTTTTTGACAACGAAATGACATAGGCACCGAAAGTAGTTTGTAACCACACGCGAGCACTATTATGTTGATAGCGACTTTTTTTTAAATCTTGTAGAAAAAAATTTAAGAAAAGACTTAGTTCAGCACAAGTAGAAAAGACATAGAAATGCAACTTATCAAATAAGTGTACGTCATGACTTAGTTCATAATATAATATGACATAAGTAGTAGATGCACAAAAAAATAATTCAGCACATAAATAACATTAAAAGTCAAGGACGACCCCCTCTCGCACGTTTGCTCGGCCCTCCCTTCTTGTGTTGTTTGATTTGTTCCGTTGGATAAGTCAAATTATCTGGTGGGTGCCTATGTCGTGCCGGCTGCTATGGAGTGGCATCCTCTGGCTGCACGGACTCCCTCTCTTGTGTAGGTTGCGTGAGCGGAGGAGCACCGTATCAGTAGTCTAGGCCAGCTTGTGCATCGGGTGCATCCATCGCGAAGAAATCATCCACAAATTGTGTTCGAGGAGAGACAGCAGGTACTGCAGAATGCCCCTGGGAAAACCCGTTGTCGTCATCTGTTGCAAAATAGAGGGAAAGACACATTATAATAGTTAGTAACTATGCATAAAAATTAAGAGAACGATGATGGTAAGTACATTGTAAACAGTACTTACGTATGTGCTGTGTGTACCCTGACTCCGGCGCACGTGGAGTGATGTAAAGTCCCCAACCTGGTGTGGGCGCCAGGTTGTCCCCTGTCGGTAGGTAAGGAAAGTTTACCGAAGCAGAAGCTCCCAGGGTATCCTATACCTGCTGTACCTGTGGACATTGAGTACGTCATGAAATGGTATAAAATAGAGGTTGAGTATGATATAAACTAGATGTTAAGCATGGTAAACATGTTGTACCTTTGGCCATGGTGGTGCCATACTCAATGCCGGAACCCCAAAGTCAGACAACCTCCCTGGGTGGACAGGGGGAGGGGCCTCCTGAAGCGAAGGATGAGCGTGTGATGGACCGGCGTCGTCGTAGGCACGACGTGATGTAGAGGAACGGAACTGGTCCACACTTGAGCGTTGTGGTAGTGGTGGCGATCTCATCCCCCTGGAAGGCTGCGCAACATTAGTTGGGCTTCAACAAGAGACACGACGAAGTAGCGCCGCAGCACATGAACGGAAACCGTGAAGGACGGTCGCCACATCGTCCTGCCTGACTAGCTGAGGTCTCGTCTCTAGTCTTCGCAACAACGTGTCCGACTCAAGGTGAACGTGCTCAACGAACTCGGACTATTCAACGAATAGGGAAGGGCGTTAGAACAATTCAACTAGTTCCACATTTAATGATAATCAACGAAAGCAAAGACATACCATTGAGTTGTATGCAGATCGAGGTTGTGGGGCAAACGTGTCCGTGATCGTCGACTGGTGGGGGATAGATGTATCCCCTTGTGGCGGGAAACATCTCCAATGCGTAACACTGCGGTACCAACGAAGGTACTGTCTGTACGAAGCACCGTCGTCTGCAGGTGTTTGGAGAACCAAGTGTTTCGCTGCATGTTCTCACTCTGCAACCGTTGGCTCGATCGTCCGAACAATGGTCGCCTCGTAAGACAAACCGAGTCCCTTTTGGGAGTACCTGCGTACGACATAATGAGCACGTAAGCAACACATATAATGGGGTAAAACACACTACTTCAATTTAACGTGTCCGTCATGTACTTACTTGTGGAGGCTAGCAGAAAAAGAGTGGCCACCTCTAGGAGGGTAGTCTTGGTACATGCCGAGCTGTTTAAGAACCCTTTGCACGTGGTATGGCTCGACGTGCACGTCCAGCACGAGGTGACAAGTAGTCCTCCAAAACTGCTCATCTTCCGTGCAGAGTTGTGCAAGACTGTGTCATGCCAGCTCGACGACATCGTGATGCATGTATAGGGTCCAACTAACACGGTTGGGTGTAAACTGATCGAAGTCGGCTACGAATTGTTTGTACACACAATGAGTCGTACCACTCACCTACCTCGGCTGCAATAGCAAGAAATATATGATTAGTGCCCGTAAAATGAGATAGTGCGCAAAATAAGAATGTGCTATGGAAAATGAATTGCAGTGTACAATTTATCTCGCGGTGTGTCCACAACGAGCCCATGGTGGGACGATCGTCGATTTCTTCAAGACCAGACTTGTACATCTCATCACCGCCGTAGTTTGCGTACGACTCTAGCTGTGGCCTCCCAATGTCAAAGTGCTCGTGCGCCCATAACATTAGAAGCAGAGGGCATCCTGTCAGAGAACTTTGCTTGCTATTCCTGGTGCAAGCATCACAAAGGCCGTTGTACGTCGCCACAAGAACCGCCGACCCCCAACTGTACTGTGGAATCTCCTCAACAGGTAGCTTGGTGATCTGCTCCGCGTAGTGGATGAAGTGCTTGTCCACGAAGTCTGCGTGAGTCCCCGTGAACATCACCCACCCAAACAACCACAGTAGGTACGCGACTAGGTGTCGACGCACAACCCAGTCCTCCTGATCCTCAGGGAAAACCTCCTGGTGAAACTGATGCAACCAACTCTTCGTAGGACCGTGCCCATCTATGAGATACTCTAGCGGAGCAGCCACCACTCCACCAAAACTGGTCACCAGTGTCGGGCCAACCACTACACTTGCTATCAGTAGACCGAACAAAAAAGACACATCCTGTAGAGTGGGCACCATCTCTCCAACTATCAAGTGAAAGGTGTACGTCTCGGGCCTCCATCTATCGACCAAAGCACTCAGCAAGTGTGGACCCCCGTTTTTGTAACAGGAATCACTCGTGTTCATAGTACCATTTCCCTGGATCGAGTAGTCTGGTACCCACGATTACATTGCTGAATCATCAAGAGTAGATACACCAATCGTCTTATGCCAAATATTACAACATAGTGCCCGAAGACAATAGTCTAGAACAGGGGACCAAACGGTACAGAATACAAGCAAAAGCAGAATTTAGATAAGGCAGCGGAGATATGGCAGCGGCACGCCATTGCCACAGGCAACAACCGAGTCTAAGACCTGCTGAGCGCCATCGTCTTCCATACCCTCCTGGTAGTACTCGTACGGGTCTTCGGGGACTTCATTGCCCACATTTGATTGTTTTGCATATAGCAAGGGTGAGTACCAACCGTACTCAGCAAGCCATCACAGCAACGATGCATTTGACTCACACTACAGTGGATGTACACTTTACCCGTACTCCGTGACTTGCCCAACGCATGAGCCGAAGTCCCAACGAATGAGACGCGTCACGACAAGCATTTCAATGACCTCACATTGGCAGTACCCGCTCCATGAACTTGCACCCTCATGCACTCTAGGCGTACACGGTTTCTAGCAGTGAGAGTAGTTCTGGTGCTCCCGGAGAGGGAAGACTTACACATGCATTAAGTTATAATTAAGTTTAGGTTTACACATGGCGGTCTTACCGGTGGTGACCCCACCATAGGCCCCAGCCTCTCATACACATCAAGAAGACCACTATGCATTGATACTGCCTCCGCTCGGCTACTTACTCCGCTAGGTCTATGCCCATTCGAGAAGTACGGTTGTACGGGGGTCGTTTCATGCTTAGCTTCATGGCTCGGTCCTTAATTGACCAGAGACGGCGCTAGCCTTAACCGGATTCCACCCAAATCATCTAGCCGCCCCAGTCTAAAACAGTTGTTCGATTTTATTTCTCCTTTCGCAAACCATGTCATTAATGTCATGGCAATGTGGCACTCATGTCTCCACATGCCGCATATCAATTACTTTCCCTAAGGTAATTGCCCAAGCATATTGCATTTAATAAATATGAGAATGCATGAATCTAAATTAGTATTATTAAGCATTTGTCATAAACGACTAGGGATTCACATGCATTTATAGGTACAAGGAAATAAGGTAAACAATAGTCAAAGGCATGGCGTAATAACAAGTAGGATGTTCACCATTGCATGCAATTTTATTTGTAAACAAAGTAAGTTCGCAATTGGGATCAATATGTTCAAGGATTAGTGATGACTTGCCTTGCTCGAAGCCCTGTGGGTCTTGATCCTCAGTCGGACTTGCAACTCCCTCGGGGTCTAGAATTACGTGCGAAAGAAATGATTTGAATTCGATTAGAATTCAATTAAAATCCAATAAAATCTGATTAAAGAAAAAGATCGAGCGCGAGCGTCGAATTTCAGTATCAATTCCATGATTTATGAAATAGTTCTATTCTGATTTTAATCCATTTGCCCTAAAATATTTGCATTAGCCGATTAAAGTATTAACTCGATTTAATTTACGTGATTCCGAATAAATTAGATTCCGATAATAATAATTAACCCTAATCAATAAATAAATGACTAAATAATCACAACAACTAGTTAAGTGGATAACCTGATTAATGAGTAAAAACCAACTAAATAACCAACTAAATAGATTTCTAAATAAATAACAGATAGCCGTGATTTATTTTATAGAAGTTTTAGGAATGACAGACGATTAATCCTCCGATTATTATATACGCGTATATGTATAACCTAATGAATAAAGATCTAAATAATTAGCTAAATAATAACCCACTAAAGAAATAACTAATTAAGTGAATAATCCTAATTAAGTAAATAATCACAATTTATTTTTCTAGGTGTTTCCAAAATAATCGACGATTAATTTACCGACTAACATATATGTGTATATGCCTATATAAATTAAATTTAATCTTTTCACCCAATTTTCCTAAACTCTCTCTTTTTTTTATTTTCTTCTTCTTTTATTCTTTTCCCTTTTTCTTTTCTTTTTCTCCCTTTTTCTTTTTTTTTCTTTTTGCCTTTTTCTCTGTTTTCTCTCTCTTTTCCTTCCTCTCTTTTTTTCTTTCCCTCCAGCTCTCTCTCTCCTTCTCGGCTCCTTTCTTCTCTCCTTCTTTCTTCTCTTCTCTCGGCTTCGGTCTCTCCCTCTCTTCCTCTGTTTGCTGGAGGCGCCGACGGTGGAAGGGGGAGGGGAAAGGGGGGCGGCGCTTACCGGCGGCGGCATGGCGGCGACAAGGCGGCAACGGCAAGGCGGCGGCACAAGCGGCGTAGGCAGCGCAAGGCGGCTGCGTCGGGGAGAAAAGGGGAAAAAGAAGGGGGAGTGGGGGAGAAGAAGGGGGAGTGCGCGGGGAGGAAAGGAGAGGCCGGGGAGGAATTTATAGGGGCCGAGAAGGCGCGGCGACGTCGGCCGACACGGCGGACGAGGCGCGGCGGCGCGGGACTCAAGGCGGCAGGTGGCAGCGCAGCAGGGGAGAGGCGCGAGGCGCAGGCCACAGCGGCGATGGCGACGGGCGGTGATGGCAACGGCAGCCGCGGGGTGGCGTGGGGCGCAAGGGTGTGGCTAGGCATGGCGCGGCAGAGGGAGGGGATGGCTAGGGTTCTTGGTCGAACAGGTGGCGGGCAATGAATAGTGCCAAATCCATTTTTTTTGAAAATTGAGTTGATTTCTAATTTAAAATTTGCCCAAAATTTATAATTTTCAAACAATTGAACTTTGCTTAATATTTGCATTACCTTACCCTAAAGAATTGCCCAATATTTTATGTCACCAAATTTTATATTTATACACATTATATATATATTTGTATGTATATATATGCATTGGTGTAGATAATTATATATTTATATATAAAATTTCCTATTTAAATTTATATTTCCCAAGTAAATTGATGACATTTATATAGAATGTTTTCTTTACTACAATTTTGTCCAAAACTTTATTTTAATTTATTTTTCTTAATTGTTCATTTAGTTGATTTTCCTTTTTATGGTTTGTACTTAAATAAATTTCGATAAATCTAAACTCTGTAGATAAAGATTCGAATAAACGAGCAATTAAACACGGCATGATGCAATTCAATTCAAAGGTTTTTTGAAATCTCACATTTTAGGGTTTTGATTTCGACGGTCGAATTTCCAGGGCGTTACAGTAAGGCCGCACCAATGTTGAAACGTGGTGACCTTCCACGTGAAGGCTCAACCAATCGGGCAAACGTCAACAACCTAGCGGCTCTTAACTTGATACATGTCAAATCGAAATAATTAGTAATACGAAAAATTTTAAATGATAGTACTCTTAGGAATGGTTTTTCACATACCTTGGAACCCAACGAGGATCGATACGCCAATAGTAATCTGGTCCCCGCATTTCCAACACATTGCAGAAAGTCCTTCGACTAAGTTGTCGCGATCGATGATGTTTATCGATCACCTCGTCAATCAGCTGTACGTCACCCCTGTCAGCCATATCTACAAAATGCATGCTTATCAGTCTTATGAGCATCACAAAGGAATAAAAAAAACATGACAAATTGAGCATGAAAAAATTATACAACACGAAAGTATAATAGTAGAAGTAAAATACTGATAAATTGAAGTCAACATACTCCAGTACTGGTAAATATAAATATTACAAGCCAGATACAGACAAATTTAGAAATTACAAGTCCAACATAGATAAATATAAAAATTGCAAGCCAACTACGGACTATTTTGCGAATTACAAGACGAATAACTAAGGATTATTTTCCTTCGTCGAACTCAGCGTTGGAACACGACGAATATCGCCACCTTCTGCATCTTTGCCTACATTGTACATGCTGCAATCTTTACGGGCATGGTCCCCACCGCACACAATGCATGGTTTTGGACACCATGAACGTGAGTTCATTTCAGCTTCATCCATGTGGTTCTTGATTCGACGCGTCTTGCAACGGCCCTTAGCGTCAACTAGTAAATTTGAGTCAGGCAGCCAGTTGGCTTCCCCTAGAGGTGGGCGAGTGAAGTCGCATACCGCACGCCAACCACGCAATTCACCACGCCAAGTTGCCTCCCATGCTTCCTTAGTAAAGTAAGACGAGACGAATATGTTTGCATCGACACCACCTTTTGCGGATGCGGCAAGGACATGAGAGCATGGCAGATGTCAAAGAAAAGGCTTGTTGCAGTTGCAGTTGCAAGCATGATAGTTTGGCCACAACGTGCATTCCAATGTGATGTCTGTACTCCCAATGCTGATTCCACTCTTGTAACGCAGTCGTATCTCAAACAACAACTCCCTATTCCCAGCAGGCCAGACCCTGTGCATTCCCCCTTCTTGCTTTTCTCGTCCATGTACTGTGTGTTAGCGGGGCTATATCTAACATTAGGATTGACAAGGTTAAGACTAGCCATGGCGTATCTTTTACAAAGTTACTTCTATGAACCCCTAGTGATGCCCTCCAGGATAGCAACAAGTGGTAAAGGACGTGTATTTTTCATCACCTAGTTGTATACTTCTGCAAAATTTGTTGTCATCACACCGTACTGTGAACCATTTGTATCGTACAACAAGGACCATTTCTCCCTTCACTCATGTTCTATCCAGTCAGTGAAGCACTTCGTAGCCCTCCCGCACTTCCTACATCGAGTAACAGATGGTGATTCATTTGGAACGGGTTCCAGGCCCTCCGGCTCCTCTTGTCGGGCAAGAACGGGGTTTTTTCGAACCTCTTGCATGTGAGTAGTGGTCAACTGATCCAGCTGTTCCCATATAGCGTCGAACTTTCTTTGCTGATTCTGCTTGCAAAACTTTTTGAACAGGTCCATTAACCTCTTACTTCTAAATTGTCTATAAAAATTTGCACCGAGATGTCGCATACACCATCTGCTATGCAAATCTGGCCAGCACACCTCCTCTGTTACATCTTCCTTTAGCTGCTGTACCGCCGATAGAAGGTTGGCATGTCGGTCATGCAGAACGCACACATTTGGTTTGTTTTGAACTACACACCTTTTAATGCGACACAGGAACCATAGCCAGCTCGATGTGGTGTCGCTCTCGACAAAAGCGAAGGCAACGGGGACGACATGGCTATCAGCTTCGACTCCGATCGTGGTGAAAATAATTCCTCTATACTTGCCTGTCATAAAGTACCATCAACACATAACAACGGAATACAATTTCAGAAGGCCTCTATCATGCACCCAGATGACCAAAATGCACGACGAAGTACGTTTTTCCCATTTTCATTTACCTCATCGAGAATAGCCATATATGTGCCCGGGTTTCTGGCCTGCAACACCTCCAAAAGTGGAGGAAGGTTGTGGTATGAATCTTCATAACTTCCAAATCTCATCTCCAGTGCTTTCTGCTTCGCCCTCCAAGCCTTGCCGTATGATATCTCATACCCGTACTCTTTCTCCACGTCATGCATTATTGTGAACGGCGACAAAGAGGTTTTTTTCACAACCTTTGAATACACCATTTGTGCCACGGATGCAGGTGTCATGTTCCTGTGTACCAAAGAGGTATTGTCCAACAAACAGGTATGCTCCTCAACCCTTGAAGCTACCCATAAGTTGTCATGTTGTGGATTGTAACCATGCACTCCCCAAGGACATCCGGGCTTTGTGCACTTCACGTCATACGTCGTCCTATTTGAAACCTTCACCCTAAACTCCCACCTCTGCAGAAAAGCCCACCTCTTCACCGCATCTTGTAGGTGTCCTTTGTCATGAAACATCTGTCCAACTTGCACCTTCTTAAAATCATATCGCCAATGGGCATCTAAACCATCGTTAACCCTAAGATGGCTCATCGATATGGTCGTCCAATCTTCAGGTACGTTGGTTTCCTCGTCCCACTGTACTGTATCTTGCCCTTCCACCACGAACGAAATATATTCCTCGTTCTCCAGTTCCATCTCTTCCACTACCACATCATTCTCCTCCGCTACATCAAAAGGTGAGTCCAGCTCATCGTCAACCCCGTCGTTAAGCGGACAATTGGTACCAGGCACAACTAAATCTACTGGTGCAGTAACCTCCTCTACTGCTTCCTCTTGCCCACTCCTGTAAATATTAACCTCTTCCACGACCTCGATATGAGTTTGTTCCACCTCCGTGCGGCTGGTCTCGCCGGTTCCAACAACATCTAATTTTTTTGCACCAATATTGCCAGACTATAACCTTTCTCTCTTACTTTAGCCACAAATTTTCTCCAACTCCCAGTAGATGCAAGCTCTACTACTCTCCACTGCCATCTGTATTCACTCCTTACTGGCCACATGGCTTTTATGATGAATTTCTCTGTATCAAAGGATCTATCCCGAACATATTATGCAGCCACCCTAGCACATTGTTCAAAACCAACTGGCCTGGTGCATTTAGGGTAGTATCAACGAATGCATATACGGTCAAATCTACCCCGCTATCACAAATTTGTACTGGAGCGTCGCCATAATACACATGAACGGGCACATCACCTGACATCCTGAAATAACATGCTAATTGCTATTACTACGTTACTACCCAATAAAGTGTCCTATGCTCTATGCTACATTATTGCTCTAATGTAATCGAACTATATTTCATTACTTAAATATAATTTCCTTTCGATTTTTACTAATAATAAACATATAATATCTGTACTAACATCCAACAATGATTAACAAAGAAAAATTGTCGTCGTCCTAGGGGATTACAAATTTATACCTTCGATGTCGTTGCTCTTTTTTGCACAATTGCGGACGTCTCCTTCCCAACAACATAGCTCTTCCCTCCGGCCGAATGGCGTAGCTCTGCACTAAATTTCACTACCAAAATATAACTTCCTTTCGATTTCTACTAACGCTCAACATTCATTTCTCCCTGATGATGACTATTTCAACATTAACAAATTGCTAATCACCTCAACAAATATATACTAACTTCGAATTATTTGCAACATACAACTAAATAACTATATATACTAACATTGAACAATGACAAATGGTTAACAAATTATACGTACTAACATTCAACAATGACTAACGATTCACAAATAATAGAATGAAAATAACAAGCCTCATACTTACGAATTAAAAATTCACAACCTAACTTAGGGATTAGAAATTTATACCTTAACCACCGCAGCTACTCTCGGTCGTCACCTTCCCTTCCCTCCCAGTGGTGCTACTCTACGACGATGGCGCGCAACGGCAGCAACGCCCACGGCAACGACACCGGCGTGACGGCGACTCAGTGGCTGCAGCGGCGATGGCTTGCGGCGAAGTGGTCCTCTCTCTCTCGATTTGGGATAAATTTTGAATTGGAAGGGGATATAAAGAAGCCTATCGACCAGCCATTGTTCGACAGGGGCGGTGGGACTGGCCTATCGAACAACCGTGTATCGACAGGTCTTATGCGTGCCAGACGGTGGGCCCAGTTGAACTACCGCTGTTTGATAAGGTCCTGTCGACACGTCGTTGTTCGACAGGCCCCTGTCGTTCCCCCGCCGTTCGATAAGCCCCTGTTTTTGCGATTCCATCCAAATGCCAACTCTTTTTGCAATTTTCAATTAAAATAATATTATTTCAAAAAAAATTCGTGAGCGCCAAGATTCCCCAGTGTGGCACGGGAGCCAAAAGTAGTGGGAGCCAAAACCACTTCGTGCTCAGGCCAAAATATTTTGAGTGAAATGACATTTTTTTCTAAACAACTCTTAACAAATGCCCACACACCAGGGTTGGTACGGTAAAATCACGTCTAGTTTCTCAACCCAAGCCGCCAAAAATCTGATAGGATCCCCCAACCCTAGACTCCAGACCACCAACACCACAGCTACCACCGGTGGATGAGCCAGCGGCCCTTCCATCTTCCTCAGCGACGCTCCCATCTCCTCGGTGGTGGAACTGGCAACGCCTCCATGTCCCTAGCGGCGGAGCAGGTGACCCCTCTATATCCCCCGGGAACAGGCAGCGCCTCCATCTTCCTTGTGGCGGAGCAGGCAGCCCCTCCATCTCCCTCAGTGGCACCTCCATCTCCCCCGATGATGTCCCCTGGCTGGCGTAAACCAGCAAGTAAACCTCCCCGACACCTCCACTGGGGCTGTGCGATGTCCTCGCTCAAAGCTAGCACTGCTTCCCACTCCTGCCCCTTCTGCTGTGCCGCCACCTCGACTACTACAGAAACGGTTTTTCTGGACGAGACTCCCAATAGTTTCCAGGCGGGCCATAAGTGGCCACGCCTAGAAAAACCGGTCCCGACGGGGCCGGTAGTTGGACCGCATGGGATAATGGACCTTTCCGTGCGGTCCGCTTAAGCACCCGCACGGAATAATGCATTATCCCGTGCGGGCCGTTAAGTGGACCGCAAACGATGATGCACCATAAAACACCTCCCATCCCTGACAGTGCCACTTTGAACATGATGTTTCTCTCTCCAAAAAAAAGGCAATTATACGGGGGAAGGTTTTCAACTTGAATTCTTCAATTGGAATCAATACAAAAGGTACCATGCTTGATCTTCTCTTCCATTTGCTTCCATTTTTAAAAATTTTTATTGGTTTAATGTGAAGATATTTGAATTTTTTTTAACTCGGTTTCTCTCTCCAAAAATAGACAATTTCTTTTGGTGGGAGGTTTTAGACTTGAAATCTTCGATTGAAATCAATATAAAAGGTAATGTGCTTGATCATCTCCTTCATTTGCTTCCGTTTTTGTAAAATTTCATTGGTTGAATGCGAAGATATGTAAACTTGTGTGAATTGTTATTTTGTGCTATTTTTGTAATTTGTAGGTCAAATATTTTATTTTTTTGATTGAACCATTTTTTGGTAACTAATATTGTCTCAGTATTATTATTTGCTGTGAATGAGGTTTTAGTTAAAAAGTAGGATTTAAGTTTAATTTGTTTATTTAGAAAACACCGGCAATATAATATTAATTAATGCTGTGAATTGTTTTAGATGGATCGGACATGGATGTATGAGACACAGATAACTCATCCGGTGTTCATGAGAGAAGCATCAACATTTATTGATAAGGCTAAGGCACACGCTTTGAGGGAGAATAGGAAGGATATTTTTTGTCCTTGCGTGGATTGCAAGAATCAGAAGATGTGGAAAGATCTGAATGTAATTCTGGGACACATAATTCAGCGTGGATTTGTGGAGAAATACACAGTTTGGACTTATCACGGGGAGTCGCCCCTCCTGTAGAGATTCGTGATATTTGGTTCGATCAGGCAGAGAATTTTATAATTGAGGACATGTCCCGTGAAATGACTGGTGATTTTGGCGGCTCTGGTTTTGATGCCGCAGAGGTTGATATTGATCTTGATCTTGAGGATATGTTGCGGCACGCTGAACCAGAGGTCCTAACAGAGAAAGCAAGAGATTTAAACAATTGGGAGGCGTTGCAGAAATCAACGAAAGATCTTTTGTACGATCAATCAAAGGGATGTAACATGCAGTATACAGTGTTGCGGTCGGTGCTAGAACTTCTTAGATTGAAGGCGAGGCACGGCTGGTCTGATACTAGTTTTAATGACTTGATGGGTCTCCTTAGAGCTATACTTCCTAAGCCTAACTTGTTGCCGGCTAACACCTACCAAGCAAACTGATATGTCCATTATCACTTGGTGTGGAAAAGATCCATGCATGTATTAATCACTGTGTACTTTATCGCAATGAATACGCTGACTTGGACAAGTGTCCAACTTGTGGGGCGAGTAGGTACAAAAAGGATAACAGTGCCACCGATAGTGCTGTTGCCGAACCAAATACATTGGTTGAGCCAGGAAAAAAGATTCCGGCCATGGTGATGTGGTACTTGCCAGTGAAAGATCGCATGAAGCGATTGTTCTCGAACCCCGCCGACGCCGAGTTGATGAGATGGCATCAAGAGGGTCGGAAAACAGATGGTATGATTCGACACCCCGCCGATGCTCGACAATGGAGAAACTTTGATTCGAAGCATCCAGAATTTGCAAATGATCCAAGAAATGTAAGGTTTGCATTGAGCATGGATGGAATGAATCCGTTTGGTGACCTAAGCAGCTCGCACAACACTTAGCCTATTCTGCTCACCATGTATAACCTTCCGACATGGTTATGTTAGAAGCGAAAGTATATTTTGTTGACTATCCTTATACAAGGGCCAAAACAGCCTGGCATCGAATTAGACGTGTTTCTTGAACCTTTGATGGAGGATATGCCAGAAATGTGGGAAGAGGGTCTACGATTGTTTGATGCGTACCGACAGGAGTATTTTACTCTGCGTGCTATCATATTCGTTACTATAAACGATCTACCAGCAAATTTTTCTCTCTCAGAACATATTAAAGGAAAGACTGGATGTCTTATATGCCTGGACAACACATCGTACATATACCTGACCTCGTCAAAAAAGTTAGTTTACATGCGTCATCGTCGTTTCTTACCACAGAAGCATAGGTATCGTGCGATGGCTACCTTTTTTGACAAAACTGTTGAGGAAGGTACTGCCCTCGAAGCAAAGGATGGTTCCACGGTGTTCAAGCTGACAAAAAACATAAAGGTCGTGTTCGGCAAGGGAAAGACAGCTTTAGGCAAGAGGAAGAAAGAAGTGGTAGAAAACATGCTGCCCTTCAAGAAACATTCAATCTTTTTCAAGTACTTGACGTACTGGAAAGACCTGGAGATTCGCCATGCCATCGATGTCATGCACCTCGAGAAGAACGTGTTCGACAGCACCATCAGGACTTTACTTGACATCCCAAGTAAAACAAAGGATGGGTTGAAATCACGTAACGACCTGGTCAATTTGGGCATAAGGAAAGATCTCCACCCGATAGAGCTAACGAATGGTAAGATTGAGATTCCACCGGCATGCTACTCAATGTCACCAGAAGAGAAAAAAGCTTTCTGTAAATGTCTTCGTGGATTGAAAGTGCCGACTGGATTCTCATCGAATATCCGAAAACTAGTATCAATGAAAGATTTGTCGATTTTTAGATACAACGCTCACGACTGTCATAAGATGCTTACGGTATTCCTCCCTATCGCTATAAGGGCGGTGAAACCAGTGCACACCAAGGTAGTGATAACAAAGCTGTGCTATTTTTTTAATCGAGTTTCACAGAAAGTTTTTGATCCAGAAGAATTAGGACCCCTTCAGAAATTCGCAGTCGAGACAGCTTGCCAGCTAGAGATGTTTTTTCCTCCATCATACTGGGACATGATGGAACATCTCATTGTTCACATTGTCCCTCAAATTATTGAACTTGGTCCTCTATACCTACATCAAATGTGGGCGTACGAGCGATACATGGCCGTTCTAAAAGGGTATGTCCGTAATCGTGCTCATCCGGAGGGCTCGATGATAGAGGGTTACACAACTGAGGAGGTTGTCGAGTGTTGCCTAGATTATATGAGCGATGTCAACCCCATTGGGACACCGGTGCCTCGACATGATGGAAGGTTATCTGGGAAGGGTACTGTGGGAAGAAAATGCTTCTACGACAACGATTACAAAACGGTATCAGATGCACACAGCAGTGTTCTTCAACAACTCGCCATCGTTGCGCCCTACATTGAGCAACACACTTCCGATATCAGAGCATGCAATCCTGGGCGATCCGACGGTTGGGTTTCGAAAGAATAGAAGTGCACGTTTCCCCAGTGGCTGAAGGATCAAAAACTACTGTGTGGAGAATCAATCGAGGAAAAAACGATAGAAAGACTTGCAGCTGGCCCAACAAGCCTTGTGACCTCATGGCAAGGGTATGATATTGGAGGATATTCTTTTTACACAAACAGCAAAGATAGGAAAAGCTCAGCGCAGAACAGTGGGGTTCGTGTCGTAGCATTGGTCGCAACAGGGCATAACAAGTCTTACTACGGGATCATACAAGAAATATGGGAACTTGACTACGGTTTAAACATTCAGATCACTGTTCTCAGATGCCAATGGGTGAATGACATCATGGTAGATAAATTTGGATTTACTTGTGCCGAACGGAGTAAAATTGGACACAAGGATGATCCATGGGTCCTTGCGGAGTGTGTTGCACAGGTTTTTTATGTGAAGGATCCTTCCGATGAAAAGATGGACATTATTGTATCGGGCAACCAACACATCATTGGAATTGACAACATTCAAGACGCACGCGATTATAATCAGTATGACGCCATTGAGTTATTCACAGATCTTTCTACGCGGATGAAACGCATTGAGAGTGTCCTCGACGAATCAAAGTTTGCATTCGTGCGGAAGGATGTTAATCCAAAAATAGTGAAACGCTAGTTTCTTTTTTTGTACAATATGTTTTTGCACGCGAATGTATCAAGCTTATGGTGTTACCAGTGAACGTGTGGTTTTATATCGAACTTCTGGTATTTATGTGGATGATTAATATGTTAATTAATTAATATGTGAGCAGTTGATATATTAATATGTAACGAATTTATATTGATTGAATTTTTTTACATTGATATGTTAGTACGTGCATTCATATTTGTTAGTTTTATAGTTTTACATGGGACAATTAATAAATGGATTAATTAATATGTTAATAAATATTTTAGCATTCATATCTTTTTTAGTTTTACAGTTTTAAAATAAGGGCGCCAATTATCCCGTGCGGGCGGCTTAAGAGCCCGCACGGAAATATGTCTTTCCGTGCGGGCCGCTTAAACCGCCCACACGGAAAGATACTTTTCCGTGCGGGCCAAACAGCTCGCACGGAAAAGTATCTTTCCGTGCGGGTGGTTTAAGCGGCTCGCACGGAAAGACATATTTCTGTGCGAGCTCTTAAGCCGCCCGCACGGGATAAATGGCGCCTATATATAGTCGCGCGGGATCCCAAAAATTTCCTAAGTCCCAAACGAGTCCAGATCTCTGCCGCCAGGCTGCCGAAATTTTCTAAGCCGCCGTGCGCCGCCGCCCATCTCTCTCTCTCGGCACCCTCCCGTCCGCCGGCCTCAAGCCCGGCACGCCAACCAGATCTGTGCCGCCCATCTCTCTAGCGCTCTCTCGCCACCGGCCCCCGCCGCGCCGCCCATCCCCGCGCGCGCTGCCGCCCACCGACGACGACGCCCCGCCGACGATGACGCCCCGGCCGCCGACACCCACCGACGACGACGCCCCTGCCGCCGACGACGACGCCCACCAACGACGACGTCCCTCCTCACAAGGTGAGATGAATCAATGTGAATGGAATGGATGTGGGATGGATGAATGGAATGGGTGGATGTGTTTTGATGGATGGATGAATGGAATGGAATGGATGGATGTGTTGGGATGGCACGTCAACTGTTCGACGAAATGCCTACAAGGGATAGATGTGAATTTTTTTGATGAATTTTCGATGTTAGGTTAGATACATATTCAGGACATATTCAATTTAAGCAATTAGATATATGTAATGGATTAATTAATATATACATTAATATATACATAGATGAATATACATATATATATATGTAAGTATGTGTTGTATGTAATGGATTAATTAATATATACATTAATATATACATAGATGAATATACATATATATATATATAAGTATGTGATGTATGTAATGGATTAATTAATATATACATTAATATATACATAGATGAATATACATATATATATATATGTAAGTATGTGTTGTATGTAATGGATTAATTAATATATACATTAATATGTGATTAATATGTACATGTATTATACATTTAATTATCAATTTAACCAACTAGATAGTTAAAAAACTGCGTACTAATCGGGTTTAGAATTAATTGTGTTACGACCAACCGTAGATCAAATGTCGAACGAGAAAGCTCCCTCCGATGCACCCAACGTCGAACAAACGCAAGAGGTTTCGAGCGAAGGCACATGGCAGACACCAAGCGATCCGATGTGCCATATCGAAGTTACGCCAGCACCACCGGTTGAAGAAGACCCCGACTACATCCCTATGGAGGAAGCAGTAAGTCGAGTTGTAGTGTTATAAACTAATCCGTCTCCCTCTCGGTCGCGTTTAACTTTTTCTGATGTACGAACAGATGAAAACAAGACGCCAGTCAAAAAGAAAGGCTGCCAAGTCTGCCGTAATAGCCGAAGGCGAGACGGACACGGCAACGTCCGGTCCGGTAGAAACCGACACCGGAGAAACGTCCGGTCAAAAGAGAAGACGTGCTAAGAGAAGTAAGACCCAAACCCCCAAGGAGACATACTACATCACCTCTTTGAACCAGGATGGGAAGCCAGTAGAGCCCAAGGTAGCAATGACTAAATTCAGCACCACCTGCGGTGTGGTGGCCAGAACCCACGGCCCTTTAAATGTAGATTCCTGGGAGCAGGTGGATGACAACATGAAGAACTTCATGTGAAACGAGTTGCAGAAGTGGCTTGTCTATCCGCCTAGTTCAGAGGCTATGGGAAAAGAATTTGCCCTAAAAACGATGGCGCATCGGTGGAGGCAGTGGAAATCGGACTTGAACACTCACTACGTGCAAAAGAACAAGACTCCATTCGCCGACTACGGTGGTATTACGCCCGCCGAATGGGACACCTTCGTGGCAAAGATGACTAGCCCGGAAGCCTTAGCGCGGAGGAAAAAGATGCCCGATCTAGCTAAAAGGAACAAATACCCACACCAGTTGGGCTCGAGCGGCTACGATGGCCACGTAGAGAAGTGGCGAGCAACTGAAGAGAAGTTTGCCGCCCAAGGCAAGCCCCTGCTTGTAGATGCCCTAAAGGAAAGAAGCAAAAACTGGGTTTGGGCACGGAGCACAGGGCAAGTCACCGATGCGGGAGAGATCCAGTTCGAGGATCCGAATATCGAGCGTGTGACCAGTAGTCTTAAGGACATTGCGGAAAAAGAGAAAACAAGGGAATTCATTGCCAAGAGAGAACATGATCAACTAACAGCTGCATTAGGCAACCCTGAACATTCCGGACGAGTAAGGGGCCTATCGTCAAGGACGAGCTAGAAGGAAGGGTTTCCGGAGGAAGCTAAGGGTTACAAGAAACGGGACAGGTACAAACAGAAATTGGAAGAGAGGATAGCAAAACAAGTTGAACAACATTTCTACTCTCTTGTTGCTCAAAATCGTCAAGCCTTCCCGCACTTGTTCCAGCAATCCGAAGAACCCACAGTACAGGTGCCAAGCAGTGTCGGGTCAGTGGACACCGCACCTTATCCAGTAGACAACATAACTGCCCTGACGCCGTGCAGCCTGCTCGTGCCGATAGGAAGGGCTGGGAAAAGAAAGAAGGTGGGTACAGGACTTGCGATACCAGGACGCCAAATTCAGAACACGCTAATCCCTGAAGAATATGCAAGGGTGCAAGTGGCCAAGGTGCATGCAGAGCATACCAGTTTAGAGATAGATATTCCAACACCGGAAGGGATACAATTGCTTGGGGATGCGGTGAATCAGTTTATACTATGGCATCGACGAGATATCCTGCTGGTCGGTCCATCGCCTTCAACCTCACGCCCGCCGGCTCCAGAGATTGCTGCTGCGCCTGCACCACCTTCTCCACCAGGGCAAGATTCGCCAACTAATAGGCCTGCCTCCCCACCTCCCTCCTCCCCTAATCCTTTAGGTCCAGGTTCACCACATCTATCAGCTCCTGAAGTCCAAGCAGAACAACCTCCTCCGACACCACAGTCTGCATTGGCGCTACCTGAAAGGCCTCTTATGAGAAGCGCAAGTCTTCCAAGTCCGACCAAGCTTGAACCTCGTCGGCTTATCCCGACAATGATTAGGTCAACTTATGATAAGGAAAAAATGGCCGTATACGAGGAAAGGTTAGTATTCCAGGCTTTCAGGGGAAGAGCGTCGACTGACAAGAAGCAGGATGAAACTCCACATTTGTCGGATTCAAAAAAATCGATGAAAAATCAAATGGAGGACCTGCAAAACTGGACTTCTGACGAGGTGCCAACAAAGTACGTGCACGGGAAGCTGTTCCTGCCCCCGAAGCTCATGGAAGGCCTGCCTTGGGAAATGAGGCTGATGCATGACTGGTATCTGAAGGCATCTAAAAAAGGCCTAGGCATGATTACTGTGAAGGTCCCGGATAACGCTTTCACCAGTGGCCCAAATGGGATGCTGGTAATCGATTTCAACGACCTTCACGCATTATTCAAGCTGGACAAAATGGATATAAATCTCGTTGCTGCATTTTGCCTGTAAGTCATTCGTAATTAATGTCATATATTAATTCACTTGCTAACTAACTTCTGATAAATTACCCGCTTTATTACTTAGGATGCAATTCCACGCCGCTGAAAAGGCCAACCA
The DNA here is from genome assembly GCA_008326285.1 of Oryza officinalis. Taxonomy (NCBI): domain Eukaryota; kingdom Viridiplantae; phylum Streptophyta; class Magnoliopsida; order Poales; family Poaceae; genus Oryza; species Oryza officinalis. The sequence goes on from BDMV01000007.1 coordinate 16,904,791, forward strand.
TCCAGTAGGATACATCAACCCAACAAGGGTTTGCTAGACGGAACACACGGTGAATATTCGTGCAGATTCCGCTGAGCTCAAAGGTAAAACGACGTCCGAGAAAAAAGAGGTCGTCGAAAAAATGCACAAGAAAAAGATGGTCAGCGTAGCACTATACTTGGGCAGAGCGATGGTTGCGCACAAACACAAAACTGTCCTCTTCGTCCCTTACGCGCTGCGGTACGTATGATTCTTCTGTAGTACTTATGTTTTAGTACGATATCACATACAACTAACATATCTTCTTTGCAGCAATCATTACATACTTTTTCTGGTATATCCACGGGACCACCTGGCCGTAGTGCTGGATCTGGCGCACTATGGCGAGGAAACATTTACAGAGTTTCTCGTTATATTAAATTTGTAAGTCCTGTTATGCACCATTTACTAAATGTTGGCTATTGTACTCTCGAATACACATAATTGACTCAAACAATTGTTTTGTCTTTATAGAGCACACAGATATTACGTAGACCACGGTGGACCAATCAATAATCCACAAAAGAAGAAGCTTCTCGTGAAGACAAGATGGCCGGTAATTACATGTCTCTTGTTCCGACATTTCTTACATGTACTTGTTTCACTCAAAATATTGATGTATACAATTTTTTTCAACATAGTGTTTTAAGCAACCACCACAGACTAATTTATGCGGATACTACGTATGCGAGATGCTTAGACTCAACGGGAGATACACTACAAAGTTTGAAGAAGTAAGTCGAGAGAAAATATCTTTTCACACATTATAAGATCTTGTATAACTTTCCTAACTATAACAATGTGTATTCCTTCTGAAACAGATCCCGTCTGTTCCAGTTGTAGCGAACCGGTTCGACGATCGAACCATACTAAACTTGTGTGCAGATATTTGCCGCTTCATCCGCCGCGATGTCTGCAACCATTTGGGCGATTTCTACGATCCGGAGAGCCAGCTTGCGACGGAGGATACCTTCAAACGACTTAGAGAGTGGGAAAAAGAACATATGTATAGTAGCTAGTACAAATATTTCTAATTAAGGATATATTTTATGTGGTTTTTTAAACTTCTGTAAATTGCGAGACGCGATGATACGTATATTATATACATATGTGATGCATGCGTACAAATTTAATATCTTAATTCCATGAAAAAATAATTAATTACGTTCAATATTCTTAATACGTGCGATGTGTATGTATACTATTACTGAGAGTGAGAGAGACGGAGAGAGAGGGGAGAGATAAGGTAATATATTCACATAAAATAATAAACCAACATATAAAATAATATTTTATATGCACATAAAATAATGGGCAGATCGCTTATCCCGTGCGGTCGCGTTAAGTGGACCGCACGGAATAAGCGATCCACCCATTATTTTATGTGCATATAAAATATTATTTTATATGTTGGTTTATTATCCCGTGCGGTCCACTTAACGCGACCGCACGGGAAGATCGCTTATCCCGTGCGGTTTGCTTAAGCGGCCTGCACGGGATAATGGATCTTTTCGTGCGGTTGGACCGACCGCACGCGAAAATGGTCATTTCCCAGACCTTTTCGCGCGTGCGGGCAGGCTTTCCACACGGAAAGGTGTCTTTTGGCCCGCACGGAAAGACTGTTTCTGTAGTAGTGAATTCTTATCTCATGTAAGAATGTACATCCTCGCAGAATCACTAGTCTCCATCTCCTCTCCCCTCCATGGTGGCTGACGTGCAACGTGGTGCATCGAGTCCATACGATAGGCTACGCGTAGCCATTTATGCTTGTGGCTTGCCCTTATGGTATTAAAAAGAATGAAAAATACTTCTCTCCTCTCTCACATATCATGACGGATGATGTGGCTTGTCCTTGACGTATTAAAAATAGAAAAAGTATTAGCACGTGCACCAATCTAAATACGGATTTATTATCAAACTACCAAATTCACACTTAACGGGATCATGGCCAAAAAAAGATGATTGATCGGTCTTCTTTAACAAACGTTTCAAAACTCGGCTCTGCCATTAAGATCGTCTCGCAGCTCAAGTTAGCGGCAGCGCATTCTCATCGGGTGGAGATACTCATGTACGTGCTGGTACTCGCCTCAAGTTCGCAACGGGCGTTCCTCCCTTGACTCCGGCGATAGCTAGCTTCTCGTCGCCGCTTGCCGCACCTGCTCGCGGACTTGACGTACAACGACACTACTACATAAATACTCATTGGTGTCGGTTCCAAAGGCTTCATAGGTGCCGGTTTCGAAGCCGGCACCAATTGGTCGGCCCCAATGCTCAAAACTATTGGTACCGGTTTCTCAACCGGCACCTATAACACTATAGGTGCCGGTTGTAAATGTCGAACCGGCACTTATATGGTATTATAGGTGCCGGTTCCTATAAATAACCGGCACCTATAATGGATAGGACCTGGCACCTTTGATGCCTCATAGGTGCCGGTTCTTTACAAGAACCGGCACCTATAGTCCTGAAACACAAAAAAAAAATAATTTCGAGATCACGTATAATATTTCCTGAAATACAGAAATCATAGAATATTATAATATTAATTTAAGCATGAACTACACTCACAAGTGGCAATGGATTTCAAGGAACAAAATCCTAGCACAAGCTTTCAAGCTATACATTTCACGCAACTCATTGTAGGACATAATCATTCAATTGACATGTGATGAATCAACATAAATCTTTAGTTTTTCAATGAATTTCATTAAACACAGGTTTAATCAGATATAATAATCATAGTTTAGTTCAACTATTGTTGTACTGGTCTTTGGTGTCTAGCTACTGCTGTCATTGTACTAAAAGAAATGCATAGCTGCTGTAGTCTAATCAAATAAACTAGACGCCAGCACAACCACATCTATGACCATCACGGTAAGTTAAGGCAAGCTCGTGTGCAAATATGTATTGTTCTTCATTTAACAAAAAAACAGAACTATTTTCGAAAGGTACATACGCAATTTCTTCAGATGACAAATTTATATGCATGCAAACAGGTAGTACATGCAACGATCTGGGAGCTAGTCCAGATCCAACAACATATTTGAGGGAGAACTCAAACACATATTTGATGAAAAATGATCAGCTGGAACATATTTGATAAAAAATAGTTATTACTGAATTTAGTGAGTTGGAAGAGTTTGTATGCCTCCCCTCTCTCAACAGAAAATGTCTATTTGTCGAACTAGTAATGTCTTTGCCACATATAGTATGGTCGGCTTTAAATCTGTTTCTGTAGGGGCTGATTAAGACTTAATTAGGAGTCAATAAACATTATTGTTAAGTTCATATATGTTCATCCCTATCTACTCACTACAACATATAAAGTTTGCATCATGGACCATCATGTTTCCACACAAGTAAAATAAGAATTTTACTTTGTAGCCAAAAATTTAGGTCAAAAGCCGTACCAGGAATCCTATCTCATGTGATTTGCTGTTGCGCTCGGCGGCTATTACCGTTCCCGGCCAGGAAGGTGCAGTGTGGTTGGAGAGATGTATACTGGCATGGCATATGCATGTAGGGCACAAAACAAATAGAAGTAGTGTTCCACAAATCATATGATATTGCTGGGACTAGGACCATAATATAAAACCCGAAGCCTCGAGTAGAGAGTATAGAAGATATTACTGGGACTCAGCGTGCCAGTCAACTTCAGCCTGAGACGTGCCCGTCAAACCACACGAAGGCGGCGACCAGATGTGTTACACATCTCAGGAGACTTGACAAAAATTCGCTTGAGCTCTACAACATCTCAAATGCTCTAAACTCGTACTCATATGAAAATTTTAGTTACACATGCTCACCTGTTGCCACATCCATGCCACATCCAGTCAGCGAGATCACCTGTTGCTGTTAGGGATAAAAATATTAAATAGAGAAAATTTAATACATGATTAGATATATCTGTCAAAAAATAATAGATAAACATTAACAAATAGAGAAACTTAATGCATGTTCAAGACATTAAGAAAATCACATCAATCGAAATAAGTAATCTACAAGGTACTTAAAAAATGTTTGAAAGGTATGGCCCACTAATTCTAGGTCTTTGTGCGCTTTGTCGTTGATGGGCTATCTAAAGTGTCAGTAGGGCCAACAGCCTCAATGAAACCCACTAGCCCAGCAGGAGCCTTCAATATGTTGTATGCGCTGTTTGACGAGATGATATGGTCGAAGATGAATCCACATAGCTGTTCAGTGAGGCCCAAGCAAACATGTGACAGCAATTTACATGTCGGGAGCTTTAATTTCTGCAAATGGAAGGATTAAAGATGTGGAAAAGTACTATGTGTTTAGAAAATTGGATTTATGTCTTAAGAGACATAGCGAACCTCAGCATCCGTAATGTTCCAGTTGCCGTCCTCCATGAAAACCCACATAAATCTCATCACGTAGAACCCACATGTGCTCGTGCCCGGATCCTGAGGTGAGCAATAAGGGTGGCACCAAACTCGGAATTTATTTGTACATGGAGCGTGTCGAATACACTTCTTCTTATACTTCACAAGTGACTTATCTAGGATGTCAATGAGGGATTGGTTGTTGGCTTGCGGTTTCCTCATTCCATCCATGACGACAATCTTCGAATCGTTTAAATGGATCGCAACAAGAATCTAGTGAGGCCTACAGCCAAGGGAAGAGAACAATTAACATCTGAAAGTACAACGATGGGAGGTACAACGATAATGCCACACTTACTTAAAGTGGTAGGGCAAAAGGATGGTATTCATGTCCTGCAGCTTGACAAAGGATGTGTAAAGGTAGTTCAGCACTTCGATGGAAGTCCATTTGCCTGCCTCAATATTCAAGCTATTGACTATTTGTGGATCGAGGAATCCTAGCTTGTTATGGGTCGCTCTACATTCAAGCGCCCCCATTCTGCATGAGGAAAAAAATTAGACACGCAACGCGGATATTTACTTAAAAAAATGGCGAGAGGTCGAGTATACTTACAATACCCATAACTGCATTACCGATAAGTCTAGCTCCCTCAGATTGTATAGATGAAATAGTTCTTTAAATGGGACCCAAACTATACCATCACAGAGATGAAAGTCCTCGTCCCTGTAAAAGACGGGGAACATCTCTTTACCCTCCTTGGCCATCTGTAAGTACCACTCTTCTACCCTTCTCATTTGAGTACATTTGCCAACGACCTTGCGATATTCGTCGGTAGTCAAAGAATGACCAAGCTTGAACTGAGCTGCCAAAGGGGCCATTTCAATATTATCCACATCATCCAAACTTTTCAGCCCTGTCTCATTTAGAAAGTCTTGTATAGTCCTGCTGGCCTTGTCTTTCTCAAATTCTTTCTTGGAAAATTCTTGCAATCCCTTTTTTCTGATCGTGCATCGGAAGTCTGTAATAGGTTGCTTGAGGGCAGGAGGCCTTGCTATGCGAATGAAGTGATCCTGTACTTCAACTGGCACTTTCAAAGATGGCTCCGACCTGGTAGGCAATGGCATCTTCTTGGTCTTCTTCAGAGATGGTGGTTCAGACATTTGACAAGTTTTACAGAGGCGCCCCCTCTTTTTCGGCCGGTCTGAAGAAGCTGGGCTCTGATGTGCTGCCTTTGGAGGAGATGGGCTCTTACGTTGTGCTGGTGGAGGAGATGGGCTCTTATGTGGCAATGGTGGTGGAGTTGGCATCCTTTGAGGGGAGAGAGGAAGTCCTTCTGAGCTAGACCCACCATGGCTTGGCTCGTCATCACCATCTCCAGAAGGGATTATGTTGTGAACGGCTTCTCCAAGAGTGGTCACCCCCTTCTCTGGAGCAAAATCAAGCTGCACTGCCCTGTATCTCCTAGGCACGTCCTCCACTTCGACCCTTGAGTAGCCGCTTGGTATCGGCTTACCGTGTATCCTCCCTCCCTCCGTTACGGGATGTGCCATAGCGCGTGCCACCTCTTGACTGATGTTTTGAAGTGGCACATGCAGCCTGCATGCAGTACGTACAGTGATGTCGTCCACGGAGTAATGAACCGTGTCCGGTTCTTGAGGAACCTCAGTTGAAGCGCAGCTGCTTTTCTTCCCAGCTGGACTGATTAAGTGGCCAGCGTTGCCTCCTTCCTGACCTTCAAGCCTTGCCATTACCAGTGCCATTTGTTCTTTCAATAGCCTTATCTCTTCCGATTGGTCTCTGGAATTTTTATTGCTCCGAGACCGGTACCTATGTCTCTCTTCAGGAAAACCTTCTCTCCATGGAAATAGGCCAATTCCTCTTGTGCGTCCCGGATGCTCAGGGTTCTGCAATGCAAGTGTAAGCTCATCTCTCTCCCTGCTCGCAACAAAAGAACCTTCTGAGGACTTTAGATGGGCCTCGTAGAGCCTCTAGGACACTTCTTGCTCTCGAGGACCCTTGTGTACCAACTCGCCTGTATCCGAGAGTGTTGAACCTCGGGCGTATTGGTAATTCTTTTCCCGTTGGCACCAGTCCTTCGTCTCGATCTCGATTCCCTTTTGCAGCAGCTCATCTTCCCGGAGTTGCCATTTGGCTATGTTCTTAGCATATCCGCTAGGGCCGAGACGGTGAGGGTATCGGTTTTTGGCCGCATTGGCCTGGTTCCTTTCGCTAATCTCCTTTGCCTCATCTGATATTCTATAGGCCACAAAGTCATCCCAGAAAAGACGACACCTTCGATAGTTCGCAGCTTCAAAAATTGGTGTCAGGCCGTTCTTGACAAACTTCCTGTTAACATCCATCTTCCACTTCTTGAAGCTGATGGACATCTTCTTAAGAGCCCCGGACTTTGCGAGTTCTTCTTGTCCCTCGGGAAGCTGGAATGTCTGCTTTAACTTTTCCCAAGCAAGATCCTTGTCTCTGTCTGGTACCGTCCACTCCAATTCGTCTGTATCACTGCTCTTCCAGTGCCGGTACTTGATGGGGATGTCATTCTTCACGATGACACCTATAGCATTGCCATATGGGTTGAGTGCCGATTCTGGAGCTATAGGGGTCCCATCTGCAGCTAACTCCGTGATAGTGTATAGACCTGAGGGAATCCTAGTTGGACCTCTAGCCTTTCTTCTTGCCGATGAGGTTGAAGTATTCGCAGAGTGCGTAGTAGCCGAAGGATCAACCTCCTTCAAACATCAATATAAATTAGTCATTCATATCTGACGATATATGTACTTTTAAGGTATTATTTGTTCCAGACGGGTTAATTTACCTCCATATTGTGTGGGTTATCACCGGGCTGATTCAAGTTTAGAAAGCCACTTGGGCTACCATTACCACCATCGCTTTCTCCAGAATTTGCTCGCCTACTGTTATCTTGTTCGCCTGACATTTCCAAATTTGTAGACCTAGACTAGAACTATTGCTAGATAGATAGAAGAAATTAGTGTTAGAACTTATTGTCCTCTTGATGATATTCTTCTAAATCTAGCATAAGTTAAGTAATGCCATCTAATTCCATACGTAATTTTACTGGACCAGTAGGATCTAATTAAATAATTGCACGAGGTAGTAGCTAACCCAGCAGCGTGCATACATCAATTAAACTTAAACAATACAATATTTTGGAGCTCACCCACATGTGACAAGTGACAGTCTAATTAAAGAGTGCGTGACAGTCTAATTAAAGTGTGCCATCAGCTTCAAAACTTAAACAATACAGTATTTTTGAGCTCGAAAAGAAAGAAAGGAAATAGTGCCACGACATGTTGGTTTAAAATGCTAGCAACAGTACAGCTTCAAAACTTATGCTATATACTATTTTCCACCAGCTTTTAACAATCTATGCAAGCAAGCAAATATATAATCTGTTTTGGACCTATGGTGTTCTACTTATATTTCCTAGGCCTCCAGGGCAGAGCAGCAGTTAATTGTATGATCTCTCGCTATATATCATCTAGCTCCAAGAACTTCATGACGAATCTAACATGGCAAGAAAGTAATAGAGAAAAGTACTAGTATATAATTTAGTTGTTTTTTTGATTTGTTACCGTCCTGTGTGACGAGCGGGTAGTTGGAGGAGCTGAGCGTGACGAACCAGTCCTAGTCGGCAGCGATTCTGAGCAGCACAGCGGCGCCGTTGCAGCTTGCAGTGGTTGATAGGTTTGGTGGCCAGGCCTTGAAAGAGCAAATACAAATCACCTAAGAAAAATGATTTGCATTTTTCTTGTTATAACAAATGATACGGTGGCAATTCATCAAGTATTGAATTTGAACATCTAAAAAGAAAACCAAAAAAAGCATGCTTCACCCATCTAAGTGTAAACAAGGGGATGTCACATAGAGCAGTTAGATGGATTCTCTCTTTAGCCATAAATTAAGGTGTTAATGATGAAAAAGAATCATAGATGTTTAAATGTGTGGACACAATAATACAAGTTGAAGCCATGAAAACATGCTCACATGCTGGGACAGAATCCATCCAACAAACTGCACCAACCACATGGCTTAAGCTTCTCCTTGATTTGTCTGGTTTAGGATATAAGAGTTCACGAACAAGACAAGTAGGATTTGCCAGTAAAATGCTAATCTGCAAGTCAAGAATGTTTACTGCTAAAAAAAATATTCTCTTGCTCAAGGACGGTCAGGCTCGGTTTGGAGAGCCTCTGTGACATAATCTCTATCAGAAGCTCCAAAACAATTTAGATTATCATTCAAATTATAAAAAGTAGAAAATAAGCTGAAGTCAAAATTAGAAAATCCAGCCAGTTTAGATTCTCACAAGTTTCCTTCTCATCAACTACTCAGAATATTAACTTCCTAAATAGGGCCTCATTATTAGATACAAGCCAAAGTTATTAGTCGGGATATTAGGTAGATCATTTTGAGTGACAGTTTCATTAGGTAGATCTTTGGCTCTCATATTTCGATTTAATCACTCCAAAGAGTGCATACATACCCGATGGTAGGGAGGAGGAGGGCGACGGCGGTACTGGACGGCGGTGGACGGCGACGGCGGAGGAGGTGGACGATGACTGCGGAGGAGGTGGACAGCGGTGGACGGCGACTACGGAGGAGGTGGACGGCGGTGGATGGCGACGGCGGAGGAGGTGGATGGCGACGGCGGAGGTGGAGGACGGGGATGGCGCTGGCTAGCGGTGATGGCGCTGGAGGGCGCTGGCTGGTGGCTGAGCGAGGGGACGGCGATCAAGGGCGACAACGTGTGGCGGGCACAAGATCGATGGAGACGGCGGGCTGATTTGGGGAAAATGGTGACGCCAGCAACGGCGGCATATATATATATATAAGCCACATAGGTACCAGTTCGTATTTACAACCGGTACCTATTATGGTGAAAAGGTGCCGGTTATAAATATGAACCGGTACCTTTTCTATATTATAGGTACCGGGTCTTATTTCCAACCGGCACCTATTAACCACAATAGGTACCGGTTGTAAATACAAACTGGTACCTATGGACCTTCTGGGGGGGTTTACATTGTACATATCACTTGAAAATGTTCAATTCATAATTGTGTCTGTAAACTTCCATCTGTCCTCAAGTCATACATAGTTATACTCAGCGATCCAACATATTTTATATTCTGGTTTGAAATGTTCATATGTAAATAAATATAAAAAAATCATCTCGCTAAACATAGCTGTTGGATTTCATTCCAACAAATACTGGACCTATTATTTTACTATTCAGTCCAAATGGAGTGAGAAAGATTTAGAAAAAAGCAATTTTGCCCCTAGGTCATAAGCTAAACCCTAGAATTCAGGGTCGGCGACGACGGAACCTAACCTAGTTGGATTACAAGCTTCTGGCCCCAGGGGCAAAAATTGTCTTTTCCACATGGTTTCTCTTTATTCTAACCAAAAATAATAAAATAATGAGTCTTGTGTTACTCGGCAAATTACTAGTTTTCAGAACGTTTACATGTCCTGCGGCAAAACCACAAATGTCTAGGCGAAATTTGCTGTCTGCTACACCTATAGAACTATTTTATAGTGTTTAATTGTGATTTTCGTCCCAGTAACATCTGTTATTACAATTTTATGCACTTTTTTTAACACAAAGTGTGAACTGTTTGTTGCTTGTTTTTCTACCTTTTGTTCTTATCCAACTTGGCCACTACTACAAGAAACAACATAGGTGCCGGTTCTGGGCCGGCACTAATTACACATTCATGTTTGTTACAATGAAGTTCAAACATGCAGGTCTATCACAATTACTCCTTCTTCATGGTCGCTGCGAACATATGGTGCTTCTTCCTCATTTTCGTCTTCCTGACTTTCTTCACCTCCTTCTACATCTGTTGCAAACGGTGGTAGCTCGTCGATTTGATCGTAGCCTTCCTCATCAACGAAATTCTCAACTCCGACAATGCTTCGCTTTCCATGGAGAACCACGTGGCGAGTGTTCAACGAAAAAGGGTCTTTGACATAGAAAACTTGTCTTACGGATTTTGCGAGCACAAATGGTTCATCTTGATAACCCACATTGTTTAAGTCCACGATGAACATTCCGTACTTGTCAATCCTCAGACCACTTGGAATTTTGACCCATTGACACTGGAAAAGTGGTACCTTCAGCGGTCCATATTCAAGCTCCCAGATTGCCTCTATATAACCATGGTACGTTTGTTCTACACTATTATTGTCGAAGGCGTCTATGCGGACACCACTATTTTGATACGAGCTCTTGGCATCCTGGGTTCTCGTGTAAAATGTATATCCATTAATGTCATACCCTTGGAATGAATGAATTGTGCTCGCAGGTCCCCGAGACAAAACATACAACTGGTCACTATCAGTATTCATAGCCATGATATGCTTCCGTAACCAATCGCCAAAATTCAACCTATGCTGCTTAGTTATCCATGCTTCTGATTGGCTTGGGTTCTCGCTGCGGAGTGTGTTATAATGCATGTCGACAAATGGAGCCACCAAGGCCGACTGCTGCAGCACTACGAAATGTGCTTGCCGTAATGTTTCTAGGCTAGGAGCGAAAATTGCCTTATGCCCTAGTGTCCCTTTCCCTAGTAGCCTGCCCTCGTGTCGAGACATCGGCACACCAATGAGATGCAAATCCATATAGTCGATACAGAACTCAACCACCTCCTCTGTTGCATAACCCTCTACGATACTGCCTTCTGGTCGAGCTCTATTACGCACATACTTCTTTATGATCCCCATGAACCTCTCGAAAGCCCACATGTTATGCAGATACACTGGGCCGAGAATCTTTATGTCTTTCACGAGATGTGCCACGAGGTGAACCATTATATCAAAAAATGATAGTGGAAAACACATCTCGAGCTGGCAAAGGGTAATGATTGCATCTGCTTGGAGCTTGTCTAGCGTGCTTGGATCGATCACCTTCTGATATATAGCGTTGAAGAACGAGCACAGCTTTATGATTGGGTTTCGAACCTTATCTGGCAAAATGCCTCTAATAGCAACAGGAAGAAGTTGTGTCATCAGCACGTGGCAATCATGTGACTTCATGCCCACTAATTTCTTCTCTTGCAGGTTGACAAGTCTTTTAATGTTCGCATAGTAACCAGAAGGGACCCGGACACCCTGCAAGCACTCCAACAGACTTATTTTCTCTGCGGCACTAAGGGTGTAGCACGCAGGAGGGAGGTACTGGCGACCATTGGGACGTTCTTGAGGATGTAGCTCGGGTCTGATGTTCATGTTTGCGAGGTCTCTCCGGGCTTCTAACGTGTCCTTTGTCTTGCCGGGTATGTTTAGCAGGAGTCCCATCAAACTCTCGCACACATTCTTCTCAACGTGCATCACGTCAATTGCGTGACGGACATCCAAATCTTTCCAATATGGTAGTTCCCAGAAGATAGATTTCTTCTTCCAAATAGGTTTCTCACCATCCTTGCTCGTTGCACTTCGAATGCCTTGCCCCTTACCAAATATACATTCAATATCTTGTACCTCTTCAAAAATCTCTCTGCCAGTACAGTGTGTTGGAGCTGTACCGTCCTCCACCGTGCCATCGAAATCTCTTATATTGCTACGGTACTGGTGGCTAGCTGGAAGAAACCTTCGATGGCGCATGTACACAGTCTTTCCGGAGTACTTCAGCCATCTGCTCGCTGTATCCCACATGAACTGCACACATGCACAACCACCTTTCACTGTTTGCCCGGATGTGTTACCAGCTGCAGGGTAATCTTGGATGGTAACGAACAATATTGCCCTTAAGATGAAGTACTCTCTTTTGTACGCATCCCACATCTGCACACCCCGGTCCCATAGAAACTTAAGATCATCCACTAATGGCCTGAAGTAGACATCGATATCGTTGCCAGGTTGCTTGGGACCTTGGATTAGAAGTGACATCATAATATACTTACGCTTCATGCACAACCATGAAGGAAGGTTGTAGATAACAAGTGCCACTGGCCACGTGCTATGCCGACTGCTCATGTCACCAAATGGATTCATCCCGTCCGTGCTCAGCCCAAACCTTATATTCCTAATCTCCTGCGCAAAATGCTTCTTGTACTTTCTATCTATCTTTCTCCATTGAGATCCATCTGCAGGATGTCTTATCATTCCATCCTTCTTACGCTCTTCGTGGTGCCAACGCATTATCTTTGCATGCTATTTGTTTGCATACATACGTTCAATCCGAGGGATTATAGGAAAATACCACGCAACTTTAACGGACACTTTCCTTTTCTTCAAGACTGGGCCACCACTGTCATCATCAGCATCATCATTGACGGAGCGTGAAACTCCTCACCGGGAGACCGCGCGGGCCCCCCTTTGCCGGTTCGGCCGGGGGCGCTAAGTGAGGTTCTTCGCCCTCGATCTGAGGAATGTCAGCGAGAGAGGAAACGCGCAAGACGCGGGCGACGTAGACAGGTTCGGGCCGCTGAGAAGCGTAACACCCTACTCCTGTGTTCTGGTGGATCTGAGGGTCTCCAACAATACAAAGGGAATTCTATCTCTCCAACGTATCCGCCGGAGTCCTCCCTTCTTTCCTAGGCCTGGGCCTCCTTTTATCTGATCAGGGGTCACCACATGGGCCTCAAGTTGCCTAAGAAAAGAAACATTCTTTTTACAATCAGGGCTAGTCTACAGCCGGAAGTGACTTCTGACAAGCATGGCTCACGCCTTCTGCCCCGCTCGCCAGCTCCCCCGGTGGACGCCCATTTCAACCTTCATTCAATGGCCGGCGACTTCCTTGCCACGCCTGCGCTGAAATCTGGATTGGATTTGACCGGGACTGACATACCAACTCCAGGAGTTAGCACGCCGGCTCCGGCTAGGGACGAGAGCCAGGAGGCTCTCATCATTCCGACGGGACGGGGCGAGGCGTGCCATCGGCCGCCTGTCGCCACCTAACCCGCGATCTGACCGGTCTGTGACCGGTCACACACCGCGACCGGTCACGGACCGGATAAGCGTGCGCTGCGCCGCATTAAATGCGGCGTGGTGCGCTCGCCTGATCCGCTATAAATGCGGTTAGGTGAGCCCTGCTGTGCTCACCTAACCCACACACGTGGCGCCAAAATCACAGGGGGTCGGGGCGCCCCAGCCCTCGGGGCTGAAACGGGAGCGGCCCGACCCCTCGGGGAGACAGAGGAAGGGGTGGCCACGTCACCCTCGGGCCCAACCCCCCCGAGGGGGTCGGGACACGTGGAGGACCACGGCTACCCAAGCCTCGAGTCATGACACCCCCGGTCCCATGTCATCGACAGTAGCCCCCGGCGTTATGCCAGGGCGACCGCCCCCCTCGAGGGAAGCGCTCGGGCGTGACGCCACTCCTTAGGCCCGGTGACGGATGGGGCCGGTCCCTACAGGCGGACAGGAACCCAACGGTCGCGAATTGCGCGCGTCGGCAAGAGAAAACCGACCGACGATAATGAGCGGCCTCTTCAAGACCGCTGCATTACTCGAGCAGCGCGGGAATCGGGACGTGCCGGTTCGTTTCGCTTGGGGATATGATGATGGCGTTTTTCACGGTCGGCGAGCGCAGTTAATGCGCGCATTATCTGCCCCATTTCAACCGCCACGTCCGCACGTCTGCCGCGTGCGCCGCAAATGGGCGAGTGGGGCGAGTGGGGTTAGTGGAGGCGTGGGAGCGAGAAACGAGGGGGCGAGGTAGTGGGCGCGGGAAGCGAGGAGCCGGGCATAGCGTTGGCAAGGGTATAAAGACGCCGAGGAAGGGATTCGTTTCCTTCCACTCTCCATTTTTTCCTTTGCCTTCGCCACTCGTGCCCTAGCTCTTGCCACACGCGCTCGCTCTCAAGCTCCTCCTGTGCCCTACTCTTGCCACACGCGCTCGCTCTCAAGCTCCTCCTCCGCCGGCGCCATGGCACGGGGCTCCGCACCGCTCGACGGTAGCGTGCTGCCGCCTTCCCGCATTACAAGCGAGAGGCAGGCCGGGCTGCCGCGCCGATTCATGCCGGAATCTGCCGCCGGCCGAGTGGTGGTCACGCTGGGCGAGGGACGCCCGGCGCCAGACTACCCGGGGCGGTCCGTCTTCTTCCTCTCTTTCACAATGACGGGGCTGGTCCCGCCATTCTCTACCTTCTTCATGGATATTCTGGAGTTTTATGATCTCCAGATGGCGCACCTCACCCCCAACGCGATAATGACGTTGGCCATCTTCGCACACCTGTGCGAGATGTTTATCGGGGTGCGCCCATCTCTCCGGCTGTTCCGGTGGTTCTTCACCGTGCAGCCGGTGTCGCCGCCGACGGCAGTCGGTGGCTGCTACTTCCAGCCGCGGGGGCAGGTGCTGAACCGCTACATCCCTGCGTCCTCCGCAAAGAAGTGGGACGACTGGAAGAGCGACTGGTTCTACACCCCCCTCGCCGACGAAGCGCGCCTCCGACTCCCGAGCCAGCCCCGGCGCAGGCCTCCAGCTGGCGGGCGGCGGTGGATCTGGGGACGGCTACGACGCCGTCTTGACCGCCTGGCGGGTCTGCGGTCCCAAGGGCTCACGGGGGCCATGGTGTTCGGGACTACCTCGTCGCCGGATTGCCCGCTCCAGCGGCGCGCCCGAGGCGCCTGGGAGTACACCGGGCCCGAGGACACACTGAGGACCCACCTGGGGCAAAAATGGGACTGGGACCCCGAGGATTTCAAGATGGTGGTCCAACGGGTGCTGAATCTCAGCTCCGTGGAGGCATCCCTCATCCCCCAAGGGGTCCTCCCCCTCTGCTGCGACCCAGAGCGCGCCAACATCCTGGCCATCATGCAGGTGGTCGGGGCGTCGGGGGAACGGGCCCCCCGAGGCCACGATGGCGCGGGCGGGAGCCGCAGGGGGGAACAATCTACCCCGGGAGGGGGTCGTGCTTCTGGGCCCCGCGACGGGGGCCCGGGGGGCAGCCGCCCTGCCGACGCCAGGGGGAAGAGGAAGCAGGGAGGTACTCCTCCCCCATCTCCTCCCCGAGGGGGCGGGGCGGTGCGGCCAGCAGCAGGCGGCCGAGGGTGCCGTGCCGGCGCCGCAGCCCGAGGGGGAGCGAGGAAGAAACGGCTCCGCAAGATGGGGGAGAGCGAGCCATGCCGGGGGAACCTATCTCGCCCCCGAGGTGGTCGTTCAGCCGACCTCCCCGCAGGTTCGTTCCCACGCCCACGCGGCCGTATCTACTCCCCAAGGCGAGTTTTTTCTCACCCGTTCTTTTTGTCTTTGGTTTTTCTTCTGCCTCAGCGAGATCCCGTCACGCCCCCCACGCCATTCCAAGTCCGGCCGGTCCGAGGCCGAGGAGACGGTGACCGCGGAGGCCCGGAGGCGGGAGGCTGACCGACGGGAAGCCGCGGACCGCCTCCGGGAAGCCGAGGAGGCCGCCCGGGAGGCCGCCCGGGTTCGCCAGGCCGAGGAGGCCGCTCGGGAGGAGGCCAGGCTCCGCCGGGCCGAGGAGTCCGCCCGGGAGGCAGAGGCGGCGGGTGCACGCCGGGCAGCCTGCCAAGCCCCCGACCCGACTCCGCCCGAGACCATGACGACCCCCGAGGCCACCCACAACGAGGCCGCGGGCGCGCCGCCCGGCCTGACGCCCCGGGCGACGCGCGGGACGGGCCAGCTTCGGGGGGCGCCCCCGAGGCCAGCACGCCGATCGGCGGGCCGAGCCGCGCGGCACCCACACCGAGGCGGCTCTCCCCTTTGCCTTCCGCTACCCCGCTGAGCGCGGAGCCCCTCCTGCAGGCCCTGGCCACCGCGAACAGCACAGTGCTGGACGGGCTGAGTGCCCAGATGGAGGCCCTGCAGGCGGAGCGGGCGGAGCTCGACGCGGCATGGGCGCGCGTCGAGGAGGGGCGGCGCTCGGTGGAGGCCATGGTGGAGGCGGGCCGCAAGGCCTACCGCCAGCACGCCAACAGCTGGAGGCCCGTCGTGGGACCTGGCGGAGATCGCCAGGGAGGTAGAAGAGGAGCGGGAGACCGCCCTCATCGCCACCGCCGTGCTTGACGAGGCGCGGGACGACCTCCGCCTCCAGTACGGGACCCGGGCGGCGGAGCTAGAGGAGAAGCTCGACGCCGCCCGGGGAGTCCTCGACGCCGCCGCTGCCCGGGAGCGGCGGGCGGCGGAGAACGAGGCGGCGTCCCGTCAGCGGGAAGAGGCCCTTGAGGCGCGTCGCGGCGCTGGAGGAGCGCGCCCGCGCCTGGACGCGAAGGAGGGCGCCCTAGCGGACCGCGAGGCCGCCGTCGCCACCCGGGAGGCAACACTGGCGGCGCACGAGGCCGCCTCCGCCGAGGAGGAGTCCGCACTCCGCCTCCGCGAGGATGCGCTCGCCGAGCGGGGGCGAGCTCTCGAGGAGGCCGAGGCCGCGGCGCAGCGGCTGGCGGACAGCCTGTTCCTCCGCGAGGCGGCGCGGGAGGAGCAGGCGCGCCGCAATCTGGAAGGCGCCCGCGCCGAGAGGGCCGCGCTGGACCAGCGGGCCGCTGAGCTCGAGGCGCGGGCGAAGGAGCTGGACGCGAGAGCGCACAGCGGCGGGGCGGCCGCGGGCCAGACGACTAGCCGCCCGCCTCGCAGCCGCCGAACACACCGTCGCCGAGCTGCAGGGCGCGCTGGACTCGTCCGCCGGGGGAGGTCGAGGCCCTCCGCCTGGCGTGCGAGGTGGGGCCCGGCATGCTTCGGGACGCCGTCTCGCGCTAGACCGCGCCGGCGGCAGGCGGGCCTCTGGGGCGGGCGGTACGCGAAGTACGCCGCCAACCAGGGGGGCCTCGCCCAGCGCCTCTCGGAGATGGCCGGGGTCCTCGAACGGCTCCCCGAGGAGCTCGAGGAGACGATCAAGTCATCCTCGAGGGACCTCGCCCGGGGGGCGGTGGAGCTCGTACTGGCGAGCTACCAGGCCAGGGACCCCGACTTCTCCCCGTGGGCGCGCTGGAAGAGTTCCCTCCCGGAACCGAGGACGGCGCGCGCGCGCAGGTCCGGGACGCCGCCGACCACATCGTCCACAGCTTCGAGGGTACGGCCCCTCGGCTCGCGTTCGCCCTCGACTCCGAGGAGGAGGACGGCGACGACGGTGCGGACGACAGCGACGGCGAGGCCGGCGGCCCGGGTGCGTCGGAGTGAGCCCCCAAGCCCCCGCCGATCTTAAATTTTACCTTCTCTTCCGAGGCCTTCGAGCCCCCTCTTGTATAGACTGTTTAATCTGCAATCAAATAAAGAGGAAATTTCTATGTCAGTATGTTTGTGTGCGTATAAGACGAGGATGGTCTGTGCCGCGGTCCTTCTGAGTCTTGGCTTGAGCAAGGGCTCGTGCCCAGGTCCCAGCCTCAAACGGCGCGGGTCGGGGCTATGCCTGGGGAGATCCCGTGTCGAGACTGGCCAGGCCGGGAGCGCGGTGACCGAGGGTTAGGAGGACCCGATTGTGGGCCTTTGCCGATTCCCCCCCGGAGTTCACCACGCCCCGGGGCACGGCTCGGTTCTGGGCCCCGTTTGGCGGTTTTAGCCGGCCCGGGCCCCGAGGGCAGGGCCGAGCACGAGCGTACTAACTCAAGCCGAGATTCTTCAAAAGGAAGCGGCGGCACAGACACGGTCCTCTGGAAATCAAAGTGCTTTTATTGAAATACGGAAAGAGAAAAAGATAAGTATGTGCATGTGGTAGCCCCCGGCCAACCCTGCACGCCCGGGGGGGGTGCGGGGTTGGCCCGAGCCCGAGACAGACACCCGACCCCCATAGGGGTAGAAGCGACGAAGATGTCGATGTTCCACGGGTTAGGCAGACTCTGTGCCGTCGCCCGTGGCCAACCGAACCGAGCCCGGCCGGGGGACGCCGATCACTCGATACGGACCCTCCCACATTGGTGAGAGCTTGCTCAGTCCAGCACGCGTTTGGACGCGGCGTAGGACGAGGTCGTCGACGCAGAGTGATCGGGCCCGGACGTGGCGCTGATGGTAGCGCCGCAGGCTCTGCTGGTAGCGCGCGGCTCGAAGGGCCGCGCGCCGCCTTCGCTCTTCCAGGTAGTCGAGGTCGTCTCGGCGAAGCTGATCTTGATCAGCCTCGCAATACATGGTGGCCCGAGGGGACCTCAGGTGAGCTCAGATGGGAGGACCGCTCCGCGCCGTAGACGAGGAAGAAAGGCGTTTCCCCGGTTGCTCGGCTTGGCGTGGTTCGGTTCGCCCAGAGCACCGCTGGCAGCTCCTCGATCCACGAATCGCCGTGCTTCTTGAGGACGTTGAAGGTCTTGGTTTTGAGGCCCTTGAGGATTTCCGCGTTGGCGCGCTCCACCTGGCCGTTGCTTCTGGGGTGGGCGGGTGAGGCGAAGCAGAGTTTGATACCCATGTCCTCGCAGTAGTCGCCGAAGAGCTCACTAGTGAACTGGGTGCCGTTATCCGTAATGATACGGTTAGGTACCCCGAACCGAGCAGTGATGCCCCTGATGAACTTAAGGGCGGAGTGCTTATCGATCTTGATGACCGGATAGCCTCGGGCCACTTAGTGAACTTGTCGACAGCGACATACAGATACTCGAACCCGCCCGGGGCCCGCCTGAACGGTCCCAGGATATCGAGCCCCCAGACAGCAAATGGCCACGAAAGAGGTATGGTCTGCAGGGCCTGGGCCGGCTGATGCGTTTGCTTGGCGTGGAACTGGCACGCCCTGCACCGCCGGACCAGGTCGACCGCATCGGTGAGAGCCGTCGGCCAATAGAAACCCTGGCGAAAGGCCTTGCCAACCAAGGTGCGCGAGGCGGAGTGGGCTCCGCACTCGCCTTCATGGACATCGGCGAGAAGCTCGACGCCTTGTTCCCGAGGAATGCACTTCAGGAGGACTCCGTTAGCCCCGCGCCGATAGAGGGTCCCTTCCACCAGCACGTAGCGCTTGGAGATGCGACGGACGCGTTCACTCCCTTCGCGGTCCTCGGGTAGAGTCTTATCTGCGAGATAGCCTGGATCTCAGTGATCCAAGCAATCAATCTAGGGGAGCTGGGAGCGCTCCCCTCGGGTCCCGAGGCCTGGACTCCGACGGGCCTCGGGGGCCGTTCAGGCGCGTCCGTCTCCCCTAGGGGGTCGGGTCGCGCCGACGGCTGGGCAAGCCTTTCTTCAAAGGCGCCCGGTGGGGTCTGGGCTCGCGAGGAAGCGAGCCTTGAGAGTTCGTCGGCGACCGCGTTATCCCGCCTGGGCACGTGCCGAAGCTCTATCCCGTCGAAATGGCGCTCCATACGCCGCACCTGGCGGACGTAGGCGTCCATCTGCGGGTCGAGCACTGGTACTCCTTACGGACCTGGTTACGACCAACTGGGAGTCGCCTAACACCAGGAGGCGGCGGATCCCCAGTCCAGCCGCCACTCTGAGTCCCGCAAGGAGTCCCTCGTACTCCGCCATATTGTTGGTCGCCCGAAAGTCGAGGCGGACCAGGTATCTAAGGACGTCTCCGCTCGGCGAGGTCAAAGTGACCCCCGCACCGGCGCCCTGAAGAGACAGGGAGCCATCGAATTGCATCACCCAGTGGGCGGTGTGAGGCAACTGCGAGGGACCCGGGCTGGCCTCGGGGATGGAGACGAGCTCGGGAGCCGGAGTCCACTCCGCCACAAAGTCGGCGAGGGCCTGGCTCTTGATCGCGTGGCGTGGTTCAAAGTGCAAATCGAATTCAGAGAGTTCGATTGCCCATCTCACCACCCATCCAGTACCCTCTCGGTTATGCAAGATTTGGCCGAGGGGGTAAGACGTAACCACCGTGACCCGATGCGCCTGGAAATAATGGCGCAACTTCCTCGAAGCCATCAGAATAGCGTAAAGCATCTTCTGGGCCTGAGGGTATCGGGTCTTGGCGTCCCGGAGGGCCTCGCTAACGAAGTAGACGGGCCGCTGCACCTTTCGGCGGGGCCTATCCTCTTTGCCAGGGGCCGCATCTCCAGGGCGCTCTTCGTCCGAGAGGCCGTGTGGGGCGCACTCGGCTTCTGTGCCGACGACCTTGGGGTCAGAGGGCGACAGGCGTGGCTTCCCGCATTGGCCCCGGGGCCATCCTGGGGGTCGGGGGCGCCTGGCACCGTCAGACAAGCAGGCGGAGGGCCAGCTTCGGCCGTCGGGGGCCTTAGGCCGCCGTTCGGCTCGGGGGCCTCTCCTCCCTGCTCTCTCCCGGGTCGAGCCGACACAGGGTGGGGGGGCGCGGAGTGAGGGTTGTCCTCGTCATGCTCCACGACCAACGCCGCGCTAACCACCTGCGGGGTTGCCGCCAGGTAGAGTAGCAACGGCTCATCTGGCTCCGGGGCGACCAGGACTGGGGGAGAACTGAGGTACGCCTTCAACTGGGTGAAGGCGCGCTCAGCCTCCTCCGTCCAGGTAAACGGCCCGGAGCGCTTGAGGAGCTTAAATAGGGGTAGCGCCTTCTCTCCCAGCCTCGATATGAACCGACTTAGGGCGGCCATGCAGCCGGTGACGCACTGCACGTCCCTAAGCTTGCTGGGGGGGCGCATCCGCTCTATAGCTCGTATCTTCTCGGGGTTGGCCTCGATGCCTCGGGCAGAGATCAAGAACCCGAGAAGTTTGCCCGCAGGCACGCCGAACACGCACTTATCGGGGTTCAGCTTTATGCGAGCGGAGCGGAGACTTTCGAAAGTTTCCGCTAAATCCGAGAGCAAGGTCTCTTGGTTGCGTGTCTTCACAACCAAGTCATCAACATAGGCCTCAACATTACGTCCTATCTGGCTACCCAAGGAAATTCGAGTAGTACGCTGAAAAGTAGGACCTGCATTCTTTAACCCGAAAGGCATTGTCGTATAACAATAGGTTCCTATGGGGGTAACGAATGCAGTTTTCTCCTCATCCTCCCTAGCCATGCGAATCTGATGATAACCAGAGTATGCATCTAGAAAACACAAAAGGTCGCACCCCGCGGTGGAGTCGACAATCTGATCTATGCGTGGCAGGGGGTAAGGGTCCTTAGGACATGCCTTGTTGAGGTCGGTGTAGTCGATGCACATCCGAAGCTTGCCATTCGCCTTGGGGACGACGACCGGGCTCGCCAGCCACTCCGGATGGATGACCTCACGGATGAATCCTGCCTCCAGAAGTCGCACCACCTCCTCGCGGATGAAGGCTTGACGTTCCGGGGCCTGTCGCCGCACTTTCTGCCGGACCGGCCTTGCGCCCGGCCGCACGGCGAGACGATGCTCAATCACCTCCCTGGGGACCCCGGGCATGTCCGCCGGTCTCCAGGCGAAGACGTCGGCGTTTGCCCGCAGGAAGGAGACGAGCGCGTCTTCCTATTTGTCGTCCAAAAGACCACCGATCCGGGTGGTCTTGGACGGGCCGTCGCCCAGGGCAACCTCCTTGACCGGGACCTCGTCGCTCGTGACCATCCGCTGCCTTGGGGCGGGCGGGACGGAGGTGTTGGGCCTCTCGTCGCCGCCCGCGGGCTTGGATGCCGCGGCGAGGTGGTCCGCGCGCTGCTCCATACAAGCAAGCGCGACTTTGAGGTCGCCATGGACGGTGATGGGGCCACCGGGGCCCGGCATCTTCATCTGGAGATAGGCGTAGTGGACCGCCGCCATGAACTTCACCAACGCGGGCCTCCCTAGGACCGCGTTGTAGGGCAGACTGAGGTCCGCCACATCGCAGTCCACCCGCTCCGTGCGGAAGTTGGCGGAACCACCGAAGGTGACCGGGAGGTCGATATGACCCAGCGGCCAGGTGTGCCCCGGCGTCACGCCGATGATCGGCTGGGACGGTCGGAGCACCATCCCCGGGGCCTTGATGGCATCAAAGGCTGCGGGGGAAAGGATGTTGAGGGCTGCACCCCCGTCTACGAGGACACGCCCCAACTTCACATTGCATATGGTGGGGGAAACCACCATCGCGATCTGTCCTCCCCGGGCAACGCATGGCGGGTGGTCGGTCTGGTCGAAGGTGAGGGCAACCTCCGACCACCGCGCCCGCCGCGTCGCCTCATGGGTAGGGGCCACGGCCAGAAGCTCACGCTTCATGGCCTTGAGGCTCCGGCGAGAAGCGTGAGCACACGCTCCCCCATCGACGGTGGCGACGGTGGCCTCAGGCTCCTGAAACCCCAGGTCATCGTCGCCATCGTCGATGTCCTCGGCGGGGGCCTTCTGCTTGGCCTCACCTCGCCGGTTGCCGGCGGGAGCCGCCGGGGCCTTGCCCTCACGGCGCTCCTGCCTCTTCTCCTCCTCCCACTTCCTCGTCCGCTCGGCCAAACTTTTGACCGCGCGGCAGTCCGCGAGGTCGTGGAGGGAGGTGTTGTGCACGGTGCACCACTTGCCGGTCGGACGCTCCCTGCTGGGAACGCCGGCCTCCTTCTTTTTGTCGCCCGCAGGCCTCCCCTTTCGGGGGGCCCGCGAAGCGCCCTCGACGGCGAGGACATGACCCTCGTCGTCGGAACGGGCCGACCTCTTCTTCCTCCTCCTGTCCCGACGCCCTGACCGAGCGGCGGACCCGGGGGCGGCCGGAGCTGCCACGCCAGAACCGGAGGAGTTCCAGGTCCAGGCCTCCTCCTTGCGGGCCACACGGTCCGCGAGCTCAAAAAGCTGCGCGGTGGTCTGGGGCTCCTTGGAGGCGATCTTCTCGAGCATGCGGTTGTGCCGCACGCCCCCCCTAAACGCGTAGATCACCGCGTGTGCGGGGATGCATGGTATGGTGTTGCGGACTTGACAGAACCGCTGAATGTACGAGCGAAGAGACTCATCGTCCCTTCGCTGTACCGCGTGCAAGTCCGCCTCTTCGCCTGGGCGCGGATACGTGCCCTGAAAGTTCGTGGTGAACTGCTGGCATAAATCCTCCCAAGAGTGGACCGACGCAGGTGGCAAGTCCATTAGCCAACCCCGCGCCTGACCCTTCAGGGCCATGGCGAAGAAATTCGCCATGACCCTGTCGTCACCCCCCGCGGCCTCGATCCCGGTCGTGTAGATCTGGAGAAACTCGGCGGGGTTGACGCTTCCGTCGTATTTTTCGGTGATGGTGGGCCGGAACCTTGGGGGCCAACGGACGTTCCGAAGGCTCGCCACAAAGGCTCGACAGCCGGCACCGCCGACCGGGGACACGGGGGGCCGGCCCCCGTGACCGGACCGAAGTGGCGCTCCGGACGAGGAAGCGCCCTCCGTTGCGTGGGCGGCGCGACGAGCGTCGCGCCGGCGCTCGATATCGAGCCGGGCATCCGGCCCCCCACGCACATCTTCTTGGGTCGGAGGCGTTGACGAGGGAACGGCGGACGAGCGGCGTGTAACGACCGTCGTTCGCCGCGCCCTCCGCCTCGACGACATGGAGTTGGCGGCGGCAGCGCCAGAGGCCCCGGCGGTGGAGGACCGTCCGCCGGCGTCTAGGCGCTGCTGCGCCGTCATGACCAAGTCGGCCACGTCATCCAGCCAACGTCGGGCTGGAGTCTCTGGATCAGGGACGACGGGCGGGTGACGCAGGAGCGCGCCCGCGGCCTGGAGCGCGCCCTGGGGCGTGCCGCCATCGCCGTAGACGAGGCGGCGACGCGTCCCGTCTCGCTGTCCTCCCCCGTCACCCACGAGCGGCGAGGTCGCGGATCCTTCGACCTCCTCGAGCGCCTTCCCCCGTCCAAGACTTCGGCGCGAGGGGGACGGCGGGGTGCGAGCCCGACGGCGCGGGTTCTGCTCCCTGTCGTCACCGCTAGCGCTCGGAGAGAGGCTGTGCGCCACTGCCCGCTCGGCCATGGGGCTGAGCGAGCGAAACTTGGCACACACGAAAGAGGATGAGGGCTCAGAAAGACACACGCGCCCCCTACCTGGCGCGCCAGATGACGGAGCGTGAAACTCCTCACCGGGAGACCGCGCGGGCCCCCCTTTGCCGGTTCGGCCGGGGGCGCTAAGTGAGGTTCTTCGCCCTCGATCTGAGGAATTTCAGCGAGAGAGGAAACGCGCAAGACGCGGGCGACGTAGACAGGTTTGGGCCGCTGAGAAGCGTAACACCCTACTCCTGTGTTCTGGTGGATCTGAGGGTCTCCAACAATACAAAGGGAATTCTATCTCTCCAACGTATCCGCCGGAGTCCTCCCTTCTTTCCTAGGCCTGGGCCTCCTTTTATCTGATCAGGGGTCACCACATGGGCCTCAAGTTGCCTAAGAAAAGAAACATTCTTTTTACAATCAGGGCTAGTCTACAGCCGGAAGTGACTTCTGACAAGCATGGCGCACGCCTTCTGCCCCGCTCGCCAGCTCCCCCGGTGGACGCCCGTTTCAACCTTCATTCAATGGCCGGCGACTTCCTTGCCACGCCTGCGCTGAAATCTGGATTGGATCTGACCGGGACTGACATACCAACTCCAGGAGTTAGCACGCCGGCTCCGGCTAGGGACGAGAGCCAGGAGGCTCTCATCATTCCGACGAGACGGGGCGAGGCGTGCCATCGGCCGCCTGTCGCCACCTAACCCGCGATCTGACCGGTCTGTGACCGGTCACACACCGCGACCGGTCACGGACCGGATAAGCGTGCGCTGCGCCGCATTAAATGCGGCGTGGTGTGCTCGCCTGATCCGCTATAAATGCGGTTAGGTGAGCCCTGCTGTGCTCACCTAACCCACACACGTGGCGCCAAAATCACAGGGGGTCGGGGCGCCCCAGCCCTCGGGGCCGAAACGGGAGCGGCCCGACCCCTCGGGGAGACAGAGGAAGGGGTGGCCACGTCACCCTCGGGCCCGACCCCCCCGAGGGGGTCGGGACACGTGGAGGACCGCGGCTACCCAAGCCTCTAGTCATGACACCCCCGGTCCCATGTCACCGACAATCATCATCGTTAACTCCACCTTTATACTGCGGAGCTTCGCAAACTGGACATGTATCCAAGTCTGTATAGTCACCTTGATATAGGATACAGTCATTTCGACATGCGTGAATTTTCTGCACTTCCAGTCCGAGTGGGCAGACAACCTTCTTCGCTCGGTATGTTGTTTCTGGTAGCACATGACCCGCTGGAAGGAGGTCTCCAATCAGCTGTAGAAGCTCTTGTCACTCCAACCGTTGGTTGATTTCATCTGCAGCAACGAGAGGACGACGTGTAACTTGGTGTGCTGCTCATTGCATCTTGGATAAAGTGGGGTTTTTGAGTCCTCCACCATGCCCTTGAACTTCTCGTATTGCCTGTCATCGTCATAGGCTCTCCCCGTCGCGTAACATCTGATCTAAACCATCTGATTCGTCACTATCATATCCACCTCCGTCAGCAGGCAACTCCACATTGTCTCCGTCCATTACATCCGGATTCTCATCTTCACCACGATTGTCCTGACATGTGTAATTACGCATAAAACCCCTTGTTAGGAGATGCTCATGAACTTGTTTTGCAGGAAACTGTCTCTCATTCCTGCAATCAGCGCATGGACAACGCAAGTGTTCCGTCGTGTTCAATGATCTGGATCTCGTGGCTACGATCATGAAGTTGGTTACTCTCCTGGCATATTCCAAGGTACCGCGCTCTGGAACGTTCATCCCTCCTTCATCCATCGCTCCTACGAAAATTCTTAAATTAACCACTAACATACATATATCATTCTCTATATCTATTGAAATTCTGACAAATGTTAATAATAGTTACATTACTCATTGATGATTAATCTCTAAATTACTCCAATATTAATAAGTCATCATACTTTCTCATGCTTCTCATTCAACAAAACAAATTGCAAATAATAACTTGACAAATATTAGTGCGAATTACATATAGAATCAACATATACTAACCTTTACGCATGCAAACACATAGATCTCTCTATATTTTTTAAATTTTTGGGCAAAACCTCCTCCCCTGTTTGGTTGAGCTGAAGAGAAGCCTCAAAATCGTGAGAATACAGTGAACGAGGGGTATATATAGACTGGGGGATATAGGTGTCGGTTTATGTACTGAACCGGCACCTATTTAGTTACCTTCGGCCGGAAGCCATCACATAGGTGCCGGTTATTATTAAAAACCGGCACCTATGTGGTAGGTGCCGGTTTATTAGGTTAAATCGGCACCTTTTTGGCCGTAGCATAGGTGCCGGTTCATATTACGAACCGGCACCTATGTGATAGGTACCAGTTCATAATTAAGGCCGGCACTTTTTTGGATTATAGGTACCGGTTTTTCTTAAAAACCAGCACCAATGAGCTTCTCCCAATCAACCGGCACCTATAAGACCTTATAGGTGCCGGTTCGTGGAAAAATGGATGGGAATTGTGTTTTAGGTGTCGGTTCTAGCAATTCCGGCACCTATGTGGTCGGTATCTATGGAGGTTTTTGTAGTAGTGCGAGCACGTACGGTCGCGTCGAGCACCGGCTTCTAATGAAGAATTAATTAACAGAAAATTAAAAACACAGCTTTATTTATCACGATTTTCAGAGTACGGTACAATGCAACGTGTTGTAGATCTGCATCTTTGAGCCAACACTTGACACAAAGCGATCTTCCTGGCCAACGTCGTCTGTGCGCGCAACGCCGGCCGGTGGACGCGGGCCGGGGCATTTCACTCGGAGTCGCCGACAGAAGCAAAGGTTAACCCGGAGCCTTGCAGCGCGTCCTCGACAACCCTGTCCAGCCGCGACGCCATCTCCGATGATATGTGGCTGCTCCAGTCACCGGCCACCCCCTTCCGGAAGAAGGTGTCCTTCTTGACCGCCAGATCGGTGACCCCAGTCTTGTTCGCCTGCAACTTCTTGAGTTGGTCGATGCTGCATAAGTCGACGATGGCATCCACTACCCCAGCCGCCACCTCCTCGGCGGTGAACGGGCACCCCAAGAACTCGGCAAGTTCCTTCACGTTGCGTGCCGGCTCACGCAACATCTCTTCGTACCGGAGGAAGAGGACCTTGTTGGGTCGCCTCTGGCTCTCGTCCCAGTATTCCCGGACGTGGTGCCACTGTGGGCCACCAACGCTCCGCCCGTCGCAGAACAGCTCGAACACCTCCTCGATCGAAGGCACCGGGTGCTGTTGCTCTGTGCTTCTAACACCCTTCACCTTATTGTTCTTGGTGAACAACCATGTGGAGACGAACGCGTCCTTGGGGTCCCGGCAGATGTACACGATCCGGCAACCGGAGTTGTCTTCTGCCGTGATGTGCTCTGGCAGGAGGGAGTAGGGCATGTGAGTGGCCAGCAAGCGTGGGGATGGGAGAGCAGCGAACACGTCTCCGTCCTCGTCGGAGAGTGCGAAGGTGGACTCGAAGAACTTGACGCAGTCGTGCGGGCCACTGCGGCGAAGCGGATGGGCCTCGCCGGACGGTGGGTGTTCGGCCCGGTTGACCGTTGCGAAGGCGAGCGCCTTGAGCCAGGTGGTGCCGGACTTGGGAAAGCTAGCAAGGAAGACATCGGATGACCTTGGCTCGAAGCGTGTGTGCACGGCCTCGAGGCCGGGGAGGACCCACTCCGGCAGCCAGTAGCTGCCGTATTGCCGCAGTGGGAACGGCGGGCACCCCGTCTCCAGCGGTAGGGTGGGGATGAGCTCCGCTATGTCCATGGCGCTGCCTTTGCGGTGAACGCTGGTGGTTGGGGCCATCGGCTAGCTAGTATCCTGTTCGGGGCTCTTCTGCTTGCCTCATCCGTCCATTTTATAGCGATCGAGCTATGCTCCAAGCAAACGTGTATGATCGCTATAAAATGGACGGATGAGGCTCATTTCAACAGCAAACGTGTATGTTGTAACAGTTTATAGGTGGCAGTAAGTACTTCCTTCCTCCCAAATTATGGCAATAATTTGGGAATAATTATGCCAGACGTATTAATTGTTTTGTTTCCAAATTAAGTACATTTTTATTCCTACTGCCCAGTTATTAGGTTGAGCTAGCTAGCTTATCCTGCATGAAAGGTGCTTCTCATCCAATACAACAACTTAATCACTGTGATAATTACTATTATTTGAATGGAGTGTGATTGATGGGACAAGTAATACTTTGAAGTGGCTACAATTATGATACAAAATTTGAATGGTACAGAGACAACTAATTTTGAAAGGAGCAAGTACTACGTTTCGGGCAGATCCCATGGTTAAAACTAATTAGCTGGGTGACCTGTGCAACTGCACGAATCTATTTTCTTTACACATGATTTTTTTTAAAATATGCTAAATAGTCACTCATTGCTTAAGATTTTATAAACGAACCTTATCATCATTGGATTTTTATTTTATAGTTTTTAAAAGTCACACCATCCATCACCCATTACTCCTTGCCTACCCTTTATTTGCTTACCCGGTTTGCCACGACTTCTATTCATTTTTCTTGGGACCTTTAAAAATTGATCTGTTGATTCTCTTTTTTATAGTTTTTAGAAGACCCCTCAAACACCACCAATGTACTCCTTTACAATCAGCGTGCTGTCCTCCTCTTAATTGTCGTTGGGATAGGTTTCTCTTTTTATTTTCTAGAAGTCCTGTCAACCGCCGAGATCCTACTTCTTCATGGCCTGCCCGCCGCGTCTCCTCTTAATCGTCAGTGAGATTGTAAAAATCAAATCTAATTATCATTGAGGTGACGTTTCATAGTTTTGAGATGTCTCATCATCCGCCAGCATTCTACCCCTTCATGACTCGCCCGCTGTTCCTCTATTTATCATCATTTGACACCGTTGTTTGATAAGACTATTTTTTCAATATTCTTAATTTTTTGTTTATTTGTTATTTATAAATTTTATTCCAACTCGCACTCTTATCTTTATTTTCCTAATTTCGAATTTTATTTTTATTTTTATTCTGAATTTTAATTAATCTTGTATTGTGTTTTACATGGACTGTTTTTTCCATTCTTTCTCTTTTATTCCAAATTTTGCTTATTTCTAAATTGTATTCCTACTTGAACTCACATTTTTATTTTTCTAATTTCTGAATTTGTTTTATGTTTTATATTCAATTTTAATTAATCTCGTGTTGTGTTCTAGATGGTCTCCTCTTTTAATATTTCTTATTTTTTATTCCGGATTTTAGGTAGTCCTAAATTGTATTCCTATTTGAACTCTAATTTATTTTTTTTCTAATTTTAAAATTTGTTGTATTTTTTATGAATTTTAATTAATCTTGTATTGAGTTCTATATGGACTTTTCTTTCAATATTCCTTATTTTAAATTCTGAATTTTACTTAATTCTAAATTGTATTCTGAAATTGGTATTTTCTGTTAATATCCTTTAATTTTTATTCCAATTTTAGTTATTTATAGATTGTATTTCTACTTGAACTCTTATTTATATTTGTTCTAATTTTAGAATTTATTTTATTTTATTCTGAATTTTAATTAATCTTGTATTAAGTTCTATATGGACTTTTCTTCCAATATTCCTTATTTTAAATTCTGAATTTTAGTTAATTCTAAATTGTATTTGTACTTGAATTCTTTTTTTCTTTTTCTTTGATTAATGTGAAAATTTCTATCCTCTAGAACGAACGTGGTGCTTTCTTTCAAAACTGTCTTAATAATATAATAATAATATAATAGATGAGTGATACTGTTTTTACTCTTTTCAGTAACGACTAGGCAATAGAGTCAGTTTATGGGGTGGAGCGCAAGCAAGCATAGCGAATCACATAGAAATACCCCTACCTGCCAGCGCGCAGATAGTACCTCTTTCTCTCCCTTGCACTGTATAGCTCTCCCAATTAGGGCACGGCAG
Organism: Oryza officinalis; assembly: GCA_008326285.1. Lineage (NCBI taxonomy): Eukaryota > Viridiplantae > Streptophyta > Magnoliopsida > Poales > Poaceae > Oryza > Oryza officinalis. The sequence continues at coordinate 16,934,737 of BDMV01000007.1, forward strand.
CAAGATTATTACAGAGGTGCCTTCCCTAACCACTCCCTCCAGATCCCTAACAAAATCAAACATCAGGCATTCCTCTAACAATCTAGGTTAGTCCCTGCCCTCTTCACCTCTTGAGTTTTCTCCTCTTGAATGATTTTGTACATGTATTTTTTTTCTCAAGTCAATGAGTCTGTCAATGGATTGTACGCTGACCAAGGTAATTGTAGATTATGGAGATCGTTGGAACCAAGGTATTCGCGAGAGTCGATCAAACAAACAAAAGACAAAGATTTATACTGGTTTGGACTGTCAAGGTGAGTAATAACCCTACTCCAGTCTATATGAATTATTATTGGAAAAAACACTCAAAATATAATAAGGGATAGAATAGCTGACTGATTTCGTCGACTAGAAGCTGCCGAGAACGGCCCGACGAAATCTATTCGGCGAATATAGCAAAGACTTCCTCCAGATTGCTTCTGGGCGTAGATTTTGGTTTTGTTTGTAACTGCGTTGACGGTCATTACAGACCAATTTCGATCGTCAATATTCCTAAAAATGATAGAGAACTAGCAATGCTTGCATGCATATTTATTTAGAAATAATCTAGTTCCACATGTACTTGTCAAAGTATTTGACTACAGGAGATTACCTTATAAATAGAGGAGACATAGTGGAAAATACATATTCAATCAATCAGAGGTCAACACGTGGTGTACACATGGATGAAAGGGCCCACAAACCTAATGAAACACCTGTAGTTGGGCCCAACCACCATGCCACTGGACCAAGGATCCACTAAGAGAAGCCCTGGATGAAGGACTGGGCCAGGGAGGCTAGCCAGGGGTCAGCCTACCCAGGCCTAGCCCAGCTGGCCCTCAACTTTCACTACCGACAATCTATGATGGTTGTGACCGTTTCTACCGGTGGAAACCGTCATTAGGGGGAAAACATGGCAGCTGAAGGGAGAAGATGCTCTTTTGATGCTTGGAATCTTCACTTGCTCCATCACTATATAAAGGGCTCTCATCCTCTCCTCCAACACACACCAAGAAGGACAAGAAGAAGAAGCTCTCCATAGTTCATTACATTGTTCTAGTGCTAGTAGAGTTAGGAATAGAATTGCTCTAGTTCTTCAAGTCTTCCGGGAGAATTCTGGTATGGTTCAAGTAGCTAATATCTTTCTTGTAAGACTTTATGCTAGAATAATGAAATACTCTTCTTTATATAGTCATGGTACTTTACTATAACTGCATTATCATTTGAGTACCAACTTTAGTATAAACTTGCCTTGTATTAATTATATGGCTAGCTTACTGAAGATATGCAATGGTATTGACTTAATGTTTATTTATATGATTGCTCTATATCAACTGCAGAGGTGTAGTGTAATATTTAGTATTGTAAGCATGGTGCTTAGGTTATTAAATATCATTAAGTGGTGCAATATGCCACGGAACTGTAGAGGTAGGCCACTGGTGGTGACAGCCCAGTACGGGTATTCCTCAACATGCTTATATAGGGCTAAGAAAAGTTTCTGGTACAGGTACTCCTTCGTATCTATAACCGGTTGGATGGCCATGATGGATTGTCTTAAGGAACTCGATAATCAGGGGTGGGTTTCTTGATATACCAGGAGGGCATAGTTAGAGTTAGGGGGCTCAGCCATGTAAATGTATAATAGCAAGTGTATACTAAAATGAGTATATAATAGAAGTATAGAAATGAGGATTTCTTTATTCTTCTCTACTTAGCCTAGATTTATTATTTAGGGAGAGTTATATCTTTTTGTCTCTTCTGTGTCAACTTACCCTATGCATTATTTTTATAACCCCTGCATAGACTTTGATCTACATAAGTATGATACGAATTAGTAACATGGCATTCTCTTAACCATATGTTCCCTTGGGATTAAACAAATACGATACCTTGGAATACTTCCGGGTGAAATGCTACAGCGATATATCCGTGCACTTGCGGATTTATATCTGTAACCGTAAGAATACCGACTAATGTTTAGGGCGCCATTGCTGGGAATTATATTCCTAGTAATGTCATTAAGAAATATCAACAAATTGGTTCCCCTCCATGACCATGGGGGCCTTGTTTATATAGTAGAGAACACCTCCTTCTCCAAGCTCAGGGAAATAAGATGGAATATGGCTCAAGGAAACCTTATCTTCTCCGATTAGGACTCTGACACCTTCTATTCCGGGAAGATAATTTCCTTCTCTTTCAACCGTATTTCTTTGATTAAAGGATACTTTATCATATAGTACCGGGTATGCCTTATTCTTGACTCTGATAGTAGCCCCCGACTTCAATGCAAATGATTTTAATGATATCCTCCAACCGTTTTTCTAAGAACAACCATTATCAAACTCATCAGACCGTTCTCAGACGCTGAGAAGGTATAGAGCAGTCGACATGGTTGCCCCAAATCCGAAGACTTGATGTAGGCCAGTCATTTGGATTGAAGTCAGAAAATCCTAACGGTTATAAAAAAATTGGCTAAAATCCTGGCGATGATTTCTCCGTCTTCTTCAAAATTCTAACCGTCGGATGGGACCTATAAATTGTACTTCTAAGATCCATTTTGGGTTTTGTTTGACAAAGCAAGATATGCCAAACTTCTCCCTTGCGCCTTCAACCTTCCCTACCTCGTCTTGCAAAAACCCTAAACCATAGCCTCCTTCAACCCCTTTCGACGATTTTCAATTGATCTTCCTGAGTCTAACGTCGGCCACGCTGAGATGAAGGAGCTGCAATTGGATGGTGCTTTGCCGAATGCCAAAGTGGTGGCACGTTCGGAAGGAGGTACCGATCCTTTGACAAATCTTGGCCAAATAGTCACCCTTGCCTCTTTTGTCCAATGCGGTTTTCTCGCTCCTCCTTCCGAATTCTTGTCCTTGCTTCTTGATTTCTATGAAATCCATCTCCTTCATCTTAACCCGAATTCCATTGCCTTCTTGAGTATCTTTACCCATCTATACGAGACGTACCTTGGGGTACAACCTTTTATAGATTTGTTTAGATAATTTTATGAGGTAAGATGGATGGAGGCCTCCAAAATCTCAGGATGCTGTGGCCTCCGTCTTCAAGATGGGATGAAAGACGAATACATTCCTTTTAACTGCCCGTCCTCCAGAAAAGATTGGCGAAAGAGCTAGTTTTATCTCCATATCGAGGATCGATCTCCTGTCCTTGAAAAACCCTGACCAAAAACCCACAAGCCTAGAGACAAGGAATTCCAATCCTTCGCTGACCCCCGCCTTAGCGAGTTTCATAGAAAGAAGCCCTGAAACACCTCTTTGTTTCCATGGTTATGGTTGGGATGTGTAATGCCCTGAAAATTCGACCGTCAAATGCGAAACCCTAAAAATACGAAACTTTGAAAAAAAAACCTTTAAAATCCAAATTGCATCATGCCACGTTTTATTGCTCGTTTATTTGAATCTTTATTTGTAGGATTAAATTTATCGAAATCTATTGAAGTGCAAACCCTAAAACGGAAAATCGACAGAATGAACGATTCAGAAAAATAAATTAAAATAATGTTTTGAACAAAATTATAGTAAAGGAAAACATTCTACATAAATGCTGAGAAATATAAATTCAAATAGGAAATTTTATATGTAAATATATAATTATCTACACCTAGGTATATATATATACATATATATATATATATACAAATATATGTATATTAAGTATGAATATAAAGTTTGGTGACATAAAATATTGGGCCATTCTTTAGGTTATGGTGATATAAATACAAATTAGTATTTTACATATATATAAATATATGTATATAGGAGCATAAGTATCAATCCTAGGCATAAATATATAAAAATATATATAAACATATTATATATATATATATAAGAATATAAAAATAAATTATGAAAACATGGAAATCTTTAGGAACAATAAAAATATTGAACAATATTCATTTAGGTGAAATTACAAAACTTTGGATGAATTTTAAAATTGAAATCACTCAAAAATCGACAAAAAGAAAAATGGCATTATTCATTGGCCGCCAGCTGTTCGACCGGGGTCCCGAGGCCGTCGTATCGCCGCTGCCGCATGTCGCCATCGCCGCTCGGCCGCCTGGAGCCCCACGCCGCCATGCACCGCTTCCTCCCTCTCTGCCGCCCAATGCCATCGCGTCGCCGCACCCCTCCCTTGCGCCCCGCGCCGCCCGAGCCGTCACTGTTGCCTGCCGCCGCCTGCCGCGCGCCGCGCTCGCCAGGGCCTTGCGCCCCGCGCCACTGTGCCTCGTCTGCCTCGCCGGTCGCCCGTCGCCGCCCCCCCGGCCGAGCCCTTCTCTCCGTCCCACTCCCCCTCCGTTCTCTAATTTTTCCCCTCTTCTCCGCTCTGCTGCCGTCGACCGCTGCTGCTCTGCCGTCACCGTCTTGTGGTGCCTCCGCCGCCGGTAAGCACCGCCTTTCCCCCCCTTCTTTTCCTCCCCTCCCCCTTCCACTGTCGGCGCCGCCAGCTAGGACCCGAGGGAGAGAGAGACGAGCGAGGAAGAAGAAGGAAGGAAAGAAGAAGGGCCGAGAGGGAGAGGTAGTAGGAGAGGGGAAAAGAAAGAAAAGGAAATGGGAAAAAGAAAAAAAGAGAGAAAAGGAAAAGAGAAAAAGAAAAAGAGAGAAAACAGAAATGGAAAATGGAGAATAAAAAGAGAGAGGATTTAGGAAAATCAAAAATTTAATTTATATATAGACATATATATATATATATATATATAATTGGGTTAAATTGGTAAATCCATCGTCGATTATTTTTGAAAACTATTAGAAAATAAATTGGATTATTTAATTGTGATTATTTACTTAATTAGGATTATTCATTTAATTGATTATTTCTTTAGCGGGTTATTTAGCTAATTATTTAGACCTTTATTCATTAGGTTATGCAATCCGCGTATATAATAATTGGAGGTTTATTCGTCGGTCGCTTCCAAAATAAATTGTCGCCATTTGTTGTTTATTTAAATATCTATTTAGTTAGTTTGTACTCATTAATTAGGTTATCTGCTTAATTAGCCGTTGTGATTATTTAGTCAATTATTTATCGTCTGGGGTTAATTATTATTATCGGATCTAATTTAGTCAGAATCACGTAAACTAAGCTGGATTAATACTTTAATTGACTAACGCAAATACTCTAGGACCAAAATGGATTAAAAATCGGTATAGAACTATTTCATCAAATCGATATCGACATTCGACGCTCTCGTTCAATCTTTTCTTTAATCGGATTTTATTGGATTTTAATTGAATTCTAATCGAATTCAATTACTTTCGCACGTAATTCTAGACACCGAGGGAGTTGCGAGTCCGACTGAGGATCAAGACCCGCAGGGCTTCGAGCAAGCCAAGTCATCACTATTCCTTGAACTTACTTTGTTTACAAATAAAATTGCATGCGATGATAAATATCCTACTTGTTATTATGCCATACCTTTGACTATTATTTACCTTATTGCCTTGTACCCATAAATACGTATGAATCCCTAGCCATTTATGACAAATGCTTAGTAATGCTAATTGCTATGCGGCATGTGGAGACATAAGCGCCACACTGCCATGATATTGATGACATGATTTGTGAAAGGAAGGATAAAAACCAAATAACTATTTTTGACTGGGGCGGCTGGATGACTTGGGTGGTGTCCGGTAAAAGCTAGTGCCATCCCTGGTTAGTTAAGGACCGAGCCATGAAGCTAAGCATGAAACGACCCCCGTACAACTGTACTTCTCGAATGGGCATAGACCTAGCAGAGTAAATAGCCGAGCAGAGGCAGTATCCCTGCATAGTGATCTTCTTGATGTGTATGAGAGGCGGGGTCTACGATGGAGTCGCCACCGGTAGGACCGTCATGTGTAAACCTAAATTTTATTATAACTCAATGCATGTGTGAGTCTTCCCTTCCTGGGAGCGCCAGAACTCCTGTCATTGCTAGAAACCGTGTACGCCTAGAGTGCATGAGGATGTAAGTTCATGGAGCGGGTACTGCCAATGTGAGGTTATTGAAATGCTTTGCCGTGACGCTATCATTCGTTAGGACTTCGGCTCATGTGTTGGGCAAGTCACGGAGTACGGGTAAAGTGTACATCCACTGCAGTGTGAGTAAATCAAATCTATTTGAATAGCCATGCTTTCGGTTATTGAGCATCGGGACATGTATTACACTTGGCTAGACTCTAAATACTTAAACTGATTGGGATGGGCATGCATAATGACTTTTATGTGCTGGTGGTTCAACTTCTCGAGAAGCGAGAAGGGGTAGGCCCTAGAAAACCATGACGACACAATGGCGGGAAGCTATCCTTGGGATCACAATGGATGATGGACAAAACTGTCGTTGATTAATGAATTATGGTATTAAAACTTGATCAGTCTATGCTAGGTCTTAGGCTTGTGAAAAGAATTGTAAAACTAGCTTTACGCCAAAGAACCACAGCCGTTATTGACTATCCCCTATCATATGTATCATTGTTGTGGTGGCTTGCTGAGTACGGTTGGTACTCACCCTTGCTATATGCAAAACATTCAGTTGCGGGCGATGAAGTCCCCAAAGACCCATACGAGTACTACCAGGAGGGTACGGAAGACGATGGCGCCCAGTAGGACTTAGACTCGGTCGTTGCCTATGGCAATGGCGTGCCGCTGCCTTATCTCCGCTGCCTTATCTAGATTCTGTTCTTGCTTGTATTCCGGACTGTTTGGTCCCCTGTTCTAGACTATTGCCTTTGGGCCTATTATTTTAATATTTTGCGTAAGACAATTGGTGTATGCACTCTTGATAATTCGGCAATGTAATTATGGGTACCAGACTACTTGATCCAGGGAAATGGTACTATGAACACGAGTGATTCCTGTTTCAAAAACAGGGGTCCACAGGATGCACCCTCAGCTATGCTTGAAGTAGTTTACCAAGTTATCGTGTATTTCTGACACCATATGCCGGGAATAATTGGACTTCTTCATTATTTTCTGGCCCGTACAAACAATGCCACCTCTAGTTACTATCCAGGGTTGGAAGGTCGGTCAGGAGATCTTAACACACCAATTCTTTATCTTGCAGGTTTAGTCCGATCCATGGATAGGTACCTCACTTTAGCCCTAAATGAGCTTGACAGACTTCAAACTAGAGGTGTCTCTTGCAATATCCGACACTGAATTTTCATATGTTCGATATCTCTGTATTATAGATTTCTCGAAGTTGTGAACGAGGATGTCCAAGAAGGCAGACACCCATCACACATAGTTGTCGAACCAAGTACGCCGTAGGGCTCCTTGACGCCAAGTGATAGAGGACGTGCCCTGGTCGCCGTCACTTTCGACAATGCCTTGGTCTTCGTGGAGGACCAACTGATGTCATTGCGCGAACAATGCCATGGTAAGAAAACTGTTAACGCTATAGCATACTGCCTTTGTACTCAGACCAAAGATTTGCTAACAATGTTATTTTCCTAGACCTTGGAAGTTTTCTTGCAGAGATGAAAGGAGAGGCAGAGTATTGGAAAACAATGTATAGGAAGAACTGGAGAGGACCGCCGACAACATCAAAAAAGATTAGGGCACACATCTTCTAAAGGGCAGGGAGATATGGATCTCGGTGCACCTCGAGAACTGCTGCTCCGTTCGACAGTGGTTATGCATAGAGTTCCACGTGGCTTGTCCTCCTCCCGAAAAGTCAGATTCCGGGTACCTGGGGTGGACATGGGGCACAATCAGCGCGCTTCTCGATACCAACCAGCGAATCGATGATAGCCTAAAGCAGGAATGTCAAAGAGCCAGCCAATATGCCGGAGGACACGTTCTCGCATGTATCCACAAATCTCGTCGCCAGCTAGACCTGAGCTTCCTTCAAGAGGGATTTACGCATGCTCGAAGGACTGTCGTCGAGATCGACAAGCTAACGCAATGTCCCGCTCCCTTGGCTGCATATATCTTCTCCACGATGAACTAGCAATGACCTTCTTGGTAGGTTTAGTCACCTATTGCCCTATAAAGTAATCTAGACAAGACATTAATAGAAACTGAAACTTGATCAATTCTTGTAAGCTATTAGAGCATATGACAATAGTAGAGTACTCCTAGCGCCCAACTTGTTTTATGGAAAGCATGTTTCGATAAAAGTAGCTTAAATTTTCATACTTGACCGAATTGAAGCAACGAATTTCTAGCCCCCAGCCGTGAAGTTGGAAAAACCAATTCCCTATTACATGGCTAGTTAATATGTTACCGTGGGTACTCTCTCATGGCCAAATTTGACATGGCCATTTGACCCTTAGCATCCAACTAGTTTACAGTGCCAGGCATCCCCAACCAAGGTGGTGAAACCTAGTAACTAGTCGGCATTAACGTAATAAATCTATAGGAAATGACCTTGATTTGCGGCAATATGAAGAAAAAGGGGTTCATAGAATAAAACATTGCAATAAATAAGACAAAAGACGTATATATATATATAAACTGATACAAATCAACTTATAGGTTAACCTCTAGTCTTATACATAGAATTTCCATAGTTGATCAATGTTCCAAGAATTGGATAACTCGTAGCCTTCGTCATCGGCGATTTTGTACACACCTACTTGGAACAATTGTACCACTGTGTATGGTCCTTCCCACTTTGGTGAGAGCTTGTTGCGCCCTACCTGGTTATGTACTCGTTGGAGGACGTAATCACTGTTGACAAGTGTACGAGCTTGAATGCATTTCTCTTGATAGCGACGTAGGGCCTGCTAATGTCTGGCTACTTGGATGGCAATTTGTTCTTGGTGTTCTTCCAGTAGGTTGAAGTCGTCTATTCACCTGTTGTCCTGGTCCGCATCTGAGAAATCCCGAACTCGTGTTGATTGATTGTGTCGCTTAGTAGGGAGCATGGCTTCAGCTCCATACATAAGGAAGAATGATGTCTATTTCGTTTGTGTAGTCGGCGTGGTATGGACGGCTTATAGAACAGAAGGAAGCTTCTCAACCCATCGTTAGTCATAGGCTAAAAGCCTATCGTATAAACATGTTGTGATCCCTTGGAGCACGATCCCGTTTGCCCGCTGGACTTGTCCGTTGCTTTGAGTATGGGACACTGATGCAAAGCAAATCTTGACCCCGTATTTCGAGCAGTAGTCCTGGAAGGCAGCGTTCGTGAGTTGGGAGCCATTGTCTGTCAATATCCGATTTGAAAGCCTATATTGACAAAATATCCCTTTGATGAACTTGATTGTGTTTTTTACTGTGATTTCTCTTGTTGGCTCTGCTTCAATCCACTTAGTGAATTTATCTATAGCCATGAACAAGAACATGTAGCCACCTTGTCCTCTTGAGAAGTCCGAGGATGTCTAGCCCCCAACACGAGAACGGTCAGGACAAAGGGATAGTTTGGAGGGCTTGAGCTGGTAACTTTGTGTGCCTACTATGAAACTGACAGGCTTCGCACCATTGTATCATGTCGGAGGCATCTTGAAGAGCCGCTGGCCAATAGAAACCTTGTCGGAAGGCCTTGTCGACCAACGTTCTCGCTTCGGCGTGTGATCAGCAGATTCTTTCGTGGATGTCGAGCAATAGCTCTTTGCCGTCGTCGGACACGATGCACTTTAGCAGTGCTCCATTAGCGAATCTCTTGTATAGATCGTCCCGAATCATACAATAAGCCTTGGCTTGTCGAGAGAGCTTCTCTGCACCCATGTCATCATCCAAAAGCTTGTCGGCATTGAGGAATTCGATGATTGGCATGGGCCAATCCATAGTTGTCTCGATGTCTGTGATGAGCTTGTCGTTCTAAGTAGTAGCCCCCAAGCCAACGTCGGTGGTGCTATCGATCTCGTCGTCTGGTGAGCTCTTGATTGAAGGATTGGTTAGTACTTCAAAAAATGTATCTGGCTCCATTGGTTCTCTTTTGGAAGCTCGACAGGCAAAGTTGTCGGCGTCGGCATTGTAGACGTGGCGTACCTCGAACCCGTCGAACCTTTTTTCCAGCTTAATGACTTCGGCAAGATACTTAGACAACTCGACATTAGAGCACTTCCAGTCCTTATGCACTTGGCTAGTGACTATTTTTGAGTCCCCTTTCACAATTAATCGCTTGACGCCGACTGCTACGACGAGAAGTCCTTCGTACACGGCGGTGTGTTGGTTGCATGAAAGTTTAGCTGCATGGCATGTCGGAACCGATCTCTGGTCGATGAAGTTAGAACAAATCCAGCACCTGCTCCTTGGCTGTTGAAGGCTCCATTAAAGGCCACTGTCCTTTGATAGTTGTCCGTTAGGTCGGCTTTATCGTCCTCGAGGACGGTCCAGTCGGCGATGAAATATGCGAGTACCTAAGACTTGATGGTTGTTCATGGAACAAAGTGTACATCGAATTGGCTCGACGACCCATTTGGCAATGCGTCCTATGACTTTCTTGTTTCTGACAACCTTACCAAGAGGGGTATGAGGAGACGACCGTGACCTTGTGGGCCTAGAAGTAATGGAGCAGCTTTCGGGATGTCATGACCACAACGTAGAGTAGTTTCTGGATATGTGGATATCTGGTCTTGGCGTCGTGCAGCACTTGACCGACATAGTAAGATGGACGCCATATCTTCTCACGCTCGACAACAATGACGGTACTTACGGAGTATGGTGTTCTGGCGATGTAGAGGAAAAGCTCCAACTATAGTTATGGGGCGACGAGGATAGGTGGATTGGAGAGGTAATGCTTGACTGTGGAGAACGCCTCCTCTGCCTCAGTTGTCCACTCGAGCTTTTCTTGTTTTTTCAAAAGGTTGAAGAAGTGTAGTCCTCATTCTCCCATTCTTGCCACAAACCGATTTAGAGCTACCATACATCCTGTAAGCTTCTGGACTTTTTTGAGCTTTGTAGATGACTTCATGTTCTCGATGGCCTTGATCTTGTATGGGTTTGCATCGATACCTCGTCCGGAGATGAGGAAGCCGAGTAATTTGCTTGGATTTAACTTGAGTCGGTGTCTTCAGGGATTGTTGAACTTTTCCCATAGGTCATCAATGAGGTGGTCTCGCGGATTTGTTTTGACCACAATGTCGTCGACATAAGCTTCAATGTTGTTGTCGAGTTGGGATTAGAAAGCCCCCTGAATCTCTTATTGGTACGTGGACCCAGCGCTGATCAAGCCGAAGGGCATCTTGACATAACAGAATACAACAAAGGGCATGATGAAGGCTGTCTTTTCCTCATCCTCCTTGGCCATGCTATTTGATGGTATCCAGAATAGGCATTGAGAAAACTCAACAACTGACATCCAGCGGTAGAATCTATCAATTGGTCGATACGTGGAAGGGGAAAGTAGTCTTTCAAGCATGCCTTGTTTAGATCGGTGAAATCTACGCACATCCTCCATTTGCCATTAGCCTTGTGCACCATGACTGGATTTATGAGCCACTCTGGATGAAGAACTTCTCTGATTAAACCGGCTTTGAGAAATCTATCGAGTTCTTCCCGTATAGCCTCTTTGCGATCTGAAGCGAAACAACGCAATTCTTGCTTGACGGGTTTCACGTTGGGGCAGACCATCAATTTATGCTCAATCACCTCCCTAGGGACCCCGGGCATGTTGGACGGTTGCCAAGCGAACATGTCTGCATTGTCGCAGAGGAAGGTGATGAGCTCGAGTTCCTATTAGCTGTCGAGCTCAGCCCCGATCTTCACCGTCTTGTTGAGGGTACTACTAGTCAGTGGGAATATCTTTATCACGCCATTTGGCTTGGGCATTGGATTGGGCCTAGTCACTTTCCGAGGAAGTTCAGTTGAGGCGGGCGTGGTGGAAGATTGCTCGACCATGTTGAGGCTCCTCTTGTCGCACTGCACGGCTATCTTCACATTCCTCGGTATTGTGATCGTTCCTTTGCGTCCTGGTATCTTGATCAGCTAATGAGCATAGTGTTATTCGTTTGGAAATTGTCAGCTTTGCCAAATGTCACCGGCAACGTGATTTTTCCTAGAGGCTTTGACGATGACTCTTGGGTAATGCCGTGGAAGGGTTGTTTTGAAGGGACGAATTCGCTTCTTGGGATCCTCATTGCGTCAACCATGCTGACGAAGAGGAGATTGATGGAGCTGCCACTGTCAATGAGGTCTCGGGCGACTTTGATGTTCCGAATAGTAGGTTCAACCATTATCGGATATCATCCGGGGGCTGTCATCAGGGTTGGGTGGTCAGCGTTGTAGAACTTGATCTTCTGATCTGACCACCTCATTTTAGACACCGTCCCCCAGGTTGTGAAGCACACTTCGCATTCTACCTTCTTGTATTCCCTTTTGAAGAATAAGAATTTGAACCGCCGAAGATGTGGGCCACGTATTGGCCGAAGTTAATGATGTCGAGGAACTCTGGTTTGTCGTCGGTCAGAGGTATACGGTCGTCCTTCTCTACCACGTAAACCCTTTTTCCCTTGTCTTGGGTAATCTTCCTAGCCAAAGCCTTCTAGAACACACTGCACTCTTCGAAAGTGTGTACGCTGGTCTTGTACACGGACACCACTGTCGTACTGGGCCGTCATCTTATGGAGCAGGTCGTTGGGGAGGTTGGTTATCTTGTTCTGCGACAAGGACCTCTGACTGTGCCTTTCTTTTTCCTTCTTTCTTGCGAATAGATTTTCTACTTGGTTCCAGGTTGTCTTTTTTAGCCGGTTGCTTCTCTTCCACCACTTTCTCCTTCCCGCCGTTTCTTCGGATAGCTTCGTCTGCACGAGCGCACCTACCAATGATTTTGAACAGCTTTATGGTGGATGACATCTGCCTTGTTGCCAGTTCCTGAATCATGTAGCGATCTCGTATGCTGGATTTGAAGGCCCGTATCATAGATGCGTCAGTGATCTCGGGGATTGTGTTTCGACACTCGTTAAAGCGCCGAATAAAGTCTCGGAGGGTTTCGCCGGCTTCTGTATAAGGGCGTGAAGATCGTTCTCGACCGCATGTCTCTTGTTGGTGCCTTGAAAATTTGCAATGAACTGCTTCCAAAGATCCGCCCAGGAAGATATCGAGTTTCGGGGAAGATGAACAAGCCATGACTGAGCAGATCCCGTCAACACTATGGGTAAACAATTTGCGAGCGCGTTGTCATCTGCGTTGGCGGCATACAAAACAGTAGAGTGGACATGTAACAATTCCTCTAGATCTGTGCTCTCGTCGTACTTCTCTACTGCCACGGGACGGAATTTCGAGGGCCAATTTACTTCTCGAAGGGAAGGCTTACAGGCCCTACATACACCTCCAAGTAAGAAGGGTGGTTGGCGACCACCGTGGCCGTGTGAACCGCCCCTAGATAACGATGAAGAAGATGACGAGGGATCACCATAGTCAGGTGTGTGATCATGACGTCAACGGTCGTGACTTTGGACATGTCTTGGATTCGCTATCATTGTCCTCGTCGTGTTCGCTGTCACCTCGTCATACTGGGGCATCTTAGTGACTGCGGGTTGGGTTATGATCTAGGATGTCATCTCGATGACTGCCCCTTCGTTAATGATCTTGGGGTTGTCGGCGTCCGTCGTCATGCTGATCCTGCTGTTGTCGCCTTCGGCCGTTTAGTTGTTCGTGGAGATCACCAGCATCTTGTCGGGGAAGCGCTTGTTGAGCCTGCCATTGTGGCAAGGCATTCTCAGGGATGTAAGGTTCACCATTCCAAGGGGTATTAGGAGAGCAAATGTTCTTGGCGACGAGCATTCTCAGGGATGCAAGGTTCACTATTCCAAGGAGTATTAGGAGTGCCAACATTCTCGGCGACCTAGTCGACCTAAGAGGGAATCGGCGGAGGTGGCAGACCGGCCGCCGCTGCAAAAGCAGAGTTGAGATTGGTGACACTAAACTCCATTCGCTTTAACCATGTGTCCATCTTTGGAAGGGTTACTGGGTCAAAGGGAGGTTGTCAAAACAGATTGTTGACGACGGTGAAATGCTTGGCAGGAGTACGGACAGGCTCCGAGCGAGAAGAGGTTGCGTCTCGAGATCGGACGAACCGCCTTCCTTTGTGGAACCTTGTGGTATGCGGTCATCCACACCCCTGTCCTCGATCTCGATGTCGACCACATTCATATCGCACGAAGAACTTGAATTGAAGGATTCCAAGTCATCCATGCCATGACGGATAGATGGTTCATCGAGAACAATTCCGATGAATCCCACCATACGATCTGAAGGATTATTGTCCATGGACATCGCACAAGATCGATCCCTACGAGCATGGATCGGTCAACATGGATCTCGGGTGATTGGTTCTGCAAGCTTTAAGAATATATTGCAGCTTGTTACGGGGTGACTCTTGGTTTTGTGGATTGGACGCCACACCTTGTACGGAGAAGTACGTTGAATCCCTCACTCTTCGCAGGCGTCGAGTTCAGCTTTTGCCTGGATGATGACACAACATTTAGCCAGAGGATGACTAGAAGTCTTGTGGATTGGACACCATGTACCATCCTTGTCGACAGATTTACTTGTCAGCACATGCTTACCGGCCAAAGCCGACGACTAGGCTACCTTAGGGCTTCCTTTGACAATCTGACAGTGATGGGGAGCGCCAACGCCTCGGCTTCCGGTGAACAGCGGTGGTTTTGTGATGAATATTATGCTGTAATTTCTGGGATGGTTCTTCTTGTTGGATTTGTCAGAATTTTTTATTCAGTTTTGGTACTGTTCTGGGCTCCAAGCATCGGCTAGATTTGAGCCGATGCGAGCTGCCTTTTTTTTTCTATTCCTAGAACCATCAAAGATGCCGGTTATTCTCCATATCGATGTCGTCTGGGGGGTGCTGGTTGAAAAATCTAGCACCTATGGACTATTCCAATCGACATCAATGAGATTTTTAATAGTAGTGAAGTCATGCTTAAAGTTTATTTAATGATAAAACATATAAAAAAATAAATAACATTTATATAAATTTTTTGAATAGGATGAATGACCAAACATTACATCAAAAGTTAACTATGTCATCTATTAAACAACCAACCAAATTATATCCACAACCAACTGATGATGACCGGAAAACATTCTCGATACAGCTCCCATAAACAGTATACCCCACCGACAAGATGACATTTCCATGCAACGTTGGAAAACAGTTGGCTCTAATGTTAAGCATGGCCCGTCCCAGCGATGCGGTCACATTCCCTGGGATTTCACCGTGCCATCGCATGCTCATCATCGCGAAACATGCCCCTCCTCCTCCGACTATGAGCTGAATACTCACAACCAGCTGCTAATTGAGAAGTCAACAAAAGGGCACAACTTTATTTTTCACGAGTTTCAGATTACACTACAGCAATGTTTGACATGGCTCTAACTCTTTAATCAAACTATAAAATTGAAGTATGCAGTGCAGCTATGAAGTGGCCCACAAACCCTGCTCGACCTACCTAGTTAATTATTTGATATCGCTTTAACCCGTTGTCAACAAAATAGAAAAATAGTAAGGGATCAACTGAGATACTCTCGGATCATTGGTTCATTGATGTATTTAGCTAATGCAATGAGACCTGACATCTCATTTGCTATGAGCAAGTTGAGCCGATTTGTTTCAAATCCAGAAGATGATCACTGACATGCTCTGAAAAGGGTAATGCGCTATCTAAAAGACACAATGAGCTATGGAATTCACTATGCTGGGTACCCAAAAGTACTAGAGGGCTATAGTGATTTAAGCTGGATATTTGATACTGATGAGACAAAAACCACAAGTGAATATGTGTTCAAACATAGAGGTGACGCTATTTCCTGAAAGTCTTGCAAGCAGACCATCTTAATGAGGTTAACAATGAAAGCAGAACTTACAGCATTAGATACTGCCACTGTTGAGGCCGAGTGGCTTTGTAAGCTCCTGCTGGATTTGTCGGTGGTTGAAAAACTAGTACCAACTATCCTGATGAACTGTGATAATCAAATGGTGATTATTAAGGTAAACAGTTCGAAGAACAACATAAAGTCATCTAGGCATGTTAGGAGAAGACTGAAGTCTGTCAGAAAGCTGAAAAACTCTAGAGTGATAGCGTTGGACTATGTCCAGACAGCAAAAATCTGGCAGACCAGTTTACAAAGGGACTATCACGTAATGTGATAGACAGTGCATCGAGTGAGATGGGCTTGAGACCCACTTGAAAAATACACAATAGTGGTAACCTGTCCTTTGTGATCGGAGATCCCATGAATTAGGATGGCGAAATAAACTATTGAGTGGTTGGAAGGACAGACCCTTAAATGGGCTCATCTCTGTGATGTACTTCTCTCTTTGTCTATATGACAGGATGGAATATACCTTAATGTGATCCGAGTGACTTTTTTTAAAGCAAAGATATTGGCCTACATAACATCTTAGAAGGAACACACCTATATGAGTTCGACTGCTAGTCATAGTCTCTGAGATTTGGGTAATCTTTAGATACTCATCAAAAGACCTGCAGTATGACTTATACGCTCCAAATAGAGGGGATGCAAACGACAGCCTAGTATCCGTTAAGGAATTTAGTAAAGCCTGACTGCACAAGACTGACAATTTAAGGCATAGTTCATTGTTCAGTTGTGGTCCGGTGCAGCTTTTTTTCTAAGTGAAAGTTCAACATAACAGTCTCCACCGAAACACTAGTATAACAAACAGGCACAGAACTAAGAACATTTTCTATGAGCCATGAAATTTGGTGGGGATTGTTAGAATAAATGGGCTAGGCCCAATTTATCTCCAATAAATTTCATTGGACCTCAATTAATTTTATGAGATTAATACACCTTGAAAATTTAAGTGAAGAGGTCTCAACTTAAATAGAGAACTATTAGAGAGCCCCTGTTGACCGGTTGAAGAGGTGGTGAGATTGCCACACGCTCGCGCGTGCGCATCGAGCCAAGCCAAGCCGGCCAGCCGAGGCCGTGGTGGCAGCAGAATTACCTCTGCAACAAATGGGAGAATCAATCCTCCGATTAATTGTATTGATTGCTCTTGTAACAGAGCTGGTGATTACTCCGGCAACGGACAGATTCCCCTCTCGTGCAGTACATAAACCCAAGACCTAGACAGGCAGAGGTACACCTCTTTGAGGGCTCTGTCTTCTCGCACTACTCTTCCTCCTCGTGGTTCTTCTCTGTTCCTGCGTTGCTTCTGCTTCCTCGGTTCTGATCACCTGTGCGCACGGGTGATCAGGTCGAGCAGGCTTCCAGAACTACTACATCAAGTTTAATGGATGGGTAGGCAGGCGATCAAGTTTTTGGGGAGCGCTTTCGGGCGCGACTGCTCCTGATTTGCTGCATCAACACTGCATCCTCTTCGTCAACGTCTTCCTCCTCTACAACGCGCCATGTCGACTGACAACACCAATGTCAACACCGGCACTAGAAAAGGCGAGAACGGCAACACTGGCATTGGAAAAGGAGAGAATGGCAACACCAACGGTGGCAACCACACCAGCAATGCCTCATCTAGTACTGGAGCATTCTCCGGGTACTATACTACTCTCATTATCTTAGTGTTAAACATGTTGTTAGATATTTTAATCTCTGTGAGCATATTCATGTTTATCACCATGCTAAGATCACTATCCTTTGTGAATGTTGATGCTTATTTTGCTGATAGCATGTTCATGTTTAACACCATCACTACATCTTTCAACTATATACATGTCATGTTTAGTATCCTAATTTTTTGGATTAAAATGTCAATTTATGACCAAATTTCCATCAGATTGAACCTTATGATAGAAAATTGGTAGTGATTAAATCTGGATTTTAAAACTATTAAATCATAGAAGAGATATAACTGGGACTTCAAAACAAGGACATTCAATTTTCATTAACTAAAAAAATTGGGATCGTTAAAGCATAAACAAGCCACAATTGAGGTTAAATACCATGCATAGCTCGATTTTCTTTAATGTGGAATTGGAAATGAGTTAAGACTCCAAACGCAGAGTATGACTAAATTCTATTTATTAAATTAAGAAAAATACTAATTTAAGACTCCAATAGTGAAAACAAGTACTTAACTTTAAAATTATTAAGGTATGAAAATAGAAAGTAACACGAGAAATATTTCATATATACATTCTATATGCAATTTTGTAATTACAAATTTGGACTTTTGGAACTAACTGAAGAATAAAACGGTAAAATTTTTGGAAGTTATTTAGTGTATATAAATAAACTATAAGTTTGTTTTGCTTTTTTCCTATATACTAACCGATATGTACTTCCTTGCTTGTCTATATAATAATTTTGTGTGTCATATCGAAATGATCCGCATCAAAGTTAGACAAGGAGCAGTGACCAACCATTATACGGAGTATATCATATTAATTATATATTTAAAAAATAATCTTGCATTGATTGAGGTGAGCTAACACTACAATGCGACGGGCCACCCACAAACACCAGCCGATCAGCACATGACATAACATGCATGTGTGAAATCAATATGTTTTTATTTATATTTTTCTGATGAACAATTGGCATGCAAGTTGAGTATATTGGTTTTGATGTTTGTTGAGTATTGGGCGAAATGGTTCTGGATATGTCTACACCGACTGGGCTTCTACACTATTACAAAATCCCTCATAGGTATCGACTCATAGATACTGGTTCGTTTAAAACCAACATCTATGGATCTTTTTTCCTCTCCGCGTGATGAAAAAATATAGAATCGATATCTTTTGAGCACTATAGATACCAGTTCTAGAGGAAAAACCGGTACCAATACAATAGGTGCTTGTTTTTAACCTATAATATATTATAGGTGCCGCCAATAAAAACCGCCGAGCCGAGCTCCCACCCCATAAAAAGCCATCTGCTCGCAACTTATCCTCTCCCCACCCCTCACTCTCTTTCTCTCACCTTCCTCCCCCTTTCCGGTTCTCCCCATCCGTCCTTGCTCCCTCCCCCTCCCCTTTCCTCCTTCGTCCGTCCTCCTCCTCTCCATCCACACGCACCTCCTCTTCCTCTCGAGAAGCTCGAAGACGACGGTGGACACCGTGGCCAGGAGCGGTGAGGAGGTGCCCCACCGCCGTCAGTCCTTCGTGGTCACCTTGCCATCAGCGTCGAGGCCGGTGATGGCTGGGAGGGCTTCCTCAGCCTCTTCACCCGTTGGCTCCATGGAGCGCGAGGGAGAGGCAGGCTAGAGCGCGGACTTGGTTGTGGCCATGGCTAGACGAGGTGGGAGTGACGGGGCGGGAGGTGGCGGGGGAGCCGGCAACTAAGGGCGTGGTTGCCTTCGCATGGAGTTGCTAGAGTGGGCGAAGCGAACGAGTTCCAGGCACGCATGTGGAGGTCGTCGAAGTGCCACTGCTTGTGCCAAGACCACTGCTGATTTTGGGATTTTTGATCTGGATGAACTTGTTTTTTCAAATGAGGATTATGATTTGGGATTTGTGGATTGTAGGTTGTGTGTTGTGATTTGGGGATTTGGATTTGGATTTGGGCCAATGGGGAGCAACTCGTTGTATCGTGTGTGCCTCAAAAGTGCTGGTTGTAGAATCGACAACCTTTGACCTGGGACTATAGGTGCCCCCAAATTGGTACCGGTTGAAAAACGACACCTATGACTAGTTCCCAACTGACACCAATTGGAGGTTCTATAGTAGTGGTACTGTTGGTCGGACCAGACTGAAGATGAACAGGCGTGTCCACAAGGTAGGGACTGGACCGACTGGCATTGATGGGCCAAACAAATAGGACGTAGAGTTTCCTAGACTGACCGACGATGCAAGTCCAAACAGTCCAATCAGTTTCGGATCAGAGTCAGATTTGTGATATTTTAATGGAATCTCGTGTTAACTTTGTGATTATGAGTTCTAAAAGATTAGTATACGTATAAAATACTTTTGTGTGCTAATGTTGTGTCAAGTTGAGAAAGAATTTGTGCTCGAATAGGGTTTCTTGGTTTATTTATGTGTATAGGTATTGCTTAAGGTATTGGAAGAGTATTGTCAGCAATGGATTGGGAATCAACTTACGAGAAAATGATGTCTAAACAATCAGGAGATCACATGGGATACTAGGCTAGAGGATAATACATGTGATGGTGAAGATTCCATGCGACATATAAGAGGAATTATGTTTGTGTGGGATATGGAGTGAAATTTGGAAGAGTCCAAATTTGAGAAGACTGAAATTTGAGTTGTAAAGAGATAAGTTGTATACTTGTATGGTGGGTTTCTTATGGGATTTTGACTACTTATTCAAATTGGATTTGTAGATTTGTGGCTTTTGTGCAGCCAACTCAAGATATAAATAGAATAGGGGTTGAGACCTCTTAGCTTCTCTTCCCTTATTCTTCCTTCTACACCACTGCTGTCGTCGTAACGAAACCGATGAGCGTAGCTCCGGCCGCCGTGTGCAGCTGCTACCTGCTGCCCATTGGGCTACTGACGTTAGCCAAAACGGCACGATTTTATTTATCCGTAGTTTCGGAGTATAAATGCATTGCACCATACAGTACCGGACTCTACTGCTTCAGACTTTCACACCAAAGTTAAAAATGTTTGACTAAGCACTACGTTAAAATGCTTATCTTTAGGATGGAGGGAATATATAGTAGCACAATCCACATTGTAATTTTTTTTAATATTTCTGGACAGTCTATACACGTAAAGTGTTAGAATATGGATCCATGCGCCATATTTCTCTTACAATATAATTATAAGTCTTAAATTATAGGCTTAATTAACAAACACTTGTTCGAACAAATGAAAACAAATGATAAATTAGATATACATAAAAGCTCTGTTCTTTCAACATTATTTTTTTATAATGTTATCAAACAGGGAAACGGAAGGTGCGGAAAACAATAAAAGAGGGGGCGAGGAGTCGTACCGTATAGGTAGCATACGTATGTTACGTAGGGGTTTAGCCAGGTGTTTTTAATAGTCCGATCTATAATAGCCATACAACAGAAGAGAAATATTTTAGAGCTCTATTTCTTTCAATATTATTATTTATAATGTTTCCAAACATGAAAAAGGATGGAGCAAAAAAAAAATGGAAGACGGGGTGGCTAAGGGTATCATATGTATGTTACATAGGGAATCGGCCGGGGTTTTATAATCCTCCAATAATTAAATACAACAATAATTCAAATAAATTAAAATTAGATATATAATTTGAGAGTTACGATCATTTAGCAATGTAATAATTGTTTAAATATAAGAGATTAGCTAGAAAATAAGAGAAAAGGAGATGAGAGGGGAGGGTCGGAGGGGGAGGGAGTATGTATGTGCACACATACATATTGGGTGAAGGGGAATGTAACATACGTTATTGAAAGGGGAGAATAGACACTACAAGATAAACGATCTTTTATCACCCCAAAACACAAATATCCTGACTAGATTAAGAACCAGTTCTAAAGGATTTGTAGTATCGGTTATAAAAGTCCAAGCCTCTAAAAATATCTTTAGTCCCGGTTGGTATTACCAATCGATACTAAAAATACATCTTTATTATCAGTTGGTAACACCAACCGAGACAAATACTGGAGGATCTTTAATCCCGGTTGATGTTACCAACCGATACTAAAGATGTCTCTAAGGTTAGTTAAAAAAAGTATCTCTATCCAAGTCAGATGTGTGTAGTAGATGAGATGATAACATGCGTGAGGACTGATGTGAGAGATCTTGAGTTTGAATCACACATCCCACATATTTTTTTTTGACTTAGTATGTATCTTTTTGTATCGGTTATTTCAACCGGTACTAAAAATTGAGATCTTTAGTCTCGATTTACTGGTCTTGGATGCTATAACTGGTACTAAAGGGGTTTTTAACCGGTATTAAAGATCGTTTCTTCGGTAATGAGATCTAATGGACGTAAACAGCGGGTTTAGCGGTTTAAGTAAAAAAATTCAACATTTAGTTATTTTGCTTTTTTATTAGAAATTTTGAGATTTTTTTAATTTATTAAAGCAACATATGGCATCGTAGAACGTTTTTAGGAGTCTTATGTAACGATTTAGAAGTGTTGATAGGACATTGAATGAATTTTGAAGTATATAATAGATAGATTGATATATATTGAGTTTATCTGAATATAATTGTGTGAAGTGATTCGCCAATTGCTTGGAGATACAGGCATGTATATATGTTTAGAACATGAATCGCCTAGAAATCTTGTGTTTTGCTGGCCGCATGCGGGAATGCAACGTGGTGTCCTTGTACGTGTAATAATTAGTTAATGGAGGGGTACGTTGTTTTTGTTGTACACATAAATTAAATCTAACGGTTGGTACCAATGAGTCCATCAAATTAAATGAACATTGATGACCTGGTTTTTTTAAGAACTTTTGAGATTTTTTTTAATTTATTAAAATAACACGTGATCACTTAGGAGCGTTTATAGAAATATCACGTGATGAATTAAGAGCGTTTATAGAAAGTTTAGTAAATTTTTAATTAGTATATAATAGATAGATGATACCAATATCGAAGCCATGCATTTGAAAAAATATTGTTGCAGGCTGTGAACTTGGTACAATTGACAATTTATTTTTATTTGTGCAAATATTTCTCACGAACAATGAGAAGTTGGGTTAGTTTTTTCCTTTCAAGGTGCTTATATTATTCATTCAAAATTTTGATATTTGACATTGCTTAAATTTTCACATTAACACGCAGGGTGACATATAGTATTATACTAGTTGATACCACGCGTTTTAAATAATATATTGATAAATGCATGTTATACATTATAGAAATAATAGATATATATGTTTAAATAATATGAAAATATATGGATATAATGATTTGAAATTGCTTGCATATTGAGTTTTAAAAATACAACAAAATTATAAATGCTATGTCATGTTTGTATGATATTTAAAAAACACTATATTATAATTGCTGGTGGATAATAATGTGACATGCTCGTATGTGATTTAAAATACTTTAGATAATAATTATTAGTCAATTATAACGTGATACACTTACATGTTGATCTTTATGAGTTAGTAGGTATCGCTATATAGATAATATAGATATAAGCTATGCATACTTACGTGACTGATAAACAAGGAAAAATTACATCTTTTTTGGGTGTATATTAATTGTTGTGAATTTGGCGGCGTTCATTAGTTTTCGTAAGGTGGTGTTCTTTCATTTTCTTCAGTTTGGACAGGCTTTTGTCCATCCTTCTTTAGTTCTTCAATGCTGTTGGGTGGTACAGGGGCCACTGTGTAATGAAATGGAGAAGACACCTGTCGTCTGGATGGGTCGTCCATGTGTGCGACTGCTATGTGTGCAGTGTATCGGCAATCAGTTCTCCATTGCACCTCAAAAGGAAAAATGCTACGTTCAGCTTGTCTTGCCTTTTCTTCTTCCTTCTACACCATCGCTGCCGTAGATGACCTTCGCCATCGGCGAAGCTCTGGCCGCCGTGTGCAGCACTGCTACCCCACTGCTAGGGAAAGGAGCTGCTAGGGAAAGGAGCTTTACTCCTGGTTCACAATCGTCTTTAGTTTCGATTGAACAACCGAGACGCGCAATTCAAAACTAAAGATAAGTATTTTTAGTCTCGGTTAAAATAATCGAGACAAAAAATTCATTTTTAGTATCGGTTGGTAACACCAACCGGTACTAAATATGACCAACCGGTACTAAAGATGTTTTTTTAAAAAATATTTTATATTGCTTGCTGTTCTTTTTATATGCATATATATATATAAATACATACATATATATTTATATATGCATGTACATATATAATATATAATATGTACATGTTTATATATGTAAAAAACATACATATATATTTAAATATATAAGTACATATATATATACCTACATGTATATATGTACTTATAAATATATATATATGTATTTATACATAGATATAAAGACATATAAGTTATTATATACACATATGATTAATATGTAAAGACATATAAGTAAATACATTATATATATTATA
Source organism: Oryza officinalis (assembly GCA_008326285.1). Taxonomy (NCBI): domain Eukaryota; kingdom Viridiplantae; phylum Streptophyta; class Magnoliopsida; order Poales; family Poaceae; genus Oryza; species Oryza officinalis. The sequence continues at coordinate 16,958,623 of BDMV01000007.1, forward strand.
ATCGTTGTTAATTTCTAATGTTCATATATTACAAAAGCTAAGATAAATGTTGGGGTCGAGGAATAAGTTTTTCATTGTCGTGGAATTCTTCCGTCGGATTAATAATCTTATCCATGATAAATCCCATCATTTGTTCTTCAACAGCCTTTATAAATTCTATGTGAGGAAGATCTCATGTCATCCTGAGAATCTGTCATTTTAAAAAAAAAGATATAAATATATGAAATCAATAAGATGTGTGTAAATGATGTATGAATGATGTTTACGTACTTCCAGATTCTTATCACTATTGATGTTACTTGTTATGATGTGTATATAGTGACAAACATAGTAGCCACATAAGTTGTTCCCCTGTGACTGTTTTGAACACTAAAGAAGAAAAACAAACTTATGAAATATATTTTTGTACTATAAAATAAATAAGATATATAATTATGGACCATGTACATATCGGAAAGTCCATCCTCACATCCAGTTCTTCTTTGAATACCCCGCGGACGTTTGTTCAGAACCGTGCCCGTGCCCATGCCCTGCAGTTACAAACTATAATTAATGATCCAAAATCCACATAGTAGTGATAGCAGCAATCATTACCAATTAAGCATCTCAAAAATCGAGGTAAAAGTTTCCTTCGGTTTCTATATAGATTCTAGGACATGGATCTTGCATGCAGAAATGTCTATTACAAAGGACCCAGCGAAATTTGCAAATTGCGCGAGATGATATATATGACATGCTATGAATACGAGAAGAAAAATGGCACAAAAGACGAAAAAAACTCATTATGTGTTGTAGGGCAATATATATACTCTTTGTAATACTGCCGCATCAGAAATTTGTAAATGTTATCCTACGTTTCTTGTTTAAAATCCCTTAGAGTCATCTCGTTGATTTTGCAGGGGTCCATGAAACCAATCCTAAAAGCTCCCTTCTTATGGCATAGTTGAATCTTCATTCTACAGCGAAAAAAAGATGTGATCAGGTATCCGCACACGGTAAATATTCGATGCTACATACGACGAGCTAAGGAACAAAATAAAATTAAACGACACTTATAAAACCCAGCAACTGACAAGAGAGACATCCAGGGCGTCTCTCTGGTATGCTTCGAAGATATCTTTGAAATGGATCAACATATCATCCTCTCCATTGAAGTGATCTGCATCTTTAACCCTCACAGCAAACATCTCTCTACCATTGGTTGATTGTTTCATGTACCATTGATGGAATTGGTACGTCTAGGTAGATAGGTTCTTCACCTGCTAAGGCTTGACAAGTGGTTTGCTGAGGGTATATTTGTGTTTCAGATACTCTTTTGTCATATTGATATGGGCAATCCCCAGCAGTTGCTCCCTGTTTAGTTTTATGTCTGCCATAAATTGTTGTATACTGAGATTATGTTCAAATGGCATTTACTCAACCGCTTGTTTTGCTTGCTTGCCAAGCTGAGGGACCCCTTTTGACTTTCCTTTAGTTTTCTTATAAGACTTGTGTATTGAGCGCTCGCAGTCTGATGGTAAGCTCTTCTTAAAAAATGCTTCAGTTGTTAGGTCTATTGGAATCTTCTTCTCTGGACTTCGCCGCTTGAATTGATCCTTCATCTGCCTAGCCAATTCCGCGTCAGTCTCCTCATCAGTCATATCATATGGTCTTTTCTTCGGAAGAGACTTTTTTGGCTCGTCAGAAGTTGGCTTCTTTGTCTGTTTATACGTTGACGGCACTGAAGGAATTGAGCTGGTCCGTTGTTAATGAGGTGCAACTGGTTGCGGTGGTACAGATCGAGGAGACGGTGTAGACCGATCTGGCAGAGGAGATGGAGGAGACGACAGTGACCGAGGATCAGGCTACGGTGATGGAAATGTACGAACCGACGACGCCACTCACCCGGGAAGCACGATGAAGCACGACCTATGAGTAGCCAGGTGGAATCGGCCTGCGGTGGAACCTCTGGTCTTGCTCCACTTGTATGCCATGCCATACGCCACCTTCAAGAGAAACGAGGTTAATTAGTTTATGTGCAAGACTTAATCGTAGGAACAAAGCAGGTTGTGCAAACCACGGGCATACCTTGATCGTTAGGTTTTTGAACGGAATATGTAGCTCACATGGTGTCCGCTGCGTGATTTGATCCATGGGGTACCGTGTTCGTCGACAGGTCGCACTGCTGCAGTTTCGTTCGTTTGATCTCCTACTTGCGCTATAGAAGCGCAGCTGCTACGATTGCCTGAGGGGATAACCATGGTTTGAGGATCGGACGGTTGGGTGTGCTGGCATTGCTCGCTTAAGCGTATATCAACCTGTTTTGCCACCTCCTTTTGCAATCTTTGGTCATAGCTAGCGACCTTCATTTCAAGACCAATCAACTTCGCCTCCTGATCTCTCTTGCTTCTCATGCGACTTCGCTATGTATGGATGTCATCTTAAAACCCATACTTAAATGCAATCACGCCTTTTCCGCGCATTTGGCATGGGTGCTCGGGATTCTCCAGTGCAAGCGTAAGCTCGTTCTTCTCTCTGTCGGGCTAGAATCTTTCCTAAAAAACAGAGAGCCATCAGCTGCATTGAGTGTTCCCCCATGAGCATAATACCAATGTTTCGATCATTCAGGCCAATCAAATGTGGTCAGTCTGATACCTCTTGCAGCTAAAGCATCTTCCATTTTCTGCCACTTGGGCATAGCCTTATTATAGCTACTCGACCCTAGCCGATGAAAGTACTTTTTCTTAGAGGCATTGACAGTGTTCTTCTCTATATTTGGAAGATACGTTTCTTCCTCATCACTGCGTGACCTTGTTTGTCGCCAATTCTGTATGTTAATGGGCACGTGATCCCTCATGACCTAACCGCTGTGTGACACAAACTTTCTTGCTGCATCTCCGGGGGCAACTGGTTCGTTGTCTGCTTTCACTTCAGTTATAATGTGTCTCCCCTCTACCTTCCTTGCGAGCCCTCCTTGTTTGTGTGCCCTCTTCGAACAATCGGTCGATTGGTTGCCCTATTGCTCATTTTCTTCTTCGTTCCCCTCCTTATTCTCCTCCTCTTGATCCTCATTCAGGTATTGGCCTGGTGTTAACGTCGAAATTTGGTAAATCATGCATTGGATTTAGAGTTAAAGCCGAAGCCGATTGGAGGAGATAAGCGATTACAGAAACAGAGTATGAATCGGCTGCAAGCCAAATCGGCTACGGTGTGCATCGGCTGAAACAGAATCGGACAAGGATAGCCGATGTAGCCGATTCCGATAAGGAGATGGCAGGATCATTGTCGGGTTCGGTTGATGTGCTTCATGAGGATTGCCACGTGCGGATTGAGTCCGAAGAAGGCAATTGTATCTATTAATTAGAATATTTGTTAGTTTCCTTTTATCGTTAGGAAAGTGTGTTTAGTGTCCCTTAAGGACTTTATGTTTTTCTTTTATCTTTAGGAAAGTTTCTTTCTTGTCCTACAAGGACTAGTATCTCCCCATGGGTATAAATATGTACACCGGGGTTATTGTAATCTATCAACTCTCGATCAATACAATTCGGCGCATCGCCACCTTTTACTCTGTTACGGTTTCTTTATCAACCGGCGGAATTTGGCACCTGACGCGGGGCTGCATCGGCTGTCGATCTCCGGCGAAGGGGTAAGTCCAATGTTCCGTCGGTTCAGGCAATTGTATCATCTACGTCGGCGTCGTTCAAGGCTGCATCAGTACATTCGACCTCTTGGATTGCTCTGGTTTGGATATATATTTGCCTGGCTATTTATCATATGTCTTCTGTTAATCTAGTATTAGCATCTCGATTTAGCTTTATCGGCTGCTTCTCGTTTTAGGGTTTCTGCTGGTATCGACTAAATCGTCTTGCTAGATTAGATTAGCTTAGGCATCTACCACCCTGAAAATCAGTCAAGGGCTTGATCATCTAGATACCGTGTTTCTTTACATACTTAGTGCTGCATCAGTTGAGTTTGACCTACTAAGTCGTGCTTAGAACCATGAATCTCTAGCCTGCTTTTTGATTGCTGATAAGGGTTTCATCGGGGTTTCAGCCGATGAGTTATCTGGACGTTGCATCGGCTTATAAGGATTGCATATAAGTTGAATTTAGCCGATGACAACAAAGGTTTCACTGTTTAATCTAATCTTGTGGATTTTATTGCATTGGATCTATGTTAGATTTACTTCATCGGCTATGCTATGAATATATATAATCTCTCTCTTGAGGTGTTTTTAGACATAAGTGATTTATACTGTCTCGGCGCCCTGTCCGATCTATCCCAATCACTTGGTTTAAATATATTTTGAGATTTAGATTATGTATCATTGATATCTACAGCCGATCGAGTATGTCTAACTTTCGTTTCACTTTATCAAGTCATTGCCGATCTAATGCATATTATCATCAGCCGATTGTCTCTTTGTCAAGTGTCAGAATCTACATTGAACACATAGCCGATAGCTCAAAACCCTATCGCTATCGGCTGTTATCAGGATCGGCTGGAATTACTACATCGGCTATGTTGGCCGATCGGTTCTTTGATCTGTCGTTTGTATATCTTGTCAGTTGCAGGATCAAACTGACTGGCACGCCCGCATCTCACCAAGATTTGGACCTGCACTGGAGCTAAGCAGATCTCCCAGGCCAGTGTGTGTTTTTTGCATCAACACGCTTTTGGCACGCCCAGTGGGACCGTGTTTTTGACAACAGATTTTTACGCGGCTCGTGGAACTCACAATCGCAACAATATGTCTGATCAAGAAGTCAAGGCCAAGGAAGAACAATCTCTCAAGCTGATAAAGGAAGAAGAAGAGCCGATGGATGATGAGATGCTTCAAAAGATAGTTGATGAAATCGTTCGTCGCGCTGTGTTTGATCGATCTGGAGTTTTGGTGAGTACATTACATGGTTTGATCGAGAAGATAGTTCCCAGAGTGATTGCCTTAACAAATCAGATTGGGGGGCAAATCGACGAACGATTTCAGCATCATCGGCAACAGCGACATTGGCTTGGGGGGCAAATAGATCAGCATCAGCCTGGAGAGCCACATCAACAATATCGGCCAGAAGAAGCTCAAAGATATCAGTCTAAAGAAGATTGGGCCGATATGATTGCAAAAGTAATAGAGGAACAGTTTGGAATTAAACCTAAGGATCAGACTTCTATGTATCGGCTGCCATATCCTGAGTGGTTTGATAGGGTGTCATTGCCACATCGATACAAGGTTCCAGATTTCTCCAAGTTTTCAGGGCAAGATGATATATCTACAATGGAACACATCAGCCGATTCTTAGTGCAATGTGGGGAAGCATCGGCTGAGGAAGCTCTGAGAGTTAGATTTTTTCCACTGTCTTTGACTGGATCGGCCTTCACATGGTTTTCATCACTACCATCAAATTCCATTAGAAGGTGGGCCGATCTTGAGAAGCAGTTTCATGACTACTTCTTTGCTGGCGTCAGTGAGATGAAACTTTCAAATTTGATATCAGTGCAGCAGCAAGAAGGAGAATCGGCTATGGAATATATACAAAGATTTCGTGATGTCCGCAGCCGATGTTATAGTTTGAATCTAAGCGATGAGCAGCTAGCAGATCTTGCATTCCAAGGGTTATCAGCATCTATCAAGGATAAATTCTTTTGCCACAAGTTTGACAGTCTAGCTCATCTAATGCAGACGTATCGGCTCATGAAGGCCGATTGCAAGAAGCAAAAGAGGATCAATTTTGGAGTCACAGAAGATAATTTTGAAGCATGAGTTCCCATACTCCAAAACTGGGGGGCATGTGTTAACGACGAAATTTGGTAAATCATGCATTGGATTCAGAGTTAAAGCCGAAGCCGATTGGAGGAGATAAGCGATTACAGAAACAGAGTATGAATCGGCTGCAAGCCAAATCGGCTACGGTGTGCATCGGCTGAAACAGAATCGGACAAGGATAGCCGATGTAGCCGATTCCGATAAGGAGATGGCAGGATCATTGTCGGGTTCGGTTGATGTGCTTCATGAGGATTGCCACGTGCGGATTGAGTCCGAAGAAGGCAATTGTATCTATTAATTAGAATATTTGTTAGTTTCCTTTTATCTTTAGGAAAGTGTGTTTAGTGTCCCTTAAGGACTTTATGTTTTTCTTTTATCTTTAGGAAAGTTTCTTTCTTGTCCTACAAGGACTAGTATCTCCCCATGGGTATAAATATGTACACCCGGGGTTATTGTAATCTATCAACTCTCGATCAATACAATTCGGCGCATCGCCACCTTTTACTCTGTTACGGTTTCTTTATCAACCGGCGGAATTTGGCACCTGACGCGGGGCTGCATCGGCTGTCGATCTCCGGCGAAGGGGTAAGTCCAATGTTCCGTCGGTTCAGGCAATTGTATCATCTACGTCGGCGTCGTTCAAGGCTGCATCAGTACATTCGACCTCTTGGATTGCTCTGGTTTGGATGATATATTTGCCTGGCTATTTATCATATGTCTTCTGTTAATCTAGTATTAGCATCTCGATTTAGCTTTATCGGCTGCTTCTCGTTTTAGGGTTTCTGCTGGTATCGACTAAATCGTCTTGCTAGATTAGATTAGCTTAGGCATCTACCACCCTGAAAATCAGTCAAGGGCTTGATCATCTAGATACCGTGTTTCTTTACATACTTAGTGCTGCATCAGTTGAGTTTGACCTACTAAGTCGTGCTTAGAACCATGAATCTCTAGCCTGCTTTTTGATTGCTGATAAGGGTTTCATCGGGGTTTCAGCCGATGAGTTATCTGGACGTTGCATCGGCTTATAAGGATTGCATATAAGTTGAATTTAGCCGATGACAACAAAGGTTTCACTGTTTAATCTAATCTTGTGGATTTTATTGCATTGGATCTATGTTAGATTTACTTCATCGGCTATGCTATGAATATATATAATCTCTCTCTTGAGGTGTTTTTAGACATAAGTGATTTATACTGTCTCGGCGCCCTGTCCGATCTATCCCAATCACTTGGTTTAAATATATTTTGAGATTTAGATTATGTATCATTGATATCTACAGCCGATCGAGTATGTCTAACTTTCGTTTCACTTTATCAAGTCATTGCCGATCTAATGCATATTATCATCAGCCGATTGTCTCTTTGTCAAGTGTCAGAATCTACATTGAACACATAGCCGATAGCTCAAAACCCTATCGCTATCGGCTGTTATCAGGATCGGCTGGAATTACTACATCGGCTATGTTGGCCGATCGGTTCTTTGATCTGTCTTTGTATATCTTGTCAGTTGCAGGATCAAACTGACTGGCACGCCCGCATCTCACCAAGATTTGGACCTGCACTGGAGCTAAGCAGATCTCCCAGGCCAGTGTGTGTTTTTTGCATCAACACCTGGGTCCTCATTTCCTTACTCGTCTGCCCAGTATTGGCTGCTGCCCTCATTGATCTTGTCCTAAAGTAACTGTTTTTCATCGTGATCTGTCATCTTGTTTTTCATCGTGATCTGTCATCTGTTACTAACATTAAATAATACAAAAAATGCATGGTGTATTGTTATATCTACATTGTATATACTAATCATAGTTAATACATAAACAATAATTAATACATTCTATGTACATTTTCGAGAAATATGCAAACACCCTTGGGTTTATTACATATCGCTTTGGACCAGACATAAGTCAAATTAATGTCTTCTGAACTATGAAGAACTTCTAAATTTCAGTAACTTAATTATAATATCAACAACAATTACTATGAAGAAATTCTAAATTAATCTCCTTCACTATGAAAAAAAATCTAACATAAACAATAATCCCTATGAAGAAATTGTAAATTAATCTCCTTAAATATGAAGGAATTATAAAATAAACAATAATTATTATGCAGAAATTCCAAATTAATCTCCTTGAGTATGAAGAAATTCTAGCATAAACAATAATTAATTTACTAAATAATAATTAATTTACTAATTGTATAGTTCATATAACTTGCCTTAGCATTGCTTGGCGAGTCTAATTGCTTGGAGAGTCGCCCGCGTCCAGTTATGAGAAGGAAAAAATTGTTAGTAAATTAAAGCATTTACATTGAATTGAACAATTAAAATATAGTAAAAAATGTACATATATTTTTCATATGTTACATATATTTTAGTTATTTTTAGAAGTTTTTTATAATTCTAAAGATATTTTCAATGTGTTCTTATTATTTTCTAACTATTATAATGGTTCTTAAATAGACTTAATCGAAGCCATGATTAAATATATATGTATTCTATAGTATTATAAAAATTGTAATTATATTTTTAACCTACCATATAAATTTTAATCAATTTTAGATGTTTTTTAAATTCTACACATATTTTCTATGTTTTATTATTTTTCAATGTATTCTTTTAATTTTTAATGTACTTTTCTTATTTTGTGTTTTAAAATTTATTACTTTTTAATTTATTAATTTATAATTTGTTATTTATATTGATTTTTTTAATTTATATTTTTATGTGAAGGAGCTGAGAGGTGGGCCCAGCCTGTTTCTCCCCTCCACGTAACGGCTGGAGGCGACATCGGTGGTGGCATTGCACCGATCGTCGACGGTAGTGATGGCGGTGGTCCGTGCGGTGATGGCATCGGCGGCGACGATCGAGGGCGTGCGACCGAGGAGGGGAAGGAAGGGTTGGGCCAAACCTAGCTAGGCGTAGGCGGTGTAGGAGATTTTCGGCGGCAGTGATGACAACGATGCGGTGTATGGTCGACGGAGACGACAGCGGCGACGATGATGACGGTGCGACTGCTAAACAATGAAAACTGCTAAAGTGTTGGATCGGTGCGCTCGAGAAGACAAAGTGTTGGTATATATATATACCAAAATATTTACTCTCGGTTGGTGTGAAGAACCGGGACTAAATATCTTTAGTCCCGGTTGCTATCTTTACTCTCGATTTGTGATACAAATCGAGACTAAAGATTCTTTTCCGCTATTTTCATTTTTTTTTCTCCCGGCTATGGATAAGAACCAGGACAAAAAATAATTGGAATACATTTATTAAAAATAAAGTCCCAATTAAGTGCATTAAAAATAAAAAAACCATAAAAGTAATGAGAATACATTTAAAATAATTTAAAATTGTAACACAAATTCAAAAATCATATATAATTAACCCTTCCTCGATTAAGTGCATTAAAAATAATAACAAATTACAAAAATATAGATAATACATTTGAAATAGTTTAAAATTGTAATAAAAATTTAAAAATGATATATAATTAACCCATGCCCCATTAAATGCATTAAAATTATAAAAAATTATAAAAATAATTATAATACATTTAAAATAGTTTAAAATTGTAATAAAAATTTAAAAATTATATATAATTGACCCATGCCTCATTAAATGCATTAAAATTATAAAAAAATTATTAAAATAATTAGAAGACATTTAAAATAGTTTCAAATTGTAATAAAAATTTAAAAATCATATATAATTAACCCATGCCCCATTAAATTCAGTAAAATTATAAAAAAATTAGAATATATTTATAATTAACTTCTACGCACTTGGGTTTTTCATTCTTTCAACCAACATACTTCCTTCATTGGCAGAAATAGCAAATCAAATCAATTTACATCGTGCATACACCAAGGTAGTTGATATTATTTAATTACATCGGACAAGGACCATGGTAGTATAAATAATTACATCGTACAAACACCAAATTAGTACATCGTCCGTACAATCAATCTCAAATCGTGATGGTTGACCTTACGTACTTTCTCCTTACGATTGTTCCTTCGCTATGATCGTTGCGTAAGTAAGGGGTGTCCTCATTTGATAGGAGGATGCTCGGGTCAACCGTCACCGCGAACGGAGGTTACTCGTCAAACTGAATGTAATCTTCGTCAGTCTTATGCTCGACTCCGACGATTTTCCTTTTTCCTGGGAGAACCACGTGGCGCTTTGGCTCGTCGGGCCCTTTCCCATTCTTTGGTTTTCTACACATGTCCTTCACGTAGAAAACTTGCGTTACATCATTGGCTAGGACGAATGGTTCGTCTGAGTATCCAACCTTGTTAAGGTCAACTATTGTTATCCCACAATCATCAATCATTACGCCTTCACCAATCAGCCTAACCCATTGGCACCAAAACAGAGGGAACTTCAAAAGTCCATAGTCGAGTTCCCGTATCTCGTCGATGGCACCGTAATACGTGGTAATTGTCCCATCGTATCTCACGGCATCAATTACGAACAACATTGTTCTGGTTCGTACTTTTTTTGTCTTGAGCTCTTGTGTAAAATGTGTACCCATTGATCTCATATCCTTGGAATGTTGAGATTGAGTAAGATGGTCCCCTCGCTAAGAAGGCTAGTTGTTGGTCAATCGTCTCGTTACCCATTAGATGTTGTCGCAACCAAGCAAGAAAAGTATCAATGTGATGACATGTAATCTAGGCATCGGACTTACCGATGTTTTTGGAGCGAACAATTGCCAAGTGCTCCTCGATGTAAGGAGCCATGAACGAAGATTGTTGCAAAACTGTGAAATGTGCTTTACAGAATAAATCATTGTCCGTAGTCATTATTGCTTTCCTTCCAAGAATCTCCTTCTCCAATAGTCTTCCCTCGTGGCTTGATTCGAGGACCCCGATTGGACGAAGGTATTTAATAAATTCTACGCAGAACTCCTCTGTTCCATACTGCTTAGCGATGCTTGCTTCCAGACGAGAACGGTTACGAACTGTTAACACCAGAATTTGGTAAGCCCCGAAGTCCTCATCGGCCCAGGTTCTATATCGGCTCAAGGTTGGTATCGGCCTAGAGTCTTATATCGGCCGATGGGGGTTATCTTAAACCAACCACCAACAACAATCGGATTCTTGTTAGATTCGGGAAGATCTTATCCGGAGAAGACAGAGTTCAAGGAGGATACGGCTTGTATCTCTTAATTAGGAATAGTTTGTTAGTTTTCTATTTTATCTTTAGGAAAGTTTGAGTCGTAATCTGTTAGGATCTTTGTTAGTCTATGGGTATAAATATGTAAGCCCAAGGTTCATGTAAATCATCTCACGATCAATACAACTTCGGCGCATCGCCAACCTTTACTTTTCGTCTTCTTCAGCGAGTTCATGCCCTTCCCGTGAGGGGTAAGTCTCGTTATGGCTGCCTGTGCTGTCGGGGCTAGGGCTTCGATGTTCTGATCTCGTCAACGTAAGCACCTACTATCATATATCTTAGTCAATCTGGTTTGGCGTCTCGATTTAGTCGTATCGGCCGAGATTCGTTTTACGGTTTACGCCGGTATCGACTAAATCGCCTCGCTAGATTAGATTGGTTAAGGTATCCACCACCCCGAAAATCAGTCGAGGGCTTGATTGTCTAGATCTTGCGTTTCTTTTCATACTTAGTGCCGCTAAGTCGTGATTAGAACCGTAATCTCTAGCCTGCCTGTCGATTGCCAATAAGGGTTTCACCGAGGTTTCAGCCGGTGAGTTATCTGGACGTTACATCGGCCCAAGAGTTTTACATATAGATTGGATCTGGCCGATGACAACAGTGTGTTTATTGTTTATATGCTTATTGAGAGTTTATGCCATCGGACCTCTGGCCGATGTGTGATTTAATCTTCAGATTAATGTTTATTTTATATTTGGATTATGTTAATCACATTGCTACATCATCATGTTATCGTCAGCCGATCGTTTCTATATAGATGTTTGCTCAGTACACAGCCGATGGATTAAAGCCCTAACTACATCGTCTGGCATCGGCATCGGCTGGAATCATGCCATCGGCTCATCGGCCGATCGGCTGTTTCTGCCCTATTGGCTCATCGGCCGATAGGCTGTTTTTGCTATCGGCCGATAGGCCGATACGCTATATGTTCTGCTGTTTTGCATATCTTGTCAGTAGCAGGATCAAACTGACTGGCACGCCTGCGCTTCATCAATTTTAGGACTTGCACTGGAGCTAAGCAGATCTCCTAGGCCTTCGTGTGTCGGGTCCACATCGACGGTATGGATTCGGCGTCAACACATTTTTGGCACGCCTGGTGGGACCGTGTTTTTGACAACAGATTATTACACGGCTCGTGGAACCCACAATTCCAACAAGATGTCTGAGAAGGAAGTCAAGGCCAAGGAAGAACAATCTCTCAAGCCGATAGAGGAAGAAGAAGAGCCGATAGACGATGAGACGCTTCAAAAGACAGTTGATGAAATTGTTTGTCGCGCTGTGTTTGATCGATCTGGAGTTTTAGTGAGTACATTACATGGTTTGATCAAGAAGATAGTTCCCAGAGTAATTGCCTTAAGAAATCGGAATGGGGGGCAAATCGACGAACAGTCTCAGCATCATCGGCAACAGCGATATTGGCTTGGGGGGCAAATAGATCAGCATAAGCCTGGAGAGCCACAACAACAATATCGGCCAGAAGAAACTCAAAGATATCAGTCTAAAGAAGATTGGGCCGATATGATTGCAAAGGTAACAAAGGAGCAGTTTGGAATCAAACCTAAGGATCAGACTTCTGTGTATCGGCTGCCGTATCCTGAGTGGTTTGATAGGGTTCCACTTTCAGGCTGATACAAGATTCCAGATTTTTTCCAATTCTCTGGGCAAGATGATATGTCTACGATGGAACATATCAGCCGGTTCTTAGCTCAATGTGAGGAGGCATCGGCTGAAGAAGCTCTGAAAGTTAGATTGTTTCCGTTATCTTTGACTGGATCGGCTTTCACATGGTTTTCGTCATTGTCACCAAATTGTATCAGAGGTTGGGCCGATCTTGAGAAGCAGTTTCACCTGTACTTCTTCGCTGGGAACAATAAGTTAAAGTTTTTGGATTTGATATCAGTCAGGCAGCAAGAAGGGGAATCGGCTATGGAGTATATTCAAAGATTTCGTGATGTCCGCAACCGATGTTATAGCTTGAGCCTAAGTGATGAACAGCTAGCAGATCTTGCATTCCAAGGGTTGTCAGCGCCTATCAAGAATAGATTCTTTTTCCACGAGTTTGACAGTCTGGCTCATCTAATACAGAAGGTATCGGCTTACGAGAGCCGATGTCAAGAAGAAGAGAAGAATCAGTTTTGGAGTGATCAAGGCCAGACACAGGATAATTTTGAAGCACGACTTCTCATACTCCAAAACTGGGGGCATGTGTTAACACCAGAATTTGGTAAGCCCCGAAGTCCTCATCGGCCCAGGTTTTATATCGGCTCAAGGTTGGTATCGGCCTAGAGTCTTATATTGGCCGATGGGGGTTATCTTAAACCAACCACCAACAACAGTCGGATTCTTGTTAGATTCGGGAAGATCTTATCCAGAGAAGACCGAGTTCAAGGAGGATACGGCTTGTATCTCTTAATTAGGAAGTGTTTGTTAGTTTTCTATTTTATCTTTAGGAAAGTTTGAGTCGTAATCTATTAGGATCTTTGTTAGTCTATGGGTATAAATATGTAAGCCCAAGGTTCATGTAAATCATCTCACGATCAATACAACTTCGGCGCATCGCCAACCTTTACTTTTCGTCTTCTTCGACGAGTTCATGCCCTTCCCGCGAAGGGTAAGTCTCGTTATGGCTGCCTGCGTTGTCGGGGCTAAGGCTTCGATGTTCTGATCTCGTCAACGTAAGCACCTACTATCATATATCTTAGTCAATCTGGTTTGGCATCTCTATTTAGTCGTATCGGCGGAGATTCGTTTTAGGGTTTACGCCGGTATCGACTAAATTGCCTCGCTAGATTAGATTGGTTAAGGTATCCACCACCCCGAAAATCAGTCGAGGGCTTGATTGTCTAGATCTTGCGTTTCTTTTCATACTTAGTGCCGCTAAGTCGTGATTAGAACCGTAATCTCTAGCCTGCCTGTTGATTGCCAATAAGGGTTTCACCGGGGTTTCAGCCGGTGAGTTATCTGGACGTTGCATCGGCCCAAGAGTTTTACATATAGATTGGATCTGGCCGATGACAACAAAGTGTTTATTGTTTATATGCTTATTGAGAGTTTATGCCATCAGACCTCTGGCCAATGTGTGATTTAATCTTCAGATTAATGTTTATTTTATATTTGGATTATGTTAATCACATTGCTACATCATCATGTTATCGTCAGCCGATCGTTTCTATATAGATGTTTGCTCAGTATACAGCCGATGGATTAAAGCCCTAACTACATCGGCTGGCATCGGCATCGGTTGGAACTGCACCATCGGCCTACCGGCCGATCTGTTGTTTTTGCTCTATCGGCCGGCCAATATGTTTTTGCCTTATCGGCCTATCGGCCAATACGCTATATGTTCTGCTGTTTTGCATATCTTGTTAGTGGCAGGATCAAACTGACTGGCACGCCTGCGCTTCATCAATTTTAGGACCTGCACTGGAGCTAGGCAGATCTCCCAGGCCTTCGTGTGTTCGCGCGTCGGGTCCACATCGGCGGTACGGATTCGGCGTCAACACGAACGTATTTTTTTAGAATGCCCATGTATCTCTCGAAAGGGAACATGTTGTGTAGGTACACAGAACCAATAATACCGATCTCTTTGACAAGGTGACATAGAAGATGCGTCATTATATTTAACAAGGATGGTAGAAAGATCGTCTGAAAGCTAATAAGACATTGCACCAAGTCATTTTGTAGGACTGTTAATCAGTCTAGATCGATGATCTTATGTGAAATTGCGTTCAGGAAAGCACATAGCTTTGTTATTGTTGTCCGGACATTATCAGAAAGGATACCCCGAATTATAACAGAAAGCAGCTGTGTCAACAACATGTGGCAGTCATGAGACTTTAGGTTTGATGCTCTCCAATCATTCAAACATATTTTCTTTCTTTGCCTTGCTTAGAGTGTAGCTGGCCGGAATCAAATAATGGCTTCCTTTCTCCTTCGGTTCAGGATGAAGGCCGTCACATTGTTTGATATGCTTGAGCTCATTATGTGCTTCAAGTGTATGTTTTGACTTGCCATATATACCTAGGAAGCCCAGCAGGTTGATGCGAGGGTTCTTAGTGAAGTTCATCACGTCGATTGCGTGACGGACCTCTAAGACTTCACAATAGGGTAACTCCCAAAAAATAGACTTTTCTTCCACATCGCCACATGATCATCTTCACTTGCGATAGGTTGGCCTCCAGGTCCCTTTCCAAATACTACTTTTAAATCTTTCACCATAGCAAACACAGTTTTTCCGTTACGATGTTTAGACTTAGTACAATGGTCTGCCTTCTATTCAAACTATTTGTTTTTTTCGTACAAGATGACTTGTAACAAGAAATCGACGATGGCCCATGCACACAACCTTCCTACAATGGTTCAAATACATACTCTCAGTTTCATCCATACAGTGGACGTAGGCCCTATACCCCTTGTTTGATTGCCCCGATAGGTTACTATGTGTAGGCCAATCGTTAATGGTTACGAACAGCAACGCTCGTAGGTTAAATTGCACTTGTTTGTCCTCATCCCACACTGGGACACCTTTTTTCTTCCATAGCAGTTGCATATCTTCAACCAATGGTCTTAGGTATAATGTCGTTACCAGGTTGCTTTGGGTCTTGAATAATTATCGACATCATGATGTATTTTCGCTTCATGCAAAACTAAGGGGGAAGGTTGTAGATACATAGGGTCACTGGCCAAGTGCTATGACCACTGGAGCAAGTCAGAAAGGTTGAGAAAGTCAGTCATTCACAACCACTGATGAAGCATTCCTTGCAAACCTAAGGATTAGTTGTTCTTTTTTGAAATCGATTTTGAAAAAGAATGGATTCGGTCTTATACATACATGAGGAAGGTAATCAAAAAAGAAAGAAGACAAGTTCTTCTTTCTTTTATCATTTAGGAGCCGTGCGAGATGAAAGTCTCATGCACGGTTTTGCATGAGAGAAAGAAGCGAGGAACCCAATTCTTTTCCTCAAGATCACTTAAATGAAATTAGGGAACAAAGTAATTAGATTAGATAGATTTAGGCAAATTTCTATCTCCTACTCTTTAGGGATCACCTAGAAAGCAGAGAGCCTTGGTTCCATTCAGACAAAAAGGTTGACTTAGATGTTAAGTGGTGAGAATACCCATAAAGGAGCCGAATGAAATCAAAATTTCATGTCCGGTTTTGAATGAGAGACGTTAATAATAATCAACCAACGTTGACTATAACCCCTAGCCTTCCAAGCTAACGATGCGGGTTCGATTCCCGCTACCCACTCCATTCCGTATAAAGGAATTATGCTCATCTCTCCAAATGGATTCATGCCATCCGTACTTAAACCAACCCTTATGTTTCGCCATTGCGATCCGTCGGCGGGGTGTCTTAACATCCCGTCTTTTTTACGTTCTTCTGCGTGCCAACACATCATTCTAGCATGCGCTTTGTTCCTGAACAAACACCTCAGTCGTGGTATTATAGGGAAAGACCACATCACCTTAGTTGGAACTCTCTTCTTCAAAGGTTGTTCGTCAACATCACCGGGATCATCTCGTCTAATCTTGTATTGTAGTGCCTTACAATTTGGACATGCTTCTAGGTTCTTGTACTCCTCACCGCGATAGAGGATACAATCGTTTGAATATGCGTGTATCTTTTGGACCTCTAGTCCTAGAGGACATACTACCTTCTTAACTTTGTACGTTGTTTCGGGCAATTCGTTGCCCTCCGGAAGAATATTCTTTACGAGTTTCAATATCTCGCTAAATGCCTTGTCAGTCACACCAATTTTGGCCTTCCATTGCAAGAATTCTAGTCTGGTCCCCATTTTTTTTGTGCCCCTTCTCGCAACCTGGGTACACGTTCGTTTTGTGGTCCGCTAACATGCGCTCTAATTTTTGGACCTCCTTTTCACTTTCGCAGTCTTCTTTTGCGTCGCACAACATCTGACCAAGATCATTTGCACCATCATTTTTGTCAACAGCTCTGTCCGTCTCACTTGTTGTATTTTTCTCAAATTCACCATATTGAGCCTAGTCCAGAATGTTGTCGTCTTCTTCTTCATCTTATTCCATTGCAAATCTTGACTCTCCGTGCGAGGTCCAACAACTATAGCTAGGCATGAATCCCGACTCCAACAAGTGAACATGAAAAGTTCTTGATGTAGAATACTCCTTCTGGTTTTTGCATTTTTTGCATGGACAACATATAAAACCCTTAGGCTTGTGGGCATTGGCCACACTCAAAAAATAATGTATGCCATCAATAAACTCTTTTGACTGTCGGTCCGCGGTGTACATCCATTGCCGATATACCTACATAAAATAAACAAATGTAAAGGAAGTCAACGAAAGTAAAAATAATTAAGTAATCATATAATAATTTAAAACATCATAATTAAACTCAAAACTGACGATACACTGAGAAAGCCCTTACGCGCTCATACACATAGAAATTATATATGAGGAGATTGTTGTTGAGCTCACAAATCTCTATTACCATTTCCTTAAAAAATTAGAACTATAGTTTTCATGTCTTATTTTTATTTTAAATATGTTTATAAGTTTTTTAAAAACTTTAAACATGTTTTGAATGAATTCTTCTTCATTCTAACATTTTAACGAGTTTTAAATGGACATAATCGGAGCCATGGTTAATTATATATAAATTCTAGAAGTTTTAAAAAATTGTAAATATGTTTTTTCATGTATTATTCTTATTTTCATTATTTATAGAAATTTTTTAAAGTTCTAAACATTTTTAATGCATTCTTCTTATTTCTAACTATTTTAATGATTTTTAAATGGAGTTAGTTTTCTATTCTTTTATCTTCATTTTCTATAATTTTACTTTGTGAACTTTTTTTAACATTTTTATCCATATGAAGTATCCTTATTTTCTCTAAAATTTTTTTCTCTCTCCTCTTTTTCCTTATACCTTTTTGAGAGAGAATGACGCATAGAAATATAGCTAGAAATATAATACGTTAACCATACATCCATAGAGGATGAAGTTGCTAACCTTTTAGATCCCTTCGATTTGTGTAATATCACCAAAATATTTTCACAAGAAATTTATGCAACACCTCTCTTCCTCCTTCTCTTGGCCACAATGGTTCGGGCTGGAGAAAAAAGAAGGCATATAAAAAACAAATTATCTTTTGTACCGGTTGATGTTACCAACCGATACTAAAGATCTCAAGGGGCCTGACACGGTCTGATAAATATGAACCGGGACTAAAAACAATCTTTAATATTGGTTGGTACTAAAGATTATATAGTGTCGATAGGTTTTTTAACCAGTACTAAAGATCATCTTTTGTACCGATTGATAATAGATTCGAGATATTCGTGTTTTTGGGTACCACGACGACAGATCATTTCTCCGGTAGTGCTGCTACCCGTCGGTTCTTAATGGCGGAGTAGGCCTGGTACACCCCATGCTCCCACTGATAACCCCGTCGCAAATTAGTAGGCAGGTGTGTAGCAAGGAACATCAGCGACTCACTAATCCATGTAGGCCGTTTGT
The DNA here is from genome assembly GCA_008326285.1 of Oryza officinalis. Taxonomy (NCBI): domain Eukaryota; kingdom Viridiplantae; phylum Streptophyta; class Magnoliopsida; order Poales; family Poaceae; genus Oryza; species Oryza officinalis. The sequence goes on from BDMV01000007.1 coordinate 16,977,034, forward strand.
CCTTTTATGATTTTATCACTTGGGATATAGTATATACGATCTTTGGCTCAAGACTGCTGGCTCTCTTTCATGTACCAATAGTTTATTAATTACTGTTAAACCTGACATGGCACTCGCTAGCCACACGCATACACAGAGTATTGTTCATCGGACGACACTAACCAGATGGTACTGACGTTAGCCAAAATGGCACGATTTTGTCCATCATTCTTTACTTCTTCAATGGTGTTGGGTGGTACAGGGGCTTCACTGTGTAATGAAGTGGAGAAGACATCTGTCTGTATGACTGTACGGGTCGTCCATGTGTGACAGCACATACTCTCTCCGTCGAAAAAAAACCAATCTAGATAAAAATAAAACATAATTTGTGCAGATTCGTTATATTAGATTATATCCAATCTTTGTTTAAAGTGATTTTTTTGGATGAAGGGAGTATAGATCACCAATCAGTTGTTCGTTGCAACACTACTAGAAAAACTATTTTCTCAGACGAGGAAATTTTTTTTCCAGGCGGGGACGACACTCGCAGCCAAATGGCCGCCTACGAAAAGGGCAACCGGGGGCGGGACCGTGGTCTGCCTGCGAAGATATATTTTTACAGACGAACCACATAAGGCGATGCCTGTGAAAATAATCTTCGCGAGCCAATGACAAAAGGCGCCGCCTACGATTATCGCCAGCGGATGCCTTATGTGGTCCACCTGCAACGATGATTATCGTAGGTGGACGCTATATAGCTTCTTTCTCCCTGAGCACCTGTTCATCCAGACGAAATTTCTCTCCGAAGGCAACCAAAATATAGAGGGAAGGTTTTGAACTCTAATTCTTCGAGGCATTTTTCTACCGTGGTAGATCCATGCCTTTTCACTCTTGTTACGTATTTTTTAATAATTTCAAACCTCCCTTTGTGATAGATCTATGCATGCCAATAGGGAAGAAAAAACACCATGTTTTTCCTTTTTTTTACTTTTCTATGATATGATTGTGTTGGATTTATGTATACTCCTTAATGCCATGTGGTCCTCTCATCCTCTAGTGATTGATGTGATAATTTAATTACCCAAAATTTTTGTAACATACCCAAAATTTCAATTTCAAATTTTGCATCTAAAAATGTCAAGAATATTATTCATAAATAGGAATACTAATATTTTCCAACTAAAAACCTAGGTGAGTCTAATATGACCAGTTTTAATATACAAATTTGTGAATAATTTAAATCCTTTACTTGATAGCTCAAAAGAAGAAAATAAAACATAGTGTGTGCATGTAATTGCATAATGTATTGTTGTGACTTGAGTCGTTTTGCTTGTTTTTGGATTTTACTAGCATTTCATAATAGGATGAATATAAATTAAAAACTCTGAGGCAAATACTAAATATATATTTACGAGAATGTATATACATGTAATACATGAAGTTGAGTAATTAAAATTTTAAATCATGATCAACAACATCATGTCAGGTCAAGAATCATCTAAATATAATTTTACAATCATTTAATTATATTTTATAATAGTAACCTATGTATATTTATAAGCTTAGTGAATTTCTAAAAATAATTAGTGTAAGATAAAATCATGGAAAAGTTCATGTGGATTCTACCCAATATGTTAAGACTCACTGGAATTTTGGCATGATTTTATCTTTACATCTAGACCCTCAATTAAATTGGTCAAGGAAGTCAAAATCCGATTTAATTCTAAACCCTAATTGGCAAAACTCATACCTCATCCAAAAATGGATTAAATTATATGAAAGTGTATATGGAACATAATTTATTAAAATACTAGCTTATTTATCAAGAATTAATATGATTTTTTTAGAATTTATTTCACCAGTTTTGATCTCTTAAAAATTCAAACCAATTTCAGCTAAACACAATTTCTTAATTTTGCTGAGGATAAATTATAGTGAATTTTTGTGTGCAACCAAGGAAAATGGAATCTAGATATTTTTATTTATCTCCACAAAAATCCACTCTAATTTATCTAGTTTAGAAATTAAATTATAGTATTACAAACAAGAGAGAAAGAAATAATCCTGAAAATTTACTAAACAGTAAACTTACTCACAGTTCTACCCACCTCTCTCTGCCTAGGCTTGTTTGCATCGTTTGGGACCCACATGACAGTGTCTTTGGCTTGCCCTCACCCTGTCCACCTCTCCCCCTCAACTATTCTACTCAGGACACAGCCGAGAGAGAGAGATCGGGGGCGGTGGCATGGACGACGTGTGCAACGAGCCTGCTCGACGCGTGGACTCGACGTGGCGATGCCGGGCTTCTCCCTTTTCTTCTCCCAACCGCGTCGCCCGTCTTCAGTCGTCGATCGGAAGCTGTGAACACCGAGGGAGAGAAACCCTAGCCACGCTGTCACTCTCCTCTTCGCCACCGGCCACGAGGAAGACGACCCCCACCGTCACTGTCGAGCCATCGCCATCCCTACCTAATCCACGTTCCATTACCTCCTCAAGACGCCGGTTCTATCCCCTCTGACCTCGCTCTCTATCACACAGCCGATCAACGGGAACGCCGCCATGTCATCGCCGTCCCTAGAGCGCGCTCTGGACCTCATTGCCGGCGGCATCGTCATCGCACAAGATGGAGGAGACCACTGCAGGCCGAGCTACTACGCCACCATCACCACCATGAACTCCTCTGCAAAAGCCCTCAAGGAACCCGAAGGATCGTGCACCGACGGGGGAGATCGCTGTCGTCTTCCCCAACTCCGGCCAACCGACGCCGTCGATGATTTCTCCCTCTCTGGTGAGCTCCACGCCGATTCCTTGCACCTACTCCATCCTCTAGTGGTTCATAATCTTGCGAACGTTTTAGTTTGGTAGGTTGTTGGCCAATTTGGCCTATCGACGTCGCCTCGGAGTTTTGCACCACCGCCGCTGGGATGTTATCTTCATCGCCGTCACGATTTGGACCGCTCCAACTCCAACCAAGCTATTGGTGAGTGTTGTAGTGCCTCATAGGGACTCATGCATGCATCACACACGCATGGAAATGATCTCCAAACCAATAAGCGTGGCCACCCGAGAGTCACCTCCGCTTGCACTGCCGCGGACGTTGATGCCGGCCATCTCAGGCAGTGATTCGACCACCGGCGGGTTCGCACTTGAGTTCTCTCCATTTTCTCTTTTGGTCACGATGCCTAACTCGCCCCCATTCGCCGTCGACGCCGTCCACCAGCTCGTCGGTACCGCCTTCGCCCTGCGTCAGCTGTTGCTGCCCTCTCCTCAATCTCTCGTCTCACTGACCAGTAGGGCCCACTTATTTAGGGCAGGCAAAATTTAGTCCGAGGGAATTAAAACTTGAAACTTGTAGGGTTCTGTTTGTAAAGTTGCAACCTATGACTTGTGGACCCAGAACCTATTTGTAATTAAGAAGAACATTGAGGACTCTTAATAAATTTTCATTCAGCACGTGCTAAGGGCCTCGGGTTCTAATCCAAGAACTCCGAGGACTTTTCTGCAAAACTGCTAGTCACTGACCAGTGGACCCATTGCTATTAAAATCTAGAAAATATAAAGAAAATAATTAAAGCAATTATTGTTCATTTGAAAAGTCATCAAACTTTGTAAATTCCTAGAAAATTCATCTTAGCTCCATTTTGAGTGAACCAAATTCCAGATGACTCACAAAATTTATGATTTTTAATTTGGTAGTATAAAACTTACCACTTACAGTAGGATATTTATTTCTAATTTTTAAATATGAAATAGATAACATGGAAATTGTAAAATTTGTAGAAAATTCATTTAAACTCCAAATGGAGTGAACTAAATTTATGTAAAATCAGCAAAGTACGAGCTTTAACTTAGTGATATAAAATTAGACACTTTTTGCATTGGAAATAACACTGATAATTCGTATAACAAAATGACTATCACATGTACAATTTAATTTCAAAAATTTATAAGGAATTCATACTATCTCTAAAAAAAATTATGAAACCAATTATATTAATCTTAGAAAATCATACCCTCTACTGCTGTAACTAGAAACTTAACACCATTTAAATAAAAATGTGATCTAAGTCTAGTTAAGACTTAAATAACCTACTACTAGTATAGAACTTATAAAATTCATATACCCGAAAATACAAGTGATAAAATGGAAATTACTTCACCATAAATTATGTTTAGTCATTACCTATCTACTACAATGAATTCATGCATATTAGAAGCATTTTGGATCTTTACTTGTTTTGGTGTTTATATCGTTACCGTTATTTCATATAGTGAACGACATCGCTTTCGGTGAGGAGTTTGAGTTTTGTTGCTGACTATGATGGAGACTCTAACTAAGGCAAGTGCCCTCCTCCTTTGAACACTTTGATCCTATGTTTTTATTGGGCAAACGTTTTCTATTGCAAAGTTGCATACGTTAGATAGTTATATTTGGGAAAATTATTTGAAAGTGTTGAAATGATAGTTATGACCTATTTGTTGCATAATCCTCCTTGAGATTTGTTATCCTTGATTTTTGTAACCTTAGAATGTTTTAGAGTACTCTCCATGTGCTCAAATGGGCTTACAATTGCTATATATATAATGCCATATGCTTAGCCATGCCTATATGTGATCACCTTATATATTTGAAAATGGGCAATTTACAACCTTTGGACAGAGGCTTTGCCTCTGGTTATTTGTGAAATAAAATGGAGTTAAACATTTTTCTAGACTTGGGCGGCGAGTGGTGTATATATGGTAGTAGTTGTGCACCAATAGGGGGAGCGTTCGCCTGAGTCGATTAAGGACCGAACTCTATGTTACTAACTAAGTATACAGTACTGCCACATGTGTTAATATGGGATGACCTTAGCTTATTAAGTTGTTTAGTGTTTAGCCTTGCATATTGGTAGGCCGGAGTAGAAAGAATTAGTCTGAGCGATGATTCGTAGGAACTACCCATGTGTGTGTGTTGATTATAATGCTAGCAACAAGACTAGCTGGGTGTGTTCTGTGAGGGGACGGATGGTCCACCTCACAGCATGGGCGTCTAAATCTATCCAATTCAACGGTATAGTGCCTCGTGGGGGAACGGATGTGTTCGCTGCCACGGCGTTAGGTTTAAGGCGTGGGCCCGCCACCTAACGATTCTGGGTCATTCCCAGGATGGATTTATACTTGCCGTCGCTGCTGCAAGGCTAAACACTAGGCAATGTAACGGCTAAGTTGTGACCTCTAGTCCGCACTCAACGTGTAGAGTGTGAGGTGCTAGGCCAGCATCGAACCAACTAGAGTGTAGCCTCCGGGCTTTTATCGCATCATGTGGATTTGTATGAACTCTGCAGAGTTAAAACTAACCAGTTAGCCGTGCTCACGGTCAAGAGCGACTTGGGGAAATAGCATGAGTGTAATTTTAACTTTTCTAAAATGCTTTATAAAAATGTTTGAGGAGTGGGAAATTGAAGATGATTTTGATGTTAATAATGACTTGCTACCAGGGAAGGTGCAAGATGATGTTTATGGTTTATGTTGATGATGATGAGGAGAAATGATGATTATGTTGCTAAAATTACTTATATTGATCACCATGCTCTACTTTATATACTTATTTTATAAATGTTTACAAAGTTATCGCTTGTGAAATGTTGTGAACCAAAATAGCCATTCTTTGATAATTAGAGCTTGCATGTATGTAGGATTGTATTGCCTTGCCAGTACATTAACATAGTTAATGTACTGACACTTGTTCGATTGGAATATCCATTTTGCAGGTTAGTTGAGTGCTACGGGTTCCGTTGATCTCTTCAGGACAGTTCATTAGGGGTTTACCCCTAGTCGGATTGCTTAAGGGTCTTGGGTAAATAAGCTTCCGTGCGAACCTTTAAATTATAAGGCCGTTTGGCCATATATATATATATCTTAGACTTAGATTCTAAGTTATTTGTTTATTAGTAGTCATTTATGAATATCATTTGCTTTGATGAAAGTGTTTGGGTTTGTTCTAGTTTATAGAACTATCTAGACATGAGTATGGATGTTGAACAAACGAGATGTTGTAGAGCTTAGCAAATTGTCAAGTCTCCTGGGATGTGTAACACATCTGGTCGCTGCCTTCGTGTGGTTTGACGGGCATGTCTCACGCTGAAGTTGACTGGCACGCTAAGTCCCAGCAATGTCTCTTTTGCTCAATATTCGGCACTACGTTATTTATATTGAATGGTGATTAATTGTGATTATGGGGCACATTGAGGCTTGGGTGGCTATAATGCGTGTATGGATCCCACTCTTCCAAAATCATGTGGTGATCACAATTGACACCGGACAATATAACTTTCGGGTGCTCGACAATTTTCATCCCTTAGGTCTATGTACAAAAAATAAGTGTACACTAATTCATAGAACACCATCATCCCTTAGTTATTAATATTTCTTTATTCTATAGAGTGAACTTCAGTTTGTTTACAAATATTTGTTGTTAAAGATTTTTTTAATATAGATGTAAATGAAATTTTTTCAGAGATATGGATAGGCGCCAATGAATGTGTCATACATGATGTTTTTGCCGCCATATACAGATAAAGTATCTAAATTTAGTGATACTGCTAAGGCGCATGCTGAAAACAACAATACGAGGGAGCTACACTGTCCATGTACTGACTCTAAGAATAAAAAAGTATGGACAGATGTCATAAGCGTAATGGATCACTTAGTGATTCGTGGATTTATGGATGACTACGTAATATGGACACATCATGGCGAGCATCAAGTGGAACCTTATGACAAAGAAGATTGACCAGATGTTGATGACATGGAGTATGCTGATGGTGATAGTTGTGATGATAATAATAATATTGATCTAGAGGAAATATTACGCCATGCAGAACCTGAGGTACTAATTGGATCGGCTAAGGGTTTAGATAATTTCGAAGTTTTACAGAAGGTAGCAAACGATGTTTTGTACGATGAGTCAATATTATGGTCACTTGTTGAAGTTATGAGGTTGAAGGCGAGATATGGATGGTCTGATAGTAGTTTCAAGAGTCTTCTTGAACTTTTGAAAATCATGCTGCCGAAGCTTTACTCATTATCATCCAACTCCTATCAAGCGAAGAAACTAGTGTGGAAAAGATTCATGCATGCGTGAACCACTGCATACTGTATAGCAAAGAGTATGCTTCGTTGGCTAAATGCCCAACATGCGGTGCTAGCCGGTACATGTCAAATAACAACACTTGCCTACAAGAGGCTGACATATTGGAGGAAACTAAGAGAAAAATTCCCCAACTTGTGATGTGGTACCTTCTTGTGAAAGACCGCATTAAGCGTTTGTACTCAAACCCCTGAGATGCGAAACTAATGCGCTGGCATCAAGAAGGGCACAAGAAAGACGGGATGCTCCGACACCTAGTCGATGCTCGTCAGTGGATAAACTTTGATGCAAAGTACACAGAATTTGTGAAAGACCCATGGAATATTAGGTTTTCCCTGAGTACTGATGGAGTTAATCCTTTTGGGGACATAAGCAGCCCACATAGCACTTGGCCGGTGCTTCTCACCATATACAATCTTCCTACCTGGCTTTGTTAGAAGAGAAAATATGTTTTACTCTGTGTCCTGATACAAGGACCCCGACAGCCTAGTATTGATATTGATGTATTTCTGGAACCATTGTTGGAAGATATGACAGATTTATAGAATGAATGGTTGAAAGTGTGGGACGAGTACTTAAGACAATACTTCACAGTGAAGGCTATCATTTTCGTTACCATTAACGATTACCTCGCCATGTTTTCTGTTTTAGGGCAGATTAAAGGGAAAACAGGGTGTGTGATCTACATGAATGGAACGTACTACAGGTACCTCCTAGGTTCCAACAAGCTTGTTTACTTGCGGCACCAACGGTTTTTACGCAAAGATCACAAGTACTGCAAGATGACATCAGAATTCGATGGTACTGAAGAGAATGATCCTCCACCAAAACCTACACAAAGGAAAAAAGTATGTGGCATGATAGAGAATATAGAATGCGTGTTCGGAAAAAGGATTTAGAAATCTTTAAAGGGGACAAAGCGTAAGAAACCAGATGATGAGCTCCCTCCCCCATTTAAGAAGCATTCTATTTTCTTTAAGTACCTACCATACTAGAAAGATATAGAGATTCGGCATGCCATAGATGTCATGTATCTAGAAAAGAATGTGTTCGACAACACCATTGGAACATTGCTGGACATACCAAACAAAACAAAGGATGGTCTGCAATCATGTAGAGACCTTGTAGAAATGGGAATTAGGGATGAGCTACACCCTCAACAAGGAGAGAAGAATGGCAAAGTTTATCTCCCACCAGCATGTTTCACACTAACACCTAGGAAGAAAAAGGCATTTTGCAAATCCCTTCGTGATGTGAAAGTGCCCATAGGTTCCTCATCAAACATTAGGTGACTAGTCTCCATGAAAGATTTGTTGGTATCCAGTTATAATTAACACGACTGTCATGTCTTACTCACCGTGTTTCTCGCCATTACTATAAGGCCCATTAAACCAGAACATTTAAAGGTTGCTATCACAAAGATGTGCTACTTTTTTAATATAGTCTCATAGAAAGTCACCAATCTTGAAGAGTTTGCACGTCTTTGTATATTTTCACATGAGACCCAATGCCAACTTGAGATGTGTTTTCCTTCGTCTTATTTTAATATGATGGATCACCTCATGGTTCACATAGTGCCCCAGATAATTGCGCTTGGCCCGTTGTACCTACATCAAATGTGGTCCTACGAGCGTTACATGGCTGTTTTGAAGGGCTACGTACGAAATCGTGCCCATCCAAAGGGATCAATGATTGAGGGATATAGTACAGAAGAGGTCGTCGAGTGCTGTATCAATTACCTCAAAGATGGAAAGACAATTGGAGTACCTGTACCTCAACACGAGGAGAGATTGACTGGTAGGGGGACAAAGGGAAAGGAGAGATTCGTCGACCATGATTACAAATTAGTTTGAGAAGCTCACTTCAGCGTTCTTCATCAACTTGCTATTGTTGAGCCTTACATCGAGCAACACCTCAAACTACTAAGAGCTAATAATAAGGGACGCACAAATCAGTGGATCATGGTAGAACACAAACGTCTCTTCATAGATTAGTTGCGAGAACTAAACTTACCAGATGGAGAAATTATCAATGAAATAACTATGAAGTGGTTGTCATGTGGTCCATCAAGTACAGTCAATTCTTGACAGGGATATGACATTAATGGATACATGGTTAGTACAAAAGCCCATGATAGTAAGACCATCACTCAAACCAGCGACGTCCGAGTAGAGGCAACGGATTCCCCGGGGGAAGAACAATCATACTTTGAGTTTATTGAAGAAATCTGGGAAGTTGACTATGGACTCACAATACAATTCCCCGTATTTAAGTGCTAGTGCGTAAAACACCCAAACGGTGTCAATGTTGACAAGTATGGACTTATCATTGTTGACCTTGGTAATGTGGGTCACAAGGATGACCCTTGGGTACTCGCCGATCGCGTGGCACAGGTGTTCTTTGTGAGTGATCCTACGAGGGTGAAAGGAGAAATAGTTCAACTAGGAAACAAAAGATCTTGGGAGTGGACGGGATCAAAACTGTCGAAGATTACAACCAGATGATAGTATGCCCCTTTAAGCATGTAGAGGCATCTATTGAGAATATCGTGAACCCGTACATGCGCAAGGACAGAGTAGGGAAAAACGTGAAAGGATAATGTATGTATATGGTTCCAAGGATAACATATGTATAATGTCTTTATGGAATGGTCTGTTATGTTGACTGTATGTAAGGAGCTATCTGCACTCATTTTGCAATTTATTATGTTTTAATTAACATAATATATGTCTTTCCATTTTTTATTTCAATTTTTAATACGATTTCTATTTTTTAACAATTCTCATGTATTTTTGGGAATATTATAGATCATGTAATCTTAATGTTTTAAATTAACACAACATATGGACTAACCATTTTTTATGGCAATTTTTAATACCACTTATATTTTTTTCACAATTTTAGTGAGTTTCTAGAATTTTTTAACAATTGTTCTGTATTTTTAACAATTTTCTAACAATCTTTGCAGGCAGGCGGGCCGCTTGCGAAGATTTACGCCCTATATTAGGGTGACTACCTTGGCGCCAAAATCTCTAAGTCTAGGTGGGAAACCTATAAATTTTGGCGCCGTGAGGCTGCCGGATTTTTCCACGAAGTGGTCGTCGCTGCCCGCCTGCAACATCATTCCCGTCACATCCTTGTCGGCCGCCTCCGACATCGTCGCCCCCGACGAGATCCACGCTACCTCGTCCTGGGCCATCGCCGCGTCGTCTTTCCTCGGTGTCGTCTTCCCCGGTCGGCCCACGTCGCTGCTTAGCTCCTCTTCCCATGCCACCACATCCTCCCGCATCGTCGCTTAGCTCCTGTTCCCGCACCACCACATCCTCCTGCGTCGCCGCTTAGCTCCTCTTCCCGCGCCGCCCTAGTTCCTTCTCCTACGCCACCACCTCCTCCTGCAAGGCCACCGCGACCTCATCCCACGCCGCCGCCGGCTACCTACCTCATCCTCGGCCGCAGCCGCCTACCTCATCCTCAGCCGAACCCCTGGTTTAACCGATCGTTGCCCTCGTCGTCCTCAACCAAATGTCTTCGTTGGCCACACCTCGTCCTCGGCCAAACATCGTCCTCGGCAGCACCTCGTCCTCGTCGTCATCAACCGAACGTGAAGTTTACATGTGGGTGATATGTGGGTGCATCTGTATTTATATGTGTGTGGTTTCGATGACATGTGGGTCCTTTGGTATATGTGTGGTTTGGATGACATGTGGGTCCTTTGGGTGCTATGTGGATGACATGTGGGGACAAATGTGACATGTGGGTGATATGTGTTGAAATGTGATATATGGGTGATATTTGTGGGGACATATTTGATATGTGGGTGATATATGCGATATGTGGGGACAAATTTGATATGTTATATGTGGGTGATATATGTTGAAATATTTTTTGGAATTCGATATGTACTTGTTTTTTGGGTGGTACTTTTCAATGAAATGTGAGTTTAGCAGGGCATATCTCTGATAAATTTAGTAATATTATTTTGATATATCAATATTTTTTATAATAGGGAGTGAGTAATTTGGAAAATGTTACATATATTAGTTGGGCATATATAATAGGGCACTTCTCCGATAATATTTATATGTACATATATTAGTTGGGAGATATATGTTGAATCATTTTTTACAATTTGATATGTATTTGAAATATATTAGCGATATTAATTTGTGTTGCCATTATTATGTTTGAAGTACAAAATGATGGCCGATAGTAGTAAAGGGAATGAAGGAAGCTCAGTACCCCAAGCCGAAGAGAAAACTCCAAGGGCCATCATGGAGGCCTCACAGCCCACCGCGGAGGCCTCACAAGCCATCGTGGTTGCCACGCAGCCTACCGTGGAGGCGTCCCACGGTTCCATCAATGACGAACCCGAGGAGGGCGACGCGTACTCATCGCCAAGTGACCCTTGTCCAAGCCTGAAAAGAAGGAAAAAAGACGACGATGGTGAACAAGGCGACGAAGACTACGTCCCCCACGAGAAAGCGGTAGGGTTTCAAAATGATGTTCTAATGGCAACTCTGTAACTGCTTACTAGTAATTCTTACTAATTCGACCATTTTTTAATTAATATCATAGAAAACGGGCCCACCAAGATCTGGACGATAGCCAAAAAAAGCCGCCCAACTCGAAGATGTCCCAGCTATGACATCCGGCTCCAAGAAGAAGGTTAAGTCAATAGAGCCCAAACAAAGAAGAGAGAGGAGCGACAACAGGATAATCGACGGGTTATATGTTGTGACCCAAATAGACCCAAAAGGGGAGCCGCTTGCCCCTGCCACTGCACGCGCAAAATACAGCTCCTAGTGTGGCGCAATAGTAAGGGATAAGATCCAAATCACCATCAAGGACCAGGATCAAGTAACATCAGGAGAGAAAACAAACCTCTGGGAGGAGTTGAAGAAAAGGATATAGTTCCCTGAGGGATCCGAAGTAGCGGCTAGGAATTGCGCATTGCAAACAATAGAGAAGGCATGGCACGGATGGAAAAACACTCTGAACACAAACTTTGTGCACAAGGGGAAGACACTTTTGAGAAATATGGCATAATAACGTCGGCCCAGTGGGTCGAATTTGTGAAGCTTAAGACGTCGATGGAAGAAATGGCGAGGAGCAAGAGGATGCTTGACTTGGCCAGGCGGAACAAATGGTACCATTGCCTAGGCTCCGGTGGGTACGCACCAAAGATTGAGCAGTGGACAAAAGAGGAGGAGAAAATGAGGAAGGCGGGGTTCTAGTTCCAATAGAAGGCTAGAACGAACGATCAAAGCTCACGGTAAAAGCTAGAACCCCAAAGATAACGGAGCAAGGGAAAGTTTTATTTGAAGACCCCGAGCTGCAGGTGATGTGCACTAGAGTTCCCGACCTTCCGAAAGGTTCTGATAAACAACGATTTGGACGGAGTCGCAACACAAATCGATCCGGCTTCTTGAATGCGCACGCTCTTGAGCCCCGCAATCGCAGCACCACGTCTCCTCTGGTTATCACCCGTGTCGAAACGCGGGTGACCTCACCGAGAAGGCTAATCCCTGTTTGCCAATCGAAGAACACAAACAAGAACGAGATAGAACACAACCAAAATTGCAGATAAATGATTAAGCTCAAAAGTTGGGGTCTTACAAACCGATCTAGCGGCGAAACTGTTTTTGAAAGATTAATCTAAGCAAAACCCAAAACCTAAAGATAGCGACGGCTACTGATATATAGAGTTTAGGGTCGTGCAAGCACCCCTTGACGCAACCCTAATGGCTCCAACACGATACACGGGCCAAAGGCCCAAATACGGCGTCGCAGCGCCGGGATAGACTCTGAACGTCAACTTGTTCGGTCAATTCCTAATGACTCGTAACGTATTTGGACATGGAACTAGATCCATTGGAAAGGTTATCTTCTTAGCTTTCCATCCATATAAAGAATGCCCCAATCCGAGCACGTATCCGACCTGGGCGCCCGTTTTAGTGCAGACTGGTCCTGGACTCCGAATTGCACCCGAAGTCGACTTGGAGAAGGTCTTGGTTTGGTCCCCAATCAACTTCTTTGATATTCCATGCATTCGTTATGCTCGGCTTCTTTTTATTCATCCAATCAAGTACCTCTGCAAACGAAAACAAACAAAACTCATTGTGTAGCAACGTATGTTCAAAAATATAACAAGTAAATCTTATGTAGAACTGGTTAACGTTTGGCTGATTAATACACAAGGTAGTCATGGTTATATCCGAGCTAATTGTGTCCTCATCATCCTCCCCTTCTTGATTGGAAACCGTCTTCGGTTTCATCTTATCATGGAGCATTTTGAACTTATATTTATCTATCACAACATCCGATGAGGAACATTTCTTGATGGCCATATGGTTGGATCCTGAAATCTTTTTAGTCGAAAAACCACAACACTCCCCTTCTTGCAAACCAACCTGTAACTCATTTAAACAACTAGAGGAACTTGATAGAGAATTACGTATACACATGCGGTCCTCTAGACAATACATTTCATCATGAAAAGGAGGTATAGTCAAATCCGAACAAATATATACTCGATGCACATTATATTCTCCTTTACTATCATAATTGCCAATAACATGAAAAATTACATCAGAAGGGCATGGCAATTCAAATCTAGCAAATAATTTCTTCTCTAAACAGTTGAGTGGACAAAGATCATCAAATTGAATATAACCCCAAGTATTTAAAGAAGATAGCAATTTAAGTTCTTCATTCTCGCTAGCAATGTGAATAACATGTTTAAACTCAACACATGGTGGCTCTACTATAGAACTAACATGTTCATTTACTAGTTGTGGCATGGATATAAGTGAAGCATCGCACAACTCTTCTTTATCACAAGGAACATCAAGCGAATTGTTTTGTGACAAAGGTATTTCAACAATTGTTTTCACTATGGGTTGCTCTATTGTAGCATAAGTAGTGGACATAGTCAACACATCATAACTATGCATACCTTGAGTAGTTGTAGCAACATTATCATTACCTTTTTTCTCATCTTTAGAAATTATAGGCGCTTGGTCAATTAAACATTCCTCAAACATGCATGGAGCTATGGATAGGTCTTTTTGTTCTTCGTCTTTCTTCTCTTCCTTCTCACCATGGTTGTTCTCAGATGCCTGCAAAATATTAGTATCCAAAACAATAGGCAGAACATTACGTTCGTTTTGTAATAACTCAGACTTAGTTGAAGGCATCACAATATTATTATTATTCCTGGTATCTCTGAAAATCTCATCGATTCTATTCTTTGTCCTTTCAATACTATCTTTGAAAATTTCTTCGATTCCATTCTTCATCCATTCAAGATTATCTTCGAAAATTTCAGAAAAACTCATTGGTTCCAATTTCATTTTTCGACCATTATGTCTAAATGTGTATGTATTAGCAACAAAATTATGCAAACCATTTTTATCATATACCCATGGTTGACCAAAGAACAAAGAACATGCTTGCATAGGGACAAGATCAAAATTGGTAGTATCATGGTAATTTCCATTTGAAAAGTTTACTCTCACAATTCTATTTACCTTGAACATACCACAAGAGTTGAACCATTTGATGTAATATGGATGAGGATGCGGTTGTGTAGGCAACTCAAGTTTCTCAACCAAATCTGAACTCACAAAGTTATTGCAACTCTCACTATCGATTAGAGTACGACATGCTCTATCCTTAACCACAAACTTTGTTTCAAATAATTCGTGGTACTGCCATTGCTCCGCTTTCTCCATTTGAGAACTTAGCACTTGTTGCACCAAAGTACTTTCATCACGTGCATCTGTGGAAGGTGATGTAGCAGCTATGGTTTGTCTCCCATCTAACTTTATCTCATATCCATAAGAGACGTAACCTGCCATTATCAGTAGAAAAAGAGAACAAGAGAACAATATTGTTCCTATTAACTACAGATCATGGAAGCATCTTACCAAGCTCTTACATGGACCTCATCATCGTCACCTGCCATTGAAACACCAAAACAGCAACAAACGGTGAAGGTTATCCCTAATAATCTACTACGCAGGTGTGGTGGTGCCTCTCAACAATTCTCAGCAATATGGAGTACCTAACCAAGCTCTTATAAAGTTCTTACCAGCAAAGCAAAGGATACCTGGAAGGCGTAGTCAGCGATTGCAGGGATCAAGAACCTGTGCTGTCCAGAAGTAATATGTGGAGCTAGGAAGGCCAAATATATGTGAGTGGTACACAATCCAATGACAGATAGTAATGTTGAATAAAAATCCCAAGTCACGTACCCTTAGTTGCTGGTCTACTCGTGTCCTAGACAGTAGTGGTAACAATGATGGCGCAAATGAATATGACACTAGTAAACAGCAAGGAAGGACTGGCAGGCAAGCTTTGGCGAGTCTCAGCAAAAATAGCAAAACCGCAAGGCTGATAGGCTCAACGGAGCGCGTCGTGAGCTCGAGGCACTAGTGGAAATCAACTTTTCTTTTTTTATTATTTTTTTTCTTTTCTTTTTTTATTTTCCAGGAGCACAAAAATAGGAACACCACAAAGTTACAGCTCAATCGGAGTTGATATGTGGCCTATGGAATTTTTTGATACCACTATTAAGAGAGTGCAGAAACTTGTGAGCTCAAACAGACAATTTTGCAAACCAAATTTTGGAATTCTGATTTCGCCAAACCCACCAAAGGGGGGGAGAAACGGATGTAAAATTTTTTTCTCTTATCCGAAAAGTTAAAATTTTTCTGATTCCGAGTCCGTATGCAAAAGTTATGGCTATTTGAAGTTTGGGCTTCCGGCTAGGTTTTCCAGAGGGGATATAACCTAGTCTTTTTGCGGTGGAATTGGGATATGGTGGCAGCGGAGTATGTGGGGTGTTCTGGTGATGCGTGGTGATCTGATGGTTGTTTATGATGCGGAACGGCTCTCAAAGGATGAACCCTAACACATGGTGAAAGGTGGCGGCTAGGGTTACAAAGGAAAAACACACGACTAGACTAAAACACGCACTAGACCAGCAACAAGAACTTAAACTAGGACTCAAACTCAACACTACGGACTCTGAAAAAGAATCATGCAAAGGCTAAACACGGTCTAGGTTAAGGTAACTAACGACTAAATTTTTTTTTTGGCTTTTCTGTAGACTCTAGGATTATTGCGAAAACAAAAACTAATCTAGGGTAAAGAAACTGGGCGAACCTGACGGTGAACCTAGAGCTCTGATACCACTTGATGTGCACTAGAGTTCCCGACCTTCCGAAAGGTTCTGATAAACAACGATTTGGACGGAGTCGCGACACAAATCGATCCGGCTTCTTGAACGCGCACGCTCTTGAGCCCCGTAATCGCAGCACCACGTCTCCTCTGGTTATCACCCGTGTCGAAACATGGGTGACCTCACCGAGAAGGCTAATCCCTGTTTGCCAATCGAAGAACACAAACAAGAACGAGATAGAATACAACCAAAATTGCAGATAAATGATTAAGCTCACAAGTTGGGGTCTTACAAACCGATCTAGCGGCGAAACTGTTCTTGACAGATTAATCTAAGCAAAACCCAAAACCTAAAGATAGCGACGGCTACTGATATATGGAGTTTAGGGTCGTGCAAGCACCCCTTGATGCATCCCTAATGGCTCCAACACGATACACGGGCCAAAGGCCCAAATACGGCGTCGCAGCGCCGGGATAGACTCTGAACGTCAACTTGTTCGGTCAATTCCCGATGACTCGTAACGTATTTGGACATGGAACTAGATCCATTGGAAAGGTTATCTTCTTAGCTTTCCATCCATATAAAGAATGCCCCAATCCGAGCACGTATGCGACCTGGGCGCCCGTTTTAGTGCAGACTAGTCCTGGACTCCGAATTGCACCCGAAGTCGACTTGGAGAAGGTCTTGGTTTGGTCCCCAATCAACTTCTTTGATATTCCATGCATTCGTTATGCTCGGCTTCTTTTTCTTCATCCAAGCAAGTACCTCTGCAAATGAAAACAAACAAAACTCATTGTGTAGCAACGTATGTTCAAAAATATAACAAGTAAATCTTATGTAGAACTGGTTAACCTTTGGCTGATTAATACATAAGGTAGTCATGGTTATATCCGAGCTAATTGTGTCCTCATCAGCAGGGAGTTGTTGAAAGAATAGAATATTTATCTGGCACACAGAAGAAGGGAAAATTTACCCCACAGAGGGAGAAGGATATGCTTAGCTAGACGCTGGGAAATCGTGAGCATGAGGGTCCGGTTTGAGGGGTGTCCTCTAAGCTAAATTCGAAAGAAAATTTCAAAAAGGATGCCCCTTCGTACAAGAAATGTGACGCCTACAAGGAAATCTTGAGAGAAGAAGGGAACAAGAGATTGAAAAGAGAAATGATGGAATTTTGCATCGACCAATGTCTATTGCCTAAGCCAGGAGGTTTGTCCCAAATACCGGAGCCAGACCGTCCCTTCGATGACTTGAAGGAGAATACACCGTGCAGGTTTCATGTCCCACTTGGTATAGCTAGAAGAACCCTTGAGGCGACAGTCAAAATTGCTATCCCTAGCAGAACATATCACGAAAGAACTATTCGAGATGATTATGCAAAAGTGCAGCCGCATGTGGTGAACAAAGGGTTTGAGTC
The DNA here is from genome assembly GCA_008326285.1 of Oryza officinalis. Lineage (NCBI taxonomy): Eukaryota > Viridiplantae > Streptophyta > Magnoliopsida > Poales > Poaceae > Oryza > Oryza officinalis. Next base: position 16,994,743 of record BDMV01000007.1, read on the forward strand.
ATACGATCTGGACATCCCAACTCCTGATGGTATATCCGCACAAAAAAGATATACTCTTTGGGACTGGCATCGATGCTATGCCAAAACCACCGAGACCTCCTTAGAAAAACCCATTGAATGATAAGGTGGAAGAACATGAGCAACTAAGAGCACTTAAGGAATATCTACATTGGCAATTGTGTTGGCAATAGAACCAGAGCTAAAAATTAAGTCATTCATTGGTGTCAAAATCGAAGTCGTAACAGGTTTGGAATGGGTCAAAATAGACCCAAATGTGTTTGAGGACTCATCTCCTGCAAAAGAGGACGTGGACGCACCCCCTGTCGATGACAATGGCACCGACAAGTCCGAAGTGCCTAAAGTGGTCAGAAGCCACAACTCCAAGTCTAAGGATGGTAACCGCCTTCAGAGATGGTAAAAAATGTGCCAATGAAAGAGAAGTTGATGAGAAGAAAGCCGGTGAACTTGCTGGATCAACATACTTTGCAACAGATGATTGCCTGGCAGAGTTTGAAAATGGCAAAGCCTTTTGGCTAGATTATGCACTTGAAGAAGGTACATGGGAGATGAGAAGGCCTAATGTCAATAACTGCTCGACCACCGTCTGATGCATTCGTGGCCGACGAAGGTTTCTGTGGCTCGATTTTGCTGATCTTCGCGCCGTCTATCGTCAGAAAAAGATGGACGTAAACTTTGTTGGTGCATGGTGCATGTGAGTATGTGAACGCGTATTTTTACACAAATAAATAAATAGACTAGATAAGCTTGTGATTATTATTAACAAGCATCTTTTATAGAATGAGATGCATGGATGCTGAGAAGACTAAGGTTTTCATCGATTATCTGGATCCAACAAGGATCTGTCAAACCCAGCATATCGTGACGCTATCACCAAACTTTGAGTAGCTCAAGAACAAGATGCCTGAAGAGATAGCGGAATACAAGAAGGGTTTGCACAAGACCAAGTTGCTTAATATGGCACAATACATTGGACAAGTTTTCTTGAAATTTCAATAGAAAAGAGTTATAATGGCCGCATACAACTTTAAGTAAGTCCCGTAGATTTCTGTGTACATATCTGTGTTGTTTCATCCGTGACTAACTGCATCGTCATTACTATGTAGCAATCATTACATTTGTTTCTTGATCTACTCGAAGTACAGGACCATTACAGTCCTGGACCCCCTTGATTATAATCACAGGATGTATAGAGAATTTCTAACAATCTTACAGTAGTAAGTATTCTGATGGCTGCATATCTACTTTTCATGAATTATAATTAAATCTCTACCTTCATACGAATCTCTAATATCCTTACAGTGTGTACAACTACTTGTAACGCCCGTTTTGTCGCGGCGTTAGCGGGAAAACTAATCTGCTAAAAACCCTAATTGCGAAAATTTGCTCTTCGGTTGAGTCTTGTCGTGTGCCAAGGTCTCGTGTCTCCCCTCTCAGTTCAATCCCGAAGAAAACCGCGAAATCGGATTTCGAATCCAAGCCCTAATCCTCCCAAAACCAAACCCTCAGAAAAAGTCTAAATTACCTCCCTTGACCCGGGCCGATTTTCCCTTCCCGGCCTGTTTCCTTTTCCCCCTTCCTTCCCTGGGCCGCCCCTGGCCCAGCCCCTCTCGGCCGCCCCCTCTTTCCCTCTTCTTTTCCCTGGGCCGCCCCGGCCCAGCTCTCTCTCCTTCTTGGGCCGTCTCGGCCCAGCCGCCTGCCCGGCCGCCTTCTCCCCCGCTGGGCCGCGCCAGGCCGCTCGGCCCGGTCCGCGCCCGAGCCGCGTCGCCCCAGCCGCGCCGTCCTTCCTTCTTTCTCTCTCTTTCCCGTTTCTTCTCCCTCCCGAAGCCTTTCCCCGCCGGCGCCGTTCCGTCCGACCGCCGCCGTCATCAGCCGGGCCCCTGCGCCGCTGCCCGAGCGCGCGCGCGCGCCCCCCCCTCTCCGCTTTTTCCTCTTCCCGTTTCGGCAAGGGGGCAAGGCCTCTTTTCCCCCTTTTTCTTTCCTTTCCCCGGCGGCCGACCGCCGCCGACGTCACCCGGCCGAGCCGCCTTGTCCGCTAGCGCCGGTCCCCTCCCGCGCGCTCCACCGCCTCTCCCCGGCCAAACCGACCTCCGCGTCCTCACCTCCCCTCCGAAACCGACCTAAACCCCCTACAAATTTCCCCTCGCCCCGGCCGCCATTGCCGCTCCACTCCGCCTCGCTGCCGCCGCCGTCCTTGCCGTCCGCCGCCGCCGCAGCCGAGGGCGCCCGAAGGAGCTCCGGGCGCCACCTCCGCCGCCCTCTTCCCCGGCCCGGAGCCGTGCCGTGCCGCGCCCGCGCCGTCGGCCTCCTTCTCGGCTTGCCGCCGCCGCGGTAACCCCTTTTTTTCCCTCCGCCTCCTCTCTTCTCCCCGGTCTAGGGCCGTAGGAGCGTCGTAGTCCTCCCCCCGGACGCCGCCGTCGTGCCGCCATTCGTCCCCTTAGCTCCGTCCCCGTGCGCCCATGCCGCTGTCGCGTGGTGCCGCCGTCGGCCGCCGCCGCCCCCCCCTTTTCTCTTCAATCCTCGCCGGCGAGCCGACTCCGCTTCACCTCCTCCCGCCGCCGGTGCCCGCCGCCGCCCGCTCCGGCTCGTCGCCCCACCGGAGCCCGCGCTCGTCGCCGACCGCCGCGAGCCGCCCTCTCCGGGGCGAGCTCCCCCTTCTCCCCCTCTCGGTCCGACGTGGAGTCCACGTGGACGCCACGTCCACCGTCCCACGGCCCCACGGGAGACCGGTCAACGGCCCCGCGCCGGCCTCTCTCCCCGATCGGCCTCGGCCCATCGGCCTTTGGACCCCTTCGGCCTCTTCCCCTTCTCGGCCCAGTCGGCCCGTGCCCGCGTCGGCCATCGGCCCTCTCTCTCCCCGCATCGGCCGCTTGGCCCACTCGGCCGCTCGGCCATCGGCCTCCCCGATCGGCCTCGGCCCATCGGCCTTTGGACCTCTTCGGCCTCGCCCCTTGGCCCATCGGCGCCCTCAAGCGCCGGCCTGCTCCGGCCCATCGGCCGCTAGGCCCATCGGCCATTTCCCTCCCGCGCGCCGATCGGCCGTGGGCCAATTCCTTGGGCCATCGGCCGGCCCATCAGTCCCCTCGGCCCAACGGCCTCCTTGCTCGGCCCAGGCCGATTCCCTTCGGGCCGCCGGCCCAATTAATTCGGCCGCGCCCGTTCTATTCTTTTGGGCTGCTCTAGGCCGCCCAAATTAAAGTCTAATTGGCATCCCTCCTTCTTTTCTTTTCAGGGAATTATTAATTAATTATTAATTCCTTTTCTTTAATCCAGAAAATCCTTTAATCTTCGGGAATTCATATCTTTTCAACCGTTCGTCCGATTGACTCCGTTCCACTTCCAAAATTCCTCAAAAATCGAGATCTACCTAATGGCACGCTTAGTGGTCTTTAATAGGGCTTCTTTTTATCGCTTTGTTGAGTCGTCTCGTTTCGCGTGTAGTCTCGGAGCCCGAAGACCCGCAGTGCGCGGATTTCGAGGAAGAAGCTCAAGATCTCGAGCAAGGCAAGTCACCTTTGATCAATTGAACCCATAATTTAAATTAAGTATTTTGATTCCGCAAACTATGCATTAATTAGGTCACACACTTGACACTTGGCCTCGGTTTGCAAGATAACCGCCAGGCCCTACCCATTTGCTGCATTCACCCTCCTTGATATTTGAATACCCTAACACCCTTGTCACCCCTCAGGTGATGCCTCGGTATCCGTACCTCGCGTACGAATATCGAGACTCCCCTCAAACTTTAAAATTGATCACCTGGGTAAAACTTGAGTTTACAAAATGCTTGGAAAACCCGACACTTGGGTCGGTGTCTTGAAAACTAAAGTGAGTTTCTAAAACTCGCGGTACGGGAGACGTACTGGAGGTACGGTCTGCCCGTTCTCGCTCTAAGGACCGATTCCTTGGGAATTACATCCAAGCATATGTCAAGTACGACCACATGGGTGATATGGGACGCCCCTGGCTGAGTAATTAGCTAGGCCAGGGAAATCTTGATGCCAAGGGACAAGTGGATTCGCCGGGGTGGTGTCGGGGAGGACCCCTGGGCTTCCTGGCACAGTATGGTCTGGGACCTAACCTGGTGTTGGTCCGTGGGACCCCTCCCGTTGGCATAAGATGACCCTGAGTCGGCTTTCGAAATGCCTTGTCGTGAAAGCCTCAAGGTCGCCAGACGTGACCGAGGGTCGCGGGCTGGGTGATTCGGGGTTAGTAACGTCGTGTGGGTAAAGTGTACCCCCTCTGCAGAGGTTAACAACTGTTCGAACAGCCGTGCCCACGGTCATGGGCGGATGTGAGGTGATTCCTTAGCGTAGTTTTAATGAACACCTTGTGAACTGCTGTTGGTGTGAGGTTTTCCGTTTTGTGCTTGGTTTAAGGCTGTTGAGGCAGCCGGAGTCGGTGACGATTGGCAGGGAGCCTCTCGTACCGATGTGTTGACTTGTGGCTGTTGGTGCAGCCGGGTCGGTGACGATGGGCAGGGAGCCTCTCGTACCGGCGTGTGTGAGTTGTGGCTGTTGGAGCAGCCAGAGTCGGTGAACGATTGGCAGGGAGCCTCTCGTGCCGACAAGATTCAATCGATACAATTTCACTGCTCCGGCCGGATGAGACGCACCTTCTCATCCGTGCCGTCGAGAAGCACTCACTTAGATGTTTCTAAAGTCTTAAACTAAAATCAATTGTGAAAAATAACTGGCTTTCCCTTGAAGCTCGCATTTTAAACACTTAATTCCCCTGACTTGCTGAGTACTCCTGTACTCACCCTTGCTCTATATAATTAAACCCCCCCCAGTTCTCGAAGACGAAGAGGTGGACCCTGCTGACGAAGAGTTCTTCCAGGAGCAAGCAGACTTCGAGTAGTAGTAGGGTTTCGGCCTTCCCCAAGGCTTTGCTTGTGGCTTAGGGCCAGTCTCCGCTTTCCGCTTCCGCCTTTTTGTAATGCTGTTGTGAACTCGGGTTCTGTCCGCAGTTCCAACCCTGGTTGTAATCATACTCTTAAATAAAGAGACCGCTGTTGTTGTGATATTCAGTCTTCCTGTTGTACCAGCGCTATTTCCTGGGACTGGTACAGGCATACAGGTCAATCTGGACCGCTCTATCCTGGTCTCCGCCCGGGGCCAGTTTGGGGCGTGACACTACTACAATGTAAAGTGTGAAGAACAACTGCAAACAAGGAAGAAGCTGCTAGAGCATACACACTGGCCGGTAATACTCCACACACTTGATGTATTTAAATTCTTTTACTTGTAATGTTTAACTAATTTCTTCTATGTGTATGTCATGAAGTGTCACAAACAATCTAAAGGCAGTGTCCTCTGCAGTTATTACACATACGAATTCCTCAAGGTTAATGGGAGTCCAATGGAGAACTACATATCTAAATGATATAGTAATATATTCTCATTCTTTTGTGCATGCAGTTGCCTAGAATCGAACATCGAACTAGCTTTGATGATGTAGGCATTAAAAATATGCAGCGAGATATCTGCCACTTCGTCCACCGCAAGTGCTGTCATAAAGACGAACGGTTCTTCGACCCAAAAGGCAGCCTAGCGACAAATGATAAATACAAGTCACTTCGAAAGTGAAACAACGTGATGCCATAATGTATTAAGTACATAGTGCATTCGAAATGACAATTGTAAAAATCATTGTAACATATTGATGACACTTTTGACTAATGCAATATATGCATTATTGTCAATATTAAATGTTTGTTAGTGCCTAATAGTATTTATGTATTAATTAATTAATTAATTACAACATTATTGATTAAAAATTAGTATTAAAAAATTTGACGAAAAATTTTAAATTTTGACGCGCATATTTTTTCAATCTGCCTTGATTATTTTCACACGCGGCTCCCTTCCTTTTTCCCAGGCAACGCGTCAGGCTCCCTTCGCCTGAGAAGACTGATCTTCCCGGGCGGACCAGGCGTCTGCCTGCGAGAATCAGTGATTTTCAAAGGCCTTTACCTATCTATAGGCGGCCCGACTGTCCATCTAAAAAGATCGTTTTGGTCCACCTGCAAAAATGTTTTTTCTAGTAGTAAAACTTGGATCTGAAAAAGAAAAGTGCTTGTACGTCCAGCTTCTCTTGTCTTATTTTTCCTTCTACACCACCGCTGCCGCCGTAATGAAACCGATGAGCGTAGCTCCGACCGCCGTGTGCAGCGCTGTTAGCTGGTGCCCATCGGGCTACTGATGTTAGCCAAAACGGCACGATTTTATTTATCCGGAGTTTCGGAGTACAAATGAATTGCACCATACAGTACCGAACACTACGGTAAACTATTCTAAACTCTCAACAAAATATGCTCTGGTTGTTTTCATGTCTCTCAAATAGTTATAAAAAAATTTAAAAAGATATATTAATATGTTATATATCACTTCAAAAACATACAACTTAAAATTCAACTTCTATATATTGCAACGAAAAAACAAATTAAACTAAAACTAGTTAACATATATTTACAGTGAAATTTATTTTTTTGTTACGACATATAAAAGTTGAATTTAAAGTTGCACGTTTGTAAAGTGATATATCGCACATTAATACATCTTGTTAATTTTTTTCAAATTTTTTCATAAGTATTTAAGTGGCATGTAAGTAATGAGGAAGAGTTTAAAATCCGCTCTGAACACTACTGCTTCTGACTTCACAGCACCGGCATGCAGGCCATCTTGAATTGGTTTTCTTATGCGTTTGCTGAGCAAAGCTCACTGGCCAGCGCCGGTTGCCGGCGTTCGCAGCGCTGACCGTCAGGTGGATTCGCCGACAGACTCAAACGTGAACCCAGAGCCTCGCAAAGCGTCCTCGACAGCCGTGTCAAGCTTCGCTGCCATCTCCGGTGACATGTGGTTGCTCCAATCGCCGACCACCCCCTTCCGAAAAAAGGACTCGTTTCCAAAAGTGGCACCCAAGTTCATGACACCAATCTTGTTAACCTGCAAGCTCCTGAGGTGGTTAAAGCTACAGAGGTCGACAATGACGTCCACCACCCCGGCTGTTTCCTCCTCGCCAGAGAATGGGCAACCTATGAACTCGGCCAGCTTCCTCACGTTGCTTGCTGGGTCACGGATCATCTCTTCATATCGAAGAAACAACACCTTGTTTGGCCGCCTCTGACTCTCCTCCCAGTACCCGAGGACATGACGCCAATACGGGCCAGTGATACACCGGCCGTCACAGAACAACTCGAGCGCCTCCTCGATTGTGTAAGGTGCAAGCGGCTTCTGCTCGAAGCTTCCACCACTAGCTTCAGCTGAGCTGGCCATGATCTTTTTGCTAAACAGCCACCCAGAGACCAGTACATCCTTGGGGTCTCGGCAAATGTACACGATCCGGCAGCCGGAGTTGTCGTCCGACGTGATGTGCTCCGGCAGGAGGGAGTAGGGAACGTGCGTTGACAGCAGACGCGGCAAAGGGAGTGCCGCGAACTCGTGTAAACTTCCACCGGCGGCAGCGATGGTTGGCTCGAAGAACTTGACGCAGTCGTGCGGCCCGCGAAGGCGGAGCGGGTGGCGCTCGCCGGACGGCGGGTGCTCATCCCGGTTGATAGTTGCGAAGGCAAGCGCCTTCAACCAGGTGGTGCCGGACTTTGGGAAGCTTGCAAGGAAGACGTCGGATGGCCTCGTCTCGAACCGGGTGTGGATGGCCTCCAAAGCGGGGAGGATGCCCTCCGGTAGCCAGAAGCCGCCGTACTGGCGCAGCGGGAACGGTGGGCACCGCGTCTCCAGCGGTAGCGAGGGGACAAGCTTGACCATGTCCAAGGCGTTGTCTTCGCCGTGGACGTCCGCGGAGGTGGCTATTGGCTGTCGGCTAAGCTAGTAGTTAGCGTGCGTGTTGTTCTGCCCTCCCGATCGGTTGCCTGTTATAGTGGAGAAAATTGACATTATGTCATTGGTAAAACTGGGTTTTACTCAAATACCATTCATAGAATAGGCTTTGTTAAAATGTCATTTTCAAGCGATGGTTACACGATAGAATATCTGAACGAACAAAATTGCCTCTATCTCTACTCTTCTTTCACTTCCATCATTCCCGTTCCTCGTCATGGCAGTCGTAGCTCACGGCGTCCTCCCCGTTCATCTCCATCCTCGCCGGCTCGCCTCCATGGCCTCGTCCTCGCTTTCGACGTCAACGGCGCACGCTCCCAACCGCTCGAAAGCACTGTCGCCCTTTGCCTACCACCTTCTCTGCCCCCACCGCCTAGAGCAGCGGCAACAACCTCCTCTGCTGCAGAGCGCCGGTCAATGCCTCCTCCACCTGGAGCATCGGCAACCACCCCCTCCACAGCTCTAGCCTAGCCTCCTCTGCATCCGAGCACCCTTTGTGTCTCCAATCATCGGATCTGGTCAATTCGAACTCGGACATGCCAGATCCATATAGCTATTCGGCTCAGGGGCCAAGGGAGTGCCGCCGTCCCATGTGACCCTCTCCTCATCCAAGGGCACCATTGCCTCCTCTTCCCCGCGCGCGTCATCGTGGTCGGAGCCGGCTGTTGCGCCGTTCATCATGGCGGCTTCGGCACCACCACCGTTGCTTATGTCTGTTCCTCGTCTCGCCTCACCACAGTCGGAAGGATCTCACTCAGTTCGTCCATGGTGCTGAAGGAAGGTTGAAGAAGGAGTAAGGGCAATTTTGTCCAAAGTAGCATTCTAACGTGTAGCCTTTTATTGAGAGTGGTATTTTATCGAATCCCTTATGTATAATGGTATTTGGATAAAACCCAGTTTTAAAGACGGCATAATCCCAATTTTCTCCTTATAGTGTGGTTATCTGTGGCCTTTGTCACATCATTCTTGTGGAGATTATAGGTACCGGATACCCTCACGGCTAGCTTATCCGACTTACCATAGGGGATAGGTTATGATTCATGATTATGTAAACTGGCTATGACTTGGGAGTTATGTTACCATTGAGATAAGGTAACGACCCATAGTCTATAGTTGGTAAGATTGAGGAATCCAACTTGGAGTAGGATAGGTCTCCGACTCTGTAAACCCACCCTTCGGGACTATATAAGGAGGGTAGGGCGTCCCTTGAAGGACAGACAGAAAATCGACGAGATTACAGAGAGAAAACTTACGAGAGCCCTTATTGAAAGAGATCAAGAGATCAATAAATCACTCGGCGGATCGAATCCCCGAAACAGGAGTAGGGTATTACCTCTCGAAGAGAGGGCCTGAACCTGTCTAAATTCTTTTGCATACTAACCCATCGTGTTTGGCTCTTGACTGCTACCCCCAGATTCTTATTGCCGAAACCAAGTTTCGACAGTTGGTGCGCCAGTAGGGGCTCTGCATCAAGTTTTCTTCTACATCCCGCCGACGAACGCAATGGGATCTCCATCAAGCTTCGCCGACTTCGTCCTCGCCCCTGGGCAGGTGCTTCGCTTCGGCGGACTTGACTTCGCCACCGACAGATTCGGTAAGCTCTCTCTTCTCGACTCGGATTCGAACCAGTCGGGAAGGGAAAACCCCTTGGCGCCGCTCGGGTTACCGGATGACGCTAAAATCTACCATAATCTTCTATCTTCTGAGTTGGATTCGATCCACTCGGAAGAATCTGCTTCATCGCCTTCATGCTATCCCCCAGCCCCACGAGAGGTCGCGGTCATACTCGAACGATTCGGGTCATACTTATCCACGGACATTGACGAACATCTGAGCTCCACCAACTTCGACGACCTCTACGACATCTACACAGACGAAATCAACAGCTACAACGCAGACAAAGACTACTACGATCCAGACCTTCTCAACGTTCTCATGACTGAAGTTGCCGAGACTGACTCGGCCGTGGCCCGGAGGATCGCGGAGGAGGAACGGGCTAAGCTTGTTTGCTCAGTTCAATTAAGGCAAGTTTAATTTTTTAATAATTAATACGATATATGGTGGGTTTTTTTTAACTTGATATATGGTGGGTTGGTCGCACTGCTCGTTGCCTAACAAATGCATCGACACGACAGTGTGTACATTGTTTTTAGTTTGCTTCTGCTGGGTGAATCGAAATGAAGAATACTATAACTTCGATTTAACTTTGGTCATCATTTCGTGCGCATCATTTGAGTGTGATGCACACAAAATTATGATCGACAAGCAAGAAATCCACGACTAAACAAACTTATAGTATTTCTATATAACATTTCTCCTTTTGCAGGTTTAAGTTACTATATCAGTTTTTTTTGAACGACCAACATTAGACGGTGCGATGATTTGTTAAATAGAGAAGGAAAAAATTACAAGTCTAGCATCATGAAAACCAGGGAAGAATAAGACCATCACCTCGCACCGACAACACCTACACAGAATGCAGGAGAAGGCTAGTACTGAAACAGCCGCTGCTAGACCAACAAAGAAGTTACAGCCGAACCGCCCAAAACTAAACTATAACGACCTAGCACCATACTTAATTCTACCCACGCCTTTGGAATTGAAGGGGAAAGGGTGGGAGTGAAGTTGAAACCACTCTCCCCCAAAAGGCACACCAACATGGCCAGTTTTCATTAGCTAGGTCGTCACCGTAAGAGGACAAACATATAGAGAGAGAGCATGCACAAGTTGTCTGAAAGATTTGGAAAGGGGCCTCCTAAATAACGTCTCCAGAGAGAAAAGCAACGATGAGCACCGTCATTGCCGCCTATCGAGGTCTCGAGGAGAACCAAGACAGGATTTTCACCCGACAGCCCCACACAAGAGAGAGAGTGACAACTCGACAGTGCCCTCAAGACGGAAAATGATGCCCAAAGCATCGTCTTTGTCTGCCCGACAAAGCCGAGCTAGGTTTTACACCTACTGCCCATCTCCTGTCGATGCGTAGCTACAACTCCATGGCTCCACCACCGACCATCCTCCATCTACGTGAGGACACCGCTGAACTGATGCCCCCCACCGATCAGTTGCCATATACCTCTATGGCACACTCGCCATCACCGGCCTCCCTAACGCTGCCACACCAGCCCACCTACAGTCATCGCGTCCTCCCGCGACGTTGGCCGAGCTGGCCTTCCTACCGTCATCCACACCGACCTCTTGCGCTGGCCTCCCACAGCTGTCGATCGTGCATCTCACGTCGCACCTCTCCATGCCGGCCTGGCCCCTCCAACCGAAGTAGCAGCAGCGGAGTGGCTAGATCCAGGCGTGGCGGCTTAGACCTGGCTGTGATCTGCTGCAGCTGCCTCCACTGCCACCGCACCTCGTCGCAGTCGCCTCCGTTGCCGCTGTACCTCACAGCAATCACCGTATGGCCAGATCCACCATGCAGGCCCAAACCTAGCCGTGACATACTGTAGCTACCTCCGGCACCATCACATCTCGTCGCAACAGCCTCCATCGCCACCGCACCTCGCGGCAGCCACCACATTCCTAGATCTGGCCATGGAGGCCTAGATCTGGCCACAAACATCTGCGCCTTGGCGTAGCTGCCTCCATCGACACCGCACCTCCCACAGTCACCTCCACCGTCGCCATGGATGCCGATGCCAATGGTTTACGAGCTCGGTGCTCGCCGGCTTCTGACCAGGACAGAAAGGAAGAGGCCCCGCCACTGCCGTCCTTGCGGCCGCCCGGTTTTCGGTGGCCCGCTCAAGCGGCGGCGAGAGAGTAGCAGGTGGGGGACGTTGGCGGCTGGCCGGCAAGTTGGGTTGCCGGCTGTGTCAGCCCTGAGGAGCGAGGCAGCGGCAAACGCGTTAGTGTGCACCTTTACTATATCAGTTTATGTTACACGACAAAACAAACTTAGGCTGTATTCGTGAGTGTGAACTCCCAGCGTGCACATTACTTTTCGCTCGCGCACGCTTTTCAAACTACTACACGGTGCATTTTTTTTGCAAAATGTTTCTGTACAAAAGTTGCTTAAAAAAATCAAATTAATCTATTTTTGAAAAAAAATTTAGCTAATACTTAATTAATCACGCGCTAATGGCCGTTCCGTTTTTCGTGTTTACTGTGCGCGTTTGGAAAGCAGACAGCCGAACGCAGCCTTATAGTGCTTTTATATTACAGTTTTGTCTCTAAAACTCTTAAACTGTAGACATCAGAGCACATTGAGATTCGTGCATTGGAAGGGCGAAATATATTCACGCCACATGCTAACCGAAGGACTCTTGAACACGAGCATGCTCTGGTAGATAACTACCTAGATGCATTTTTTATTTGATTGAGTATTAGTGTACATATATAAGTTCTAATACAGTATAGTTATGATTTTTTAAAAAAGTTTGAATATAATGTTCTATATAGCTACTACTCCCTTGTTTCCAACGTTGCATGCAAATTAACGTCTCTTCGAGCTGGGCTCCACCGGAATTGTATCGAGCATCTTCTGGTCATGTGGTACGCGTGGATCGATATAATTTTCTACTAATAAAAATGTAGTGAAGTGGTACGTGCTTGATATTTTCGAAAACAACTTATTACTTGTTTCGATAGCAACATTTATTGTCCGAATAGAAATTTTCAGCACAGATCATATTACACGCTGAAAGTCTTACGATTTGATTAGATATACTGCTTACTGTTACGCATTTATAATACCACAGAAATGATCATTACTGTCGCCTTATCACTGCCGATTCAGTGTGAACCAGAAGTGATAGAGTATCAGTATCGGTTCACCGAGGTTCCCCACCCGAACGGATGTGAACCAGCAGCAATATTCGGTATCTAACACTGTCGGTTATGTTATGAACCGACAGTGATGTATGATTGTGGGTTCTCACCATAAACTGGTAGTGATACTCAATGAACATAGTCTAGTCTAGACTGTCCATTCCATTGAGTACCGAAATGACTATGATACTCCAAGTGTAATTTTTTTAAAAAAACAGTAACTTTTAAATATGAAATCGCATGAAGAATAACTTTATATCGAAATTATAGAGTTCGTCAAGATCGATGACATTGTTGTTGACGATTTCTTCATTTGAGAACATTCATATGCTCGAATACATGTTAGAATTTCTCAATTCTATTTGGATATTTTTCTAGAAAAATCAGACGACTATGAATGGAGACAATATATTGGTTTAAAATTATTTACATACCCAAATATGCTCAAATGTGCATATATATACCGTTAGATTCAAATCAGAGGTGTGAGATTCACCGGTCGGATTTATATAAATTGGACACTACAAATCATCCTAACCCTAGTCCTCTTCTATATCGACACCGCCACCTCCCATCTCCTATACCATAGCGGCCACCACCCCTTTTTCTCTCCCAGTGCTGCCGCCCATCTCCTCTCCCAACGCCAATGATGCCCCTCCTTCCATAGCATCGTTGCCACTATGATCTCCCCATGTCTAGGTGCTACCGTCTCCTTCTCTCCTTGCCACGAGTTGTAATGGCTTGGCAGCGGGAAGATCCGGCACCCCAAAGCTTGGGGCATCCGGATCTAGTAATGTGGCGGCAAGAGCTCTAAGGCCCTACGGCGGCAATAGGAGCTCCATGGTTTTCCAATGGTAACGGCAACTCCGATAGATCTACGTCCTTTGTGTTGAGCTCGGCAGGGGAAGGGACAAAAGGGGAGAGGCTGATGAGAGACTAGGTCCTGATCTTCTGATAGGTATTGATAACTCTTAATTTGGCAAAAACTTGACACACATGATCCGGTTTTCGATCAATACGATCTAAATCCTGCAATCTCAGCATCACGTCTTCTATGGTTAACAAATGTGCGCAGTCTAGTTGACATCTTCGAAAAGGCTAATCCCTGTATGTGAATCAAAGAACATAAGTAAGAACAAGGTAGATGACAACTCAATTTACATATGAATGATTAAACATTCTAATTTGAGGTGCCACAAACCGAACTAGCGGCGAAACTGCAATGGTAAAAATTATTTAAGCAAAACTTGACTCTAAAATATGATCACTACTGAATAAATATGATTAGGGACGTCCTAGGGTTACCCTAGGGTGCTCATTCCCTTGGGCTTAACCCATGACATAATTATAAGGCCCAAGGCCCAAATCAGACTCAGACTGAATGAGGTATGTGGCTTATTTTGCATATTCCTGATAGCTCGATAGTAATTTTGATGTGGGACCAAAACCATCTAAAAGTAGCATCCATAAGCTTTCCAAGAAATACTCATGGGCCCCAAGATTCGTTCTAGATCAGTGGCTAGGTCCGTTTGAAGTTGATCCTGTTAGGAGGCCCGAATCCGAATCCAAAACGTATAGAGCTTCATATCTTGCCTTGTACTACCTATGAATCTCAGTTCAATTCAATTGATATAACTGTGATTCCATCAAATCAATTCATCTGAGTAACCTATAAGTCTGACGTCCAATTTTCTTAAAAAATGAGACAGTGAGATGTTTCGGTTGATCATCATGTAAAACATTAATTAATATATGATGAAATAAAAAAAATCAGCAATTGAAACATAACAACATTTTGTTTAACATAGAAGGCACGCATTAGAACATGTCGCTGTCATGTTAGAACATGTGATTAGAACAATGTGTTATAATGGTTTGGAAACATATAATTTTTCTTTCATCAGAATATAATTATGTGATATCTTGTTGTAAAATTTTATTATAGTAAATACAATAGTGTTAACGAATCGTATATCGGATAAGTAGTTTATAAAAAAAATATTTTGAAGATCGACACATGCATGCATACTCTTGATCTAGGAGCCTGTAGTTTGACATGAGATCAAATCAAGAGAGCATGCCCAGAATAATAACATAAATTTATGAAACACAGCAAAACTGCATGCTTTAACATGTTCAATAGCTTATGAAACACTGAGTTTTAATATTTAAAACTGATTTTTTTAATCAGAATATAAACGATGTCTTCCTAAGTTAAAACGAATATATCGATATCAGATCGTCGATCGGATCAATAGTTTTAGAAAAAAAATATTTTAAGATTGAAACATCCGAAGAAAGAGCAGTAGTAGGACATGTAGTTCGATGGAACGCCCGATAATTTTTGTTTGGATTGATTGGTTGGCCTGTAGTGTTCTCCCGACTCTTAGCGAGATCTATTGTTGGCTTTCATTTTTCACTCTGTTTTTTAGTCGTTTGTCAGTACACTTGTATTGTTTGTGAAAATCATAAGGTGTTGCGTGTAGGGTACTTTTTCTCGTTGGACCATAAACAATAATTGGACTAATGCATTATGCGTGAACAGGTTGCATTATCTGATCACTTTGGTGCGTAGTATACAATTTATTTCGTTTCCGGGGTGAGACAGCAGCATCGACGTCACTACTACAATATAGATTTTTGCAAACGGCCAAAATGCATTTTCGCAGGCAGTTGGGTGGACCGCATGGAAGAAAAGGTTTGCGAAAATCGTGATTTTCACATGCGGCCAGCGCAACCGCATGCGAAAATTCAATTTTTGCATGCGGGCGCTTAAGCCGACCGCATGCGAAAAAGAAAAATCACGAAAAAAATAAAAATTCCAAAAATCAAAACATACACCGCCACCGCCGCCGTCCTCGTCCTCCAGTCGCCGCCACCGTCGTCCTCATCCTCCTGTCGCCACCGCCGTCGACGTCATCCTCCTCCCGTCGCCGCCGCCCTCGTCATCATCCTCCTACCTTCGTTGCCGGCGGATCGGGAAGGGGAAGGACGGCGGCTGGCAGATCAGGGCGGGGAAGGGCGGCCACCGGTGGATCAGGGCGGGGGAGGACAGTGACCGGCGGATCCGGGCGGGAAGGGCGGCGGTCGGTAGATCGGGGCAGGGTAGGCCCACCGCTGCCAGATCAGGGAGGAGGAGGGCGACCGCTGGCGGATCCGGGCAGCGGAGGGCCGTCGCCGTCGCCCACGCCCGCCCCTGCTATGGCCCTCGTCCACGACCGCCGCAGAAGTCCGCGCTCACCGAGCCACGCGGGGGCGGCGTACTCCTGGCCGGCAGCGGCGGCGCCGCCGCTTGCTCCCAGCGCCTCCTCATCGGCGGCGCCGCCTGGCGCTCGGCGCCCGCTCCTGCCCGGTGAGAGAGAGAGGAGAGGAAGAGAAAGAGAAGGAGAGAAAGGAAAAAGGTGAAGTGGAAAATTTTGAAGTGTTGAGAAGGAAAAGAAAGAGGAGGGGAGAAAATATCTATGGAGAAGAGAAGGGTATTTTCGCATGCGGACCACTTAAGAGGTCCGCATGCGAAAATGTATTTTTGCATGCGGCCTCTTAAGATGACCACATGCAAAAATATACTCATTTTTGCATGCAGCCCCTTAAGAGACCCGCCTGCAAAAATAGATTTTTGCATGTGGATCCCTTAAGGAGCCACATGCAAAAATGGAGGTCGATTTTCGCATACGCGACTAGTAACGATCCGTCTGCAATCTATTGGGGCCCTCGTACAAAAAAATCATTTTTGTAGTAGTACGTGGACCCGGTGGTGCCTCTTGCCAGAATAAAGAAAACGACACATGAAACAGGCTGAGGCAGGTGGATAGATCTAGCACGTGAACGCTACGTTCGCTCGTGGACCTCCAGCTGCATGCACACGTGTATCGGTCTAATAGAGTTAGCATGGGTCACGTAATTAACGCATGCAGTTACTGTTACACTACACTAGATCCGTTTATCTCTGACGGGTCATCAGTGACAGGCCAAAGTGCTCGTCACGGATAACCGTCACCTTTGATAGGTCCTACGGGATGACATCATCGGTGAGCCTTCCGACTGCGGCCTTTCTTAGGTATCAAGTCACCTGTGACGGTTCTAAAATGGAATCCGTCAGAGGTACAACTCTGTCGGATTCCCCTTCTAGCCCGTCACAGGTGACTTGATACCTGTGACAGACTGCGCAGCTCCGGCCCGTCAGAGATGTGAATCACTCACCTCAAACGGATTCTAGCCCTAACCCGTTTGAGGTGAGTTGCGGCCTATATATATATATCCTCGGCTGTCACCTGCTTTTCATCCTAACACAGTGCACGGTTCACATTTTGGGTGGGAGAGTGAAGAGGGCGATTTTTTGTCAGAAATGAAGGTAAAAAAAATGTGATAACTATTTTTTCTAAGGTGTATTTTGTATTGTGTTTTACACTTCTGATGTTATTGATTGCAGATGAACCGAAGTTGGATGTACGATATTCACCATTCGAACCTAGAGTATAGGGAAGGGATCACTACATTCGTTAGTTTTGCGGATAAAGACAGGAAAAATAGGATGAACAAATATATGTTGTGTCCATCTGCAGATTGTAAGAATGAGAAGATGTTGGATTCATGGTTGGACTATAGTAGTTGGAGCAAACATGAAGAGCAAGAGGCACCGGATGTAGTAGCTGATGAAGTGCCGAATGTCATTAACGACCCAATAGTTCGAGATGGCATTTTTGTTCCTTCTCCATTAGGCGGCGATGCCATAGATTTGGACCCTCAAACTCTATCAGATATGTTGTGTGATATTGAAGACCTAGATCATAGCGAGAGGGATTTTGAGAAGTTCAGTAAGTTGGTGGCAGATTCTCAGACGCCATTGTATCTCGGGTGTGAGCCAAAACATGTGTTAGAACTCATGAAGCTTAAGGCAAGTAACAGCTGATCAAACAAGAGTTTCACAAAACTTCTTGAGTTCTTGAAGGATTTGTTGCCAGAGGAAAACCAAATTCCACAGACGACATTTGAAGCAAAACAAGTCTTATGCCCATTGGGTCTGGAGGTTAGAACAATTCATGCTTGTAGAAATAACTGCATATTATATTACAAACAATATGCCGGCTTGGATGTTTGCCCTGTCTGTGGGGCTTCTAGATATAAGCGAGACATAAGAGAAGGTGAAGGTCGTAAGTCAAAGAGGGGTGGTCCCGTAAAGATGGTGTGGTATTTACCAATTGCTGAGCGCATGAAGAGAATGTTTGCGAATTCAAAACAAACTAAGTTAGTGCGTTGGCATGCTGAAGAACGAAAAGTCGATGCTAAGCTGAGGCACCTAGCAGATTCAGTACAGTGGAGGACAATCGATAGAGTTTTCCTCGAATTTGCAAAGGACCTGAGAAACATGCGTTTTGTCATGTGTACGGACGGCATTAATCCATTTAGTGATTTGAGTAGTCGTCATAGTACATGGTCAGTTCTTCTTATGAACTATAACCTTCGTCCCTAGTTGTGCTTCAAGAGGAAATATATTACGCTTGCCATGCTTGTTCAAGGACCGAGACAACCTGACAATGATATCGATGTGTTCATTGAATCAATAATCAATGACTTTGAAAGGCTATGGCATGAGGGCACACGAACATGGGATGCATCTCGGCCGAAGTACTTTAGCCTCCACGCGATGTTGTTTTGCAGCATAAACGATTATCTAGCCCTTGGTAACCTTTCAGGGCAAACTGTTAAAGGGAGAAAGGCTTGTTCGGAGTGTTTGAATGAAACAATTAGCAGATGGTTGAAGCATTCACGCAAGATGGTCTACATTGATCACAGGAGATTTCCCCCAAGGTTTCACCTTTATATAAGTACAAGAAAGAATTTCAGTGGACACAGAGAGGTTGTTAGTCCCCGGTCGGAAAAAACAGGATTGGAGATGCATGACTTAGTCAGGGGAATCACCAATGATTTCGGGAAAAGGAAAAAATTTGGGAACACAAAAGAGAAGAGCATGTGAAAGAAAAAGTCAATATTCTGGAGATTACCATACTGGGAGCATCTTGAGGTCCACCATTGCATAGATTTGATGCATGTCATGAAGAATATGTGTGAGAGTCTTCTCGGGTTATTGCTTAACCCAGGTAGCACAAAAGATGGTTCCAACACCCGACAGGATTTGGAAGATATGGGTATTCATTCCGAGCTACATCCCATAACAATGGAGTCCGGAAGTGTGATCCTTCCTCCATCCTGCTACACTCTTTCAAGGGATGAGAAGGATATACTCACATGCCTCAGTGGTATTAAGGTTCCATCTAGTTACTCATCGAGAATTAGTAAGTTCATTTCATTGGACGACCTTAAATTTGTTGTCATGAAGTCGCATGACTGCCACGTCGTTCTCACACAGCTTCTGCCTATTGCCATCAGGAATATTTCCCCTCTTAAAGTCTGACACACGATAATGCGATTGTGTTCCTTCTTCAATGCAATTGGCCAGAAGATCATTGATCTAGAGGATCTAGATGAACTACAGGCAGAAATTGTGAAAACCATGTCAACTTGAGATGTAGTTTCCGCCTACGTTTTTTGATATAATGGAACATCTCTCCGTGCACCTAGTGAAGCAGACAAAATATTATGGTCTTGCTTTTTTGAGGTAGATGTATCCTAAATTTGTGCTAATATGTACTACATGTCTTAAGGTTGTGTTGGATTGAAGCTCACCGTACTGGTAATCATGTTGGATTCCTTGATCCATCGATGGTTAACGAGGTCAACCTCCAAAATCAAGAAGATGATGTGGTTGAGTACATGAACCGGTGCTTATGGCCCCACCAAGACAAGGAGTACATTGTGTGTGCACATAATCAAGAGTAAGAAGATAATACCTTTTGTCTAGATTATTTTAGGAGATTCTTATTACTGATGCTACATAACCACTGCGCAGGCGCCACTGGATTCTGTTGGTCATGGTACCTAAATGGAGTAGGGTGTACTACCTTAACTCCAATAGGGCAAGGAGAGAATATGATTTCATTACACTCACCAATGCCTTAAATAGGGCTTGCGAACCATATGTTGCAACGGGAGGTAGGCACAAAGAGGGCAAGGACGACCTCTATCATGACACCAATTTCAAGTGCACGCAATAGATAGGAGACCAGTGTGGTTTCCACGTGTGCCATCACATGTCGACATTGCTAAGACAAGTGAAAGATTTCGACCCTAAGGTTGGTGCTCATAGTGACGTGGATAATTTTGAAACCAACATTAATCCTCAATATGTGCTAACCTCTGTCTTATTGAACAGAAAGCTACAGCTGGCTAGAAGATTGCCACCATTAACCCCCCCCCCCACTATCAAAGGCAAACTACGCCTTCATTCTTGGCGAAATAATGAACAACAAAGAAGCATTTTTTGTTCAGTAGACGATCGAACTGTCAGATGCGCTGCCGTGAACTAAACAATTTTCTAATTTGTTGTGATGTAAAAAATGTTGTTCTTATGATTTTGTGTTGTGGAATGCAATGTAATTTACTTTCATATGTACACTCACCTATTTAGCATGAGTATTTCTAGTTAGTTTTTTGATTATCAAATAATCACACAATGTGAGGTTCTTAGGGACCCAAGTTGTCTTAGGTGGATATAGTGCATACACTAACCAACTAAGACACCTTGGGTCATTGAGAACCTCGTATTATGTCATTTGTTATCAAATCAACACAGCATATGAGGTCCTCAGCGATCCTGATTGGTTTGGTCCGATTAGTGTACAAACTAACCAACTGAGACAACCGGGGTCACTTAGGACCTCATAATCTATTATTTTTGGATAATCTAAGTTAGAATATGTACTTAGTTATATTGAAGTGTAGATAGTACTTAGGTTATCGAATCATCACAGGATATGTGGTACTCGAGGTTCCAAGTTGGTTTGATTTGATTAGTGCATTCACAGAACCGACTAAGACACCTTAGCACACCGAGCACCTCGTATTCTATCATTTTTTGATAATTTGAGGTACTTTAATAGGATATCCACCTAAGTTGAGGAGGCCATTAAGTTGGCAGCCCGCCATTTGAGAGCAAAATTTATTCATGTTTAGCACTGCTTCAAGCAGTTAGGTCGTGCTCGATGATGAACAATTCACCATCGTTGGACGTTTCTGCTCTATATTCAAAATTGTTTGGTTCACTTTGGAATTCATGCGGATCCCAAGCCTGTGGTGGAGCTACCTCTGCTCCAATGTAGAGGTAGGGCAGAAGTAGGTCTCTCATAGGTTTGGGATCCACATGTAGAGCACGCCTGACGTACAACATGCCTCGTGCTATTACAGATGTAGTTCTGAGAGCACAAAAGTTATTTGATAATTTGAGGTAGTTTAATAGGATATCTTAGTAGTTAGTTCCTTGGTTATCAAATAATCATAGTATTTATATATGAAATCGCCTATTTAGTAAGTAAAGTGTACTTAGTTTCTTGGTTATCAAATCATCACAGAATATGAGGTCCTTAGGGGCCCAAGTTAGTTTGGTCGGGTTAGTGCATTCATAAAACCGACAAAGACACCTTGGCACCCCGAGGATCTCATATTCTGTCATTTTTTGATAATTTGAGAAACTTTAATAGGATATTTATGTAGTTAGTTCCTTGGTTATCAAGTTGTCGTATTTAAGGTAGTTTTTCAAATTGTTTTTCAATTTTCAACATGTTACTTCTAAAATTGTTTGCTATGTCTTACATAGTTACCTGGGTAAGTTTGTGGCGGAGGGAATGTGTGATTGTCTATGAAACTTCTGTGAGAACTTGGAATGCATGTGTGTGATGTTACTTTTGAATGCAATGTGCTGAAATTGGAAACATGTATATTGCTGGTATTCTGTGATGGTTCTGTTTTTTTATAGGATGTGGCCGGTAAATCCTGAGGCTAGCCAATATTTTGAAATTATTTTTTTTGAAATTAGCTCATCACTGACAGGTCATAATCAAAAGCCGTAATAGGTAACCAAATCTTTGACAGCTTTGCAACTTCAACCCGTGAGAGACGAATCGTCTGTGATGGGCCGTAGCATTAGGACCTATCACAGGAGTGTTAGCTCTGACGGGTTGCAACTGGCCCTGGGCTAGCGGGGAACCTCACCTCTGATGGGCCTTGGAGTACTGGCTCGTCAGAGGTGACTGTCACCTCTGACACAGTCACCACTGACGGTCAACCACCCATCAAAGGTAACTGGTGTCATCAATGACCACTGATCTCTGACCAGGGCCAAACCCGTCAAAGGTGAGGGTTAGGGCCCGTCAGAGGTGACTTGATCTGACGTAGTGTTAGTTTGTATGAGCCGTGAATCTATATATTTATATATTATATACTTAAAAATCCATTAAACATCTTATAAACGCTCCTAGACCGATATGGGGCACACCTACAAACACTCCCAAATCGTCATGTGGCATTCTAATAAACTAGAGAAAAGTTTTCAAGACAAAATAACGTTTTGAGAGTTCAACATATTAGCCGATTCTTAGCTAAGTGTGATGAGGCATCGGCTTAAGAAGCTTTTAGAGTTAGATTCTTCCCGTTATCACTTTCTGGATCAGCTTTTACTTGGCATTCCATTATATGATTTTAATATGAACAAAAGTCAATAGGATTTTTGATCTTCTTCTATAAGAAAAGCAAATTCAACTTCCCTAGAATCATGTAATTTCATCGGCTGAAGAACTAAAGAAGAGAAGTATTGCAAGTGACATAATTCAGGATCTCATCATACAAATGAATGTAAGGGGTTCAGGCAAAAAATTCAATCGGCTGTAGAACAAGGTAGAATTAAGTTTTATGACGGTAAAAAAACCGATGAAGATTGGTAGATATCCTTTTCTAGTGAACATGGTCCATATAAGGCAATCAGATGATGAAGTCAATAACAAAAGT
This sequence comes from Oryza officinalis, assembly GCA_008326285.1. Lineage (NCBI taxonomy): Eukaryota > Viridiplantae > Streptophyta > Magnoliopsida > Poales > Poaceae > Oryza > Oryza officinalis. The sequence continues at coordinate 17,017,272 of BDMV01000007.1, forward strand.
CACTGGATTCGAAGACTAGTGCATCGAATATAATTAAAAGATAACAGAAAAGGTATCATGATGAAGAAGAATTTGGATATAATCCGCATTGGGATTGTGAGTTTTTTTGGTTTTGCTGGAATGAAGGGATGAGATTGCCATGAGTTGACGAGTGTCTAGAGTGCAGTGATAAGAAATCAAAATATTATCATGCGAGTTCTTGTCTTCAACATATTCAAGGTGATCGGGATTGGCCAACAAAAAGGATTTCGGTTCATCAATGACTAAGGCTGATTCATGAAGATTATTTCGAAGATGAAGAATTTGACCAATAAGAAAAGACACAAAATTCTCGGTGGTCTTCAAGTGGGATTTTTACAAAAACTGAAAAAGAGTATCGTGTTATGACTAAAGCTGATGAGGCAGTAGCTTCAGCTTCGATCAATATGGTGTTCACGTTACTTGCAGTGTATGAAGCACCTACATCCGATGACGAGGAATATGAAGAATCAATGGCATAGTTGATCTTGACACTAGAACAAGTTGTATTTGAGAAAGGGATGGAGTCAGAACATCAGCATCTTAGGCCTTTATACATTAAGGATTTCATTAAGTTGAAGCCGATTTAGAAAATGTTGGTTGATGGTGGAGCAACAGTAAACTTGATGGCATATACTACTTATCGGAAGCTAGGAAACACTTATGAGGATCTTATCAAGACAAACATGGTTTTGAAGGATTTCGGTGGGAATTCATCGAAAGCGAAGGGGTTTTTAATGTGGAGTTGACTGTTAGCAGCAAAACAATTTCTACTACTTTTTTTTGTAATTGATGGAAAGGGATCTTATAGCCTATTGCTTGGTATGGATTGGATTCATGCCAATTGTTGTGGTCCATCAACAATGCACCAAAGCTTAGTTCAATGGCAGGGAGACCAAATAAAAATTGTGCCAGCCGACAGGTCAGTCAATGTTGATATAGTCGTTTTGTCTATTTGGGAGATGGAATGAATTGATTGCTTATCTAGCAAAGTTTGGGAAGGTGATTTCTTAAAAGTGTCCTATCGTGATATACAGCCAACCAATGATGGAGAAGCCCAATTGTTACTCCGAGCACATCGTGGATGACATTGAGGGTAAGCTAGGACAAGGTTTTATGTCAGCCGATGAGTTAGAAGAAGTTGATATTGGACCAGGCGATACGCCTAGGCCGACATATGTAAGTGTTAAGCTACCTGATGGTTTTAGAATAAAGTTACTAAATTTATTAAAGAAATATAGAGATTGTTTTGCATGGGAATATCATGAGATACCACGACTAAATCGATCGATTGTAGAACATGGGCTACCTATTAAACTAGGATATCGGCCTTATAAAATACCTTCAAGATGATTCAAGCCAGAGATGTGTGAGGCTATTAATGTAAATATTACTAGGCTTCATGATGCCAAATTTATTAGGCCTTGTCGATATATTGAGTGGGTTTCTAATATAGTACCAGTGCTAAAGAAAAATAGGAAGCTAAGGGTTTCTGTTGATTTATGAGATTTGAGCAAGACTACCCCTAAAGATGAGTATCCGATGTTGATTGTTGATTTATTGGTGGATGCAACTTATGGACATAAAGTTTCATGGATGGTAATGCAGGATATAATTAAATTTTTATGGCTAAGAAAGATATTCCGAAGACTGCTTTCTTTTTGGTGCCCTGAGACAATTGGCTTCTATGAATGGGTTGTTATGACTTTTGGACTGAAAAATATTGGTGCTACATATCAGAGAGCCATGTATTGTATTTTTCATGATCTCATCGGCTTATTGGTGGAGATTTATATAGACGATGGGATTGTGAATTCGAAAAATGTTGATGGGCATTTAGCCGATTTACGAAGAGGACTAGAAAGGACACGAATATATGGGTTGAAGATGAATCCAAACAAGTTTGCCTTTGGTATATCGGCTAGATAGTTTTTAGGCTTTATTTTTCATGAAAGAGGAATCAAGATCAGTCAACGGAGTATTAGAGCCATCTGGAATTGCCAATTGACAAAACGAAATTGCAGTCCTTGATCAACAAGATTAATTTGTGAGAAGGTTTATTTCAAATTTGTTAGGAAGGATTGAGCCGTTTACTCCTTTGCTAATGTTGAAAGCCGATCAACCGTTTGTGCGAGGAGATAAGCAGTAAAAACCGTTGGATGAAATCAAGGATTATTTGAATTCTCCTTCAGTATTGGTGCCACCGCAGAAAGGGGTTCATTTTGAAGTATATCTATCGGCCGATGAGAAATCTATCGGTTCAGTTTTGATTCAGGAGATTGAAGGCATGGAAAGAGTTATATTTTATCTTAGCACAAGGCTTCTTGATGCAGAGACAAGATATACTCTAGTGGAGAGGTTGTGTTTATGCTTATATTTTTCTTGTACGAAGTTGAGACATTAGTTGTTACCAAATGAGTACACAGTAGTTTGCAAAGCCCATGTAATACAACATATGCTATCGGATATATGGAACCGATGCCATGGAATTTATTTTTTGATGGATCAATTTGTACACATGGATGTGGCATCGGATTGGTAATTATTTTGCTCGGAGGACAAATTTTGAGTTTTCATTTACAATCAAGTCATAATATACTAACAATCAAACATAATACGAGGGAGTGCTCAATGCACTTCAATTATTGAAGGAAATAGAAGCCGATGGGATAGAAATTATTGGGGATTCATTGTTTGTGATTAAGCAGTTATCTGGGGAATATGAATGCAAGAATGAAGTTTTAAGGGTATATCATGAGGAGTGTCAAGAGCTAATGAAGAATTTCTAGATTATGTCAATGAAACATATCACTAGAGAACAAAATGATGAGCCCAATGATCTTGCTCAAGGGGCATCGGGTTATAAGCCAATGTTGAGAGATGTGGAGATAGAGATTGCTAATGTTGATGTCGATGATCGGAGGAATGAAATTATTGAGTATTTCAAGAAGCCATCTCAATGGACGTCAAGAAAGTTGAAGTATATAGCTCTCAAATATGAATTACTTGATGAAGATTTGTATTATCAAACAATTGATGGTATTTTGCTCAAATGCTTAAATTTGGAGGAAGCCAAAGCGGTCTTTTGTGAAATTCATGAGAGAAGTTGTGGGACACATCAATCGGCTCACAAAATGAGATGGTTGCTTCGAAGAGTTGGGTATTTTTGGTCGACAATGTTGGAAGATTGTGTTAGGTACTACAAAGGATGCTTAGATTGTCCAAAGTTTGGAGCACCGGCATCAGCTGTGAACCCGATAGTGAAGCCCGTTCAGAGGATGGGGAATTTATATGATCGACCAGATTAATCCGCCATCAAGCAAAGGACATAAGTATATATTGGTGACAAACCGATTATTATACAAAATGGGTGGAAGCAAATATTTTGGATAAGGTTGATACCAAAGATGCGATTGAGTTTATCAAGGAACACATGATTTATCAGTTTGGAATTTCTTAGACAATAACAACAGATCAAGGGTCTATTTTTGTGGCCGATGAGTTTTTGAGGTTTATGACAGCATGAGGATCAAGTTGTTGAATTCTTGCCCTTATTATGCACAAACCAATGGGCAGACATAAGCATATAAAAAGAGTTTGATCAAGTTGATTAAGCGAAAGATTAATGAGCAGCCAAGAAAGTGGCATATTACATTAGCCGATTCATTATGGGCCTATTGGCTGGCATGCCATGGGTCTATTCAAGTATGACCTGATCAGTTGGTTTATGGTCATGAAAGATTTGGCTCAGAATCGGCAACGTGAGAAAATTAAAACGGATAAGGAGAGAGTTGCGAGGCATTATAACAAGAAAGTGGTACTTAAATCTTTTGAAGAAGAAGAATTGGTTTGCAAATTGATTTTACCGATAGGAACAAGAGATAACAAATTTGAAAAGTGGTCGCCTAACTGGTAGGGGCCCTATCGGATACATCGTTGTGTGCCACGAAATGCTTAAATGGTTGAAGGTCATGGTGGAGAAGTATTTGGAAAAGCGCATAATAAAAAATATTTCAACAAGTACTATCCTAGCATTGGATCAATTCTTAATTGTCACACCCTGAAGTCTAGCCTAAAATCATTTAATAATTTGCCCAAAGAAATTGTTTAAATTAACCTAGAGTTAATCCCTAATTAATAAGTCGAATTGGCTTGGTGGGATTTTTTTGAGTTCCCCATGTTAAAATACATTAACTGGATTTTCAGTGCAATTTTCAAAGCATTGAAAATAATTTTATTAACTAAAAGTCGATTATCGAAATTAAATTACATCTAAATCTTTTTTCCCTCCTTGGTCGTTGGGCCGTTTTCGGTCCAACTACCCCGCAATGGCCTGCGCACACCCCGCACGCCCTTCCTCCGTACTAGGCCAGCCTGAGGCCATGGCCCAGCCACGCGTCCGCGCCTCCCCCACTTCAGGTCACCGACATGTGGGCCCACCTGTCGGGCCCGTCCCCTACCTTCGGCCGGTGGAGCCAGAGGGGCAATAGTCAAGCTCTGCGCCTCGCATGCCTTCCCCGCCGACTTCGCACAAGTGCCCGCAACCGCCACCCCACTCCACCCCTCACGTGCGCCGCGTCCTCGAATCGCTCGGGATTCGAATTTTGAATCCGCCGCTATCTCTCTCGTCCCTCCCTCCCAGCACGTCGCCGGCTTTCCTGCTAGCTCCCCAACCACGTCCGACCCTCTCCGGCCCTACAAATGTCGCCCCCGAGATCCTCTTTCCTCCTTACCACAACACTGCTGCCTCCTGTGCCCTCCCATGCCCCACGTCACCAAACTCCTCCCCACCAACCTTCGGTTGCCTCTAGACGCCACTAGGGTCGCCGCCGGCCCACGTCGTCACCACGTCACATTCGTAGAGCCGAGACATCCCTAGGCCGCCATCCCTCACTGCCGGATTCCCGCCGAAAGTGCTCCCCTGCTATTCGCTGGTGACTTCCCCTCCCGTCCTATGGCTAGGAATGACGCTCGCCACGCGCCCCCTTTTCTCCTCTAACTCTCTACCTCTCCTTCCTTTGGTCAAGCCGAAGCCTATTCGCCTCTTTGCCATCCTAGCTCGTTGCCAGTTCGCCATCGTCGACGTCTTCGTGCATGCCGCCGTCGTCGCCCTCCCATCAACGCGAGCCTCGGCCGCCGCTCCGCGTGTCGCTGCCACACGAGATGGTCGTCGTCGGCACTCATCGAGCCACGCGCGTTGCTGCCCACGGTCAGGACGGCTGCCGCTGGCCGCCAATCCCTAGCCATCCGATCTGCCCCTTTGCAGATCGGGACCGCTTGTTCGGCGCCTGCATGGCCGTCACGTCGGTGTTGACGTGAAAATTATCGTGACACACGAAGGCCTGAGAGGTTTACTTAGCTCTAGTACTGGTCCTAAAATATTCGGTTTGAATGTGCTAGTCAGTTTGATCCTACAACTGATAAGATAGAGAAATTGATGATCAAAGAGTCGATCGGCCAACAAGCCGATGTAGCGATACTAGCCGATGTATCTATTCTAGTCGATGTCGATCGGATTTTAAACAATGGACTATATATCCGATGTAGATTCCGATAGTTTGATAAAGATAATGAAAGGACTTGAACAAACAATATAATCGGCCGATGATAATATGGTGAAGTAGATGTCCAATTAACCAATCGGCCAATATTGATACACAATATTAAATGTAGGTTCGATGGCTAAAGCATACATCCACTAGATGTCCGATGTAAAGATAGTTTATCGGCAAGCACTGTGTTAAAATGTAGCACAAATTCATAAACTTAGCAAGACATAGATTATTAGCAGTAATGTAGAAGATCGGACCCAATCGAGATAGTTCTACATTACGTCTGATCAAATAAGCTAGATAAGCCGATAGATCTATGCTAACATGCTTGATGTAACTAATCTATTTAAATCTACATTGTGATTGTAGAGATATATCGACTAAAAAAGAAGATCGGAGCTATGCGAGACAGTTTCAACTAAACTTATGCGTCTCTAAACATAATGCAATTAAAGATAGAATTGAAATACCAGGTAGGCAACTATACGAACCGAACCAGAGCAATCCAAGAGATCGAAGCGATACAGCCTTCGCCGAAGATCGAAGCGATGCAGCCCCATGTCAGGTGCCAAGTTTCGCCGGTGATAAAAACTCAAAATAGAGGGTGACGATGCGTTGAAAGTTATATTGATCTAGCGATAATTTACAATAGCCCTTGGTGTACATATTTATACTAATGGGAAGATACTAGTCATTATTAGACATGATATAGATTTTCGTAAAGTTAAAGTAAAAGATACATGTCCTTATCAGACTCTAAATAATCTTTCCTAAAAATAAAAAAGAGACTAACTAATTCTGCCTAATTAATAGATCCTTCTTGAACTCAGCCTCTACTGGATAAGTTTCTTTTAATTGATTAATTTCTTTAATCGAATCCACTAAGAATTTGACTGTTGGCGATTCATAATTTTCATCAGCCAATTCCAGGACTCTGAGGCCGATACTGACTCTAGGCCGATTATGACTTCGGGGCTTAGAGAATCTCCAAGAGATGCCTAAAATTTAACTCCCAAAAACTTAGATCAGGGCCATCCCAGAACAAATTGAGCGTAAAAATCACCCCCTTCTCCAAGAGTACCTGTATTTTTAGTTCCCAAAAGTTTTGAATTATGCCGCATCATCACTGGTGGGCCCTCTTCAACTGTTTCTAGCAATCTTGGTTTCTCCCATATGTCGCTCCTAGGCCGATTGATTGTTGGCAAGGGCAGGGCAGGCTGATCGCGGCTACATTGTCGCTAACAGGCTAGGAGCGCAGCTAGGCAATCGTGGCAGAGGCATGGTGGCTATGTGATCGTGGCATTGCAGCAGGGAGCTGGCAACCTGTGCAGAGCGTGGCCAGCCTGCCGCACGGCTAGGGTACGAGCAGCTAGTAAAGCTTGCATTATGACACTATATTGTGGATTTAGGTCAAGTCACTACTAAAAAAAATTTTTCTGTACGAGGCTCCCGGTAAATTCCAGGTGGGTCATAAGTGGCGCCGCCTGGAAAAACAGGTTCATCGGGACCCGGTCACGCCTGCACAGGATAATCTATTATCCCGTGCGGGCGTCTTAACACGACTGCACGCGATAATATCCATGATCGCGTGCGGTCGTGTTAAGACGCCCGCACGGGATAATAGATTATCCCGTGCGGGCCGCTTAACACAACCGCACGCGATGATGCATGCCATATATTACACCCAGCCTAAGCTTGCCCCATTCAAGCCCGACGTTTTTTTCTCCTAAACTTGACACAAATTAGGGGGTAGGTTTTCAACCTCAAATCTTTGCTTGGGATCCGTATAAAAGGTGACATGCTTGTCGTCCTCCTTCATTTGCTTCCATTTATTTCAATTTTTATCGGTGCAATGCGATGAAATTTGCACCATTTTAAATGGAGTAGTGTAGGCACTTTTTTTTTTAGCTAACATATATTGTTTGCATGGCATGTCTTAAAAAGTATTTAGTTATCCATACCTTTTTAATGGATTCTTGGTTAGGTTTGCCTCCATTTATTTCAATTTTCATCGGATAAAAGCGAAGAATTTTTTCATTTTTGGAAATGGACTATTTTTTTATCGATTAAATATATTGTTTGCATGAATAAATTTGAATAGTATTTAGTAGTGCATAGTACTTTAATTTACTCTTTGATTAGTTTTCGTCATTTATTTCAAATTTGTTCGGTGAAATGCGACGAATATACTAGTTTTGCAAATCTAGTAATTATAGTTAATTTTTTATTTTTAAATTAATGTTATTGGACTCACTAGGGCACGAAGAGTAATCCAATGTCCGTTTAAGTCGTATCATTTTTTATATGATTTAATAAAGTTCAATTCGACTCATCGGAGATATTTTTTAGGAGATGGATCAGGCATGGATGTACGACACAAGAAGAACTTATCCGGCGTTCTTGAAGGAAGCATCCAAATTTGTTGATCAGGCAAAGGCACATACTTTGAGGGAGAACAGGAGGGACATTTTTTGTCCATGCTTTGATTGCAAGAACGAAAAGATGTTGTAAGACCCAAGGAAAATTTTGGGGCATATTGTAGAGCGTGGATTTAAGGATGATTACAAGATATGGACTTGTCACGGGGAAGTCACCGTTCGTAATGAAGAGGCAGATGTTTTTTGCTTTGATGTGGGAGAAAATTTTATAATCGAAGACATGTCCCAGGGAACGATCCCGGAATTTGGTGGCTCTGGTATAAATGATGCAGATATTGATTTTGATCTGGAGGATATGTTGCGGCACGTTGAACTAGAGGTCCTAACTTCGACAAAACAAGGGTTGGACAATTGGAAAGCATTGGAAAAAGCAACACCGTGCAGCCTTGTCGGGCACGTAGAAACAACACCCTACCCGGTCGATCTTATTACCGGTCCGACACCGTGCAGCCTTGTCATTCCGATAGTCAGAGCTGGGAAAACGAAGGAGGTTGGGTCCGGACTAGCGATACCAGGGAGACAGGTCCATAATATCCCCATGCCGATCAAATGTCGTTGGAGCTGGACATCCCAACACCAGAGGGGATAGAACTACTCGGAGATGCGGTGAACCAGTTCATCCTTTGGCATCATCGAGACATCATCCAAACGAGACAGGCAACGTTGACGACCCTAGCTCGATCGGTACCACAGACGGCTGCCCCTCTAGCACCGCCATCCCCACCGAATTTCCCAACCCCACCAGGATCTCCTATCCCATCAGGATCTCCTATCCCACTATGATCTTCGTCCCCAAAAAGAGTACCTTCTCCACCTGTAGAGCCTGCCGCACCAGTATCCCCAACTCCGCTACCTCGGCAGCCGTCTCCTACTCATCAGTCGCCCCCTACTCCACAATCTGCTCTCGTGCAACTTGTGCCACCTTCCCAGGAAGATGCATCTATCCAAAAGCCAAGTACTTCGCAAGCCCACAAGCTCAAACCACAAATGGTTTCTACGTACAAATCGAAGGAACTGGCAGAGTATGAGGCGATGATAGTTTTCATGTTATTCAAGGGACAGGGTCCGCCAAAGCCAAGCCCACCTGAACCACAAATGGATGCACAGAAAAGCGTACTAGGTCATGCAGACAAAATGCAATCTTGGGATTCTACATAAGTGCCAAAGGTGTACGAATATGGCAAGCCATGGCCAATGAGGTTGCTGCATGACTGGTATCTAAGAGCAACAGAGAAGGGTCTCGGGATGATTAGTATCAAGGTCCCGGATAACATTTTCGTCAAGGGACCCAACGGAAACTTCATCATCACTTGCAATGTCCTACACGCCTTCTTTAAGATGGAAAAAATGGATATCAATCTCGTCAGCGCGTGGTGCCTATAAGTTTTTGCTCTTGTTTGTTGTTAGCGAATGTGTGCCAACAAATTATAAGTCATTTAACTTGCATAATTCCTTAGGTCACAATGGGTAGACGCCCAAAGAACGGGGGCCTCAATAGGCTACGCCAACCCGACGAGGGTTTGCATGATGGCCCACACTGTGAGACTAAATCTGGATGGTCCGCAACTAAAGGATAAGATGCCGGAGGAAAGACAAGCATATGTCGATAAGTTGCACAAGAATAAGAGGGTCGAGGTGGCAACTTACTTGGGACAAGCTATGCTCACGCACGTGGACAAAAGAGTCTTGATGGTCCCATACCACCTAACGTAAACAACATTCCCTTTGTTCCGTTCATATAATATCATAGCACATCAAAATATCTACCAGATGTCTTATGTAATTCATAAACCGTGTTTGCAGCTATCACTACATACTATTCCTCATATATCCAAGAGACCACTTGGTCGTAGTTCGTGATCCGGCCCACTAACAAGAGCAGAAGTTCATGGAGTTCCTTGTCTTGCAGAATTTGTAAGTTTGAAACAAACCTCCTACATACCATATTGCTTAGATGTAATTTTAAAGTTAGCTCAAACAAATATTTTATCTTTGTAGAGGACACGACTATTACAAAAGACATGGTGGGTTCGTAAAGGATCAAAAGAAAACAAAGCTTCTCGTAAAGACACGCTGGCCGGTATGTGATCATATATTTGTTAACTTAATGATGTGATTGCTAGTGACGTGTGTACTATTCTTACGCAGTGCTACAAGCAACCCCCCCGGCACTAGCCTATGCAGATATTACGTGTGCGAGATGCTCAGAGTCTGCGGGAGATACAGAACTGAGTTTACAGATGTAAGTCATCATGCTCCTTATATATACGAACTAGTTCGTTTAAGTTGATTTTAACACATATCAATTTTGTTCTATTTTCAATAGCTACCGAGCATTCCGTGCACTGCAAACCGGTTCAACAAAAAAACGCTTCTCAACTTGTGCGCAGACTTGTGCCGGTTCATTCGTTGCGACATCTGCAACAATCTAGGGGAGTTCTATGACCCTGATAGCGAACTTGCTTGCGACGACAAATTCAAACGCCTAAGGGATTAGGAGAGAGAACATGCAGTATATTAAAAAGATTTATTTGTGAGAGAGACGGAACTTGTAAAATTTGTTACACTAGCAATGTAGCTACTTTCATATGTGTACATCTATATATGCTATTTAATTATATATATCGATGTTTTATATAATTTAACTTTTGATATGGTTTAAAATTCAATCGTGTTTGTAATTGATCATGAATAACTGCGACTAGATTTGGTAGTGTACCATTCATAAACACATCAAAAAAAAATACAAGTGCGTACGAGATCTATCCAAACGGCTAGTATGTGCTAGGGCGTCTACAATAATACATCTTCCCATGCGGTCGGTATAACTGGACCGCACGGGATAAACGATTATCCCGTGCGGTCGAGTTAAGTGGACCGCACGGGAAGATGTATTTTTCCGTGCGGTTGGGCCGCCCGCACGTGAAAATGTTTATTTTCGTAGACCCCTGGGTGCAGATGGGCAAGACCTCCGCACGGAAAAACGTGTTTTGACCACACGAAAAAACAGAATCTGTCGTAGTGAGTAAAGATTGCACTATGACAAGGTTCTGGTCTGACGATCCAGATGTGCTGAAACTAAGCTCTCAAACAGTCATGGATCTTGGGATGGCTATAATTGGCAAATACTTACATGCTTTACTTGAAATTGAAAATGAGTGCATAGTATGACCATAAACAGGGATCATGGGATCAACCTGCTAGTTACTGAAACCGCAACAAAACAATCCCTTGAATTCATAATATTATTAGTTTGCATAACACAAACTGAATATAACAAGCTTGCAATACATTGACTGAATATATCTAGGTGAATTCCTAACAAATACATTGAATTCTGAAGTCCAACTATGATTGCCAACAAACTTTACCATTTCCTGCCCTCTCCTTCCCTTATCTGATGTCACAAATCATCACAAGAACAAGGCTAGGTGTTGGCTCTCCTTCCCTGAATTCTGTAAAAAAGCAGAAACATATTATTATTGACTGAAATTTTGCACTGGCACTTGAGTTTTGCACTGTACCACATGCATAATATGGTTTAGATTTTCAGACTACATTCTAAACCAGCTTATTCAGTTCAACAACGTCAGTATTACCTAGGCCAAATTATTCAGCATCAAAGAATAAAGATAGCTTGCAGAATCTCTTGCAGCTCCAGTATGCAATTGCTTCATGACAGGCAGTGCAGTGTAGTGTTGCAAATTGAAATACATTGAGCAAACTGAAAACCAAGTGCAGTGTTGCCCTCATCCAACAAGTTAGTAAAATATCCCCCAATGAATCCTAAGGAACTTGACACAAAGAAAATTCTGGATGCATATGTTAACCTCAAAATTATGATTTCTCAATCAACCAGAACTTAACACCATGTTTCTTATTGTATGCAAGCAGATAGACATCTACCAAACAATATTCAGATTCAGTTTGTTGTAGAAAAAGTACAAAGATACACATCGGCAAAACTTTGTTTCGGTTCATTCAGTTTTAGGGCTTGAGCAGCTTACAGATTGGTGGGTGGACGAGGACAGCCTGCCGACAGTATGCAGATGGCCTTGGTGGCGCTGCGGAGACGAACTGGCAGCGTGGACAAAGATGGCCTTGGAGGCATGGACGGAGGTGCCGCCCTGGATGGAGACAGATGGAACGGAGAAAGCCCAACGCCAGCAGGCAGCAGCGTCCGATGCGAGCGGGGAGAGGGGACTGGGCGATGGCGAGATGACGCGACGAGGAGAGGAGGGAGGAGAAAGAAATTGGCACGAGCAGAGAAATCTACGCGCGACTGCGGCGATTGGGACTGCCCAGAGCTGCCCCAAATCTGGCTCGGTTTTGGGTCCGGATTGGGCGTGGGGGAATTTTGGGAGCAATTTTGGGTAGCTGTTGGAGCTTTGCTTCAAACTAAAATCCCAAAATTTAATTTTTGGGAACCTGTTTAGGCATCTCTTGGAGATGCTCTTACCAAATTTTGGTGTTAACACCTGTCCTCTAATTTTGGAGTATGAGGATTCATGCTTGAAAATTATCTTCATTTTTCTGGCTTTGATGACTCCAAAATTCTTCTTCCTTTGCCTTTTGCAATCGGCTTTCATGAGCCAATACTATCTGCATTAGATGTGCCAGATTGTCAAACTCGTGGCAAAAGAATCTGACAAGATGTTAACAATCCTTGAAATACAAGATCTACTAATTCTTCATCACTTAGGCTCAAACTGTAGCATCGGTCGTAGACATTACGGAATCTTTGAATATATTCCATAGCCGATTCATCTTGTTGCTGCTCAACTGATATTAAGTCTGAAAGCTTCATTTCATCTATGCCAGCAAAGAAGTATTTGTGAATTTGCTTTTCCAGATCAGCCCAGTTTCTAATAAAGTTTGGAGGGGATGACGAAAACCATGTGAAAACCGATCCAGTGAAAGACAATGGAAAAAATCTAACTTTCAGAGCTTCCTCAGTTGATGCCTCCGCACATTGCGCTGAGAATTAGCTAATGTGTTCAATTGTAGAAATATCGTCTTGCCCTAAAAACTTCGAAAAGTCTGAAAACTTGTATCGGTGCGGCAATAGAACCCTATCAAAACAATCAGGGTATGGCTGACGACATATAAAAGTTTGCTCTTTGGGCTTTAGTCCAAACTATTCTCGTATTATCTCAGTAATTCTATCGACCAACTCATTATTCCTTGCATTATCAACGATATATTGATGTGACACCGTTCCTTACATATATTGATACTCTTCAGCACGCCAATACAGATGAATTTCTTCTGGTCGATATTGATATGAATCGTCATGCCGATACTGATGTGATTGCCCCCTGAGCTGAATTCCTTGATCGTTAAATTCATGGATTATTTTCTTGATCAAATTCTGCAATGTATTCATCTAAACTCTAGATTGACTGAACAAAGCAGGATGAATTGGCTTAATCACTGTATCTTGAAATGTTTCAATCATCAACTTGGGGAATTGAGTTTACTGAATTAGACCCTATTGCGTCATGACGAAAGATTGAAGACAACGCTTTTGAAAATCAGCTATAGATTGCTCCACCTGTTCTTATTTCAAATTCTACATTGTGACCAGGATCTTGGCATTGACTCCTTCAGATATGTTGGTATAAAATTCATATCCCACTAGGCATGCCAAAAATGTGTTGATACGAAAATCGTCGTGACACACGAAAGCCTAGGAGGTTTGCTTAGCTCCAGCGCAGGTCCTAAAATATCGGGTTTGGGTGTGCCAGTCAGATTGATCCTACAACTAATAATATAGATAAATTGATAATCAAAGAGCCGATCAGCCATAAGCTGATGTAGCAATTCTAGCAGACGTCGATAGGATTTTAAACAATCGGTTATATATCCAATGTAGATTCTAACACTTAGATAAAGATAATGGAAGAACTTGAACAAACAATCCAATCGGCCGATGATAATATGGTGAAGTAGATGTCCAATGAACCAATCGGCCAATATTTATACAAAATATTAGATGTAGGCTCAATAGTTAAAGCATACATCGGTTGTAGGTCTGATGTAAAGTTAACTTATTGCCTAGCACTCAGATAAAACATAGCACAAATCTATAAACTTAGCAAGACTTATATTATCAGCAATAATGTAGAAGATCGGACCCAACCGAGACAGTTCTAGATTACGTCTGATCAAATAATCTAAATAAGCCAATAAATGTATGCTAACGTGATGGATATAACAAACCTATTTAGAACAACATTGTGATTGTAGACATATATCGACTAAGACAGAAGATCGGACCTAACCGAGACAGCCCCAACTAAATCAATGCGTCTCTAAACAAAATGCAATTAATGATAGAATTGAAATATTAGGTAGGCAACTATACCAACCAAATCAGAGCAATCCAAGAGATCGAAGCGATGCTACCTTGAACAACGATAATATAGCCAATACAATTGCGAGAGCTAGCGAAACATAAGGATTACCCCTTCACCGGAGATCGAAGCGTTGTAGCCCCACGTCAGATGCCAAGTTCCGCCGGTGATTAAACCTCGGAAAAGAGGGTGGCAATGCGTCGATAGTTATATTTATCCAACGATAATTGACAATGGCCCCGGTGTACATATTTAGACCCATGGGTAGATACTAGTCCTTATTGGACACAATACAGACTTTTCTAAAGATAGAGTAAAACATACAAGTCCTAATCAGACTCTAAACAATCTTTTGTACAAATAAAAAGGAGACTAACTCACTATACCTAATTAATAGATAAATTATCATGCCGCATTCTTCTTGAACTCGACCTCTTCTGGATAAGCTTCTTTTAATTGATTAATTGCCTTAACCGAATCCACAAAGAATTTGACTGCTGGCTACTCATAATTTCCATTGGCCAATTCTAGGACTCCAAGGGCGATACTGACTCTAGGCCGATTATGACTTCGGGGCTTACTAAATTTTGATGATAATAGTCGGCGCCATGTGGGTGCCACGTGGCACACACGTCCTCGGCCCTGTGGACTCGGTCCACCGTGCGTCGTCCGCCTCTTGTCATGGATGGGTGGGGCCTGCTTGCCAGCGCCAGCCTCCCCCCTCGCTGATGTTAGCCCTTGCCTTTAATGTGCAATAAATAATTCAATACTTTCTGTTTATTGTAACAACACGGTGAATCTTCTAAAATTCATAGAAAATTTATTCGAGCCTTGTTTAAGTCCATTCTAATGGAAGTGAATTCATAAAAATATCTAGAATCCATTAAAAATGGTTTTGTTCCCTGTTTCAATAGACTTATAGTCTGTTTTGCATGTGTGCTTTGTTTGTCGCATAGATTCTAACAGTTCCGACGTTACACTTTACTTTGAAGTTGTTGCAGAGGTCCCAGCAGCACCAGAGCAAGGAAAGTCGTGCATTCTCGTTGAGCATAATGTACCTATTTTTGCAAATATCTCGCTTTCTAATTTATAATGTCATGTGGGATGGTTCTGATTGTACTCTGATTGTACTCAGCAATAGCTCATTTACCTTGTGTTATTGATAACTTGGGAATTAATATGACTAGATGTTGGTTTAGGAAATGCTTAGCCATGCTTGCATCAGCTCGCTCACTACAGGAATCTCACTAATATCCGATATCTTGATTAATAAAGATAGTGATGGACTTGTACAATCCTGGTATTAATTCAACTAAAATTTTCCTAATGGTGGGTTGTGGGAGCATGATTTTGATAGACGCACCCATGGCATTTAAGGACCAGTTCATGGGAAACCCTGAAAGAACTACCATGCGTACCACAAGCCAACATCGGTAACGGTTGGGCTTGTAGTACAGCTCTTCCCTCTCTGATGTTCCCAGGCGAGGGTGGACGTGATGAAGTTGGGTCAGCCTCAGTTATAACGGTTGATCGGCTTTTGGACTCACCGCAACACAAGAGGGGCCTGTCTACCTTGGTTTTAATGGTAGGGGGAAAACCTGCAGTGTGGTGCGCTTGGTTAGGAGGAGTTATGCTAAGGGTCCTGTCACAGTTCCTTTCTAGTATGTTGTGGTGGCATGTCGATGCACCAAAACGTGTCGTGGGGCTATGTTTTGTAGGTACAGATATACACCTCTGATCAGAGTAAAACAATTCGAATAGCTGTGACCGTGGTTATAGGCGATCAAACAAATTCACCGTGATTAGTCTCATCATTTATTATAATTTGACTTAATGTTATTGGTTTAGTTCAGGTTGATGGTTGGACCTGTCGCAACGTGGTTTAGCGTTGGGCAGCGATGATTAATATTGCTTAACTACATTCAATAGTTTTACTACTTTCAACTATTGCTTTATAACTGCTTTATGCAAAAGAACCCATAGCCTCCCATGGAAATACTTCCATCATACCTCCTCTTGGTATGACTTGCTGAGTATAGTGGGTAGTACTCAATCTTGCTCTATCTTCCCCACCCCAGAGCTGGAGTACTTCTCAGATGGAGGTTACTCAGAGAAGTATGCTTCGTCGCTGCCGTCAAAGATACCCGTGGAGTGGAGTCGCCACGCTATGAGAGTCAAGTTGTTTAGTTTAGCTCGCTTTATCTTTTCTTTTGCATTTGTAAGACTTTTGTTCTATTTCGTAAGACGTGGATCTGTGTGGCTAACTTTGTTATTTGTGTACCCTAGCTGGTCCTGGATAGGGATTTAAAACACATCCTGCTTGGAATTCTGGTTCGTGAATTTCTGGACATGACAAGTTGGTATCAAAGCCTACCTTGACGGTAGGATAAGCAAAATGGAAACCCTAAGAGCCCTCTAAATCATTTTCATCTACATATGCTCTTTGTATTTGGATTTGTTTTAGGAAAAATTAAGGGATTTGCTTCCTTGGTTTGCGGGAAAAATCTTGATCGCTTATTCAAATGGAGTTTCTAGTTTAGAGTTAGTCTAGGGTATTAGTAACTTTGGGTCAGTTAATTCTGAGATTTTTTGGAATTTTATTTGACGATCAGTCAGGAATTTGTTGGGAGGTATGTTTTAAGTCATGTCTAGGTTTTATGACATGCAAATTTTATGCTTGTTCTTACTATTATCTATCTACTTTCTACATTAATTTACTGCTTAGTTGGTGTCAATAGTATTGTATTTGAATTCATGATAAAATGTTCTATGCACAAAATTGGCTCTTACTTGGATATTTACTTGCGTCATTTATTGGTTTACTTAATTTGGATATGAGCATGCATTGATTCTTATCATTTGTCAACTATAAATTTCAGACCTTCCCCCGATGCACCATGGCCAGGACATGGGTGACTTTGTGGCAGAGCTCAGTCGCATGGCGTTCCTGGTGGGCTATCCCCATGACCCGAAGTACACGTAGATTCGCCCCCTTGGTGACGAGTTCTCTCACCACATCAGCCTAGAGGTTCACGGCATCCCCTCCTACTTGCGCAACATGGTGGTGACAGCTCCTGGAGGAACTTTTGAGCATGCTTGTCAGGAGGCCACCTACAAGATGATGGCCATGATCCGTGAGTGGCATGATGCTGATCTCCATCGCACTGCTTACCGTTACCACCCGAGTCGTGGTAACCGGGACACTGCCAGCACCTTCCGATCAGCCTCAGGAGAATGACAACACCTTCGGGCGTATGTGCGCAGTGCTGCAGGTCTTGGATACTATGCACTCCAACTTGCATAAGGCCTCCAAGGCCCTGAATAACAGGAAGCTGGTGCATATAGCTCGTCTGCAGGATGAGGTGACCCGCCTCAAGAGGGAGAACGCTAGACTTCAGGGACGTCCAGCGCTAATAGGAGCCAGGATCAACACTATGCCGTAAAAGTCGACAACAACTCCCATGCGCATCCAGCTAGCGCCTAGGAACCCGCCACCAGCACCAGAGCCGATGCCAGTGTTTGTGGCACCTTCACCTCAACCTTCCCCAGCTCCTGTCCCAGCTCCAGCTCCAGCCCCAATTTCAGCACTCACCTTCACTCCAGCATCAGCAGCAGCGGGCGCCGCCAATAGCAGCAGTGGTTGGTTGCCCGCTACGTCCAACTTTTCCCGTGGGACCAGCAGCAGTAGTAGTGGCACCAGTTCCGAGCTAGGAATTGACAACACCTACTTTCTGGACTCCAAGAGCCGCTCTGAGGAGGATGACACGCCAGAGTTTGACATCGACACCACCGACTGTAGGAGCCTTCTAAGCACTAGAGCTTTCACTGCTAGCTTTTTTTAATTCATATCAGACAATTGAATTTAAATTATAATGACATAAAGTTTAGTTTCTAAGCCATCTGTTTTCCTTCTTTTCCATCTGTTTCTACAAATCTCCTGCAGATGGTGAACGCAAAAAATGGCAACCGTGCAACTAGCGCTGGTAGTGGCATCAAAGAGCAGACTGGAGGGACACATGCCAATGGTGCAACTGGCAATGGCCCACCTCCATTGCCAAAGAACCCAATGATCACCCAGGTGCTAGACAATCAGGCAAAAATGATGATTATGATGATGCAACAGATGTAGCAACAACACCAGCAGATGCAACAGCAAGCGCAACAGCAACAAAACCAACAGTTTGTGCAGCCGCCTCCCCAGTCTAAGCTACAAGAATTTCTCTGCATCAGGCCACCTGTTTTCTCCAGTGCCACCAACCTCATGGAGGCTAATGACTAGCTTCATGCCATCGAGAAGAAGCTGAACCTTCTACAGTGCAATGACTAGGAGAAGGTTGCCTTTGCTACACACACCCTCCAGGGTCTTGCTTCTGCTTGGTGGGACAATTACATGGTCACCCGTCCAACCGGAACAGAGGTCACTTGGGCATAGTTTTGTCGCAGTTTCAGGAAGGCGCAGGTTCCCGATGGCATAGTGGCAGTTCACCGTGATTAGTCTCATTACTTTTAATAATTTGACTTAATGGAACTGGGTTTGTTCAGATGGATGGTTGGCCCTGTCACAATATGGTTTAGCGTTGGACAACGATGATTAATATTGATTAATTACATTTAACCATTTTACTACTTTTCAACTATTGCTTTATAACTGCTTTATGCAAAAGAACCCCTAGCCTCCCTAGGAAATACTTGATCATACCTCCTCTTGGTATGACTTGCTGAATACAATGGGTAGTACGCAGTCTTGCTCTATCTTCCTCACCCTAGAGCTGGAGTGCTTCTTGGATGGAGGTTACTCGAAGGAGTAGGATTCATCACTGCCATCAAGGATACCCATGGAGTGGATTCGCCACGCTCTGAGCGCCAAGTTGTTTAGTTTAGCTCGCTTTACCTTTTTCGCTGCATTTGTAAGACTTCTATTCTATTTTGTAAGACGTGGATCTGTATGGCAACTTTGTTTTTTGTATACCTTGGCTGGTCTTGGATAGGGATTTAATACACATGAATTTCTGGGCATGACATTAATCAATTGAGATAAAGCCAATTGAGTATATAGCCGATGTGTAATGCATTAGATGGCCGATATAAATATTGCCCTTAGAACAAATAAGTGGAGTTACGAATTAAAGCAAAAGAAGGCCTAGGTCGATAAAATATTGCAGAAGTTTTTGTTCATCGTCCAAACTAACAGATCAAGACTTGCAAATGTTTAACTATTACATCAAGCTAGTAATTTTTGGAGTGCCGATATTGCTCGCAGGTGAATTTGATCAATCATTAATATGAGTGTATTTGGCATTAGTTCCTTGGACTGTCTTGTTGACTTTGCGTTGATTAGCCACTTGACGAATTGATGTCTTCAGCTTGGCCTTTTGGTCTTCGATCGCATTAGGGAGATCGACAAGTTTTTGCTTCTTCGATGCCAATTCTTACGAGTTTGCTCTAGTCGAGGTATTAGATCGGCTTCTTGTTTCTCCAGCTCTTTGATATGGCTCATGGTGTTTTCTAGAGCAGTAGTTAGCTCATCGAGTTCTGTTTTATCGGCTTGGGCTAGTTAAGGATCAGCTTGCGAGCTGCCCCTGAAGATCGCAAACCGATACGATCAGCCATGTGTTGGCGAGCTCGCAAAAGCCGAAGCCGATGAGATTCCAAGTAAGCTGCTAGAGTTAAGACCTTAAGGAGCTCATCGGGTAACTGGTCTTGGATTTCGTCGAATCTACTACTGATGGGGCAACCGTTTTCGACCACGGCGTCAACTGAGGCATTTAGCCGATCCACGATTTCCGTCAGTAGGTTCATGTGAGCATTGGGAGCCGATCCACGATTTCCGTCAGTAGGTTCATGTGAGCATTGGGAGGAGGAAAGGTTGCCTTGCTGATGATTTCTTGTTCTTCATCGTCCAGGTACTGGCCAACATCGAAAGAGAACAAATCGGCTATATGCTGCATCTTGATGATCAAAGTTAGAGATGGAATTTAATAACATAAAGCAATCGGCATGAACAAATATACCAAGGGAATCGGTGCGGGTTCAGGTTGGGTCGGCTGATGACAGTGGCGGAGTGAGGAGGATCGTCAGGAGTGTGCTCGCTAGAAACGTGATAAGATGAGGTGGCCGACCGAGAAGCCGATTGGGCCGGTGCTTGGAAAAAAGACACAAGTGTTAATGGAAGGGGTTTTAGATAAGACCAGGGTTTGGAGATCTTACTGATGCATGTGGAGAAGGGATTGGAATTATCTGCCTTGTTGCTTGATCAGGATCGGCATTTGTTTCACTCAGTTGATCGCCAATGGCATCGATATCAGCCTTAAAGTTGTTATCAGCAGCAGCATTTGTATTAGTAGCATTATTAGCAGTATCTTCTATAGCATCAGCTGTGATGTTGATTGCTTCCTCCATCTCTTCTTCGGGCACGGCTTTATCCATGGCAGATTCGGCTTCTGGATTAATCTCTGAGATATCCTCAGCTACACTACAGGGGTCGATCGCTCGCTTTTACTTCTTGCTGCCTAGATGTGATACAGTCTTCTTTCTTTTTCCCTTAGCCTCATGGACTTGCCACTGGAGTAGTGATGATGGAGGGGCAGCATCGGTCCCCAGATTGGGAATTAGCTGATCATGGTGCGTACTCAATTGGTCGACAGCTTTTACTAATAGTCGGAGGATTGAGATCGTTGACCTGGAAGACAACAAGATAGACTGATGTAGTTGATGATTGTTTAAAGAGAAGTGCTAGGTATAAAATTTTACCTCTCTATCGGACTCAGTAAAATCGGGATCAAGAGCAGAGCAATAAGCAGTGACAGTTAAATTGAAAAGATGCTATTTCCACTCGTCACACTTGTGTACAAAACTTTATACAGAGATTAATGAAAGTACTAACAAAACCAACATTCTTGAATAACTGTGTTATTGTTGACATGAAATTCATCATAAACATGAAGGCCTGAGAGATCTGCTTTGCTGTACTGTAGGTCCTATCAAATTGGGTTCTGAGTGTACCAGCTAGTTTGATCCAGCAACTAATAAGATAGAAACAAAAAGATTATATCGTGGGGCCAATCGGCCATAGGGCCGATATAATATCATGTGCCCAATCGATGCCGATGGTATTTCAGATTGATAAACTATAACCGACGGAATTTAGATATAACGAATTAAAAGGAACATTGGCCGAAACTTAGATATAACATGATTGTAAGTTATCTTCTTTTATTATAACCTATCTTGGTAGATCGGACCAAATCGAGAAATTATAAGATTGATGGTGATAAACTAGAATCTGAATAATTATATATCTTTTGAATATGGGCTGATGCGCAAGAATTAGTTCAAACTAATCGTTATTCTGTATGGAACAAATAAACTAATATCGGCTATAACAATTTAAAATATAATCACTAGCAATCTTTGGTTATTAACCACAATCTTGATAGATCGGACCTAACCAATACAGTATAAGATTGAAGATAATAAAAACAACAACTAGCTGATTATACTAGATCTTGTGAATTGACCAATAGAGAAATTTAAACTATGATAAGTAGGTAACTTATTGGCTAAAACTCCGATAAAACAATGATTAAAACCTATCGACTTGAGCAAATCTAACTAACAAATTATAACCTGGAAGATTGGACTTAAGTAAGACAGTTCAAGATTAATGATAAGCTTGATAGATTTAACTAGCTGATTGATATTGTTCACAGTGATTGATATACGGAATCCAACTAAGATAGCAAAACAATCTAAGAAAGAAATGATATATTAGATAGACAGCGATACACGCGTAGGTAAAAGCTAAATTAGTATATCATACTAAACCGAGAAAGTACTAATCCCACTGATACAAGCGAAGTTGATGAAACTTACTTTCTCGCCGGAGATCGAAACCAATGCAGCCCAAACTCGAAAACAGGAACTCGTCGAAACTAGAATTAGGGTTAGCGATGAGCCAAAAGTTGCATATTGAACTGTTGTCCTTTACAAAGACCCTGGGTGTACATATTTATACCCTCGGGATGATACAAGTCTGACTTTGATATGATCGGATCGACTCAGGACTCTAATCTAACTAAGAAAACTACTATTACAAGTCTGACTCAGACATGACTCCTATCAGCTAAAAGGTCTATCTAGGAAAAAGGAAACTAACAAACCTTCCTTGATACAAAAGCTGATACAAAAATGATTCCAATCCAGCCGATGCACTTTCCATCTCATAACTCGACTCACGCCGTCAATTCTTCCTCAAATCTGGCCTTGAATAATGGTAATTGCCAAATTTTTCGTTAACACATGCCCCCAATTCCGGAGTATGGATAGACATGCTTCGGAATTCTCTATATGGCCCGTTAAGCACCATCAGCCCATCAGGCCCAATTGGGCCAACTTGCTTATGACGACCTTCCATGCACCGCTGATAAAAACCCTTCAGGACTCGTATCCCATCATCACGTCGTCACTTCTTTGCTTCCCTGATCGGCAAACACAAGAAAACTTCTCTCTGTCTCTCCTCGTTATCCGGCGACATAGACACATGGTGATCACCACAGGACATCCTCATTTCTTCATCACCAATGGCCTCTTCAAGAGCGGTTCTGGAGATAAGAATCCATCCGCTCCCTTTTCTATCTTTTCTACGCTATATTTGCATACATTGAACCTAGTCTTAAGCCCTAGCTTTCCGCGTTCTTCATGTTCTTCGTGTTCTTCATTTTCAATGTTCCCCTTTTACTGTAGCACCTCAAAAACCAAATTGCAATCCCCATCCGCAATCGGTCTACTTTCTATTACATATGTCCGATGAAATCTGACCGATATCATCAATGTGTTAACAGCGGATTTTGGTAATTGGCTCGGAAAGGAAAGAAGAAACAGAAGTAGAGAGGAAGCATTGAGTTGGAGTCAGACCAGGTTTCGTATCGGACCCGGTAACCATATCGGACTGGCAAAAGGTGCTTCTAGGAAGAGCGTATCGGCCGATATGGATTCGATGTGGTCATCGGCTGATACGGGTTGTAAGTTGACAAAGTCAACGTGGGCTTGGTCTGGGCTCAAGATAAGCTTCAAGGAAGTTGCCAAATAGAGATAAAGCTCGGTTTTAGGCAATTGTATCTTGTAAATCAAGTAGGTTTAGATCTAATCTGTGGCAAGAGTCTGCCGCAAAGACTTGTTTGTTAGTTATATATAAGATCGTGTCCTGCAAGGGTTTTGTTGTAGTCTCGGGTATAAATATCCCGGTAGCATGTACATAGAATCTCTCTCACAACACAATACAACAAACAGTATTAATCTACTTTCGGCGCATCGCCAACCCTCGCAAGAGGTTAACTCCCGACGAGTTCTTGCTTCCCCAGAGCAGAGGTAAGAACTCGTACCCGACAATCTACATCGTCGGGGCTAGCGTGTCGCTTTAGGCATGTTAAGCCCTGATGATGTGATCGTCGTTTATCATGTTCTAGCTAATCTTGATGTGGCTTTCTAATTCCATCTCGCCAGCGGTTAACTCGCTTTAGGGTTTATTGCCGACAATGATTGAATTGGTTTGCTCGTTTAGACTATCTAAGGCATCTACCATCCCCAAAAGCAATCAACGGCTTGATTTTCTTTGTGTTAAGATTCAATTCACACTTTGAGGTGTTATCGACCTTAGTCCTGTTTTGAGATTTAACACAAAGCCTGCTTTCGATTGTAATTAAGGATATCACTGGGGTTTCAGCCAGTTTTATCTGATACGCATGTTTACTATAATGTTTTCATGTGTGTTTGCCATCTACATAAATGGATTGATAAATAGGAATGCATCTGTTATGGATAATTCTCTAGGGTTTATCTGTGATTGATATGTTTATATTGGTTGATTGGTTCATGTAGATTTGCACTAGAGTATTAGCTAGTGTAGTTATCTTTATTGTTCTTCTCGGCCGATGCCATTAATTGACATCAACATGTTGATGAAGGCCGATAAGATCCATGCTTTAATTTTAGTTTATTGCGAGTGAGCCGATACAGCTCTGCCTTATCGGCTGGGCTATAACAATGTGACATCGGTCTATCGGCCAATCGACCATTGTCTTCTGATATGGTTTACTTGTTTCTTGTTGATTGCAGATCAAATCAACTGGCACGCTCTGCACACGACTAGGCAAGCCTTTTGGACCTGCACTGGAGTAAAGCAAACCTCCCAGGCCGTCGTGGAAACGTAGAACCCGTTTTGTTGCAAGACGGGTCTAAATTCTGCGCCAACACGCTTTTGGCACGCCCGGTGGGACCAAAGAACGCAAGCTTCGCAACAATTAGAAGACTACTTCGAGATGTCAAAGCAAGCCGAGATCTCCGAGGAGAACGTCGTCTCCGTAACCGCCGACCAGCTCAACGCAGAGCAGAAAGCCGAGATGGAAAGGCTGGTCGAGCAATTCCAAAACATGTACCTGCAGACATACTCTAGGACTCGGTTTATTCAAAAATCTAAGGTGATAATGCCAAGCCCTGCAGATGGAGTTGACACATCGGCAGCGGCACACGACCACATCGTCAAGACTGAAGATACCGCGGCGCCGACGTTGCAAGACAGAATTGACTCCGCAGTTCACTCTGCGCTAGTCAACCAGTCGGGGATCCTGGTAAACACATTGACCAATACGGTCAAGTCGATCCTAGATGGGTCGATCCACCAGTACAAGCCTCAGGGGCCGATTTTCTTGCCAGAAAATAAGTTCCCTGCCTATCGGACCCTGAGGAACGACCTGAGCACGGCTCAGCCGACAGTGCCGATGCCACTCCCATCGGCGCAACCAACAACCCTGCCACTGGTCCTCACCAAGCAGGCGGGAGGAAGCCCTCAGCGCATCACGGAGGAGCAATATGCTCAGTGGACAAATGGGAAGCAACCAGTGATCGAGCCGATGCAGCAAGTTCCTGTTAATCCGCCATCGGCCGGACAGCCTCACATCCCCATGCCTGGCAACCCTCCGCAGTCAGCTGCGTACAACGTGCCGCAAGGCTACCAACAGTACACCACAGGGCAATACGGCGCGCAGAACCTGGATCACCACTACCAACCGTACTCCCCCAGGCACTATCAAGTAGAGGGCCTCCAACAACCCTACCAGCAAGACCTCCTGCATCGGCCCGCAGGATACTGGGCTGACATTATAGCCGAGGTGATGCGAGATCAGTTCGGTTTGAAGCCCAAGGAAAGTTCTACGGTGTATCGGCACCCGTACCCCAAGGAATTTGACAGAGTGCCACTGCCAAGCCGATACAAAATCCCAGATTTCTCCAAGTTTTCAAAGCAGGATAACGTCTCGACATACGAGCATGTGAGCTGATTCCTAGCACAGTGCGGGGTGGCGTCGGCCATCGAGGCGTTGAGGGTGAGGTTTTTCCCCCTGTCCTTGTCAGGGTCAGCGTTTACGTGGTTTTCATCTTTACCCTGCAATTCCATCAGAGGATGGATAGATTTGGAGAAGGAGTTTCACAGGTATTTCTATAACGGCGTGCAAGAGATGAAACTGTCCGATCTGACTGCCATCAGGCAACGAGTGGATGAATCGGTCCCAGAGTATATTCAAAGATTCAGGGATATAAGGAACAGATGTTATAGCCTTAGTTTGACCAATTCCCAACTGGCCGACCTGGAGTTCTAGGGATTATTAGGGCCGATACGAGAATGGTTCTCTTCTCAAGAGTTTGAAAGCCTAGCACAGTTAGCACAACGGGTATCGGCCCACGAGCAACGATTTCAGGAGGCGAAGAAGTTTGCGAAGAAAATTAATACAATTTATCAGTACACCTCCGATGAAGAAGACGTTGACGTCGATCTAGCCGAGTGGGCCCGGATGAAGAAGCCGACGACATGCCAATGGGCCAAAAAAAGCGACAAGGAGGACAAATACAACTTCGACATCAATAAGGCTGACAAAATATTTGACTTACTGTTGCAAGAAAAGCAGATCCAGCTGCCAGTAGGTCATATACTCCCATCGGTCGAAGAAATTAAGAAGAAGAGATATTGCAAGTCGCACAACACTTATTCCCATCATACCAATGAATGCAAAATCTTCCGACAACAGATCCAATCGGCCATCGAGCAAGGCAGAATCAAGATCGATGATGCTAAAAGGCCGATGAAGATAGAAGGACACCCGTTCCCAGTCAACATGGTGCGGGCGGACAGGGCCGACGGCAGTGGCCATCGGACCGGCAAGCGACCTCATCAGACCTCCGAGGGCCTGATTAAAAAATACCAGCGAAGGCGGGAAGAACAAGTACAGGATCAGGCCGATCAAGACAACTCCTACGACCCTCATTGGGAGTGCGAGTTTTTCCGTTTCTACTGGAACGAAGGGATGAGGTTGCCATCCATCCAAGAGTGCCCTGCATGCAATGGTGTAGAAGACTCTTATCAGGGCAGCTCGAGCAAGCAAGTGCATCGGCCAAACAAGCAGAGAAAGTCTGTACACGAGAGGCTAGGGCCGATGCACCATGATCACCAGACCAAGGAAGAGGAGCAAGTCCAGAACCCCCAATGGTGCCCAAGCGACGTATTCAACAAGACGCAGAAACGACGGGTTCAGTGGCTAAGGAGGAAAGAGCAAATCCAAGAACGGATCCAAGAGCAACAAGTGACAACAGCCCATCGGCCGGCTAAGACCAAGAAAGAGTGGAGAGTCAAATCTGTAGTGGCCAAGGCCGATGAGGGCACCTCCAAATCAGCTCAAACTCCGACGTCCGCGAAAGGTAAAGGTGTAACATCGGCTTCTGTTAACATGGTTTTCATATTGCCAGCAGAGTACAGCGTGCAGACGGCCGATGGAGCAGTAGCCGACGATGAGCAATCCTCGGCTAGACTACAGTTGTCACCCGATCAAGCCGTGTTTGACAAGCCAGTTGACGCCAGCTACAGACACCTCCGGCCATTATACATCAAAGGGTTCGTTAATGGATGGCCGATGACAAAGATGCTGGTCGATGGCGGCGCGGGGGTCAACTTGATGCCATACACGACCTTCAGGAAGCTTGGAAAAGTACCTGAAGACCTTATCAAGACCAACATGGTGCTTAAGGACTTTGGTGGCAACGCGTCCGAGGCGAAGGGGGTTCTAAACGTGGAGCTCACCGTGGGCACCAAGACGATACCCACCACCTTCTTCGTCTTCGACGGAAAGGGTTCCTAGAGCTTGTTGTTGGGACGGGATTGGATCCACGCAAACTGTTGCGTCCCTTCAACAATGCACCAATTCCTCATACAATGGCAAGGAGACCAGGTTCAGATCGTGCAGACCGATCGGTCAGTACATGTGGCCAATGCCAATCTCGCAGTATGGGAGATGGAGGGAATCGACTGCTTGTCCGGGCGAGTCTGGAACGCCGATTTCCTCAAGGTAACTGATTGTGACATCGAGACGATTGAAGATCAAGACAACCAGTTACTTTAGCAAAGATGCGCCGTCCACCGTGCAAGATCAGCAAGCTAGTCCCTACACAGATGACGCGGTGGACGAACTAGATGGCAAGTTGGGACAAGGTTTTACGTCGGCTGATGAACTTGAAGAGGTTGATATAGGAATAGGTGATAGGCCTAGGCCGACGTATGTAAGTGCTAACCTACCAAAGGAATATAAGAATAATTTGATAAATCTTTTGAAAGAATTCGTGGATTGTTTTGCATGGGAATATCATGAGATGCCAGGATTAAGCCGATCGATCGTAGAACATCGGCTACCAATCAAACCAGGCTATCGGCTATTTAAACAAGCTCCTAGCAGATTTAAGGCCGATATGCACGAAGCTATCAAGGCAGAGATCACACGACTTTGCGATGCCAACTTTATCAGACCTTGCCGATACGCGGAATGGGTCTCCAATATAGTTCCAGTAATGAAGAAAAATGGCAAGCTTAGGGTATGTATCGACTTCAGAGACCTGAACAAAGCAACACCAAAAGATGAGTACCCTATGCCTTTGGCCGATTTGCTTGTTGATGCCACGTCCGGACACAAGGTTATCAGCTTCATGGATGGGAACGCAGGCTACAACCAGATTTTCATGGCTGAGGAAGATATTCACAAGACAGCCTTCCGGTGCCCGGGGGCAATCGGCCTGTACGAGTGGGTTGTCATGACCTTCGGCTTGAAGAACGCTGGAGCTACTTATCAGAGGGCCATGAATTATATTTTTCATGATCTTATAGGCTCTTTGATTGAGGTTTACATTGATGATGTCGTTGTGAAGTCTAAGGAATACGATATGCACTTGGCCGATCTACGCAAGGTACTTGAAAGAGCAAGGAAGTATGGTCTTAAGATGAATCCTAACAAGTATGCCTTTGGCGTATCGGCCGGCCAGTTCTTGGGTTTCTTGGTCCACGAAAGAGGAATTGAGATTACACAGAAGAACATTGATGCTATCAAAAAGATCAAGCCTCCGACGAACAAGACCAAGTTACAATCCTTGCTCGGCAAGATCAACTTTGTCCGGCGCTTTATATCGAACCTGTCAGGGAGAATAGAGCCGTTCACTCCGTTGCTGAAGGTAAAAGACAATGAAGAGTTTACATGGGGTGATAAGCAGCAGAAGGCACTGGACGACATCAAGGAATATTTGAGCTCCTCACCAGTTCTAATTCCTCCACAGAATGGAGTTCCGTTCAGGCTGTACCTATCGACCGATGAGAAGTCTATCAGCTCAATCTTGGTTCAGGATATTGACGGCAAAGAACGAGTTATTTTCTATCTCAGCAGGAGGTTGCTAGATGCCGAAACAAGGTACACGCCAGTGGAGAAACTCTGTTTGTGCTTATATTTTTCATGTACTAAGTTGAGGCATTATTTACTTTCCAATGAGTGTATTGTGGTAAGTAAGGCCGATGTAATGAAGTACATGTTATCGGCCCCCGTATTGAAAGGAAGAATTGGGAAGTGGATTTTTGCCCTAACAGAGTTCGACTTGCGATACGAATCGGCCAAAGCGATCAAGGGACAAGCCCTGGCCGATTTTATTGTCCAGCATAGAGATGATAAAATTGCATATTCAGATATTGTGCCATGGATATTGTATTTCGATGGGTCTGTTTGCAGACACGGATGTGGTATCGGACTAGTCATCATATCCCCTCGAGGGGCAAGCTTCGAGTTTGCTTTTACTATCAAGCCTTATTATACAAATAATCAAGCAGAGTATGAGGCTGTTCTCAAAGGCTTGCAGTTGTTACAAGAGGTTGAGGCCGATTCCGTAGAGATCATTGCTGATTCACAGCTGGTCATTAATCAACTTTCTGGGGATTATGAATGCAAAAATGATATTCTCAGAGTTTACAATCAGGAGTGCAAGGAGTTGTTACAAGCCTTCAAGATTGTGACGATGAGGCATATAACCAGGAAGCAAAACTTCGAGGCCAATGATTTAGCTCAGGAGGCATCGGGATACAGGCCGATGGCTAAAGGCGTTCAGATTCAGGTTGCCACCGTGGATGCCGATGACTGGAGGTTTAATATCATCGAGTATTTGAGAAATCCCTCTCAATCGGCGTCACGAAGAATGAAGTATAAAGTTTTACGTTATCTCTTACTGGATGATGATCTGTATTATCGGACGATTGATGGTGTCTTGCTTAAATGCTTAAGTCTTGACGAAGCCAAAGTTATCATGGGCGAGGTCCATGAAGGGATTTGTGGAACACATCAATCGGCCCACAAAATGAAATGGCTTTTAAAGCGCGTCGGATATTTTTGGCCAACAATGCTAGAGGATTGTTTCAAATACTATTAAGGATGTCAAGATTGTCAGAAATTTGGAGCAATTCAGAGAGCACTGGCATCGGCTATGCATCCAATCATAAAGCCGTGGCCGTTTCGTGGATGGGGCATAGATATGATCGGTCAGATAAACCCGCCATCAAACAAGAGACACAAATATATACTGGTGGCTACAGATTACTTCACGAAGTGGGTTGAGGCCGTTCCCCTCAAGAAGGTTGATTCCAAGGACGCAATTCAGTTTGTCAAAGAGCATATAATATATCGGTTTGGGCTTCCACAGACATTGACTACAGATCAGGGATCAATTTTCGTGTCTGATGAATTTGTTCAGTTAGCTGAGAGCCTGGGTATCAAGCTATTGAATTCTTCTCCATATTATGCGCAAGCTAATGGGCAAGGGAATTCTTCTCCATATTATGCGCAAGGTACTTGGCCGATGCCTTTAACTTTGTCGTCTGGTCTTCTATAGCTTTGGGTGATGCAGCTATTCCGGCTTCAACTGCTTGGATTTCTTGGCGCGTGGCTTCCAGCTTTGACTCTAGCTCTACCTCGAGGCGACGGAGTTCTTTGAGTTTGGTCTTCAAGATAATCGGCTCCACAGCTAGCTCATCCAACCTGGTCTTGTCAGCGTTGACTTGAGCCTTGCTAGCGGACAGGGCTGATTCCAGTTGTTCACGTTCTCGTCGCTCCGCAAGTCTTTCTTTCGCCTTGTTAAGTTTGAATCGATATTGCTCCAAGAAGATGGCCGGTGTTAGGATCTCCATCAGGTCTTTAGGCAGTTGATCTTGAATTTCTTGTACCCTAACCCTGATGGGAGTACAATCCTCCACCAAGAACTCCAGTGAGGACTCCAGACGATTGGCAATGTCGGCCAGCCGGTTTTTTAGTTCATCGGAGATTGATGTCTTGGCCGTGGTAGGTGGTTCCTTGTCCTCGTCATCAAGAAACTGGCCGATGTCAAAAGAGAACATATCGGCTAGGTTCTGCAAAATATCAATATAGGCCAAGGTCAGGTTAGTCAAACAAGAATCGACAAAAGGGGATCAAAATAATCTTGGTTACCTGTGTTGGAACATTGGTGGTACTTGCATCGGCTTCTTTTTGCTGTGATAAAACAGTAGGCGAGGGGGTCGGCTGATGTGGTGCAGGTGATGGAGCTCTTGGCTGAAGAAAAGCAAGAGATTGATGAACAGATCTATGTTACTAGAGACACAATGTAAAATTAACTCTTACCGAAGCAATCGGCGAGGGTGGTGGAGAAGGAGAAGGGGTCTTCAATCGACCCTTAGCTCGTTCACGCCTCTGTAAGGTTGCTTTTTTAGTCCTGGGCAGCGGAGCTTTTTGAGTCCGTTCTTTTAACAAGGATGACGCGAGAACCTGCAAGGAATTAAAATGTAACATACTAATAAAAGGAGATTGCATAGATTCAAGAAGGGAAACGTGTTACCTTGAGGACTGCGTGCTTGGTTTTCCTTGGCTGGGCGGTGCTGACTTGGTCATCGGCCGGTGGAATTGTAGTTGTCTCGGCAGATGGTTCCTCAGTGGTCCCGACCGATGGGTTCTCTTCTTCAGGCGCATCGGCGGCTGCTACATCAACCTCTTCCTCCATTACTTGTTCATCTAGGAATTCTTCTATGGAGGGGTCTAGCTGTTCAAGACAGGCTTGATCATCAGTCTTAGCCTTTTTGCTGGATTTTTGAGATTTTCCTTTTGCTGGCACTTTCCTCTTAGGGTTTTCCCTGGTCATCGACCCTTGAAGTAGCGTTGAAACCTTTGGGGCAGTAAGGCCGATGATGGATTCCAGGATAGTTGATCCTGATGGAGCTACAACTTGAGCATAGTAGATTTTCTGTCCACTATTGCTCACAGATGGAGTCGGCCCATCTGGGACTTGGGGGCTGATACCCTGGATAAGCTCTGTCACATAGAATCTGGCCGATTGGTGGAAAATGTGAGCAGCCCATTCTTGCCACCATGCCTGGAAGCTGATATGAACGAGGGCGCTCAGGTGCAATCGGTCGCAGTCACCTAGGTTCGAGATTCCAATCTCTAATACTTTGGTCATGATCAGTGCCGATGTTACCGTGCCCCTGCTCTCTAGGAGTCTATGGAAGTATAAATTGATGGGGAGTTGTCCAAGCCCGCACTGTCTAGCAGCTACCATGGGATTATAGAATTCATAAGACAGGCTGGTGTTTCTTCCTTGGAATATGCCTACTGGAAGCAGGCATGGGGTGATGCCGATCATGAACGATTCCCTTGATTCCATATCGTCATTTACCAAGCTCAATTGGAGATCGTCGGGGAGTTCAAAATCTCGGTCTGAGGTGTAGACAAACATGTCCATCCTAACTGATGGGGGGCCGGTGTAGAATCGGATGAACCATGTGGATATGTCTTCGGCCGATTGATCTGCCCCAGGATAAACGGAGGCCGCCTCTCCATAGGACATACATCTTCTGGTCCTAGGGTCTTCGTGATCGGCATACTTTGATGGGAAGCAGGAGTCCGGTAGTGGAGGCCGATCGACCATGGTGTGGGTGTGGATAGTTAACCAAAGCTATATAAACCACCATGGTCCTCCATGAGCCACCGTTTGCTTCAACATTAAATCCTGAGTGGAGATATGGAGTAGCCGATAGACAGCTCCCAAGAGATATCGGCCAAGGGGGATTTGCTTCTTATCGACCAAAGCCTGAGCCAAATGTTGACAATTTGTAGTGGGACCGCAGGTCGAGCCACAGAAGACAAATCTTTCCAACCACAGTGTCAGGAAAGCCACATGTTCTCTTTCCAAGACTGATCCTTGTTCCATGTGTTCAGGAATATATCCAGACCAGCCTCCAATCTTCTTGGTTTTCAATTTGTGACTGCTGTTTACCAGGAGGCTGAAGGGATTGATCTCGGAATGGATGTCCAGTCCTGTTAGTATCTTGATGTCAATCAGAATTGGGGTCATCGGACCTTGCTTGAACAGGAAAGCGTTCAAGGTGCTAGATCAGAAATAAGTGGCTGTTGACATGAGTGGCTCGTTTTTCTTGGTATCGGCCAGGGATAAAGTGATGCATTGGCCGATTCCGATCTCGTCCCAGTGGACCTGTTTGGCTGCAGCGATCCTCTTGTGCCAGGTTCTGTACCCATTAAGCTTCGACGGCCAGGATCTGAAGGTATGTCTGCACGAAGAGACATTGGGCTTGGCTTGCCTAAAGGGGATTCTGTCTGTCTCAGCATTGATCAGCCAGGTTGGGTCGCAGTCGCCCATGGGGCCTAGCAGGAAGCGGTGCGATTTGTCGTTGGTAGGGATCAAGATTTGGTTTTTGAAGACCTATGTCACAAGAACAACGATGAAAAAATAAGACCCGGGGGGCAAGAGCAAAAATCCTAACTTGGAAAATTCGGCGAGAAAGTGAGAATGTGAAGGGATTGACTTAACACAGGGATCATGGAGGCGTAGAACGGAGCGGAAGCCATTGTTGTCGTCGAAGGGGTCGCTTTTGAGGGGGTTGATGTCGATGGGACGCCGAGGGGTCGCTGGAGTTGAAGAACACGAAGAGATTACTGAATTGGCGGTGAAGGGATGCGAATCTGGATCTGCGCGGTTTTCCGCCAAGCCCTAGCAAGGAAGTCGATGGGTTCCTCGGAGCTAATTCCACCACATTATATAATGAAGCGGAATTGGGGGGCATGTGTTAACAGCGGATTTTGGTAATTGGCTCGGAAAGGAAAGAAGAAACCGAAGCAGAGAGGAAGGATTGAGTTGGAGTCAGACCAGGTTTCGTATCGGACCCGGTAACCGTATCGGACTGGGAGAGGTGCTTCTTGGAAGAGCATATCGGCCGATACGGATTCGATGTGGTCATCGGCTGATATGGGTTGTAAGTTGATAGAGTCAGCGTGGGCTTGGTCTGGGCTCAAGATAAGCTTCAAGGAAGTTGCCAAATAGAGATAAAGCTCGGTTTTAGGCAATTGTATCTTGTAAATCAAGTAGGTTTAGATCTAATCTGTGGCAAGAGTCTGCCGCAAAGACTTGTTTGTTAGTTATAGATTGGATCGTGTCCTGCAAGGGTTTTGTTGTAGTCTCGGGTATAAATATCCCGGTAGCATGTACATAGAATCTCTCTCACAACACAATACAACAAAAAGTATTAATCTACTTTCGGCGCATCGCCAACTCTCGCAAGAGGTTAACTCCCGACGAGTTCTTGCTTCCCCAGAGCAGAGGTAAGAACTCGTACCCGACGATCTACATCGTCGGGGCTAGCGTGTTGTTTTAGGCACGTTAAGCCCTGATGATGTGATCGTCGTTTATCATGTTCTAGCTAATCTTGATGCGGCTTTCTAATTCCATCTCGCCAGCAGTTAACTCGCTTTAGGGTTTATTGCCGACAACGATTGAATTGGTTTTCTCGTTTAGATTATCTAAGGCATCTACCATCCCCAAAAGCAATCGACGGCTTGATTTTCTTTGTGTTAAGCTTCAATTCACACTTTGAGTTGTTATCGACCTTAGTCCTGTTTTGAGATTTAACACAAAGCCTACTTTCGATTGTAATTAAGGATATCACTGGGGTTTCAGCCAGTTTTATCTGATACGCACGTTTATTATAATGTTTTCATGTATGTTTGCCATCTACATAAATGGATTGATTAATAGGAATGCATCTGTTATGGATAATTCTCTAGGGTTTATCTGTGATTGATATGTTTATATTGGTTGATTGGTTCATGTAGATTTGCACTAGAGTATTAGCTAGTGTAGTTATCTTTATTGTTCTTATCGGCCGATGCCATTAATTGACATCAACATGTTGATGAAGGCCGATAAGATCCATGCTTTAATTTTAGTTTATTGCGAGTGAGCTGATACAGCTTTGCCTTATCGGCTGGGCTATAACAATGTGACATCGGCCTATCGGCCGATCGACCATTGTCTTCTGATATGGTTTACTTGTTTCTTGTTGATTGCAGATCAAATCAACTAGCACGCTCTACACACGACTAGGCAAGCCTTTTGGACCTGCATTGGAGTAAAGCAAACCTCCCAGGCCGCCGTGGAAACGTAGAACCCGTTTTGTTGCGAGGCAGGTCTAAATTCTGCGCCAACACAATGCCGAGACTTATCAGACCCCATTCAAAAATACCACCCCAAGCATCGCCAACTGGCACAATAGTTTTAGATCATGACCATCAAAAGTAGCTAGTTGGCGCAATTGGTATCGGCGTATATTATCGTCTAAATACCAATTCTAGAACGACATTAGCATCGCTTAATGTCTCAACCTATCCCTTGCTGAAACAGAAATAGATTAACCTCTGATTTCATCAGCTTGCTACTTTTGGTCCAATGCCCTCAATGCTTTCCTCTTTGGTCATGGGCCAATGACCCCAACTCTAATGGACATGGTCATGCTTACTGGTCTTGATATCACCTCATCGGCCAACCTCATCAGTTTATGAATCAAATGCGCACATCGCCTTGGTAGAAAAGCCACTGTTGGATGGGCCAACTACATTACCAAGCATGTCAAGGAATCTGGATCAGTAGGTAACCGAGAATATGTTGCCTTCCTCAATATGTGGTTGGAGAGATTCTTCTTCTGCGGTTCGACACTTGGTCCTACAGTCAATATGCAATATATAGCTGAAGCCCTCGCTGATGAAAAAATTTTACCCTTGGGCAAATATCTTTTGGGAGCTGTTTATCAATTGCTCCATCAAGTTGTGACCAAGCTATCGACCGATCAACCTGTTGGTCATATCGGCAGTCCATGGTGGTTCCTCTAGATATGGCTCAAACTTTATACCGCCGAAGTGGCACAGTAATCGGCCCTTAGTGCTCTCTCTTTCCCAATGGATAATGCCAAATGCACAACTCCAACTGGTCGCCGATGCATGTCCCATGGTGAAGTGGCATAGGTTTACCCCAATTGTAAACTACTAGTAGCCGATGTTTGCTTTTGGTTTAAAGCCTTTTACTGTGGCTTTGCCGAAGATGCAACAATGTGGTATGTTTATGAAGATGCCAACGACTTCGAGCTCCCTGCCAACTTGAGACTCAACGCTATCAACACCGATGAAGAAAGCAGGGACATCTTCATATCTACCATTACTCCATGCCTTCTGCTGATTAGAATCTCTACGGGTAGCACCTCTCATACGTCTTACGAGTTCTATCACCCAACGACCTCTGCTCGTCAACATGGCTTTGGTCAACTTCCGACCTGCTTATTCTTGATCGACAAAATCCAAATCGGAGGTCCTGTTTCAAGGGCCCTTGAATTTGATCGACTACTATTGATTGAAACACCACTCTTGGGTACTCTTGAAGATTTTGATAATCATGCATCGGGCTCAAAGCTGTGGTCTTGATGGTGTGGCGAGTGGAAACAACACCTTTTTAACCTGTTTGTCAAAACCTTTTGTTTGGCTCTTGATCCTGACTTCCCTGGTCCCGACATAGAAGTACTTGTCATTTGCATCCCTTATTCCTCGTGAAACTTCATCAAATAACATTACATTTCATCATCTTGCAGATCATTGACCTTGGTCCTCCCATCATTGGCGAAAGCAGTCGACCGATCGAGTACACACCAAAATCAGCTAGTTCAAACTTAGGCGCAGGTGCTCCTCCTCCATCGTCCCTGCTTCAAGGCCAAATCCACGAGCCCAGAGAAAAAATAAAGAAGACTTCAACACACACGGCCCGCAAGAAGCAGAGGAAATCAGAGGCCCCTCATCTGCTACAGAACACGAACGCGAGCTTGATCCAGAGATCAATATGGCCGTTGATACTGCAGCCAATAATGTAGAAGATGATGGAGCTGATGCTGCCGATCCCCTCGTTATACTTCTCTATGCTGATTGTTTTATATTATTCAATTTCATTTCTAACTTCAATTTTCAAGATTCAGAATATAGCCGATATGTTCACCTTCGATGTTGGCCAGTACCTAGACGATGAAGAAGAAGAAATTGTCAGCAAAGTGACTTCTCCCCCTCCTGATGCCCTCAAGAACCAACTAATGGAGATCGCTGATCGGCTAAACGCCTCAGTCGATGCTTTGGTAGAGAATGTTGGCCCCATCAGGAGCAGGGTTGATGAAATCCAAGACAAACTCCCCGATGAGCTCATCAAAGCTGATCCCTACGGCTTTTCTCAAGTCACATCGGCTTCAAGTATCAAGAGCTCATCAATGGATGGCCGATCGTTTTAACTTACGTTCCTCGAAAGCAGCCCTACACACGGATCGGCAACTGACTCAAGCTGATGAAACAAAACTCGACAAGCTAATTATCGGTCCAGAAAACACCAAGAGCCGTATTGAAGAGGTGGAGAAGCAAGAAACCGATCTAATGACTCGACTCGAGCAAACTCGCAAGGACCTAGCATCAGAGAAACAAAAACTCGTCGATTTCCCAAAAGCGATCGAAGACCAAAAGGCCAAGCTGAAGGCATCCATCCGTCAATTGGCCAACCATCGCAAGTCTATCAAGCCTGTCCCAAAAACCGATGCCGAAGACGCTCATATTATTCACGTTATGTATATCTAATTTAATTATGTCACGTTATGTACGATGACAGAATCTATTTCATTATTTTTTTATAATTTTTATAATTTTTTGAATGGCACACAGAGGTAAGAAAATATGACTGCAAAAGTTATATATTTGTTTTGAAAGATGAATTATAGTGACGAATATGGATCTTTAATTGTAAATTTAGTCATAAATAATGTAACAACATAAACAGATCAAAAATTACCTATATGATTTAGATGCTACAGCCACTTATTTTTTTTATAAAAAATTTGCTGGAGCTTCGATGGCTCCCTACTAGATGACAGTTTCCTTCTTTCTTTTGTGTGTGTGTGTTGCGTTGGCTTATGGGGAATATAGAGTATAGATAATGTCTTGATCAGGCTGGCTTCGGCGAGATACATGTGTTTTTGTTCCATGGCCAGGAATTATGAGGAAAAGAGTAGAACGGGAATTGGAGCGTACGTACGTAGGTACGTCTGCTTGTACAGGTCTTGGTGGTGGGGCCAGATTGGGAGTTGGACACCAGCACAGAACCCCTCATCCGTGTAGGGTCCTAACCTTCATCTGTGACGGATGAGTGGTCATTGATTTGAAAACCCCATCCATAACAGATGAAGATCTGATAGAGATGAGTGTGATCTCTAACAGTTCACAAATTAACACCCATCACGAATGTATATTAAACGTGAAAAAAAACAAAAATGCTAATCCTTGGTGGTCGATGTCGCATTCAACACAATCACAAAAAACTCCAAACTAAATGGATTTAACCTTACGGATCTCATACTAACATGTGAAAAACAACATATTCCTCAGCTGATTCATGTCAATCACAAAAACAACCATCCAATCATCTCTGCTTCAATCTCCTTACTACACATGAAGAATGGATTTAATCTTCCGGATCTCATATTACAATGCGAAAGAGAACATCTTCCTCAGCTGATTCATCTCAATCACAAAAACAAACATCAAATCTCCTCAATTCACATGAAGAAAGGCAACACAGATCCACAAATTGTAGGCAGTCGGTACACAAAACTGCAAATGGTTTAGGGAGGAAAGAAAAATATTGTTCACCAGTTGATCTCGAGTTGGATCAGAGGTTAGAGATGCTGGATCCACGAGTTGACCTCGAGCTTGTGCCAGTGAAGGAGGTTGACGACACGACAAGGAGGTGGGGGCAAACGCTCACGGCAACGGGAAAGAGGCAGCTAGACGTGGATCTAGAGGCAACGTGGACAGTCGACCTCGAGTTGGCGCTGGCGATGGAGGTGGACGACGATGACAGGGTGGGGGCGACCACTCATGGCAACGAGAAGGAGGCTGCTGGCCATGGATCTGGAGGCGGTGTCGGCCGGTCGACCTCGAGCTCGACCTGGTGCCAGCGTTCGCTGGTAGAGCAGGGGTGGTGCCGGCGGTGGCAGTGGACGCAATGAGAATGGACGGCTCCATTGCCGAGAAAGATGAGCGAGAGAGAGAAGGGGATGAGAGGTGAGAGACGGGAGAGAGAGGGCTAGATATTTTTGTTTGTGGATGATAGCGCTTCTTTCACATCAGTGACGGGTTAAAAAACAAACCCGTTAGAGATGATTTGTTATCCCTATCGGGTTGTATTGTTGACCCGTTAGAGATGATTTGTTATCCCTATCGGGTTGTATTGTTGACCCGTCACTCTCATCGGTGATGAGTCAATACTAGAGACCCATTAAAGATGTGGGGTCATTTATAACGGGTGGTAGTTATGATCCGTCACAGATGATTAGTGACGGGCTACAACTACTACTTGTTACAGATGATCTCGTATTAGTGATGGGTTGTTCCGGGTAAATTAGAAATCATGATCTTTGTGACGGGCTGCAAGGATCCGACACAAATGAGCCATCAATGATGGTAGGATCTATAGTAGTGGGGCTTTTTTTCCATAAGATGATCTAATGATCGTAAACAATGGGTTCACCAGTTTTGATGAAATCAAAAGTTTTTTATCAGTATTTATAGTAACTAGATGGGTACCCTGTATGTTGCTGCGGGAGAATTACGTGATAAAATAGTATATATGAGTTGTAAATTTTTCTTTCTTATTTTACTTATTTTACTGTATAATTTTCTTTCACGTACTTCTATATTGTGTACCTTGATCAATTATTGAAAGGTTATAAATGATTGGATTGTGTGATATGGCTTTTCGGGAGAAGAGATACAATTTGCACCTTTGGTGAATGATCCAAAGGCTAAAAATAATTAAGATTATGTGGCTTCATGAGAGAAGAGAGAATTAGCATTAACTACACTTAGTGGTGATGAACTTAAATTTAATTTTTAAGGGTCAAGTTGATTAGATTTTTCTTTAAAAAATACAATAGATCACATATATCACAGGGAAACGAGACCTTGGATGCATGTATATCTCCTCTGTCTTATTCATATGTAAGTAATAATTAAATTGCATCAATACAAACCATATAAAAGAGGGCTAGCTAGATGATAATTATAATATTTTAAGAGTTCACAAAAAAAATTAGCCCCTAAAAAAACACCTACCTTTTAATTTATATTTAATTTGTTAGATATGTTTTCTAAATAGACTAAATCTGCCTTATTTTAGATGATGAAGAAGATTATAGATAAATTCCTAATGGATGATTAAATATTATACGACATAAAGCTAACAAATAGGTTAAAAATTTATCTAAGCAACGCATCCTATTATGTATGCCTTCTGTCAAAATTTGATTTTGGCAATAATAAAGGGTGTAGCGTACAAGCACTAAGGTCGATGGGTTAAGGGACGAAGGTTTAGACAGGTTCAGACCTTCTATAAAGAAGTAATACCCGACTTCTGTTTCGGGGATTGTATTCGTCGAGTTTCTATTGATCTGACGATCGAGTTGTGTATATTGAAGAAAAGCTATGCTATATCCCTCAAGGGGCATCCTGCCCTTCTTATATAGCTTTAGAAGACAGGTTTACAAGATAGAGACATAATCACATACGGTATTGATCTCCTAATCCTCATCTATAATAATCTTGACTCAAGACCATAAGTTGTTCCTTAATACAGAAGGAAACGTAATACTTAAGTTCTAAACCATTACATAATCATCATATAAAATCTATCCCCTGTAACAAGTCGGGTAGGCCAGCCATGTGGGTATGTGGTACCATAATCTTCACAGTAGCCCCTGAGACCTTCGTAGTCGACAAGATAACTCCACCTCGAACCAGATTACTCTATAGCCGAGTGCTTCAATCATCTCTACCATACCAAGTGCTATCAATCCAATAGAAAGGCTGTGAAGGGCTGCTGAAAAAAATTGCAATAAAAAATATACCTAGGTACATCGACTAGATGCACCTAATTAGGTATAGCCCACGACTATGTGTTTAGTTGAACAAACTAAGCATATAGTCAAGAACTTAAAAATTGAACCATCTGAGTAGTTTATATAAATAATATGCTTAGTCAAAGCCAAAAGCATTTTGAAAAAAATCACATAGCAAATAACCTTAATAACAAAGCTTGTTGCATAGTGAACATAAGTATTGGTATCATATTGTGCACATATTGCTAAAGCGAATATGTCTAAGTCCCTATAAGACACACAATTTCACCATCCTCGGAAGTATATGGCATTTGTGGTATAAAATCTGAGTTAATAAAACTCATAAACAGATTTACCAACTGCTTGGAAAACGACCAAAATATAATCAACCTAAACGATGATATTTGGTCGTGATAAAAAAAACATACATAAATGTGGCAAGATAGCATTGATATAAAATAAAATCAATTGCTTTGTAAAAAGCCAAACAGCGCCTGCAACCTATAAAAAAGTTAACAGAACAATTATAAAAAACTCCACTGTTTGCCACCTTTTAAATTGCATCGTACCAACTCCTAAAATGTTGTGTAACTGCTGTATAAAAGGATTTTTATGGTGTTGGGCACTAGAACACGTGCATAATGCTAAGGAAAATTTGCTGAAGTCCCTAGAGACACGTGACAAGCCACACCTAAGATATGAACTGTAAACATTTCGTGGGCCTTGGCCCAAACAAAAAATGTTTACCGATACCCTAAATAAAAAACCATCAAAGTGATCGTCGTCTTCCTCGCCACTTCATCTTCTCAAAATTTCCTCTTTCGCGCTCCTGTTCACAACCACCGTCGTAAAAAACTAGGCTTTCGAATCCACCAGATCCACCCATCTAGCCGCTTCGACCCCCATCAAATCTTGCTGCGCACACCTCTAGCTCCATCCCTTCCAAAGATTTTGATCCAAAAATCCACATTCACTCCACTCCAAATCTTTGGTCATGGCAGATGAGAGAGAAATCCCCTCCAAGCAATGGGCAATCTCCGATGTGAAGGAATCGACTCTGAAAGAGAAGGTGAAGGATGGCGTCCTTCTCACAAAGGAAATCATCGGTTAGCGTCCGGCTTGCGGTGAAGAATTTTCAACCCCAAACACCGGTGAGATCGTCATTTTCACTCATTTCTTCTACTGTGGTTTTGCCCTATCTACTTCCGAATTGTTCCGTGGCATCCTTGACTATTATGGAATCATGATCTATCACCTAAATCCAATCTTCATTTTGCATATTGCCATCTTTGTTCATCTTTGCGAAGCATTTCTCGGAATCCACCCCTACTTCAATCTTTTTTCGCCGCATGTTTTTTTTCAAAGCCCATCCGATAAAAGATAATCCTTGTGTCATTGGCGGTTCTGGATTTCAACTCCAGGGAACTCTCCACAAGGATTATTTCTCACTCCCTTTGAAAACCTCCAACAAGAGTTAGCACGCCAATTGGTTCTACATCTCCAACCCTGCTCCCAGCTTGCCCAACTTCGTTGGCCTTCGACCGATTCCTCGAGCCAACTGGATTTCTCTACCAGAAGTCCAAGGTCTTTTTGAAGCTAACACCTTGTTGTCAATGATCCTTGAGATAAAAAATAAAGGACTCCAAGGAGAGAAAATCACTCGGCATTTCATCAAGTCTTTAGTGGCTTCGATTAAGGAAAGATCCAAGCCAGCTTTCGAGTATGAAGGGCAGAATGATCCCAATCGTGAGGACCGTGAATCTATAGACTTTCAAGTCTTATGTTCACGTATGTATAAAATCTTATCCTCCGAGATTGTAGTTGATTATAGGAACAAACTGCCAGTATCCCCCTTCAGTATTCTTTGACCACCACCTCATGTATGCAAACTCTTAAACCATTTTCAATTTTCTCTATTTCGCCATGCTTGCCAATATTATATCTGAAAAGAATATCTTCTATAGGAAAATGCCCTATTTGTCTCTAGGCCATCTAAAGTCTACCATGAAGATTACCAAGCTCAGCTGACAGCCAACTAGCGAGCCGGCAATCAAGCCTCAGTCAAAAAATAATAGGGCTACAGTTGAAGAAACAAGCAAACGCGCCAGTAAACAGAGAAGATTGATCATCGGCGACTCAGATGAAGAGGATGAAGAAATTCAAACTCCAAGAGTTAATGTCAGCTCGCCAAGGCCACCTTCTATCAGATCAGCACCCAAAATCAGAAAATCCAACAGGTAACCTTTGTATAACTTTTGTTGCATCTTCTGTTCGAAAACACTCTTGACGGCATTTTAAACTCAATTCCGTACACCGCATTTGCAGAAAACCTCAAGATATTGACCCCACCAGTCATACTGAAGTACTACCTCTTGATCTGGGATCAAGAAATCAAGAAACTATAGAACCTAGGACTCAGGACACATCTCAGAGCCACCCGACTGCCAACCAGGAGTCCGCGACTGGAAACTAGTCGGGTTCCTTTGAACAAGCACCCGAGCAAGAGCCCTCGACTATAAATAAGTCGGGTGAAGAAACCAAGCCCCAAACAATCAGGAAATACTGGTTGAAGATCCAGCTCTGGATAACGATGAAAATACCAACAAAGACTAGCCAACCGGAGATACTATTGCGCAAGAAGACCAAGACGAATCATTTCCTGACGCATAAGAAAGCAGGCAAGGTCCTTCGCGTAGTCGTCCCAACATAATCACAGATAAGTTCCTCAATCATTTAAATTTTTGACTTCAGTACTCATCATGAATTCTTACAACCTTGTTTCTTTTAGAACCAATAGTCGAAGAGGACAAAGAAATTCCTCACATAAAATCAACAGAAGACTCGCTGCTTCTAGTCAAAATCCAATGGCGCGAATCTGAAGACTAGCCCGACTAACAGATTCATCCCGATTACTGAATGTAAGTATGAACCCCTTGTTTCTTCAATTACCACTTAATATGAAATCAACTAACTTGTCCTTTGTATGCAGAGAATATATCGCCAATTGCAAGCCAAGTCGAAAACATTGGAAAAGCTGGTGTCGCATTTGAATACCCTAGAAGCTATCCAGCAGGAGCTCGAAGAAGACAAGGAAGAAACTATAGCCAGAGAAATAGTACTAAGGAGAGAAATCAGCCAGCTCCGGGATACCAACTTGGAATTCCGTGGTTCAATTGGAGGTAAACACAAGTAT
Source organism: Oryza officinalis (assembly GCA_008326285.1). Lineage (NCBI taxonomy): Eukaryota > Viridiplantae > Streptophyta > Magnoliopsida > Poales > Poaceae > Oryza > Oryza officinalis. The sequence continues at coordinate 17,061,458 of BDMV01000007.1, forward strand.
CTCAATCTCATCTTGTTTATCAAGTTTTTGTCACTAATCCTTGTTCCCATGTTTCAGCTCATTTGATAGAGATTGAATCCCTCAAAGCTCAATTGAAGAAAGCTGAAAATGATAATGCCCGACTGGAAACAGACAAGAACAAAGCTTAGGGAGAACTTGAAAGTATTTTCTCTAACTCTAACCTTTGATCTGACTCATAATATTATCAAGATATCTTGAATGTTTGAAACTTTGTAGCTCACAAGATAAAATCCCGAGCTCAATTTGAAGTGTTTGTCGAGCGAATCCAGAGGGTTGAAAGTATCAGGGATGATATTGCCAATGCCGCTACTCCAATCTTAAATGCTATCTTCTAGAACGGCTTAGGCTCGAGCTCAGAAGACGCTCCTGAAATATTAGAAAAATTAAGAATAGCTCCAAAACTGTATATCTGGACAACATCAATGCGATGGGTGAAAGTCAGGCTTTAGCAATGACGAAATCCTTATATCCCCGAGTGGATATAAACACTATAGGAGATGGCTTTGCTGACGGCACTTCAAATGAGCAAGCCCTGGACTTGATAAATGAAGCTCAGGACTTCCAGGGATAGATGCCCAATGTAGAAAAACACTTGTAACCTGACTTGTAATATATCAACTTATTTATGTTTGTGCTTTGACTACTGACTTTAGTTTTTAATTTCTTAAAAATTCTTATCCAATTGTCATCAAGCCTAAAACTTTATTAAGTCTTCAAAACAAAACAAAAAACAATGATAAGCCAAATATAGACAAATCATATTCAAAAGGAACTTTATACTTTACTGATATTGATAGCCCCCGATTGGCAACTTAAGAAGGCAACTGACTTGACATCGGTAGTCGAGAGAAACAAAGTACAAAATAATTTAAGTGTAATAACGCCGAAGGTGTTCAATATTCCAAGAGTTCTCCACGAGCAATCCATCTTTACGTTTTAGCCGATAGGCCCCTGGCCGAATGATCTTGGCAGTTATGAAAGACCCTTCCCATAACGGAGATAACTTATGTCTATCATTTGTCGTCAAAATCTTTCTCAAAACCATATCACCAACAAGAAACGCCCGTGATCGAACATTACAATAATGATAACGCCAAAGTCCGTGAAGATATCTTGTCGACTGAACAAGAGCAGCTTCACAGGCTTCTTCCAATCCATTTAAGTCATCAACGCGATTTTGGTCATAGTGCTCCTTATTGAAATTATCAACTCTAAGAGATTCGAATTCTGTCTCACTCGACAACATAGATTCAACCCCAAAAACTAAAAAGAAAGGCGACCGACTCGTAGCCCGACTGAGTGTAGTTCGCAACGATCATAAAACTGAAGGCAACTCTTCAAACCATCGTCCGGCGTAAGGGCGTAATCTATCAACAACACGAGCCTTGATGCCTTGAAAAACCATACCATTAGCATGCTCCGTTTGTCCATTGCTCTTTGGATGTGCAACTGATGCATAGCAAATCTTGATCCCAAAATCCTTGCAGAAATCTTTGAAGACTCCTCCTGTGAACTCAGTCCCATTGTCAGTAGTAATCCTATTCGGGACACCAAACTGATGCACAATATTGATGAAAAAATCACAAGCTTTATCGACCGTAATAGTATCAACCGGCTTAGATTCAATCCACTTTCAGAACTTATCGATAGCAACAAAAAGATGCGTGAAACCTCCTAGAGCTTTCTTGAAGGGACACACCATGTCCAAACCCCAAACAACAAAGGGCCATGAAAGTGGAATAGTTTGCAACTCTTGAGCCGGAGCATGGATTTACCGAGCAAAAAACTAGCAACCCTCACAAGTCCGAACAACTTTGTCTATATCTGTAACCGCTGTGAGCCAAAAAAATCCCTATCGATAGGCTTTCCCACCAAGGTACATGCTGTAGCATGACTGCCATATATTCCCAAGTGGATATCCTGCAATAACTACCGACCCTCCTTAGGAGCAACACATCTTAACAAAACACTAGTTGGGCTTCACTTATATTACTCGGAATCAACCATGACATAACTTTGGCTATGACGCCGAACTCGTTCAGCTTCGTGTCGATCTTGAGGTAACTCCTGTCGAGTCAAAAACTTGATGAAAGGCATCCTCCAGTCAGTATCAAGCATAGATATTTGCTTTGTAACATCATCTTCAATAGCTTCCTTCTTAGCAACAGTAGGTTCATGAAGGTGTTCGAAAAAAACATCTATTGGGGCCACCTCTCATCTGGATCCAAAATTAGCCAACTGATCAGTAGCTTCATTATTATACCTCAGAACATGAGATAACTCCAAACCATCGAATTTATCTTCCAGCTTGTGAATGTCCTGACGAAATGCAGCCATGTTATCATTCAAACACGACCAATGTTTCATTACTTGATTCACCACCAGCTGAGAATCTCCACGTACAATCATACATCGTATTCCCACTGACACAGCGAGATGCAACCAGTGAAGTAAAACTTTGTACTAAATAGTGTGACACTGGAAAATGAATCTGAACAATATATCACAACCTTTCTCTAGTGGAGGAAATTAAAACCACTCCAGCCCCAGTGCCGGTAACTCTCTTAGACCCATCGTAGTACATAGTCTAATATTCCAGCTTCTCCGCAGGCACATCTCCTTGACACTCGGTCCACTCGGCAACAAAGTCAGACAAAATTTGAGACTTAATTGATGCCCGTGCCTTGAAGGTAATATCTAACGCCATCAACTCCAAAGCCCACTTTGCAATACGTCTAGTGACCTCCCAATTGTGAAGAATATCGCCGAGTGAAAAAGATGTGACCACCGTAACCGAGTGACTTTGAAAATAATGAGCTAGTTTCCTGATGGTAATTAAAACTTCATATAATAATTTCTGTACCGAAGGATAGCGTGTTTTAGATCTAGTTAGCACCTCGCTGACGAAGTAGATGGGCCTCTGAACCTTTTGGACTCGACCTTCCTCTTCTCGTTCAACAACCAAAATCGTGCTAACCACCTGAAAAGTTGTCACCACATAAAGTAATAAAGGCTCTTGTGGGTGTGGTGAGGCCAGCATAGGCGACGTTGTAAGAAAATCCTTGAAGTCTTCAGAAGCTTTCTGATCTTTAGGGGTCCATTGGAACTTGTCGGTCTTCTTAAGCAATTTCAAGAAAGGCATGTCATGTTCTCCAAGCTTAGAAACAAATCGGCTTAAAGCTACCATGTACTAGGTAAGCTTTTGGACATCCTTCTAGGTACTCGACGGCTTCATATTCTATATGGCATTGATCTTTTCTGGGTTAGCTTCGATGCCTCGGTGAGAAGCTTCCCTGATAGTACTCCGAAGGTACACTTTTATGCATTTAACTTCATCCTCAAAGCACGAATATTTGGAAAGGTTTCCTCCAGATCAGCAATCAAATCTTGTCTTTGCTTGGTCTTGACAACAACGTCGTTGATTTAAGGTTCCACGTTTCACCCGAGTTGAGTTTGCAGACATCTTTGAATCATACGCTGATATGTGGCCCCTGCGTTCGTAAGAGCAAATGGCATTGTAATATAGCAGTAGGCTCCAAACGGGGTAATAAACGAAGTCTTCAAGCAGTCGGATTTCTTCGGGCTAATCTGATGATATCCCGTGTAACAATCAAGAAAATTCACAAGCTCGCAGCCGGCGGTTGACTCGACGACTTGATCAATACGAGGTAGACCAAAAGGATCCTTGGAACAAGACTTGTTGAAATCTATATAATCAACACACATGCACCATTGCCCTATCTTCTTCTAAACCAAAACTGGATTAGCCAACTAGTCGAGATGATGGACTTCCTTGATGAACCCAGCTGCTAAAAGCTTAGCAAGCTCCTCCTTGATAGTATCTCTCCGATCCTGTGCAAAGCGGTGAAGTCGTTGTTTGATAGGTTTTGCATCCTCCTTAACATTTAATGAGTGCTTAATCACATCTTTAGGAATACCAAGCATGAGATGGCTTTCACGCAAATATATCTTTATTAACTTGAAGAAATGTGATCAACGCTTTCCTATTTACAGTCTAACTTGGCGCCTATTACAGCAGTCTTTGAAGGATCTGAAGGATCAAGCGGAATCTTCTTGGTCTTGGCGTCGCCTTCTCCTGACTTGGTCAAATTTTTGGCAGGGATTTCTCCTTCTTCAGATATAGTTGCATCTAGTCGGACCTCTTGTCGGTCAAGCAAACTTTCATGAGATTGGGCCATGTCGCAGCTCTCTTTGTCATAGGTAAAAGCTTGCTTGACATCGCTGCGAAGGGAGATAACTCCTTGTGGACCTGGCATCTTCATCATCAGATAGGTATTAGGTGGTACTGCCATGAATTTGGCAAGAGCTGGCCTTCCTAAGATGACGTGGTAGGCTGCTTCAAAGTTTGCAACTTCAAAGCAAATTTTTTCTGCGCGAAAATTCTCCTGAGTACCAAAGGTGACTGGAAGAGTGATCTGTCTGAGTGGTGTTGACGACAACCCTAGAATAACTCCGTGAAAAGAAGCCAAACTTGGTTTCAACTTGGACCTTGGAATTTGCATCTCATCTAGTGTCTTGGTGAAAAGGATGTTGAGAGCGTTTCCGTCATCGATGAGACTTCGTTTCAACTTGACATTGTGAACGACTAGGTCTAGTACTAGGAGATACCGCCCCGGGTGAACCACTCGGTCAGGGTGATTCGAGCGGTCGAACATGATAGCAACCTTGGACCATCGTACATATTACAGCACTTCGATCTGAATTACATTAATTTCTCTGTCAGTCAGCTTCTGCTTCTACTTGGATTCATAGGCGAGGGGTCCTCTGGCTGTTATGATAATGTCTTCAGTGATGTTTGGAATCTTATTGCGCTTCTTCGAAAAACACCGGATGTGATCTTTTAGGGACTCGTTGGGCTTTTGAATTACGTTGTACAGATTGAAGTGAGTTCCGGGCCTTTCAAAAGTACCTTGGAAATTGGTGATGAAGTAATCACGAAGTTCGCTTCAAGAGTCAATTGAGCCCCTTGGTAAGCTGGCGAGCCAACTTCTGGCTGAGTCACCGAGCGCCACAAGTAAATAATTAACCATGGCTTTGCTATCTCCTCCTGCTGCGTGAATTGAGAGAGTGTAGATGGTGAGGCACGACTAGGGGTCGGTCTTGCCGTCACACTTCTCAATCCCAGTGGACTTGAAACCACTCGGCCAATTCACTAGATGCAGATCCTGAGTGAAAGCGGGTACTCCTTCGTCGCTGTTGTTGGGTGAATGTCTTCGTTCTTCCCGGTGGGCATTGTTACGCTCGTGATAATGCCAGTCAAGCACGTCCCTTAGGTCACTCGGCGCTGGCCCCTGAGAGCCGTCGTGGTAACTGGAGTTATCGTGGCGAATTCGGTCATGAACTGGTGGTCGGTTATGACATCTCTCATGAGAGTCGGGCAACTGGTCTTGACGCCTCCTGTCTTCTTAATGATGGTGTTTGTTTGATTTGCCATGGGTCCTACTGCTCTCGGACTTCTGGTAATCTTCAGATTGTAGCGCTAGTAGGCAACTGGCAACAGGTATTTTCGCAGTGGATTCAACAACTTCCCGACTGTTTCCTACGCCCAACGGAGCAGTGGCTGCAACCATGGTCTTCACTTTGTTTAAGATTGGAGTTACATTGGGTGGAACCGCATCCATGATGGTATCAATGAGGGTAAGTGTTGCAACCGCGTTTTGTTGTGGCGTGAGGAAAACATTGGTGTTGTCAACTCGGGTTTGAAGTATGGCTGTTAACGCCAGAATTTGGTAAGCCCCAAAGTCATCATCGGCCTAGTTTGTGTATCGGCTCAGAGTAAATATCGGCCTCAAAGTCTATATCGGCTTCGGAGGTCTACAAGCGGCCGATAGAAGTTATCCATATTTTCAGCAGTCGGATTCTTGTTAGATTCGGGAAGATCTTATCCAGAGAAGACCGAGTTCAAGAAGGATGCGGCTTGTATCACTTAATTAAGAAGAGTTTGTTAGTTTTCTGTTTTATCTTTAGGAAAGTTTGAGTCGTAATCTGTTAGGATCTTTGTTAGTCTATGGGTATAAATATATAAGCCCAAGGTTCATGAAAAATCATCACACGATCAATACAACTTTGGCGCATCGCCACCTTTTACTTTCGTCTTCTTCGGCGAGTTCATGCCCTTCCCGCGAGGGGTAAGTCTCGTTATGGCTACCTGCGCTGTCGGGGCTAGGGCTTCGATGTTCTGATCTCGTCAACGTAAGCACCTACTATCATATATCTTAGTCAATCTGGTTTAGCGTCTCGATTTAGTCATATCGGCCGAGATTCATTTTTGGGTTTACGCCGTTATCGACTAAATCGCCTCGCTAGATTAGATTGGTTAAGGTATCCACCACCCCGAAAATCAGTCGAGGGCTCGATTGTCTAGATCTTGCGTTTCTCTTCATACTTAGTGCCACTAAGTCGTGATTAGAACCATAATCTCTAGCCTGCCTGTCAATTGCCAATAAGGGTTTCACCGGGGTTTCAGCCGGTGAGTTATCTGGACGTTGCATCGGCCCAAGAGTTTTACATATAGATTGGATCTGGCCGATGACAACAGAGTATTTATTGTTTATCTGCTTATCGAGAGTTTATGCCATCGGACCTCCGGCTGATGTGTGCTTTAATCTTCAGATCAATGTTTATTTTATATTTGGATTATGCTATATCATATTAAGCCGATCGGTTGTTTTGGCTATCGGCCTATCGGCCGATAGACTTTCTGTTCTGCTATTTTGCATATCTTGTCAGTGGCAGGATCAAACTGACTGGCACGCCTGCGCTTCATCAATTTTAGGACCTGCACTGGAGCTAAGCAGATCTTCCAGGCCTTCGTGTGTCTGCACACCGGATCTTCATCTGCGGTACGGATTCGGCGTCAACAATGGCATCCCGGGCTGCACGCCCGGCTGTGGCCAGATCTTGCCTCCTTCTATCATCTTCCTCCTTGCGTTTGTGTTCCTTCTTCCTGCGCTTGCATTCCTTTTCAAACTTGGCTCGTTCTTCCTCCGCGACCCTCCGAACAACGGCAGAGTCGGTCTCCCCAACATCTGTCATAAATACGTTGAAGAAAAGCAGAGTGTAGTCGTCATCGAACTCAGACCTATCGATATATTCGGTGGCGATGTCGTCATAGTCTTCAGAAGAGCTGACGTAGTCAGTGATTTTCGTAGATGAACAAGATCCAAGGGGTTGAAGCATGACATTGATCTCCGTGAAATCTGATTCTTTTGATTTGCTGAGGAAGTCGCGTTCAGGAGTTGATGTAGAAGATCCTTCCGAGTGGTTTGAAGCCGACTCAGAAGAAAGAAGATTGAGATAGGTTTCGGCGGCGTTTGGTAACCCAAACGGTGCCGAGTGGTTTTCTTTTCTCGACTGGTTCAAATCCAAGTTGAGGAGAGAAATCTTACCGAAGTTGTTAGTGATGAAGTCAAGACTGTCAAAGCGGTACGCCTGCCCCGGATGAAAGGCGAAGTCGTCGATGCCTGATGTTGATTCTATCATACTTGTCGATGAAAAACTTGACGCAACCCCTACGTGGCGCATCAACTGTCGAAACTTGATTTCGGCAATAATAAATGGGTAGCGCACAAGCACCAAAGTCGATGGATTAAAAGATGAAGGTTTAGACAAGTTCAGGCCTTCTATAAAGAAGTAATACCCTACTCTTGTTTCGAGGATTGTATCTGTCGAGTTTGTATTGATCTGACGATCGAGTTGTGTATATTGAAGAAAAGCTATGTTATATCCCTCAATGGGCATCCTGTCCTACTTATATAGCTTTAGAGGATAAGTTTACAAGACAGAGACTTAACCACATACGGTATTGATCTTCTAATTCTCATCTATAATACTACCGACTCAGAACCATAAGCCGTTCCTTAATACACAACGAAACGTAATACTTAAGTCCTACACCGTTACATAATCATTATATAAAACATATACCCTGTAACTAGTAAGATAGGCCAGCCATATGGATATGGGGTACCCATAAACTTCAGACCTTCCTAGTTTTGCTAATAGTAATTAATTTACTGTTACTGTTTCTGTTTCCTATCAGTACCACGGGGGAACGGTTTGGAGAGGGGGACGGGAGAGGGCCAACAGAAAATACAAGTATTGCTGTGGAAATAGGAGGGGCCAGCAGAAAAACGAGAAGTGGGGGAAGAGGAATGGAAAAAGTGGAATAGGAACGGGCTTTGGAGGCGCTCGAAGTACCATATCGAGCCCAGCATGCGTATTAGCGCTACCAGTAATGTATAAGATATATTTTATTATATAGAAGTTCCACAACAACACGTAAATATTCTGACCAAGTACGTATACTCTAATACTAATCCATCCTAAGCAAGTATAGCAGTAACCAATAAGAGAACTGACCGAGTGGTGCTATGCCGCTGTTAACTAATTAAGTAATCCATGTTTATAGCTTTGCAAGCGCTGCCTCTAAAATCCACATTAACCTACCAATACACGTTAAGCGGGCTCATGTTCCTCGTGTTCGTATTATACCCAGTTATGATTTCGTAATCGCTTAGTATAAAGGGTTAAGTCAAGGTAACATGATTGGAGCCTCAAGGTTTATCAATCGACCCTCAAATTTTTATTATTTTTAAAACCTTTTCTTTAAAAAATAAACCAATCTAAAACTTATTTTAAAAATCATAAACTTTTGGGCACACCAGTCGGTTTAACGTTACAAAATAACATAATAACATTGTTAAACCACCTGCAGTGGGCATAATAATTTTATCTTGCTTAAGACACGCTGTCACGCCAACATAAAGAGTTAACTTAGGATAACATGCTTGGAGCACCAAGGTTTATCAGTAGACCCTCAAATTTTTATAACTTTTTTAACTTTCTTATTTAAAAAATAAATCAATCCAAAATTTATTTTCAAAATCTGATCTTTTGACTACACCAGCCCGTCTAGCGTCGCAAAATAACGCTGTCAAACCACCCGCAGCGAGCATAACAATTTTATCATGATGTTATGTCAGTTAGATCGGTGTAGCCAAATAATGTTGTCACACTATTCAGACCGGCGTGACAGTGATGTTACTAAACCACCGACACAACACCACTTTGGGCTACATAGGGCACCACAGCAGGCTTCAAAAGGGGATGGCATTATAGGCTTCGACTTCATAATAATTAATTAAAAGATCAGCAAATAACTTAAAAATCATGAACAAAGCCTGTCCGTTGCATTGTTATTGGTGGTGCAAACTCAAGAGAACCAATGAACACTACCACATTTACGAGAACGAATTAACACCGCCAAATTCACAAGAATCAATGACAACAGAAGAAAATATATATTTTTTCATTGATCAGTTGTCCGACCTTTTCCTCGCGTTTTCATGAGTGCCATTTGTTTTGAATATTCTCCTACTTACCAGTTGTTAATATCCAAATTTGATTCCTAAACTATAACCAAATTTAAAAATAATCCAGACTTAACATTCGAGGCCGGTCTAACCGGCGGCATGTGATCCGCCAGACCGGTAAAGTTCGACTGATTCGTCGGTTATCGGATTTTGTTGCTAAGACATGAGATTTTTTAATGCAAATACGCATGCCATTAAAATATAAATAAACATGCTTGCACGTGCCATATAAACTAAATAAGCATCATGGAAAAATGTAAAAAATATATTATATACTTAAAAAGTCTATTAAACTTTTTAAAAACACTCTCAATCTACCACACGTCTTGTCAAAACGCTCTTATGCCATGTGACACTCTAACAAATTTATCTAAAAAAATAGAATTGCTATAAAACTATCGACAGTTTTTCTTCCCGAAAACTTTTACTTTGTAGACCCTCAAGAACAAATTTATCTTAAAAAAATGGAATTGCTATAAAACTATCGACAGTTTTTCTTCCCGAAAACTTTCAATTTGTAGACTCTCAGATGAGTGTTGTGATTCATTCAAACATCACAGAAAAAAATTGCTGCTGAGATGACCTAACGCATATACCCACATGGTGCTAACCAATCGGCTATGCTTACGTTCTTGTTTAGTTTATATGAGTTACATATAAGTTACACTGTAGTTACATTATAGTTTATCTATAATGTAATTACATTTTATTTATATTATATTATAGTTATATTTCAATTATATTATAATTACATTGAGTTATATTGTATGTAACTATAATGTAACTCAACATAACTACAGCGTAATTGCACTATAACTACAATGTAAACTCTATATAACTTAGATATAAAGTTATAAATATTTTTTAATATATTCATATATTAGTATATTATAGTTATAATATATTTATGATGAATTATATTATAACTACTGTAGTTAGATCTAAAAGTTTTTTGCGACAGTTTTTATAGATAGTCACAGAAGAAAATCAAAATCCATCCGTGAGTCCCCACCAAAACAAAATTCCTCAACTCCACCACTCCCCACCTTTGTGGGAGTCCAGGTCTCCTCTCCTTCACGTACGTATCGTACGTCCCAACATCCTCCCATCTGGAGCTCTCCTTCCTTCAAACACCCGATTTTCTAGCTAGCAAAGTTTAATTAATATATATAAATTAATAATTAGATAGCTAAATAATTATAATTTTTCCACTAAATTTCATTAAGTGTCCTATAAATATTCTCACGCTGTCACGTGACACCCTATAAATGTTTATAAATCGCTATTTATCACTTTGATAAACAAGAAAATATTTTTATTTAAATCGATAAGCCTATTAATAGACTTTTAGATAGTTAGATCTATCTTTTTTAAAAACATCGGAAACCTCCTGTCCCGTGCAGCGTGCGCACGAACGTACGTACGCTCCCTCCTGTTCCTCTCTACTACTTTTTTTTCATCTTTTGATCACAAATACTAAAATTATCTTTACTGGCCAGAAATAGCCCACAAATGGACCTTCACCTACTCGGTCTAGTTGGCTCTCCATCCTCCCCTTTAAACTCCATTAAACATCCTATAAATATATCTAAATTGCTATGTGACACTCTTAATTTAAAAAAATATTAAAAATCGTGAGAAAAAACAAAGCGTTTGACCATCGGTTTCTAATTGATGGATAAGGACATTATATCTATTAGAAATATCTATTTTTCTAATAAAGAAACATCCCAAAACTTCCTCCGTGTCGTCGTGCGGCATTAAAGTTATCAAACATCTTATAAGCGCTTTATAAGCGTTTATAAGTGCTTTTAAACTTCTACGTGACACTCTTAAATTATAGAAAATCTTACAAATTCTAATAAAAAACAAAGCATCCAATCAGACACATTATTTTAGGTCACTAGATTTATCTTTTTTTTTACAAAAAACATCCAAACCTCTTTCCCTCCCTCCCTTCCCCATGTGACGTGCGGTGTTCACATTCTATAAACACTTCTAAGCTGTTACGTCACTATCTTAAATTAGAGAAAATACGATAAATTATGAGAAAAAAAACTACATCCGACCATCGGTTTCAACTAAAATATCTAACACATTACTTTAGGTCATTAGCTCAATCTTTTAAAAAAATATCCAACCTCCTTCCCTTCCATTTATCTGGCATTACTTTTCTGTGCTCTTTTTTTATCCCCATGACAATTAAAATTAAATTTATCTTTAAGGAAAAAACGACAAATGGATTTTCACCTATTAGTTATATCCCGTTCGACATAGAAATATTTTCTACCATCTTAATTAATTTCTCGAAACATGCAGTTGGGAGCTATTTATTTACCTACACATGACCCTGATACTTCCATAAATAAGTTATCTTCATTAGGAGATAAATAAAGACAAATTTTGCTATAGGAACCCCAAAGTTTATGCAATTTGCTAATAGACATCGAAAATACGTGTCATGACTAAAAGACATCTAAAAAAACTGATAATTTGCTAGAGGACAATTTTGGTTTAATTGAAAAGATAAATTCTTAAGAAAGACGAGATTGTTGTAAGACCACATGCTTTAAACATGACGTTAGAGTAAAATTTTTAAAATTATGCAGCTCTAAATTTATCATTACCATAATTACATCACTAGCATACATCACATTCCATCTTCACTTCAGCCTCTCAAAAACTTTTGACCCTAGAGGCATTCTCGTCTTTCTTAAGAATTTTGTCTCTAATTGAACCAAAAGTATCCTTCAGCAAATTACCATTTTTTTAGAGCGTCTTTTAGCCATGACATGCATCAGCAAATTACATAAATTTTGAGTGCTCTGTAGCAAAATTTGTAATAAATGATCATAGCATCCAAATTACACATATTATATATGAAGTCACTTATAAATTAGAGACAAATCTTTAAATGATATCATTTTTTACCATAATGTGTAACCCCCATCTAGCATTAACTGTTTATATATAGAATGTTGAAAATAAAAATGTTGTCAGTTGAGCATCATGCTGGTCGTACAAAGCATGTGGGTTCTACCCAGGAATCTTGAGGTGACCTCAACAATATATGAAGTTATTTCATATGGGTTTGATAAAAACAAAGTTATTCCACATGGGAATTAAGGACCATTTCCATTTTCTTTATTTTTGGTTAAACTTGCTACAGTTGACATTTATCATAGAGCAATCTAGAAATGAGTATTTGTTATAAGGTACTCCATTCTAATGGTAATTTGCTAAAAACAAACTATGAACATTATTTTAACCTTTCATACTTTGAGAAAATTTAGAACGGGTGCCTTTACCCTTCATCCCGTGCCAGGTTGTACCCTCAATCTACTTATATTTCTGTCCCAAATTGCAAAGATTAAAGCATTTCAAGGATGATTCATAAAATGGAAATCTCCATTTTCTGCAAACTGAACAAATGTTGTTGGATTTAAAACCCATTCTAAATAGAAATTTTCAAACATTTTAGCAGGACGGTAGAGTTAAAATATCTAAAATTTCAAATAAAATCGATATCCTTCTGTGGAGTCAAAATACCCAAACTTTTCTCATAGGAACCACCTCCATTGTTTCGAGACAATATTTTCTCAAAATTCAAAGCTGTATAGTCTCAAGTGAATTTATTTTAGAATTTATATGATGCAAGGGTAATTAGAAGAAAATCGTAACCTGGTTTCAAATCACATTAATAAGTTCAATTTCAGTTTAAAACATAGTTAAAAGATTAATACAAAGTCACCCATACATAAACATTCATAATAAAATTTCACTCACACTAAATAAATAGATAGGCGTACGTGCATGTGCGCAAGCTATCTTCATAGTTGTAGTCCAATAGCGTCAATAATTTTTTTACAAGTTATTCATCGGATCGACGAACGCTAATACTTACATGTACAAATTGATGTTCTCTTTTCTCCAATAATATGGTGCAATCATTTTTCCTTTTTCTCCAATAATATCGTGCAATCATTTTTCCTTCAAAATGTATAGCAAAATAGTACAATGCACCGCACGACAGCTCATTAGCGGACAGTATTTTTTTCTTAGCACAGTCAGGACAGTCAACGTAGAACAACAGCGCTATCTCCTTCACGGCCCCTTCTCCGCGTCGTGACGGACATTGTCGGCGGACTCGTGCGCGGCGTGCCTTCCGTCTGAACATCTACAGTACATGAACAGTGCACACGGGTAACCAACCGAAACTACACGGTTCGAACCAGCCCTATCGAACTCAGCCTATAAAATGGACCGATCTGGAGGGCAGAAGAGCACGAACGCACACTAGCTGCTTACAGCCAACGTCCACGGCGAAGACAACGTCATGGACATGGCCAAGCTTGCCCCGTCGCTGCCGCTGGAGACACGGTGTCCACCGTTCCCGCTGCGCCAGTACGGTGGCTTCTGGATGCCAGAGAGCGTCTTCCCCGCGTTGGAGACCATCCACAAGCGTTTCGAGACGAGGCCATCTGACGTCTTCCTTGCAAGCTTCCCCAAGTCCGGCACCACCTGGCTGAAAGCACTTGCCTTCGCGACGGTCAACCGGGACGTGCACCCGCCGTCCGACGAGAACCACCCGCTTCGTCTCCATGGGCCGCACGACTGCGTCAAGTTCTTCGAGCTCGCCATCTCCGCCGCTGGTGGCAGTGAAGATGTGTTCGTGGGGTCTCCTTCGCCACGCCTGCTATCAACCCACATACCGTACTCCCTCCTGCCAGAACGCATCACGTCAGATAGCTCCGGCTGCCGGATCGTGTACATTTGTCGAGACCCAAAGGACGCGCTACTCTCGATGTGGCTGTTCAGCAAGAAGAACATGGCCGCCGCCGCCGCAACATCTAATGGTGGTGGGAACAACAAAGAGTTGCTGCACCCGGCATCTTACACGATCGATGAGGCACTCGAGCTGTTCTGCGACGGACGATGTCTTACTGGGCCACACTGGCGCCATGTCCTTGAGTACTGGGACAAGAGCCAGAGCCGGCCAGGTAAGGTGCTCTTCCTCCGCTACGAGGACATGCTGCGCGAGCCGGCACGCAACGTGAAGAGACTGGCCGAGTTCATGGGTTGCCCGTTCTCCAGTGAGGAGGAGTCAGTTGGGGTGGTCGACGCCATCGTCAAGCTATGCAGCTTTGACCACCTCAGGAGCTTGCAGGTGAACAAGACCGGCATCCTGGAGGTGGGTGTCAGCATCAACAATGAGTTCTTCTTCCGGAATGGGGTGGCAGGTGACTGGAGAAACCACATGTCGCTGGAGATGGCAGCGAAGCTGGACAGGGTAGTTGAGGATGCGTTACGAGGATCCGGGTTCACGTTTGATGCCATTGGCGACTCCACCTAAGCCGCACCCACCTGCCGGTTGGTGATGTACGTGGATGCCGACCGAAAATTAAAGCTGGTGCCCTGCACGCGCCTACAAGAAGCAATTCAAGAAGTTCATATGCCGGTGGTGTAATGTCTCCCATGTAATGTATGGTATAGTGTGATGCGGATGCAAGCCATATTGTATTTGTACTACGAAACTCGGGATAAATAAAATTGTACCCTTTTAGTTGGAGTTCCTTTACAGTACAGTGTACTACGCTATACCAATAGGTTGTCCTAGTGATCCTACGGGTTAGATCCGTCCGATTTGATACCAGTACCATTTTCACGCTCCGGTTCTTTCTACTGCTACTAAAAAAACAATTTGAACTATTGATCTCATTTGATCGAAGGGTTTAGATCCATTTCTACAACCGCCTCACTAAACGGTAGTAGAATCGTGGAGGGATATTATTGTGCAGAAAAAAATATTTACAGAGAGGTATAATCATCATTTGCACTCAATAACCTACCAGCCACTCTCATTCGTTCCTCGCGCCGCCGGCCGAAGAGAGACGTGAGACTCCCCCAAATCACATCCGGAGCCGATGCCGAGCGACCCCCACGGCCCTGCCTCGCTTCTCCTCCCTTCCGCCGCCTCAGCCACCCTCAATGACTCGCCCGTCCTCGCCGCCCACGTCTCGTCCGTCGCCCTTGCCTCTGCCACCGCCTCTACCATCCTCGATGACTCGTCCGCCCTCACTGCCTCTGCCTCCCTTGCTGCCTCCACTGCCCTCGTCGCCTCCGTAGCCGCCGTCAACTGAAATGGCGTGTCCTCGTTGGCTTTGCCCACCTACCAACAGCACAGGCGGTGGGCCTGGCGACGTGGTGGAGCGCCGGCCGGGGGGGCGCCTGGCTCACTCGAATAACAAGGCAAAGCCTCCGGTGATAATCGCGGGAGAGCTCCAACACGCTGCGCGCCCACATCCTGGAGGTGGGAATCGTTTGCGTGCTGAGCGGCAGCGACGAGATAACCAACGTAACGCTCCGGCAGCCGTTGGGATGAGGTTCAGGGTTTTGTGGGTAGAAGGACGGCGAGTTGTGGCTGCTGGTATTCGTTGGGCAGGAGTGCAGTGCTTCGACTCCACAACCACCGACGCCTCATTTGGCAGATCCACCAAGTCTGCATCGAGAAGAACCCTGTTCAAGCACGCATGCTCACCGGCGCCAACTCGCCCAACGGCGTCCAGGTACGCAATATCCTGTGTTTGCCATTTCAATATCTGGTCATCCATTACTCCATGAATAAATTGTTGACTTGCTTGTGTTTATTCTGGCTTTCGTTAAATGTGTGTGTGCCCTGTGGGGTACTCTCATTCGTTCCTCACAGTGTGCAGGGCACACTGTGCGGGAACTTGATATTATGGTTTGAAACAAACTCGATCATTTGGTTTGGAGTGGTCTTCAATTTGCAGGTGTAGAATATTATAGAATATACAGCTTGTCAAACTAAGGTCACAGTTTCTCGTGCACAAAATTTTTTTTTTGGAAAATCAGGTTATTTAGCTATGCCTTGTATCGATGCCGCTTCATAATGGTCATTGCAATTTTTTGTGTACACATTGATATTTGGTTATCGGATTGTTGTGGCATTCTGTACCATTGGTTTTCTGTTTGTCTTAACTTGTGTGTGACCCCAACATAGCTTGATTTGGAGAAAATGTGTACCGATATTAGTAAAAGAAATAAGTCTACTTCACCCCCTAAAGTATTGAGGTTGGTCTAATTAACCTCCTAAAGTACAAAACCGGATATTCTACCCTTAAAGTACGAAAATCGTTTCAAATAATCCCCTAGAGTGGTTTTGTCCGTGGTTTTGGATGTAGATGATTACGTGGCAGCGGTATTGGCTTACATGGCACAAAGATTAGTCTAGTAAATCCAAATTGATCTAACTATTATTTTTCACTCATCGATCGGCAAGCCTAAAAATTATATGTAAACACTAATTTACATCATTCTCAGCCCATTTTACTTGTGAATAAAATGCTTAGCCTGTTTTAATAGTTTTCTCCATAGTCCAAGAGGCCAAAACCATCGCCATGTCATCGTGTGCATAGCAAAACCATCTATAAAACCACTCTAAGAGGTTATTTGAATTGGTTTTGATACTTTAGAGGTAGAATACCTGATTTCGTACTTTAGGGGGTTATGTAGACCAGCCTCAATATATCATGGGGTGAAGTAGACTTACTCCTTAGTAAAAATTGTAAAACCACATGAATTTATGTTTTTTAAAATACAATTCCTTAAAAAAGTGATTTGTGCAGTAACTAGCAAAAATAAAAATCTCAACTATGAAAATTCGTATCAAAACTTGATTAACTCAAAGGGCAACAACATTTGGGACCAGTCAAATAGTCACGGTAACTAAATTTGTTAATAAAGGCCTCAGTTGATGAACAGAAGAGAGCATAGTATGGTAAATGTCCTTTGTATTATTGATTTGCATGGCTGATTTTAGCAAGAAAAAAGAACCAACCTCTTGGACAAATATCCATTTATATTGTGGTTTGTAACCGTGGACAGTCTTTAATCTTGTTCAGTTTGGACTTGATCAAAATTCCTACTAGGTCCTGTCAAAATATTTTCATACCTTTCTGCATAATGTAAAAGGAGAACATTTTAAAATGATGTTCATAATGGGATGTATTGGTGCAAAATATGAATAGAGTTCGTTGTAGTTGCCTGAATTTGAATTGGTGGGAGATAAGTTCCGCTCCAATGCTCCATGAACTTAAGGATGTATAGGCCACAGGAGATGCTAGAACAATTGAGACGTTAGGTTAACACATTACCATAATTAAATAACGTAGATATAATGTAGAAGTGTTTAGGAGTAACCCATTAGTCTCCTTACTTTGTCAATTTTTGGACTTCGTTGTATTCCCATGAGGTAATATTGAAATCAAGCCAGTCATGTTGATTTTTTGTCCCATGTAATCCTCTCTGGATAGCTCGTAGCTGGGAAGTGATGTGCAATGTCACTACTACGAAAACAATCTTTCATGGCGTTTGAAAAAACTTTTCTCTGGCGGCTACGAGGTGAAACCGCCAGCTCAAAAGATGGGGGGGTGGGGGTCTCGGGCCGCCAGCGAAAACACATCTTCTCTGGCCGCCAGCGAAGATGTGGTATTTTCTATGGCGGCCATCTTAAGACACCGCCAGTGAAAATATAACATTTTCGCTGGCGGTAAGGTGACGTGGCCCGCTAGCGAAGATTCATACATCTTCGCTGGTGGCCCACTTAAGCCGTCGCCACCCCTAAATATTTTCTATGGCGGTTCTAATGAACCAACATATGTTGACCGCTAGGGAAAATAGCATCACCTATATCAACAGTCTAGCTAGAAGCCATGGCATTTGAGCACGATTTTCTCTCTCTTGTGAACAAATACATAAGGGGGAAGGTTTTGATCTTCAATCTTTTGAAAGATCTACTGCACCAGAGGTTACATATACTTTCTCCTACTTCATTTGTAAAGTTTTTTTTAAATTTTATTGGTTGTTTGTTGAGATTTTGCATAGCAAAAAGTATGTGACACGGGAGAAAAAAACTATTTTTTATTTGTTATTTGGAGCTTAAAATGGGCAAACTTTGTAAGAAATATTGTGCATGATCGATGTTCCATATATATATCTAGTTTTGATATGTTTATTTGTAGCAGATCTATATATTAGTTAACTGCAGAGAACGCTGAGAGGAAGAGAAAAAGAGCTAGTTTTTTATTTTTTCTAGTTGTTTGTAGTTTGTAGATTTTTGGCTAGCTTTAATTATCTTGTCTAGATTATAGTGGTTATAAATATTAATTAGTATAATTTTAATGTGACATATTATCAAAAATATATAAAGTGACGAAGTTCTACATATTTTTTCGCAAATAATGCATAGATGGCGGACAGAGCATGAATGTATAGAGAGAGATACCGGTGCTCATACATTGAAGGAGTTGACATATTCATGAAAGCTGCTAAGAAGAATGCTGCATCTAAGAAGACAAAGGAAATTAGATGTCCATGCTTACATTGCAAGAATCAGAAATTTTGGATAGACCCATCTATAATCGAGCAACACTTGGTGATGCATGAATTTGTTGCAGGCTACACAAATTGGTCACATCACGGAGAGATCCCAAGCAAACAAGTTCCCAACCGGGCGATAGTACAGGATGAAGTGTTCAACTAGGACGAGGATTTGATGGTAGTAGCAGAAGAAGGAGAAGAGGAAGTAGGGCCCATTAATGTTGATGATGATGTTGGTGGCGATGATGGTCAGCACAGTATAGTTGATGATGTCGATGATGGTAATGTTTGCGTAGATGATGCTAATTTTGATTTGGAAGAGATGTTGCGTCATGCTAAACCTGAGGTTGTAGCTGGGTCCGCTCGTGGGTTGGAGAACTTCGAATCATTACAAAAGGCAACAAAGGTTCTTTTGTACAATGAGGCAAATGGTTGCATGAAGGATTTCACATTGTTGCGGACGGTGCTTGAACTTATGAGATTGAAGGCCAGAAACGGTTGGTCGGACAGTAGTTTCAACGATTTGTTGGTTATGTTGAAGAAACTGTTTCCGCAACCCAACTCCCTGCCAACTAGCACCTATGAAGCGAAGAAGCTTATTTGCCCTTTATCTCTGGGTATGCGAAAGATACACGCGTGTGTTAACCACTGCGTACTGTTTCGTAAAGAGTACGAGGATTTGGACAGATGCCCAACATGCAACACTAGTCGATACAAAACAAGCCGTAGCCAGTCCGAGCATCCGGATGTTACCCAAGACGAGGTAGAAGACAACAACAAGAAGAAGATCCCCCAGTTGGTCATGTGGTACCTTCCGGTGAAAGATCGATTGAAGCGTTTGTTCTCAAACCCGAGGGATGCCGAACTGATGCGCTGGCATCATGAAAAGCGGAAAAAGGATGGGATGATTCGACATCCGGCAGATGCTCGACAGTGGAAGAAATTTGACAGAAAGTACCATGAGTTTGCAGAGGACCCAAGAAATGTAAGGTTTGCGTTGAGCACCGATGGAATGAATCCATTTGGTGACTTGAGCAGCTCACACAGCACGTGGCCAGTACTCCTAACCATGTACAACCTCCCTACGTGGCTGTGTCAGAAAAGGAAGTATATTTTGTTGACCATCCTTGTACAGGGACCACAACAACCTGGCAATGACATGGATGTGTTTCTGGAGCCTTTGCTGGAGGATATGGCTGATCTGTGGAATCACGGGGTCCGGGTTTGGGACGAATTCATGCAGAATTACTTCACACTTGATGCAATTATCTTTGTCACCATCAACGACTTGTCCGCACTGTTTTCCCTATCAGGACAGCTCAAGGGGAAGACAGGCTGCGTTATTTGTGTTGATGGTACAGTGTACAGTTATCTTCAGGGATCGAAGAAACTAGTGTACATGTGGCACCAACGTTACTTAAGAAAGAATCACCCGTACCGCTCCAAAGCAGAATATTTCGACAACACTGTTGAGGATGGTGATCCACCAGAACCATGGAAGGGTGATAAAGTGTTCACTATAACGAAAAAGCTCAAGGTTGTTTTTGGGAAGGCCAAAAAGAAGGAAACCAACAAGCGGAAGAGAAATGAGGCCAAAGAGCCAGCAAGCGCTAGCAGGCCATTCAAGAAGCAATCCATTTTCTTTAAGTACCTTCCGTACTGGCAAGATTTAGAGATACGTCATTCTATCGATGTCATGCACCTAGAGAAAAATGTCTTCGATAGCACCATGGGTACTTTACTAGACATACCTAGCAAGACAAAGGATGGGCTGAAGTCCCGTAAGGACCTCGTGAATATGCATATAAGAAAAGAGCTTCACCCTGTAGATGAGGGTAACGGAAAAGTGTATGTTCCGCCGGCCTGCTACACCTTGACAAATAAGGAGAAAAAGGCAATGTTCAAATGCCTACGTGGGGTGAGAGTGCCTACTGGTTTCTCCTCAAACATTAAGCGACTGGTATCCATGAATGATTTGTCATTTTCGGGCTACAATTCCCATGATTGCCACGTAATGCTCACAGTATTCCTCGCTATCGCCATCAGAGCAATCGAATCATTACACGTTAAGGTGGTCATCACAAAGCTGTGTTACTTCTTCAATGCAATCTCACAGAGAGTAATTGATCTTGACGAGTTAGGTCCTCTCCGCACTTTCGCTATAGAGACCGTGTGCGAGCTTGAGATGTGTTTCCCGCCATCATTTTTCAATATGATGGAACACCTCATCGTTTATATTGTGCCTCAGATTATTGCACTTGGTCCCCTGTACCTGCATCAGATGTGGCCATTCGAATGGTACATGTCCATTCTAAAAGGCTACGTACGGAACCGTGCCCACCCAGAGGGATCGATGATAGAGGGATATACTACCGAGGAAGTCGTTGAGTGTTGAATTGATTACCTAAAAGAGGGGAAAGCAATGGGTTTACCGGTACCTTGACATGAAGGTAGATTATCTGGAAGAGGGACAAAAGGGCAGAAAAGAATCCACGACGATGATTACAAGAAAGTGAAAGAAGCTCATTTCACTGTGCTGCAACAGCTCGCGATAGTGGAGCCGTACATAGATCAGCACCTTAAGGAATTACAAGCAATGACTATAGGGCGTTCTGATGCATGGATCATGAAGCGACACAAGGCTGCCTTTACTGAATGGTTCAAGAACCTCGGCCTACCAGATGGCGATACTACGGAGGAAAAAACTATTAAGAGGTTGCCTGACGGGCCATCAAGTGTTTACACCTCATGGCAAGCATATGATCTGAATGGGTATACATTTTATACCAAAGCGAAAGACCAAAGGAGTGCATGCCAAAACAGTGGCCTTCAAGTAGAGGCAATCGACACAACTGGACAAAAGAGCACATACTATGGATTCATAGAAGAAATTTGTGAACTAGACTATGGATCCAACATGAAGATTCCACTGTTCCGGTGCCAATGGGTGAAACACCCAACAGGCGTGGTTGTCGACATTTTTGGGCTGACAATCGTCGACCTCATCAACGTAGGTCACAAGAATGACCCATGGGTACTTGCCGATCGGGCCGCTCAGGTTTTCTATGTGACTGATCCATCTCAGTTGAAGAAAGATATAGTTGTCTCGGGGAAACAAAAGATTTTGGGAGTTGATGATGTCCAAGATGTTGAGGCATATAATCAGTACGAGAACATGACACTCTTCACGGACTTTACAAACAACATTAAGGTCGCCGAAGCAATGATTGGTGATTCCCCGAAGCCATACATGAGGAACAAGGGAGTAGGGAAGAATGTCAAAGGTTAATCTACATATGTAATTATGGTGACTTAAGATGGATGATGAATTTTTGTACGGATGATTGCTGACTCTTTTTGTAATTAGTTCTGTGGATAATTTTACATTTAGTTGTGCAAAGAAATAAATATTGAAATGGGCCAAAAGTTTTTCCTGGCGGTCGAGTACACTTCCGGCCGCCAGCGAAAAAGGTTTTCGCTAGCGGTGAGGTAAGCCGGCCGCCAGTGAAAATGGGTTTTGGTAGCGGGCCGCCTATTCCGGCTGCGAGCGAAAACCTTTTTCGCTGGCGGCCAGGTAAGCCGGCCGCTAGCGAAAATGGGTTTCGCTAGCGGCCCTCATAATCAGGCCGCCAGCGAAAAAGGTTTTTTGCTGGCGGCGAGGTAATCTGGCCGCTAGAGAAAATTGTTTCGCTAGCGGCCCGCCTAATATGGCCGCCAGCGAAAAAGGTTTTAGCTAGCGGCGAGGTAAGCCGGCCGCCAGCGAAAATGGGTTTCGCTATATATGGGCTCGCGGGAGTCCTCAATTTTCCCTAAGTCCCGAAGGCGCGAAAACCCTAGAGCCGCCGCCAGGCTGCCAAAATTTTCAGCCGCCGCCGCCTCCTTTTCGCGCCAGGAGAGCGCCGTCGCCTCCTTTTCGCGCCAGGAGGCAGGTAGCCCTCACCGCCGCCGCCTCCTCCTCACCGCCGCCCGGCTGCCTCCTCACGGCCGTCGCCGGCCGCCTCCTCACCGCCCCCGGCCACCTCCTCACTGCCACCGCCGGTCCTCACCGCCGTCGCCAGCCTCCTCATCGCCCCCGGTAGCCTCCTCACCGCCGGCTCATCCTCGCCGCGTCCTCACAGCCACCGCTGGCCACGTCCTCACCGCCGATGGCCGCCTCCTCACCGCCGCCGGCCGCGTCCTCACCGCCACCGATGGCCGCCTCCTCACCGTCGATGGCTGCCTCCTCGCAGCCGCCGACGGCCGCCTCCTCACCGCTGATGGCCGCGTCCTCGCAGCCGCCGGCGGCCGCATCCTCACCGCCGCTTGCCGCCTGCTCACAGCCGCCGACGGCCGCCTCCTCACCGCCGCCGCCTCCTCTTCTTCCTCTGCTCGCCGCCTCATCCAGGTACCCCTGTCGCCGCCTCCTCTTTTTTCCGATGAATGGAATGGATCGATGAATGGATGGATGAATCGATGAATGGATGGATTGATGATTGATTGTATGTATAGATGTATAGATGAATGGATGAATGGATGAATCGATGGATTATTGATTGATTGTATGAATGGATGGATGAATCGATGAATGGATGGATTGATTGATTGTATGAATGGATGGATTCATCGATGAATCGATGATCTGTTGTAGCCATTTGTAATCGCAGGGGATGCATGTTTATTCTTAATCCGGGAGCAAAGAGCCTTTGATAGCATTTCTACGGGGACATTAGGAATCTTTGGAGGATTTAACTTCAGTAGCGCAGCTGCTACTCCAGTGAGCTATAATCAATTGGGGTTTCAGAACAATAATGCTTTTGTGTGCTTCTGAATATCAGTCTCTGTGTAGGCCTCCTTGGATCAATATTGGTCGATTGCGTGCACTGTTGATTAGATTTATGAATTTTGTAAGTATCGCGAGATGACTGATTCATATAATGTTGGCATGATTTCTGACTTGTTTTGTAAGTTGTGACTTGGGAGTGCCCATCCTGGAGTTGTAGGGAATTTGTCACTAGATTGATGATTGAATTTCCAGATAAATATAGGGCTGGTTGAATACATGCTGATTTCTCCCAAGTATTTAAGTTTTTTTAGTTACACCTTCTAATGCTGCAATCCAGTTTGAAGCTAGCAGAAACTTCACCTTGCCTATTGCTTGGATCCAGTTTAGATTGGGTTAATTTAACCATGACCTATTGTAGCCATTTGTAATCAGAAAAGAAACTAGTTTTGTTTTCAAATTTGGTTTGTATTTTACTGAAATAGTTTTGTTAATTTTGCAATCAAGAATCTAATTAGTAGTTTATGATCACTGAAAATTAGTGGTTTTGTTCTGTTTTGAAATTTCAAAGAGTTTAATAAGTGTGATTTGTTTCCATTCACTATTCTTTGTGTTTTGTCTTAAAAATTTAATCATGTGTATATGCAAGGTTAGAGTAATGTATTTAGTCTCGATTCAGTAAAGTTCAATTTTGAAATTATACAAATTAAAACGCATACTGTTTACATAGTTAATTTGAGTGGTATGAATAGGCGTCCACGATAATATATTAATATTGTAGGACAATGCTAGGGTACTGTAAGTACTCTACAGTCACTCAATTCCAAAACAAACCAATTTTTAATACTCATGTATATATGCAGGGTTAGAATCATGTGTTTAGTCTTGATTCAGTAAAGTCCTATTTTATGATTTCTAAAAGATTGATATGCTTGACTCTACATAGCTTGACATGCTGCTCCTTTGTAATTTTCAAATCTGTTCCTAATTCTTTTCTTCTCCCAACTTTGTAACTCCTCCATTCAATTTCTGTGCAAGATAAATTAACATGGATTTTTCTGGTAGTGGACAAAAATACCTAGATACCATTTTATTTTGTTTCACACAAAAATTCTTTATATTTTATTCTCAGTAAAATAAACAAAAGTCAGTTCAGCCGAAATTAGTTTGAATTTTTAGGAGGTCAAGACTTACTAAATAAATTCTGGAAAAATTATATTAATTCATGATAAATAGATTAGTATTTGAATAAATTATATACCCTGCACACTTTTATGTAATAAAATGCACATCTCCGAAGTGTATCCGTTTTGCCGATTAGGGTTTTGTATTAATATATAATTTGACCGTTTTGACCTAATTGTTTGAGGTATCAGATGTAAATATTAAATTGCACCAAAATATGAGAATATCTTACACATTGCTGAATCATTTTGAAGAAAAAGAGAAATTCTAAGTCATTTATACATGTATGTAAAATCTGATCATTTATTTTCCTTTTTAACTCTTTTAAGAAAGATGTAACAATTCCATTCCGCATCTAATATAAACTCACCTTGAAAGGATATCAACGGAAAAACCGACCGAAGCGGAACCCTCGGGCGCCAAGGGCAGGCAAACTCCACCGATGCTTGAGGAGGATATTTGCACACAAGTAGTCGCGGAGGAATCATCGCCGTCAAGTTCCGGTGAGGAAATGAGTGGATCGTATCACTCGTCAAGTGACCCCCATCCTTCTCCTGCAAGGAAGAAAAAGGGTGGGAGCGACAATGAAGAAGTCGACTCCGACTACATCCCCCGCGAACCGGTGGTACGTAACATATTGTATATGATTAGTTTCGATCGTATTAAGTATATATATCGATTATAACCGATGTCATGTGAAATGCAAATATAGAAGAATGCTCCACGCCGATCTAAAAGGAAAGCCCAAGCCGCACCCGAAGCAGAAGCCGAAGCTGGAGCTGTCGTGCGCGTCTCAGCTTCAAGTAAACCCAAGAAAAGAAGGGGCGAGCGAGGGAAGAACATGTTGTTGAAAGAAGTCAGCTTGCTGACGTGGATCAGTGAGAAAGGGGAACCCCTATCACCCGAAGATTCATGTTCCAAGTATAGCAACCAATGTGGGGCGATAGTTAGGGATATCGTGGAGATCACATGGAAGGATTGGAAGAAAGTTCCTGACACTACAAAGAACAGTTGTTGGACGTCGCTGCAAAGCAGGTTTGAGTATCCACAAGGGACAGACGACGATGTAGCGAAGGTCTATGCACTCAAGACCATAGGCAAGCTATGGCGGAACTGGAAAATAGACCTTAACAAGAAATATGTTCAGAAGGGACGTATGCCGTTTACGGACTACGGAAAGATAACACCAGCCCAGTGGGATGAGTTCGTTGCGCTGAAGACATTGGCAGAGGAAAAGGAGAAGAGCCAGAGGATGTCTGAACTAGCAAGAAGGAATGAATATTCTCATCGTTTGGGATCGACCGGTTACCGTCCAGCGGTTAAGAAATGGACAAAACAAGATGAAGAGATGGAAAAGGCTGGGAACCGGTTCCTATGAAAAATGACAACCCACGAACCAGGAACTGGGTGCGTGCAAGAACACCGGCCTTCACCCCAGAGGGGGATGTAGTCTTCAAGGATCCAAAGCTCCAGGAGGTAGCTGTCAAGATGATGAACATCGTCACGCAGCAAGAGGTCGGGATGTTCGTGCCAGATAGAGACCGGGACGAGCTGACCTATGCGTTGGGCAACCCGGAGCACTTTGGCCGTGTCCGGGGAGTATCCTCAAAGACTAGCTGGAAGGATGGATTCAAAGAGGATGCTCATACCTACAAGAAGTGTGATCGCTATAAGGAGGAGATAGAATCCCAGGCTAGGGCAGCAGCTCGTGAGGAATGCCATAGATATTGGAGCCAGAATATGATGCACGGTGGTGCCGTTTCGCAGCCTGATCCGAGCCATCCGATGGACGATGTAACGGAGGATACTCCTTGCAAGCTCTTGATTCCGGTCGGTAGGGCAGGAAAGAAAATACAGGTTGCAACTGGGAGGTTCATACCGGGCCACAGATTCCATTGCCAAGACATTCCGGATGACTATGCCAAGGTAGAGGTCCGGATGGTCAATGAGGCTCACCGGATGCATGAGATCGACATTCCAACACCCGAGGGGATTGTGTACCTTGGAGATGCCGTTGACCAGTTTGTACTGTGGCACAAGAATGATATTCAACTAGGGTCAACGGATGGAACGGATTGTCCACCAAGGATACCGGTGTCACCGCCTCGTCCACCAAGGGAACAAGAATCGAGGGATCTTCCAGTTTCATCACCTCCGCAATCAGATCATCTAGTTGCATCACCTCCAAGATCAGAGCCTGCTGTTGCGTCACCTCCAATTGAAAAGGAGACAGAAGTACAATCAGGGCTTGAAAAGGATCAATCAGAAGTACAAGTTCAGGAAGTGCCTCCGGCACAGCAATCAGAGCGTGCACAATCAGGGCCTGAGCGGACAATGCACGATGAAGTACACCCATAGCAAACACAGCCATCGCAACCGGAGGAACCTAAGGGTGCCGATGTGCTAGTGATGGTAAGGACACACAAGCACAAAGGAAAAAGTGAATCGAAGAAAAGATATATGATAACGGCATTCCGAGGAAGGGACAAAGATATCAAAGATGCCGATTTTGATGACAGAAAGTTAACAGGCCTCAAGCAAACCATGGAAGATTATCTCAATTATATCAACTGCCCGGATGTGCCGCATGAGTTTCAGAATGGCCAACCATTCATCCATGCCTGGCAACTAACAGAAGGACCGTGGCAACTAAGGAGGTGGCATGAATGGTACATCAGGGCAAGCACCATAAAAGGCCTTTCATCGTTCACAGTTGCCGTGCAGGAGAACATCTTATAGAGCGGGCCGTGCCTATTCCAAGTCCATTTCTCCGATATGCATGCCCTCTACCATCGGAAGAGGCTCGACGCCAATTTGGTCGGCATCTGGTGTCTGTAAGTGCATGACTAGAACGTGTCAATAAATCATTGTACCTATGTGCGCACCTAATTTGACCATACATTTTTTGAAGGATGAATTATGTGCAAGCCGAAGCGATGCGAAAGCCTGTCGGCTTCCTAAACCCATGTCGGATAAGCCAGCCGAACCACACCTACCTGCTAGACGAGAACAAGCTACCGGCACATGTTCAGACGATGACACGGCAAGAGAGGGACGCATATATAGAACAAAGGCATCAGGAAAAGATTCTCAATGTTGCTACTTATGTAGCTATAGCACTTGAATCTACGCAGGACAAGGAATGTGTTTACGCGCCATACGCCTTTGAGTAAGTTTTCATATCAACTACGAGTATATACATATAATCACGGCTGGACTAACCATTTCTTTTGCAGTGACCATTGGATAGTATTTCTTCTCTATCCAAAGTACAACGAAGTCGTTGTCTTGGATTCTCTTGATAAAGAGAGCAATACATATCAAGAAATGCTCAGAATTATCGATCTGTAAGTTATTTGCATGGACGTTTCTTATTCTTATATATTCTCATGATGTGTTGTTATCTTTGACGAATTTAAATTAATTATCTCTGCAAACAGTGCATATAAAAGGTATTACCAGCAAGGCGGACAACGGAAAAACTCCAGACAACGCATACTCATCCGCAATAAGTGGCCGGTAAGTAAATTTGGATGCCAAACAATACTAGTTATTTTTTATAAATGCATGTGTTTTTCCATTTAATTAACTAATATACTTTATAATTGATGTTGAAAGTGTCATAAGCAACCGGTGGGAACCGTACTATGCGGATATTACACCTGCGAATACCTTAAGGTCAATGGGAGATATTGCGCGAATTACGACGATGTAAGTACAAACTGTCAATACTCTTGTTAAGTTAATCGCTAACTTGCATTACTGTGAACAATTTCGTAATTTGTCATGATCTCGATCCAGCTTCCAAAAATTCCCAAGTCTGAAAGGGAGCTCGATGATAAATCCATTGAGAACATACAACGGGACATGTGCTACTTCATCCACCGTGAGTGCGCACATCAGCTTGGGAGGTTTTTCGACCACGATGGAGTTTTGGCCCTGCCGGAGAACGAATGTTTGTCTAACTGGAGCAGGAGTATAATATAGATAGGTTTCACGCGTATGTATATCGCTCGGGTTGTAAGACATTCAACTACTTGTATATGTGGTGTCGGTCCAATTCTATCTATATAAGTGCTTAGATATTGTATATATATATATATATTAATCTTCATATATTATTTCCGCGTGCATGTATATTAATCATCAATGGCGGCTGCACGAAAGAGAACATACTTTATCGATAGCTCGATTAGTTATATCATCCACGTGTGACTCTAAAATACATGAACAAAGGTAAGAAAAAAATAATATATAATATTTTTTTATAAATATTGCATCTTCGCAGGCGGGCCACGTGTCAAAAATATGACGATGTCCTATTTTTATTGGCGGGCCATGTGCCTTTTCCAAAAACTGATGGGCTTTTTTCCTAGCGGGCCACGTGTCCAAAAAGAGTGTAAGTCACCAGAGAAGAACATTTTTGCTGGCGGCTATCTTAAGCCAGCGGCCAGCGAAGATATGGCTTCGCTGGCGGCTGACGTAAATTGGCCGCCAGAGAAAATAATTCTTCGCTGGCGGCCGACATAAAGCGACCGCTAGCGAAGATATTTCTTTGCTGGCGGTCTATAACCGCTAGCGAAGATCTTGATCTTCACTGGCCTTTGCTTTGTGGCGGCCCCAATTGCCGCCAGCGAAGACCCAATATGGCCGCCACGAAAAACTGTTTCCGTAGTAGTGTGTTATCAGGGTTAAAACACGGCGAAACTGATTTGAATTGTACAAGTGGAAGTGTGTCGCTCACCACACGTGTTAGATCGGGTCGTTCTTCACTGATTGGGATGGGTAGCGAATCGAGTTTTTGCACCTCATGTCGCTTGGCGTTAAGAATGGCAAGGTACCAGTGTGTATCTTTTATATTAATTGGGAGAAAAATCTGCAGATGTGCGATAGTGAGATAGGGTAATAGCTTGTAATAACCATTATAGAGATAGCTAAATATGCATTACCATGTCATATGTTAGATAGTTGCGTGCCATATCTGTAATGCATGCCCTCTGTATTCAGTAGACCTGTTATTATGGTCTGTTCTAGGAAGGCCTTTGCCATCTCCACTGGTACCTTTCTCTTTATCGCGGAGACAAAGGATGCATGCATCTATGACCTGAAATTGACGATTGTTCGGTTACATAGCTATTAACTGCAAAATTTGGCAATTTCCGTTAGTCAAGACATAGTCAAATATGGAATTGGCACCATGATTATAGTTGATTCGATTGGCACATTTTATCTGGTTTTTGTGTCAGGTTCTGTGATATGCAAGGTTTGTTTTAGTTTCTATTTCCATAGCTAGAGTCCTAAGCCGATGGAGTCATATTATAATTTATCTTAGTTAGTTTCCTATTTATGTATGCCAACCGCTCATGTCGTGGCTGAATCAGACCTGCGACGATAGTTTCCTTAGTGTGATTAGAGTCCTCAGTCGATCTGATCGTATCAAAATCGGACTTCTATCATCCCGAGGGTATAAATATGTATACCCAGGGTCTTTATGAAAAACAACAATTCAATATACAACTTTCGACGTATTGCCAACCCTAGTTCTAGTTTCGACGAGTTCTTTTTTTTTTAGTTTGGGCTGCATCGGTTTCAATCTTCGACGAGAAAGTAAGTTTTGTCAACTTCGCTTGTATAGACGAAATGAGTACTTTCTCAGTTTAGTCCTGAACCTGATTGATAGGACCAGTACTAGAGTTAAGCAGATCTCTCAGGCCTTCGTGTGTACGACAAATTTTACATCAACATGCTTTTGGCACGTCCGGTGGGACATTCTCTTATCAACCTGGTTAAGGATCTCGATCAAGGAGAAATAATCCCAGTGACTATGAAAAAGTTGACTGGTGAATAGAGAGCTTTGATAGATCAAACAGTGTAAGATTATACAAAGCTTTGCTTAGAATCATTAGACATGACACGACAAGGTCCGATAAAAAAAACTCAACTTCCAAACGCATTGATGGTTGGAGAAGGAAGATAAGGAAATCTTCCAAGTCCTCGGGGTTTTCAGTCTGGACTTCTGGTAAATACTTTGCAAAATTTGATCAAGAAGGTAGTTGATGGATCTATTGTTCGTGAACCAGCTAAGGGGGCTGTTCATTTTCCTGGGAATACACCTCCTAATCTTAAGATTATAAAGACAGAATTCAGGTCCAACTTATGGTATAGCTAAAGATGTGGATCTAGTCTCTCCTGGTAAGATTCCAACCCAAGAAATATCGTCAGGATATCACATAGTTGCTTACTATGGGGGGCAAAATCAACAACAACAATATGAGTGACAACTTCATCAATATAATCAGTTTCAGCAAGGATCACCTCATCAATATCGGCAAGAAGGACCCAAGAACCACATCAGTATTGGCCAAAAGGACATCATCATTATCATCAGGGTGAAGGACAATATCAATCCTAGAGGAATCAATATGTACAAGGGCTTGTGCCACATCAGTATGTGAATAATAGAAATGAAGAGTGGGCCGATAAGATTGCTGAGAGTATGATAGGGTTCCATTACCCAACTGATACAGGATGCCAGACTTTTCAATAGTAAGAAATATAACTTCTAAACCGACTATGTACTATAACCTTAATATGTGGCTTATATTTTCAATAATATGTGGAGAAATTCATAATACAGTGGCGTAGGATAGAAAAGAAATCATTAATATCTAATGTCAGGGTTACGAATAAGGCATATCTTCTATTCTTGGGGTTGTGAAGTATATGGATACGGGATACCCTTAGTATATGGGAAGGTTACCTTAACATTGTGGAATTTGGCTAATAAATAGGGAAATTTTATCCCGAATAGAAGGTGTTAGAGTCATATTCGGGGAAGTACAATCTCTGCGATCTTGTAGGCCAAAAATACTCTCCAAATTCTATTTGGAGGCCAAGGCAATCTGTGGTATAAATACAAAGCCCACATGGGGTACGGGATCATTGAATCATAGCGCAAACCACCACCATAGCAGAGGCAATCTGGAGGACTTGAAGACAACTCGCCAGTTGGATCTCGTCAAGTCGTTCTCGATAGGGATTTCATCGATACTTGATACTTTCTGTTGTTCTGTATTATAATCTCTGTGGTTCTCATCATAATTCCATATAAACTGGAGTAGGGCTATTACCTTATGAGGAGGTTGAACTGGTATGATTCTTATCTTTTGTGTGCTTGATGTCGTTTCATGTAGATCCTTGCTCCAACAAACCCCAATACCCTAAGAATAGGTCTAAGGCTATAACCCGTCGACAGTGGTGCGCTACGTAGGGGGACTTGGTGCTCAAGGTTTTGCCAAGTTGGCTTCAAGCTCAAGGCCTTCAGACAACAATGCCCACATTCGTCCTGGCTTGGGAGATCCTACCTAGCCAGCGTTTGTTTGGACTCAAGTCGGATCCATCGTTTTTCCTGTCTTCACCGCAACTTTGATCTTGCCTTCCCCAAAACCAGCTAGGATCGAGAACGGAGCCATGAGGACGACGGAAAACAACCCTTCGTCAATTGTTTCTCTTGTCCAGTCAGAAAAGAGGAGGCCAACAACTTTAGCTTCCTGAAGAATTCCTAAAGTGGCCAAGCCCCAAACACCTGTTGAGGGCCAGGTGCCGACAAGGAAGTCCCCTCCAAACCACAATGCTTGGTGTTCGATCCGTAAGACATCTCGGCACTATCTGGTTGAATGTCAGATATTACATCAAGTGAAGGCTGAACTCGATGCTTGCAAAGATCGAGATATCCAGCGCACATCTCCGTACAAGGCGTGGTGCTCAATCCACAAATCAAAAAGTCACCCCCCTATCGACGGCAAGATCTTCTTGAAGATCATCGGATCCATGGTCCTTGTTCCCTGTTGTCTGATCCACCAACATCGTGATCGGCCACGAGATGCATCGGTGGACGATAGCAAGATGGAAACCCCGGATCATCTAGTCGGATTCATTGACATCAATTCTTGCGAACCTCCCATTCTTCATAGCTTGGAATATTCAGGATCCAACTCCCCGCGTGAAGTAAACGTGATCGAAGGGTTCGTCGAGGACATACGCGAAGAGGGTGAAGTTCGCTCGGGAGAAGAACCACCTGCTCCTGTTACATCACGACAACCTATGGAGCTGGTTCGAACTCCTGCCGAACACTTCACCGTGGTCAACTCATTACTGAAGCAAACTCCGTTTGAGGGCTAGGTGCCGACAAGGAAGTCCCCTCCAAACCATGACGCCTGGTGTTCGATCCACAAGACATCTCGACACTCTCTGGTTGAATGTCAGATAATAATTCAAGTGAGTGTTGAACTCGATGCTTGCAAAGATCGAGATATCCAGCGCACATCTCTGTACACGGCATGGTGCTCGATCCACAAATCAAAAAGTCAACCCCTCATCGACAGCAAGATCTTCAAGAACACCGGATCCATGATCCGTGTTCCCTGATGTCTGATCCACCAACATCGAAATCGACCTCAAGACACATTGGTGGACGATAGCAAGATGGAAAACCCAGATCGTCTGGTCGGATTCATTGACATCGATCCTTGTGAACCTCCCATTCTTCACAGCTTAGAATCTTCAAGATCCAACTCCCCGCGTGAAGTAAACATGATCGAAGTTGTCGACGAGGACGTACGTGAAGAAGGTGAAGTTCGCTCGGGAGAAGAACCACCTGCTCCTGATACACCACGACAACCTATGGAGCTGGTTCGAACTCTTGCCGAACACTTCACCATGGTCAACTCATTACTAAAGCAAACTCCATTTGATCCAGATGACTGGGTCAGACGGATACAATCAACGGTAACCAACTTCAACTCTACCTTCTTGGCTGCGGCCAGATCAAACCCCCAAGGTCCATCTCAAGATCCCCGTCCACGAGATGGAGACCGAGCGCCAAAGAACGACGCTGTCGAAGACGCCCTTAGTCCATACCCCAGCCGAGATCTAGGCCAAAATCCCTGAAACATGTCGCTAAGAAGATAGGACAATCGTCCTCCTCCTTATCAAGATGACCGCGATCTTCGCAATCACTTGAACGGGCGTAAGCGGGAGCGACAAGATTGGAATAATGTCGACCACCGCCAACCGCATGCACCTTGCGGAGGAAATAGAGGACGGGATGACAATGACAACCGAGAAGATCGCAATAATGATTGAGATCATCAAGACCGCCAAAGTCAACAGGGCGAGAATGATCAACATCGATAACAACATGATGACAATCGACGACGATGAAACTCACGATCCCCGAACTCCAGGAGGGACCTAGGGCAAGGCCGTAGGTCAAGGGCCTGCACCCTCGACTACGGTGATCCTCCATCATCATCATCATCAACTGGAGGTGGTTCTCGCAGGCCGCGAGGACGTCGTCCACTCTTTATACCGGGAGGTGGATGTCGGGGTTTCACACCTGCTCTATGAGAGGTGCGATGGCCAAACAAGTTCCATCCTGTGGCAGTTGAGAAGTATGACAGCAGTATTGATCCAGAGGAGTTCCTGCATTTCTACTTTACAGTTCTCTACGAGGCCGGCGCAGACGACAACGCATTGGCAAACTACTTACCGGTAGCATTGAAATGATCTGCCCGGTCATGGCTGGTACACCTCTTACCACGCTCGATTTCCTCCTAGGAAGACCTATGGCAACAATTCGTCGCCTACTTTCAAGGAACATACAAGCGGCATGCGGTTGGGGACGATCTACATGCCATTAGGTAAAATTCGAGCAAATCCTTGAGGGACTATATACGGCGTTTTAACAAGTGCCGGCATACGATTCTCGAGATCACCAATGCTTCTATCATACACGCGTTCAAGTTAGGCATCCGAGATCGATACATCATCCAAGAGCTGGCAACAAGGCGAATCACTTCTGCCATGAAGCTGTTTGAGATCATCGATAGGTGTGCTCATGCAGATGACACTCTCAGGAGGAAAGATGGAAAAGGCAAGGTGATCGAGGAGAAGCAGTCGACCAACAAAGAAGCACCGAAGTCCACCAAAAAAAGAAACAAAATCGCAAAAAGGAAGGGAAACGCAAGGCGGAAACAGAGGTCCTTGTTGTAGAACAAGCAAACTCACACCCAAGGTGCCCAGCCCTTGAATGTGATGAACCAGTACGACAATGGTGCCCAATCCACAACACCAGCATACATACTCTGGAGGAGTGCCAGGTCTTCCAGGAAGCATTAGCAAAATAGCTGGCCGTCGAAAAAGGAGGCGAGTTCGTGTAGTCGAGAGGAGCATAGATGATCTCTCGTCTGGCAACGAACTCATGTTCCAAAATTTCAACCTGCATATAGCCCATATCTTCGGTGGTTCTACGACGTACACCTCTAAAAGGGAGCATAAGAAGGTAAAACGCGAAGTCTGCTCAACGTCACAAGGAGTCGCTGCCAAGATGAAGTGGTCTAACCAGAAGATCGAGTTCTCTGAGGACGACCACCCTACAACAGCAATCGTGCCAGGCCGGTATCCGATAGTAGTCGAGCCTACTATTTGGAATATCAAGGTGGCACGCATCCTCATCGACGATGGCAATTCCACCAACCTTCTCTTTGCCAGCACGCTCGATGA